>JBBDGP010002815.1:0-600000 GCA_037952835.1 Lithobates septentrionalis
ACCCATATTTAGCACTATATTTGACTGGCTGCTTGCTTCTGCTTGGGCCTGGCACACATGCACAATCGCACATGATGATGACGACTTAAAGTCATCATCTAATGTGCAATTGTGCGTGTGTGCCAAGCAGAAGCAGCCAATCAAATATAGTGCTAAATATAGGTTTATATGCATAGCAGCCATAGATATCATAAATAAAGTGTAATAAAGTTATTTGTGCAACAAGCTCATTAAACAGTCCCCATTCAGTGAAAGCTCATGTACTGCAAACTTGCAGTGCATGAACTTTCACTAAATGTGGACTGTTTAATGAGCAGGGGCGGACTGACCCATCGGGCACTGCCCAAGGGCCTGAAGCTCTGCAAGACTGCAATGCATACATTCTAGCACTAGCAGCGGCTGTAATAGGACCTCTCATAGCGCACTGCTCCCCGCCAGCCCCTCCTTCCCTCCCATCCACCCCAGGTGCTTGTACTGTACATTAAATCACCTGGGATGGGCGAGAAGAGAGGGGGGGCCGGCGGGGAGCAGCACGCTGTGAGAGGTCTTATTACAGGCATCAGATAAGGCTGTGTACTTTTTATTTTTTACAGGAGTCTAGAGACACCAGGGCCGATACACCATCGGGGGAGGGGCAGCCAGTACAGATGTAGGGGGCCTGGGCCCCAACAGGACCACAGGAGGCCCCATGATACTCTCCTGGTCCCCCCCGTGTCCCCCTGTGTCCCCACCCCCACACAGTGTCCTCTTCCCCCCGCCCGGCATCCCCCTGTTTACCCTGTCCGCACTGCATCCCTCTCTGTCCTCGTCACACTGTGTCCCTCTGTCTGTCCCCAGCGTCCCTCTCTGTCCTCGTCACACTGCGTCCCTCTGTCTGTCCCCAGCGTCCCTCTCTGTCCTCGTCACACTGCGTCCCTCTGTCTGTCCCCAGCGTCCCTCTCTGTCCTCGTCACACTGTGTCCTTCTGTCTGTCCCCAGCGTCCCTCTCTGTCCTCATCACACTGTGTCCCTCTGTCTGTCCCCAGCGTCCCTCTCTGTCCTCGTCACACTGTGTCCCTCTGTCTGTCCCCAGCGTCCCTCTCTGTCCTCGTCACACTGTGTCACTCTGTCTGTCCCCAGCATCCCCCTCTGTCCTCGTCACACTGCGTCCCTCTGTCTGTCCCCAGCGTCCCTCTCTGTCCTCGTCACACTGCGTCCCTCTGTCTGTCCCCAGCGTCCCTCTCTGTCCTTGTCACACTGTGTCCCTCTGTCTGTCCCCAGCGTCCCTCTCTGTCCTCGTCACACTACGTCCCTCTGTCTGTCCCCAGCGTCCCTCTCTGTCCTCGTCACACTGTGTCCCTCTGTCTGTCCCCAGCGTCCCTCTCTGTCCTCGTCACACTGTGTCCTTCTGTCTGTCCCCAGCATCCCTCTCTGTCCTCATCACACTGTGTCCCTCTGTCTGTCCCCAGCGTCCCTCTCTGTCCTCGTCACACTGTGTCCCTCTGTCCCCAGCGTCCCTCTCTGTCCTCGTCACACTGTGTCCCTCTGTCCCCAGCGTCCCTCTCTGTCCTCGTCACACTGTGTCCCTCTGTCTGTCCCCAGCGTCCCTCTCTGTCCTCGTCACACTGTGTCCCTCTGTCTGTCCCCAGCGTCCCTCTCTGTCCTCGTCACACTGTGTCCTTCTGTCTGTCCCCAGCGTCCCTCTCTGTGCTCGTCACACTGTGTCCCTCTGTCCCCAGCATCCCTCTCTGTCCTCGTCACACTGTGTGCCTCTATCTGTCCCCAGTGTTCCTCTCTGTCCTCATCACTGTGTCCCTCTGTCTGTCCCCAGCGTCCCCCTCTGTCCTTGTCACACCGCGTCCCTCTCTGTGCCCGGCGTCCCTCTCTGTCATCATCACACTGTGTCCCTCTGCCTGTCCCCAGCATCCCTCTCTGTCCCCGGCGTCCCTCCCTGTCCTCATCACACTGCGTCCCTCTGTCTGTCCCCAGCGTCCCTCTCTGTCCTCGTCACACTGCGTCCCTCTGTCTGTCCCCAGTGTCCCTCTCTGTCCTCATCACACTGTGTCCCTCTGTCTGTCCCCAGCGTCCCTCTCTGTCCTCGTCACACTGCGTCCCTCTGTCTGTCCCCAGCGTCCCTCTCTGTCCTCGTCACACTGCGTCCCTCTATCTGTCCCCAGCATCCCTCTCTGTCCTTGACACACTGGGTCCCTCTCTGTCTGTCCCCAGTATCCCTCCCTGTCCCTGACATCCCTCCCTGTACATGTCGCACTGCATCCCTCTCTGTCCCCAGTGTCCCTCCCTGTCCCTTGATTGTGTGTTAGTGTGTCATTGATTTTGTATGAGTTACTGTGTGCACCAATGTGTTTTAATGAGTGTGAGTGTGCTGGCATCATCAGTGATTTTTGTATCAGTGTGCGCCCGTGGGCCATTGTTAGCTATTTTTTTTGTTAAGGTTATCTGAAAGATGGGTTTCAAATGTTTTGACAGGGGCGCAGTTTCAGTGCTTGCCATAGGCGCCATTTTGACTAGATACGCCTCTGAGTATACGGTTAGTAAGCGATTAAAAAAGCAGCAGCTGGGGGTGTACATATGCTGGAGCCACGATCCTTTGATTTGTGACTGCGGCAAGAATTATATCACCAGTTGCATTTGGTGGGCACTACTGCTTACCAAACGCAAACCAAACGCAACCAAATCAAATAAGAGTCTGTGCTGCAAGTTTCCCACTTTTTGAACAGGAATAGCACCACATTCCTTTTCAAATCACGTACTATATGTTGCTTCCTTAAGGGCTCATGCTAGCCCCCTATACATGCTAGCCCCCCACTTGATTCCCTGTTCTCTAAAAGGGGCGGTTCTAGGTGGTGGAGACAAGCATTACCTAGTTGAGGGGGGTGACTTCCTTTACCTTTTCTCTGAGAAAAAAAGCCCTGGGCTTTATAACCACTTTATAAAAAAGCAGAAAGAAAATACACATTTATTACGTTATTATTTTATTGTATCTGAGGCAAACACTCTGCTTGAACACGTGTTTATAAACTGTATTTATTCTTCGCGATGAGTAGTGGAGACACTACAACTTTACAGTGGAACCTCGGTTTGCGAGTAACGCGTTTAACGAGCGTTTCGCAAACCGAGCACTGTATTTCTAAAATTCCTAACTGGGTTTGCGAGTGTTGTCTCGCAAAACGAGCAGGATTCAGGCCAAAAGCGGTGTGCAGTACCGCTGTTGGCCTGAGGTGGGGGGGCGTCTGAGCCGAGCAGAGCCGAAAGTCGCCATTCAGAAATGCACGTAAAGGCCAGAGGACAGTTCGGCTGACCTCGGCAAACCTTGGAAAGGCTCGTGAACGGAGTCTTTCCTAGGTTTGCCGAAGTGTCCCTCGGGCCTTTTTGGCCGTTTACGAGGCTCTCCGGCACCCCCCGCCTCTGGACACATGCGGTATTGCATCCCATTGAAGTCAATGCGGAACAAATTATTTTCGTTTCCATTGACTTCAATGGGAAAACTCGCTTTGATATGTGAGTACATTGGATTACGAGCATAGTCCTGGAACTAATTATGCTCGTAATCCGAGGTTTCACTGTATTGCTTTTCATGATAAACTTCCCCTTAATAACAATCACACAGTGCAATATCTATTCGCGTTAATATATCTCTCAGCTGGCTGTTTCAGTTGAAAACACCCCACTGCTAATGTATGTCATCATTGCCAGGCAGTGCCTACTGCCATTAGCCAATTCCTAATCGAATCAGCACAAGCAATGGTAAATCTGGTAGCACTCAAACACTTGATATCCTGCAGGGAAAGATTTGCTATTAGCATAGCAAGTAATTGGATTCATTGTTTGGGTTTACAGGCAACCATGTAACTAATTGTACCAGACCTTCCTCAAATTCCCGGTCGATTTCACAATAATATTACATAGTAATAATATGGCTGTAATTATTCATATTTGCTCCTTCATAACATGTACAGCAGCAGAATGGGAATAAGATTGTGTTTAGCAACAGTGGGGGAGCTTTTATTTTTTCAAAATGTTAGCTTTGTTTAATTCAACATCTAAGTATAACATATTGTGAATGGGTTTAGCTTTACTGCTAAGTAATAATATATATTTCTGTGCCTGTGTCTGTAAATAAGATTATTTTAATCATAAGGCAGCATGGATTCACAAAAGATCGATGTTGTTAAATCAGTTTTCTTCTTATGAGGAGATAAGCAAAAACTCAGACAAAGGAGTGGCTGTGGATATAGTATACTTGGATTTTGCAAAATCATTTGACACAGTTCCACACACATAGGTAATGTATAAGGTAAAGTTTACAGGCTTAGAATATTTTGTTTGTAAATGTCATGAGTAGAAAACTGGCTAAAAGTCTGTATTCAGAGGATAGTGAATAATGATTCATAGTCTGAATGGTGTGAGGTTATTAGTGGTATACCCCAAGGATCAGCTGGATCATAAGATCATACTTGTTTACATATTTATAAATGACAGAGTTTTGGATGAAATGTGCCATTTCTGTTTTTGCAGATGGCAACAAGTTATGCAGTGGAATAGCATCTTTACAGGATATCTCCAAACTACAAGCAGACCTCTTGTAGTGCACTATATAATTGAGCAACTATGCAGCAAATGAGGTTTAACCACTTCAGCCCCGGAAGGATTTACTCCCTTCCTGACCAGAGCACTTTTTACAATTTGGCACTGCGTCGCTTTAACTGCTAATTGCGCGGTCATGCAATGCTATACCCAAACGAAATTTGCGTCCTTTTTTTCCCACAAATAGAGCTTTCTTTTGATGGTATTTTATCACCTCTGCAGTTTTTATTTTTTGCGCTATAAATGGAAAAAGACCGAAAATTGTGAAAAAAAAAAGATATTTTCTACTTTTTGAGAAAAGGAAGGGAAATCACGCAGTGGACAGAGGTACAGTATAATATAGAGCTGCTGCCTCTACACGTACAATTCCACCTAAGTGGAGTGTACTGAAATGTGAATGAAAACAGAAGTAGATATGGCGCTGCTCTGGTGGAGTAAATTGTAATGTTTAAAACTTTTTAAAACTTTTTTGGTGTCCTGGATTAATACTGGAGGTTTAGGTGTTCTTAATAGTGCATGAGGTTTAGGCTAGGTTCACACTGCTGCAAATTTTATTGCGAATTTGAGCCGCTGCAATCGCTCAAATTCGCAAGTCATTTTAATAACATTGTTTTCCATGAGTGCCGTTCCCATCAATGCGTTGCGAATCTAACCTGCGTGAAAAAAAGGTCATGTGCGAGTTTGATCTGTGTGCGATGCGAATTCAGCTCCATAGACTTCAATTGAATTCGCAATGAAAACGCAATAGGACGTTCACATCACTGCTATATTTTTTTTTTGGCTTCCCCCTCCAACTCCTCCCATCCTTTTCCCCTCACAGCCCCACCCTTCCCCCTCACTAACTCCCTTCCTGTTTTCTCCATGTGCTGTGCTGTTCACAGTCACATACCACAATGGCAAACAGGCGCACAAAGACTGGCATAGAGAATGAAGATCTGATAAGGCTGGTCCAACAAAGGCAATACCTCTGGGACTGCAGGGACCCACGTCACAAAGATACTGGGAAGAAGAACCAAGGATGGCAGGAGATAGTCAAGATCCTGTTTCCAGAGTGGGACAGCCTGACACCTAATGTCCAGAAATTGGGAGCCTGATCCCCAGTCAGGCGACCAAGAGAATGGGGGGCGTATTGGACTATTACGGTACAGTACACAAAATATAAAGATTGTATCAATAATATAAAAGTGTAATCGATTTTATTGATGCACAGGACAAATCATAAGTAATACGTTAAAGCACAGTAAAAAATGCATAAAATGACAACAACAATAGGGTCATGAGTTTGCAGTAAGACAATTGATCTCAGAAATATTCCTCGACTAGTTTCGCGGATGAAACCGCTTCGTCAGGAGGGAATCTGAAGATAGCAAGTTCTGACTAAACAGTCTAAACCCATGTCCCAACAGAACCCGGCTCCTCCACCCAAGGTAATCTCCCACGGCGACCCGGGGGAGCTGGTGCTGATGTAAACATATGAGGGTGCCAGAGAATGCACTCTACACGGAGTCGGTATCGTGCCGGGCCAACAAAGAGGTAGTTTGCCAAATAGGTAACAGGTAACAGGCGGAGGCATGTTGAAACGTATTCGCCCATGCCTGGAGTATAAGGTTGTGGCCATGATGCACGATCCCCCGATCCAATCTTTATATTTTGTGTACTGTACCGTAATAGTCCAATACGCCCCCCATTCTCTTGGTCGCCTGACTGGGGATCAGGCTCCCAATTTTGCCTAATTATTCATTCCTGGATGATGGTACATCTAACTTTGCTTACCTCATTATTTTACTACAGAGGCCACACTACTAATGTCCAGAAAGACCTGCGTAAGTACAATTGCTACCTGCACTCTGTGCTTAGCTTGTTTACAGTTAGGGTTAGTGTTGAGATTAGGGTTGAGATTAGTGTTGAGATTAGGGTTGAGATTAGGGTTGAGATTAGGGTTGAGATTAGGGTTAGGGTTAGGCTCGTTACAATTAGTGTTAGGGTTAGTGTTGAGATTAGGGTTGAGATTAGGGTTGAGATTAGGGTTGAGATTAGTGTTGAGATTAGTGTTGAGATTAGGGTTGAGATTAGGGTTAGGGTTAGGCTGGTTACAATTAGTGTTAGGGTTAGTGTTGAGATTAGGGTTAGGGTTAGGCTGGTTCTTGTTATGGTTATATGTATTAATGATATGTTATTTTAAGATCTATATGTACACAAATACAAACACACACACCCTGTAAAATAATGTCAAGACACACATGTGAACTGTAGCTAATGTAACATTTTATTTCACACAAATCTAAATTTACAACATGTAGTATGTTCATCAGAGTACAGTGTTTTAATTTTTTATGCATTAATTGCATCTAGCTGCCATGATAGCTGCCCACTTTCGGACATAAAGTACTCTGTGAAGTCGTGGCGAACATTTTCCCCACTGTAGTTGCCATGGGTTCCGATCCACGTTGGCTCTTCAAGGTCATGCATCAAACTGTCCTCAAATATGTATCCATCCCGAGCATGAACAAAATTGTGCAATGCACAGGCTGCTTGCACTGCACTGATGGCATGCTCCATACTCAGGCAGATAGATGAGTGCAAGAAACGCCACTTATTAGCAAGTATGCCAAAAGCACACTCTACTACACGTCTTGCCCTTGTCAGTCTGTAATTAAATACCCTCTTTTCAATGGTAAGTCCTCTTTTGGCATATGGGCGTAGAAGATGCTTGGATATAGGAAATGCCTCATCCCCAACAAACACATAAGGCTCCAGAGGTTGATTGGTTCCAGGAAGTGATTGGCTATCTGGAAGGTTCAATGTGTTTTCACGAAGCATCTTGCCAAAGGATGAATGAGAGAAGATGCTTGAGTCAGAGCTACTTCCATATGAACCAATATCCACATAGGTTAATGAATAATTTGCATCAGCCACTGCCATTAAAACGAATGAGAAATACTTTTTATAATTAAAGTATTTTGAGCCACTACGAATTGGGCTGATTATTCGGATGTGCTTTCCATCGACTGCACCCAAACAATTTGGGAAATTGCACCGCTGCCAAAAAACATCGGCTATTTTAGCCCAGTCTTCCCTAGTCTGCTTCTTCATCACCAACTCTTTTAACACTTGCCATATAGCTGCACACGTTTCATGCACAATCAAACTCACTGTTGATTTTCCCAGCTTGTATTCAAAATGTAAACTAGCAAATGAATTGCCAGTAGCTAGGTACCTGAAAGGAAAGAGAAGCATAATTAACAGTGTTCCTGCTTTTTTTCAGTTTTCGCTCTCAAGACACGATGGCGTAGTCTACGTGACACATACACAAAATATGTGAAAAATCTGCGGGAGACCAAGAGTGGCTCAGCTGCCTCCAGAAAAAAGCCCTACGCCTTTGCTGGATACCTAGCTTTTCTAAACCCAGTCCTGGAACTAAGGAAGTAAGCAATTATTAACTATACCTCCCTCCACCCTCCTTCTCACCATCACTCCTTCCTTCCCTATACCTCCTCAATCTACCACATTTACATTTTATTTGGTTTTGGCTGAGATATAAATTACCCTCTATTTACACAATAATTTCTTATTAAACTTTTATATGTTACAGCACCGAATCCAGTTGGCAGGAGGAGGAAGTTATGGTTCCGGGAGACCAAGTGGAAGCCCCTGCTGAGGAGGAAATTGTGGGCTGCAGCCCTTTGCTGCAGTCTCCAATGGAGCAGTCTGGTCCGGAGGAGCCCTTTGCTGCTGAAGCATCAACGGCTCCTATTCAATCACAGTCACAGCCAAGATCTAATAGGCGCTCCCAAACAAACAGGAGAGCTCCATTGCAAGAGGAGGATGATGGCACTGGGCAGCTGCTAAGCATTGTGTCCGGAATTTCCCAACAAATTGAGGCACAGCGCTGCCCTCACACTCTATTCATAATGAGTTTACTTCCTCTTGTACAACAGGTTCCAGAGGATAGATATTTTGCAATGAGAATGGCTGTCCAACAGTGCATATACTCATTCACTGTTCCCAGACATCCGTCCTCATTATCCAACCATCCTCCTCCACCCCAAAATGTACCAAACCCTTACCCTTCAAGCTTTGAAAATGTAAGAAGTATTTATGACATCAATACTTCGGACATCCCGCATCCCATTCCATCATCTATTCCTACTGTGATTTCCCCCCCTGTCAGACCTCTAAATTTCACACCACCAATGCCCCCCACCAAGTCTGAAATCTCAAGAAACATCAGACCACACAATCTACACATTGTACCGCCTTCTATATCAAGAGCAGCCAAGAGCGGCAACTATTACACCACATTACCTCCCGTGTCCTCCAATAATCCTCCAGTGGCCTCTACCATCCCTCGAATGGCATCCGGGGAGCCTCATATTGATTCACAATATGGCACCCAATCAAGACAGCTAACCTATTCGAATTATTTGAGTGCACCTTTGCCAAAATACTCAGAGGTCCCAGGGCCGAGTTCTAATATTTCGAAAAAGGGAGCAGAGACTTATTATAATCTGTGAAGAATATTGTTTTATTTTGTGTTTATTTCTTTCTGTTAATATTATATTTCTGGTAAAGAAATATATTTCAGGATAGGGTGCCGATACCTTTAATTTTCTGTGAAGCCTATCGTTTTAAAAGATTTATGTTACATGTTATTTAAGATAGTTTGTGTTATTTAAATACTTTACATTTTCACAAAAATGTTTACTGCCTTTTTTGGCTTGTTTGATTTAAACAAAAAATAAACGTCAACAAATATGTTGGATTAGAAGATACTTTGCATTGGTTTCCTTTTTTCTATGAGATTAGGTACTAGATCTTACCTTAAGGTTACTAGTAATCGCTCTGCTGGTTCCACACTCTTCCTGAAGTTGGTGTTCTGATGTTCCAAATAGCTGTAGGTCAGTCGTAGCAATTCGTCAAAGCTAAAAGTTATATATATACAAAAAGAGTTGAGATTGCGTAGATATGTGAAGATTAATCAGATGAGAAAGTGGGGTGAAAGGGAGGATAGCTAGGATATATCTCAAAAATGTATTGAGGAGAGGGAGAGATAATGGATGAGAAGAGGGATGTACTGTGGGTTAGGGAGGGCAAGGGATACTGGGGGGTTAGGGTTGGGATTAGGGTTAGGGTTCTGGTAAGGGTTAGGATTAGTGGGGGAGGGATACAGGAGGGAGGTAGGTAGGGGGTCTGAAGGAATTTTACTCACCTGCTCACTGACATACGAGCGTAGTTAAAAAATTTCTCATTATGAGAACGTAGATCATTATAGATTAGCCTGAACTGGCCTCTCTCCTCCCTATTTGCAATTACAGGGTGGACACAGTATCTTCTACTTCTCTGCATCATCCTCCTCTTCCTCAACTTGGCTTTTTTCTTTTTTATCATGACTCCAGCTGTAGCAGTTACAACTGCTGCCATAACCAAGGGCAATGACTGCTGATACATGCTGACACACAAACACACGCTCTTCTCCACACACTACACAAACCAGGGATAGAACAGGAAGTGATACAGCTCTTTATACGTCAGCATAAACACTGTACTCTATTGGACAGACCTAAAATCGCTTGACCCTCCCAATTTGACAACCAATTCGCAATGTTAGCCGTAGAATCGCCGTAAATTCGCAAAAACAAATGAAGAATTCGCAATGCAAATTTGCAACGCAATCGGAACAAAATCGCGTTCAATTCGCACCGCAGCAGTGTGAACCTAGCCTCAGCAAAACCATGTGAATATGTGTCACCTGTATGGGTTTTATGGTCGTTAGGTTGTTTTAAACTACCATTTACATTCCTACATAGTTCAACTGAAATAAAAAATATATATGGAAAATATATAAAACGTGCCACCTATGCTGAGCCCTTAATGACCCAAAATGTTTTTAAATTGTGCTACAACTTCTGTCGGTTGTTTCTTTTGTGATTGTGCTAAAGTGATATATTATATTCAACAAACTTTAATTGTGATTGTATAAAGAAGGGATAGATGTCCCTATACGCATAAATTATGAAAAATAAAAATGTAACAAATTAAAAAAGAGAAAATATACAATTGTGCTAGCACCAGAATTATCAGTAGTAAATGCAAACCGTTAACTTATTCAATAAAAAAGTGCAATAAGTGCTTAGTGCTCATACCATATATTAATACTATAAAAGTGACTGATGCTTTTACAGTTAATTTCAAAGTGCCTAGTGCCTTGTGCTAAAAAAAAACCCCAGTTCTTGCTGGAAAAGAAAATTTCTGAAATAAAAAAAAATACAAATAAACATGAAATCTTCTTATGTGATTCAAAAGAACAGTCCTTTTAGGAAGACAAGTTGGAATTTTGAGAAAATTTCTTATCCAGGCGCTGGCTTAGTGGTGGTGCTTCTTAACATGCTCTTATAGTGCTTGCACTCACCGGATACTATCACCCCTGCAGGGGTAAGCACAGTCACAGTATCTGCTATTGTGCGGCAGCCCTGGATATCCCCGTTCTGTGCTTTAAATGTTGTATGCCGATATTAAGGATTCACCATAGAAGAAAGGGAATGCCCATAGTGTAAAACCTGTAGACGTCTGATGACGAAATGCGTAGGCGGGGCTTTCGAACGTCTTGCGTCATCTCCAACCAGACAAATTCAACCTACTAGTGACGGACCTGATCCTTTCATTTCATGCTTGTATCTATTTACAAAATGTGAGTACAACCGCAGCTTATGTTCTAATAAAGGCTTGTAAATGGTTTTACACTATGGGCATTCCCTTTCTTCTATGGTGAACCCTTAATAACGGCATACAACATTTAACCACTTCAGCCTTGGACCATTATGCTGCCTAAGGACCAGAGGACTTTTTCCAATTTGGCACTGCGTTGCTTTAACTGCTAATTGCACGGTCATGCAATGCTGTACCCAAACGAAATTTGCGTCCTTTTCTTCCCACAAATAGAGCTTTCTTTTGATGGTATTTGATCACCACTGCCATTTTTATTTTTGCGATACAATACGGAAAAAGACCGAAAATTTTGAAAAAAAATGATATTTTCTACTGTTTGTAATAAAAAAAATCCAATAAACTCAATTTTAGTCATATATTTAGGCCAAAATGTATTCGGCCACATGTCTTTGGTAAAAAAAAGTCAATAAGCGTATATTTATTGGTTTGCGCAAAAGTTATAGCGTCTACAAACTAGGGTACATTTTCTGGAATTTACACAGCTTTTAGTTTATGACTGCCTATGTCATTTCTTGAGGTGCTAAAATGGCAGGGCAGTACAAAACCCCCCCAAATGACCCCATTTTGCAAAGTAGACACCCCAAGGAAATTACTGAGAGGCATGTTGAACCCATTGAATATTTATTTTTTTTGTCCCAAGTGATTGAATAATGACAAAAAAATATATATTTACAAAAAGTTGTCACTAAATGATATATTGCTCACACAGGCCATGGGCCTATGTGGAATTGCACCCCAAAATACATTCAGCTGCTTCTCCTGAGTACGGGGATACCACATGTGTGGGACTTTTTGGGAGCCTAGCCGCGTACGAGGCCCCGAAAACCAATCACCGCCTTCAGGATTTCTAAGGGCGTAAATTTTTGATTTCACTCCTCACTACCTATCACAGTTTTGAAGGCCATAAAATGCCCAGATGGCACAACCCCCCCCCCAAATGACCCCATTTTGGAAAGTAGACACCCCAAGCTATTTGCTGAGAGGCATGTTGAGTCCATGGAATATTTTATATTTTGACACAAGTTGCAGGAAAGTGACAATTTTTTTTTTTTGCACAAAGTTGTCACTAAATGATATATTGTTCACACGGACCATGGGCATATGTGGAATTGCACCCCAAAATACATTTAGCTGCTTCTCCTGAGTATGAGGATACCACATGTGTGGGACTTTTTTGGTGCCTAGCCGCGTACGGGGCCCCGAAAACCAATCACCGCCTTCAGGATTTCTAAGGGTGTAAATTTTTGATTTCACTCTTCACTGCCTATCACAGTTTCGGAGGCCATGGAATGCCCAGGTGGCACAACCCCCCCCCAAATGACCCCATTTTGGAAAGTAGACACCCCAAGCTATTTGCTGAGAGGCATGGTGAGTATTTTGCAGCTCTCATTTGTTTTTGAAAATGAAGACAGACAAGAAAAAACATTTTTTTTTTCTTTTTTCAATTTTCAAAACTTTGTGACAAAAAGTGAGGTCTGCAAAATAATCACTATACCTCTCAGCAAATAGCTTGGGGTGTCTATTTTCCAAAATGGGGTCATTTGAGGGGGTTTTGTGCTACCTGGGCATTCCATGGCCTCCGAAACTGTGATAGGCAGTGAAGAGTGAAATCAAAAATTTACGCCCTTAGAAAGCCTGAAGGCGGTGCTTGGTTTTCGGGGTCCCGTACGCGGCTAGGCTCCCAGAAAGTCTCACACATGTGGTATCCCCGTACTCAGGAGAAGCAACAGAATGTATTTTGGGGTGTAATTTCACATATTCCCATGGCATGTTTGAGCAATATATCATTTAGTGACAACTTTGTGCAAAAAAAAAAAAAAAATTGTCTCTTTCCCGCAACTTGTGTCACAATATAAAATATTCCATGGACTCGACATGACTCTCAACAAATAGCTTGGGGTGTCTGCTTTCCAAAATGGCGTCATTTGGGGGGGGTTTAAACTGTCCTGGCATTTTATGCACAACATTTAGAAGCTTATGTCACACATCATCCACTGATGATGCCCTTTCTGACACTTTTTGTTTACATGATAAAATTATTTTTTTTTTGCAAGAAAATTACTTTGAACCCCCAAACATTATAAATTTTTTTTAAAGCAAATGCCCTACAGATTAAAATGATGGGTGTTTCATTATTTTTTTCACACAGTATTTGCGCAGCAATTTTTTAAACGCATTTTTTTGGGAAAAAACACACTTTTTAAAATTTTAATGCACTAAAACACACTATATTGCCCAAATGTTTGATGAAATAAAAAAGGTGATCTTAGGCCGAGTACATGGATACCAAACATGACATGCTTTAAAATTGCGCACAAACGTGCAGTGGCGACAAACTAAATACATTTTTAAAAGCTTTTAAAAGCCTTTACAGGTTACCACTTTAGATATACAGAGGAGGTCTACTGCTAAAATTACTGCCCTCGATCTGACCTTCGCAGTGATACCTCACATGGATGGTGCAATTGCTGTTTACATTTGATGCCAGACCGACGCTTGCGTTCGCCTTTGCGCGAGAGCAGGGGGGACAGGGGTGCTTTTTTTTTTTTTTGCTTTTTTATCTTATTTTTAAACTGTTCCTTTCAATTTTTTTTTCATCATTTTTATTGTTATCTCAGGGAATGTAAATATCCCCTATAATAGCAATAGGTAGTGACAGGCACTCTTTTTTGAAAAAATTGGGGTCTATTAAGACCCTAGATCTCTCCTCTGCCCTCAAAGCATCTGACCACACCAAGATCAGTGTGATAAAATGCTTTCCCAATTTCCCAATGGTGCTATTTACATCCGGCGAAATCGAAGTCATAACGTGCTCGTAGCTTCTGGTTTCTTAGGCCATAGAGATGATTGGAGCCATTCTGGTCTCTGTTCAGCCCTATGGTCAGCTGGCCGAATCACCGGCTGCATTCTCAGGTTCCCTGTTGGGACAGGAGAGCCAGAGAAAAACATGGAAGATGGTGGGGGGCATTCTCTCCCACTGCTTGTAAAAGCAGTCTAGAGGCTAATTAGCCACTAGGATTGCTTTTACATGAAAGCCGACTGGTGGCTGAAAACAATGATACCAAGATGATACCTAAACCTGCAGGCATCATTCTGGTATAACCACTCAAAGTCCAGCAACATACCAGTACGTTGCTGGTCCTTGTTGGGCATATATTGTAAACTTTTTTTCATGCAGCCCGTGGGCTGAACAAAAAAAAGAGATTGATCGGTGGGTATACCAACCACAAGAATACCTCCCTTCATCCACCCACTTCTAATGATGGGCATACTAGCACCGTTTATATATGCTGAAAAATGGGGGCATCCGCCCCAAAAGGTAGGAGCAAATCGCTCCTCCGCCCCTGCTGCCCCCATGCTTCAGCATATATGCTCTTTTTAACTGTGGTGGTGAAATCACCTCCTACAGTGCTGGAGTCATGGCTTTATGTATCGTTGGAGAAAACGCTGTTGCTGTCAAGATAAATAAATCTGCGCTGCAACTGAATGGCGTACCTGCTAAGCAAATGATGGTTAACAATAAAACAAAGTAACATTACAGTATAACAGTAAGACTTACCGTACCTGCAAAGCAAATACAAAAAAAACATAGTAAAAAATAAAACATTTTTTAACGCAACCTGTGCCTAAAATATATATATGTCAAAGCATGGGGGCATCCACCCGCAAAAGGTAGGAGCAAATCGCTGCTACGCCCCTGCTGCCCCCATGCTTCGGCATATATGCTCTTTTTTAAACTGTGGTGGTGAAATCACCTCTGATAGCGCTGGAGTCACGGCTTTATGTATCGTGGGAGCAAATGCTGTTGCTGTCAAGATAAATCTGCTCTGCAGCTGAATGGTGTACCTGAAAACAAAAAAATGGTTAACAATAAAACACAGTAAACAGTAAAGTATAAAAAAATTGCATACCTATAAAGCAAACATGATAAAACATAATAACAATAAAACATTGCAGAATAGAATACAGTAAAAAATAGCAGAATAATAGAGAGAGAACAATAAAACGACAACTATTTTTGTTTTTTTATATTTAATATTTTTTTTTTTTAACTTTTTTTTGTAACTGTAACTTTTGTAACTGTAACCGGTTCCAGGTTCGGGTCTCTCAAAATGTGATGGCATCTTAGGAGACCCTGTGAAAGTGTGCCTAGTCGGTGCAGTGCTGTACCCTACGCTAATACTCAACTAGTGTATGGTAGCATTCAAAACATTCACCAATGCAAAGACCAGGATTGTCAGGACAGGAGGGACAATGTATCACGCCTATATCTGAACTTGCTGCAGACACAACATCTTTTTTGGGGGGTTCGTTGGGTAGGGGTAATTGGGAGGACATAAAGAAAATGCCTCTCATGCAGCCGGCTTACTGCATTTGGTTGGGGAAGGTGAGGTGGAGCACCGTCTGGAAACAGAAGGGCTCTGATGATCTCTTCCTGGAATTTAAGGAAGGGTCCAGTCCATCCTGAAGCTCTGTATAGCACATGAGCTTTCAGCAAAGCCAATTGAAATAAATAAACAGACACTTTCTTGTACCAGCGTCTGGCCTTATGGGCAATTAGGTACAGCACCAACAACTGGTCGTTGAGGTCCACCCCTCCCATATTTTGATTATATTCATGGACACAGAGGGGTTTCTCCACAACACCAGTCGCTGTTGTAATTTGGACCGTCGTGTCTGCATGAAGGGAACAAACAAAAACATTCTTATTATCCCTCCACTTCATAGCGAGCAAGTTATTACACTTGAAGCAGGCTCTCTCCCCCAGCCTAAGACGGGAATCTACAAGCTGCTGGGGAAAGCCCCGGTGATTAGGTCGCACGGTGCCACATGCTCCAATTTGCTGATCAAACAAGTGACTAAAAAGTGGCACGTTCATGTAATAATTGTCCACATATAAGTGGTACCCCTTTCCGTATAAGGGAGACACCAAGTCCCACACAATCTTGCCAGCGCTTCCTATGTAGTCAGGGCAGTTTGTCGGCTCTACGTGGCTATCTTTTCCCTCATAAACCATAAAACTACATGTATAGCCTGTGGTCCTGTCACAGAGCTTATACATCTTGACCCCGTATCTGGCACGCTTGCTGGGAAGGTACTGTTTGAATGACAAGCGGTCAGAAAACGTAATCAGGGACTCATCAATGCAGACAACTTGATGGAGAGTAAACAAGTCTGCAAAACATTGGTTGAAGTGCTTTACTAGGGGACGACTTTTGTAGAGCTGATCGTATCCAGGGTCTCTACGAGGATGACAGAGTTCATTGTCATTGAAGTGCATGAACCGCAAGATCTGCTCATATCGTGCCCTGGTCATGGAGGCAGAGAACAAGGGCATATGGTGAATTGGGTCAGTGGACCAATATGACCGCAACTCACTCTTTTTAGTTATGCCCATGTTGAGGGAAAGGCCCAGAAAGAGCTTAAATTCGGAAACCGTAATTGGTCTCCAATCTCTGGCAAGGGAGGACTGGGGAATAGTGGCGATGTGTTGACCAGCGTACAAATTGCTTTGGTCCTTGTGCTTGCCACCTCACCAGCTTGAACTGCACTTATGGGACGCGCCACGTCACCACGTGATACTGCAGTGCTGGATTGACTACGACCAGGGTGTACTAGGCCGCTGGTGCTTGCCAGTTCACCAGAAGGAATAGCGGAGCTAGTACTGCTTTGCTCCATACCAGGGACCTGCGGTTCCTGCACATCAACGACAGAAGAAGTTCGGGGTCTGGTACGCCTGACCTTGGCAGGGACCGCAACTCCGTCGTCAGAGCTATCTGTCATGGAGCCACTGTCCTCTACAGGATCGTATTCTGAGCCTGAATCTGAAAGATGAGTGACTTTACTATCTGTCATGCTCAGAAACGTGTTGGCTTCTTCACTAGTGTACCTTCGATTTGCCATTTTGGGCTCTAAATTTAGTGGTACACTAGTGAGACTCACAGGTAAAAAAGCTCCTGACTGTTAGTGACTGTACCAAAACGCTACCAAAAAAACTGTTAGCGATCACAGGGATCAGGCCTGACTCTGCAAACGCTGCAGTTATGTGTGTTTAGTGTTTTGTAAGTGACAGTGATCAATCGATACTGCACTTGGATGGGCTGGGCTGGGCGGAGGGGCAAAAAGCAGGTGCTAGCAGGTATCTGGGCTGATCCCGCTAACACTGCGTTTTTGGGAACCCTAAACTGCTGGGGACACTAGTATAGATCTGATCAGATCAGATATTGATCCGTTCAGATACTATACCACTAAGGAAGGTGTATGCTGTGTGCGTGGGTGTTAGCGGTACTGGCACTAACCTGACGCTGCCTGGGGCGACGCAGACCCTATCTGACCCTAAAACCTAACTTGTATCACCCGCCGGGTGATCAGGGGGTTAAACCTTTATTGGGTAATAAACGGTGGGTGCCCTGACACTATAAAAAACAAACCAACTAACCAGCGTCACCCATAACAGTTATACGGTGATCACTGGTGAAAGGGTTAATGAGGGGGCAATCAGGGGGTTAAAACCTTTACTAGGTAGTATATGGGGGTCCCTGGCGATATAAAACGCTAATGGCGAACCTAAATACTTACCTCCATAACTAGCGTCACCTGTGACACTAATACAGCGATCAGAAAAACGATCGCTTAGTGACACTAGCGACGGGGGGTGATCACAGGGTTAAACCTTTATTAGGGGGGTTAGGGGGGTACCCTAGACCTAAAGGGGCCTACCACTAACTGCCCTACAACTTATACCAGTCACAAATGACACCAATGCAGTAATCAGTAAAAAAAAAAACTGCTTTTGGTGTCACTGTGACAGGGGGTGCAGGGGGTGATGGGGGGGGGTGAAAAGTGTGCCTAGAGTGTTCTACTGTACATGTAGTGTTGGTGCATTTACTTGGATGTCTTCTCTCCTCGGCGCCGGAACGAAAAGACGGACACGAGGAGAGATGACATCACTTCCTTTGCCGCTGTTTACATTACAGAGGCAGAGGAAGATTGTCATTCGTTGGGAGCGATCGCGAGGGGATGGTCACAAATGAGTGACCTCCCCCTCAGCACTGATCGCTCCCCTAACGATGCTGAACGCCTCGGGCATCAGGGGGGGCGCAATGCGCCCCCGTCCGGCGGGAGGCAAATCACGTATCAGATACGTGATTTTGCCTGCCCGCACCATTCTGCCGCAGTATATCTGCATTAGGCGGTCGGCAAGTGGTTAATGTTGATAAATGTAAAGTTATGCACTTGAGGGCTAAAACATGCATGTATCATACATTCTAGGAGGAGAACAACTGGGGATGTCAATGGTTGAGAAGGATCTGGTTGTTCTCGTAGATCACAGCATGCAATATCAAGCCACAGTTTATACAGCAAGCAAAATATTTTCTTGTATTAAAAGAGGTATAGACTTCAGAGAGTGACATAAATTTGCCTCTGTACAAATAATTAGTAAGCCCTCATCTGAATACGCAGTTCAGTTTTGGGCACCAGTTACAAAAAGCATATCAAAGAACTGTTGAAACTGCAGAGAAGGGAAACATAGTTACATAGTTAGTCAGGTTGAAAAAAGACACAAGTTCTTCAAGTTCAACCAAAAAAAAAAAATCAAAAATAAATGCAATCCCATATACACAAACATACACCCACAGTTGATGCAGAGGAAAGCAAAAAACCCCAGCAAAGCATGCTCCAATTTGTACAGCAGGGGAAAAAATTAATTCCTGATCCCCGAGAGGCAATCGGATTTTCCCTGGATCAACTCTACTCATAAATATTAGTACCCAGCTATATTGCGTACATTTACAAAAGAATCCAGGCCTATTTTAAATCAGCATAGAGGAGCTAAGCTGTGAAGAAACATTGTATGAACTATATGTAATCTCAGAAGAGGCAATTAAGGAGGGGGGGTATGAGACTACGAGAAGAGACAATTAAGGGGGGGGTATGATCACCTTGTATACATACCTAAGTGGTCCATATAGTGAACTTGGTGTAGAGCTATTCACTTTCAAGTCATTACAGAGGACAAAAGGGGCACTGTTTACACTTAAAGGAAAATAGGGATTTAACCACTTAAGGACCAAGCCTCTTTCTGAGATTTGTTGTTTACAAGTAGGGATGAGCTGAACACCCCCCGATTCGGTTCGCACCAGAACCTGCGAACGGACCGAAAATTTGCACAAACGTTAGAACCCCATTAAAGTCTATGGAACTCGACGTTCAAAATCAAAAGTGCTAATTTTAAAGGCTAATTTGCATGGTATTGTCCTAAAAATGGTTTGGGGACCCAGGTCCTGCCCCAGGGGACATGTATCAATGCAAAAAAAAAGTTTTAAAAACAGACATTTTTTTCAGGAGCAGTGATTTTAATGATGCTTAAAGTGAAAAAAAAGTGAAATATTCCTTTAAATATGGGACCTGGGGGGTGTCTATAGTATGCCTGCAAAGTGGCGCGTGTTTCCCGTGCTTAGAACAGTCCCTGCACAAAATGACATTTTTAAAGGAATAAAAGTCATTTAAAACTGCTTGCGGCTTTAAAGTTATGTCGGGTCCTGGCAATATGGATGAAAATCAGTGAAACAAACGGCATGGGTACCCCCCAGTCCATTACCAGGCCCTTTGGGTCTTGTATGGATATTAAGGGGAACCCTGCACCCAAATTAAAAAAAGGAAAGGCGTCAGGCCCCCAGGCCCTATATACTCTGAACGGCAGTATACAGGCGGTGCAAACAAGACAGGGACTGTAGGTTTGTTGTTAAGTTGAATCTGTTTGTAATTTTGAACTGGTACATTTTTAAAGTGTAGCTCCAGCCAAAAAAATAGATTTTTAAGCTTTTTGGAAAACATAGGGAAGGGTTATCACCCCTGTAACATTTGTTTTGCTGTCTGTACACCTCTTCAGAAGATTTCACCTCACTTTCTGTCCCAATGACAAATGTTTTTTGAAAATTTGGGGTTTTTCACTTCCTGTTGTCTCCTTCCGTTTGCAAGTAGGAGTCGTTTGTAAGGTGGATGTTTGAAAGTAGGGGCCTGCCCTATATACTCTGCAGAAATTGGGGCCTTAGGTGTTGGTGTTGCCACAACACTGAGAGCCCTCACAGTTACTCTTGGTGGGAACAGGAACGGGCTCTGCTGTGAAATATTAGATCAAGAATTGTAATTACATGCCCCTGTTGAACAGGGTCAGAAAAATTGGGCCTTTGGTGGTGGTGGTGCTGGTGCCACAACACTGTAAGTCCTCACAGTTACTCTTGGTGGGAGCTGGAACGGGCCCTGCTGTGAAATATTAGATCAAGAATTGTAATTACATGCACCTGTTGAACAGGGGCAGAAAAATTGGGCCTTAGGCACTGGTGCCACAACACTGCAACCCTTCACAGATACTCTAGTTGGAGCGCAGGAACAAGCCCTGCTGCAAAGTATTGCATCAAAAATTGTAATTACACGCCCCTGTTAAACAGAGGCTGAAAAATTGGGCCTTAGGCACTGCTGCTGGTGCCACAACACTGCAAGCCCTCACAAATACTCTAGTTGAGTGCAGCAAAGAACCCTCCTTGCAAAATATTGCATCAAAAATTGTAATTACACGCCCCTGTTAAACAGAGGCTGAAAAATTGGGCCTTAGCCACTGGTGGCGGCGCCCAGAACCAAAAATATTCTTACAAGCTATCAGCATGATCATTGAGGAGGAAGAGGATAGTCAATCAGCATAACAGGATAGTCACTCAGCATAGGCATTAGGGATGAGCCGAACACCCCCCTGTTCGGTTCGCACCAGAACTTGCGAACAGGCAAAAAATTTGTTCGAACACGCTAACACCGTTAAATACTATGGGACACGAACACGAATAATCAAAAGTGCTAATTTTAAAGGCTTATATGCAAGTTATTGTCATAAAAAGTGTTTGGGGACCTGGGTCCTGCCCCAGGGGACAAGGATCAATGCAAAAAAAAGTTTTAAAAACTGCAGTTTTTTTCGGGAGCAGTGATTTTAATAATGTTTAAAGTGAAACAATAAAAGTGTAATATCCCTTTAAATTTCGTACCTGGGTGTCTATAGTATGCCTGCAAAGGGGCGCATGTTTCTCGTGTTTAGAACAGTCTGACAGCAAAATGACATTTCAAAGTAAAAAAAGTCATTTAAAACTACTCGCGGCTATTAATGAATTGCCAGTCCGACAATACACATAAAAGTTCATTGATAAAAACGGCATTGGAATTCCCCACAGTGAAACCCCGAACCAAAATTTAAAAAAAAAAATGACGTGGGGGGTCCCCCTTAATTCCATACCAGGCCCTTCAGGTCTGGTACGGATATTAAGGGGAACCCCGGCCAAAATTAAAAAAAAAAAAATAGCGTGGGGTCCCCCCTTAAAATCTCTACCAGACCCTTCGGGTCTGATGTGGATTTTAAGGGGAACCCCGCACCAAAATTTAAAAAAACGGCGTGGGGTCCCCCAAAAAATCCATACCAGACCCTTATCGCAACCTGGCAGGCCGCAGGAAAAGAGGGGGGACAAGAGAGCGCCCCCCCTCCTGAACCGTACCAGGCCACATGCCCTCAACATTGGTAGGGGGCTTTGGGGTAGCCCCCCAAAACACCTTGTCCCCATGTTGATGGGGACAAGGGCCTCATCCCCACAACCCTTGCCCGGTGGTTGTGGGGGTCTACGGGCGGGGGGCTTATCGGAATCTGGAAGCCCCGTTTAACAAGGGGACCCCCAGATCCCGGCCCTCCTCCCTAGGTGAAAATGGTAAGGGGGTACTTACCCCTACCATTTCACAAAAAAACTGTCAAAAAATGTTAAAAATGACAAGAGACAGTTTTTGACAATTTTGACAAATCTTCTATCTTCTATCTTCCTTCAGTTTCTTACTCCATCTTCTTCTTCTTCTGGTTCTTCTGGTTCTTCTGGTTCTTCCTCCGGTGTTCTCGTCCGCATCTTCTCCACGGCATCTTCTTATCTTCTTCTTCTCGGGCCGCTCCGCATCCATGATGGCATGGAGGGAGGCTCCCGTTGTGTGACGATTCTCCTCTTCTGATGGTTCTTAAATAACGGGGGGCGGGGCTACACGGTGACCCCGCCCCCTCTGACATCACAGGGAATGCCACAGGAAAGTCCCCGTCGAGTCCCCATGTGTCAGAGGGTAGTGGGGTCACCGGGTGGCCCCGCCCCCCGTTATTTAAGAACCGTCAGAAGAGGAGAAGCGTCACACACAGTGGGAGCCTCCCATCATGCCATCATGTATGCGGAGCAGCCCGAGAAGAAGGGAAGAAGACGCCGCAGAGGAAGATGCCGGATGAGAACACCGGAGGAAGAACCAGAAGAAGAGGAAGAAGATAGAGGAAGAAACCGAAGGAAGATAGAAGATATAAGATAGAAGAAAGAAGAATCATTTAAATAAAAGGAATTGTCAAAAACTGTCTCTTGTCATTTTTAACATTTTTGACAGTTTTTTGTGAAATGGTAGGGGTACTTTTGTACCCCCTTACCATTTCACACAGGGAGGAGGGCCGGGATCTGGGGGTCCCCTTGTTAAAGGGGGCTTCCAGATTCCGATAAGCCCCCTGCTCACAGACCCCTACAACCACCGGGCAAGGGTTGTGGGGATGAGGCCCTTGTCCCCATCAACATGGGGACAAGGTGTTTTGGGGGGCTACCCCAAAGCACCCTCCCAATGTTGAGGGCATGTGGCCTGGTACGGTTCAGGAGGGGGGGCGCTCTCGTCCCCCCTCTTTTCCTGCGGCCTGCCAGGTTGTGTGCTCGGATAAGGGTCTGGTATGGATTTTTGGGGGACCCCCCCACGTCATTTTTTTTTTAAATTTTGGCTTGGGGTTCCCCTGTGGGGAATTCCAATGCCGTTTTTATCAATGAACTTTTATGTGTATTGTCGGACCGGCAATTCATTAATAGCCGTGAGTAGTTTTAAATGACTTTTTTTCCTTTGAAATGTCATTTTGCTGTTAAACTGTTCTAAACACGGTAAACATCCGCCCCTTTACAGGCATACTATAGACACCCCCCAGGTACGAAATTTTAAGGAATATTCCACTTTTATTGTTTCACTTTAAGCATTATTAAAATCACTGCTCCCAAAAAAAGGCCATTTTTAAAACTTTTTTTGCATTGATCCATGTCCCTTGGGGCAGAACCCAGGTCCCCAAACACTTTTTATGACAATAACTTGCATATAAGCCTTTAAAATTAGCACCTTTTGATTATTCATGTTCGTGTCCCATAGACTTTAACGGTGTCCGAGTGTTCAAACAAATTTTTTGCCTGTTGGCAAGTTCTGGTGCGAACCGAACAGGGGGGTGTTCGGCTCATCCCTACTCGTGGCCAAAACATCTCCTGCTTGGGCACCACATGCTTGACCAGACATATGTTGACCTGCCATGCAGTTTGTTGGCAAGCGTATCTAAAAGACCCACACCAAAGAAGACCTCTCCTTGCTCCTCATCAGCTGGGATCTCCAACCCCACTATACCTTCAGTCCTCTCTGAGACCTGCACTGAGAGGAATGAAGGTGTAGAATTAGGTGTGTCACCGCCAAGTACTTGGTGGTAATCTGCTATCGGTACACCCACGTCAGATTGTACCAGGCAAATTTCCCTGCCCCAGCTGCTGCTCCGCTGAAAGAAGTTCGCTCCCAGCCATCCACATGCCCAGCGGTTGAATGCTAGCTTGGCTAAATTGCTAGCACTTCAACTGCTGCCTTTTCAGCTGGTAGACTCTGCGTCCTTCCGTGAGTTTGTGGAATGTGCAGTTCCTCAGTGGCAGGTTCCCAAACGCCACTTTTTCTCATGGAAGGCGATTCCGGCTCTCTACCGGCATGTGGAAGGCAATGTCTTGGCCTTGCTGAACAGAGCGGTCAGCGGTAAGGTGCATATTACCGCTGACTCATGGTCCAGCAGGCATGGACAGGGACGTTACCTATCTTTCACCACGCACTAGGTGACTCTTCTGGCAGCTGGGAAGGATGCAGGACAAGGTGCAGTAGTGTTGGAGGTTGTTCTGCCACCACGCCTCCAAAATACTACTAGTGGTGATTCTGCCACACCTCTCTCCTCCACCCCCTCCTCTTCTTCCTCCATGGCCTCTTCCTGTGCCAATTTGACTTCGGAGCTCCATAGGCGTTCAAGGGGCTACGCAAGCACGCAGGCCAAAAGATGCCATGCGGTGCTTGAGCTGGTGTGCTTGGGGGACAGGAACCACACTGAGGCAGAGATTCTGTCAGCTCTGCAGGGGCAGGTTCAGAGGTGGTTGATGCCACGTCAGCTTAAGGCAGGCATGGTGGTTTGTGACAATGGCAGCAACCTCCTCTCCGCCCTCCGACAGGGACAACTGACCCATGTGCCCTGTTTGGCTCACGTCCTTAACTTGGTGGTGCAGCGATTCTTGGACAGGTTCCCGGGCTTACAGGATGTCCTGAGGCAGGCCGGGAAAGTCTGTGTGCATTTCCGCAGGTCATATAATGCCAGTGCTCGGCTGGCTGATCTCCAAAATGAATTTAACCTGCCCAAGAACCACCTAATCTGTGACAGGCCCACCAGGTGGAACTCAACATTGGCCCATGCTGCAGCGGCTGCATACGCAGCAGAGGGCCATCAATGAGTACCTGTGCGACTATGGCACCAGGACAGGGTCAGAGGAGCTTGTTTTTTTTCCCCACGCCAGTGGGCCATGATCAGGGATGCATGCACTGTCCTGTCACCATTTGAGGAGGCCACGAGAATGGTGAGCAGTAACAGTGCATGCATCAGTGACACTGTCCCCCTTGTCCACCTGTTGGAGCACACGCTGTGTGGAATAATGGACAGGGCGGAGTCTAGCGGTGTGGACATGCACAGTTAGAGCTCTGTTCTGTATGGGAGAAGAGCCACTGTCAAACTAAAACCCACAAGTATTAGAAATAACCACGGGCTTCAGTATCTACCCGGGAACTCGGGGGTCTGTTTTTGTTGGAAAATATGGCTCTGGGAGGCGGCCGTTCTAAGTTAAAGAATCCCCTCAGCTCACAGGGGAAACCAGCTGCTAAAATGGCGCCGCCCCCCTCTTCATACACTGCCTCAGTGCGCTCTCACAGTCACAAAATGACACAGCCTGACGGGCACAAAATGACACAGCCTGACTCCCCAGCTGATTCAGAAAGTGAACATTTCACCTCACAAGATACCTCACAGAATTTACAAATAGCTCCAGCTATACTTAAACAATTTGAACATATGTTGCATAAAGCCCTAAAACAAACCTCTGAGCAAATTACAACCAACCTTACTAGAGAAATAAGAGAATTAGGCTACCGCACAGCTGCACTAGAACTTAAAATGGATGGATTTGGAAAATGCCACACAAGAACATAACACTGCTATGGAAAATCTCAGAGAGGAGAACCTAATGCTCCAAACTAATTTGGAAGACCAGGAGAATAGAGCCAGAAGGTCCAATCTACGCATCAGGGGAATTCCTGAATCGATCAATGACCTACAATCCACCATAACGGCTCAATGTCATGAACTGCAACCAGATATCCCAATTGAAAGATTGGAGTTTGACAGAATACACCGAGCCCTTACAGCAAAAAAATTGGACGGTCTGCCACGTGATATAATAGTGAAATTTCACTATTATCGCACAAAGGAACAGCTCTTATCAGCCAGAGATAAAAAAGACCTAAATTTTCAAGGTAACAACTACCAACTATTCGCCGATTTATCCCAGGTCACTATATCAAAAAGGCGAGCAATGAAACCCCTCCTCATGGAATTGCAACGTCAGAGCATCATTTATCAATGGGGCTTCCCATTCTCTGTACGCTTTGCTTACAATGGAACGAAATACATCTGTAGATCTAATGAAGAACTTCAACAAACGCTCATAGACTTGCACCTAATGGATTCCTCACCACGTATTACTTCAACACATAGAAGATCACCATCCTTATCATCCGCAGGCAACTCCTCTCAATCCACCTTGAGAAATGTAAACCATCCATCCCATAAGAGAGGTCGCTTTGCATCTCCCCCTCAGGAAAGAGATGATTCTATGGACTGAAGGAAGTAATTTAAGCAGAGCTTACTGTTCATTCTTCATCCTGATAATAGCTTTCATCACAGATGCACCGTGCACTCTTGCCTTGAAACTAGTAATCTACTAATATAAAAACTCTATTATACATTTCCTTTATTTAATTACCGCATGATTTATAATTCTCATTTATCTTTTTAGTCACAGCTGAAGATAACTATCTTTAAATGTATTTTTATTATTTTTTCTTTTTTTTTTTCTTTTTTGCTCTAAAACTACGGTCAATATCCTAAAATTAGAATATAGACCATTGCACATATAGTGTAGAAAATGTAAAATACTTTAATCCTCCTCAAAAGATATTTACAGATGGTCTAAAAGTATTTCTAATTTTTAGTCTGACCACAAGATTTAATTGATTTACTTATTATAGTTTTCAATCTTTAGTTGATTTTTAGTTTAATATTAGGAATTCTAATATGCTGTTAATATCACAGGAGTTTTTCACTCCAAACCCTTCAGGTTGACCTATTGCTTTACCCTTATTACTAGTTTAGGGACCCATTAATCCTACTCTATCCTCCAGTTCCCGTCTTCATTATTACAGCCTGATACACACTTTACCATGGGATCTTGAAAATGCTTAGTAACATTCTCAAATTTCCCACTTCCCCGGTTTTCCCCTCCTTAATTTTGTTGGATCCCGTTTCCAAAATTTATTCTGGATTGTGTGGTGTATTCTTAGGAACATCTTGGTCATGTTGGAAGGCTCTTCTCCCAGGTACGGGAGATCCCTGTGCCCTATTCTGCCTCCCTCATTCTTCCACTTATAATATGTGGAAGTCTGACGGTTGCACTTTTTTCCCTGAGGGGGATCTCTATCCCTTCTCACGGGAAGTCTCTGTAAATTTTTTTATAATATCTTATACAAGATATTCTTTAACCACTTCTGTTTTCTCTCTTCCTCACCTCAGCATTTATTTATATTTTCCTCCTCTTCTCACTCTTCAAGTCCACGTGGATTGACCCATTTAACCGGAACAACGCGCTATTTGGTAAGTCTCACTTCTCCATTCGGTTACCATGGCACCACTAAACATTCTATCCCTGAATGTTCAGGGAATTAATATACCCCAGAAACGAACCAAGGCTTTTCGTACATTTCATTACAAGAAACACACTTCACAAAAAATTCTACTCCTAAATTTATGTCCCATTTTTATTCACAAATTTTTACAGCCTTGGCTACCTCTAAACAAAGAGGTACCCTCATAGCCTTTCATCTTTCTACTCCATTTATTTTTCAATCTCAAATTAATGACCCAGAAGGACGCTACATAATTCTTACAGGACAAATAATGGATAAACCAGTTACTGTCATCTCATACTATGCGCCTAACAAAAAACCAAACCCGTTCTTATCACACTTACTACAAGTTGTGAATGAATAGAAAATAGGAACAGTTATTTTGTGTGGAGACTCCAATCAGGTCCTCCTTCCATTTCTGGATAAATCCCCTTACACTCCATCCAATAAAACATTCAAAATGTCTTTTTCCCAATTGTTATCCAAATATAACTTAGTAGACACATGGAGAGAGTGTAATCCCACAAAACGTAGATACACATATTACTCTCATCCCCATCAAACTTCAACATGGATTGATCATATATTCCTAACAATTGGCATGATTCCAGAAATACTTACAGCTGACATAATTCCTATCCCATGGTCTGACCATAACGCAGTACTCACTTCAATGAATTCTACTATACCCAAAGGCCATGACCCCACATGGTATCTCCCAGATATTATGCTCAAACACTCAAACCACCGTCAAATCATCGAACAAGCCCTAAAAGAATATATATCATTTAATACCAGCCCAGAAATAACTACATTAACACTTTGGGAAGCACATAAACCTGTGTTACGTAATATAATTCAGAAACAATTTACTTTAATCAAACGTGAACGAAAAACCCTGGCTTGTAAATTAGAATCTGAGTATAATAATGCCTTTATAGCCCATCAAGACAATCCATTGCCCATCACAAAATCTCAATTAGATAAAACCCGTACTGCATTTGACTTATTTTTAACTGAGTCAGTCGAAAAATCTTTTAAACGCTCTAAATACAACTATTTTCTGAAATCCAATAAACCGGGTACTTACTTAGCACGTACACTTAACTCAATAAACAAACCCTTTAAACCAATTCGCTTAAAATTAGCAAAAGACATATACACAAGTAACTATCAAAATTGTCCAGAATTTCCACTCCCACTTAACCTCATTATATTCATCTTCTAACAATTTTGACTCAAACTCAGCAGATGCTTTCTTTTCTAGCATAAAATTACCAGAGCTTTCCCTAAATCAAAAGAATCTACTAGAAGAAAGCATCTCTCCAGAAGATGTCTCTAATACCATTAAAGAACTAAAAGATAAATAAGAGACCAGGCCCGGATGGTTACTCTGCCTTATATTATAGAACTTTTATAGATACCCTATCACCTATGTTAGCTGATGCTTTTAATGCGTTACTAGAGGGAAAATCTTTTAGACAAGAATCACTAACTGCCATAGTTTGCATGATCCCCAAACCTCTCACTGATGACACCTCTTGCACAAATTACCGTCCAATATCCCTTTTGAATCTAGATATCAAAATTCTAGCAAAAATTTTAGCAAAAAGACTAAACAAGATCATAGGCAATCTAATCCACAGCGACCAAGTGGGCTTCATGCCAACACGCCAAGCTGGCGACAATGTACGTCAAGCAGTTTTATTAGCGCAAATAGCTAAAGCACGCTATATTCCTTCTTGTTTCATTTCACTCGATATAAAAAAGGCCTTTGATTCTGTATCATGGTCTCATCTACGCTACACATTTAGAAAATGGGGTTTTGGACCCCACTTTTTGACATGGATTGAAGCACTTTACAACAAACCCAAAGCATATATCAAATATGTGGGTTACAAATCTAATTCTTTTAATATAGAGAGGGGAACACGCCAAGGATGTCCATTTTCCCCTCTCTTATTTGCCCTCCTAATAGAACCTTTAGCTCAACAAATTCGATCAGACCCGACTATCACTGGTATAGAAACCGCTGGATACCAACACAAATTATGTTTATTTGCAAATGACATTTTACTATTTGTCATCTCCACAAATTTTTGGACCCAATCTCCTGCCCATTCTCAATAATTTCGCAATGATTTCAGGTTTCTCAATAAATCCTAAAAAATCCATAGCCCTGGATATCTCTCTCTCCAAAGTGGAATTGGACTCGGTAAAACTTCCATTTATTTGCACTTCCATTTATTTGGGCTGAAAAGTGAATTCCTAGATAGGGAATTGACCTAACAGTCTCTCGCCATGACCTCTTCTCAGCAAACTACCCCCCAATCCTCAAACAGATTACAAAACTCCTACAGCAATGGACACATCTTCCATTATCATGGATAGGCAAAATTAACGCAGTAAGAATGACAATTCTGCCAAAACTGCTTTACTTATTTAGAGTTTTGCCAATCTCAATCCCTCCTCACTATTTAAGAATAATACAAAAAAGATCAACAACTTTTATCTGGGGCTCCATCAAACCCCGCATATCTTTACACACATTACACCTGCCAAAACTCAAGGGAGGCCTTGGTTTTCCAAACTTTGCAAACTATTACAGAGCATTGCCAGCCTCTCTAAATACTATGCAATACAAGAAATACCCTTATGGGTAATAATAGAAGCTTCAGAATGCGACCCACTCTCTATTTCAAATCTATTATGGCTCCACTCCAAAGTTTAGAAGAATCTACGTAATCCTATCACCAAATACTTTCTATCCTTATGGGATAAGCTCAAATTTAAACACCAATTACAATCTCCTCATAACCCTCTTTTATCCTTCCTCAAAAACCCTGCTTTTTATCCAGCATGGGTCTCCCCTAAATCATTCAAAGCCTGGACCTCTTTAGACATTACTCGGCTAAATAAACTGATTTCTTCCACATCCTTCCTCACCTTTCCTACCCTCTGCGATACCTATAAGCTACCACACTCCGAACTATTTAGATACCTTCAAATTAAAAATTTCTATTCACCTTTGGTAAGCACAAATACCTCCATGTCCCACATCACTAACTTTGAATCAGTATGCCTAAAAGACCCCCACTCAAGAGGTATGATTTCTTCCATATATTCACAAATTTCAATGAATCCTGGCTTCGAAAAACCACCTTATGCCCGGAAATGGGAGGAGGACTTGGAAAAATCGTTGGATATGGCTGATTGGTCTAAAATCTGGACTGCAACTAAATCTTCTTCACCAAACATTCTGGCGGTAGAAACTAACTATAAGGTTCTAACTCGTTGGTACCTTGTACCCTCCAGGTTGGCCAAATTTGCGCCAACCCAAGCAGCTTAATGCTTTCGGGGCTGTTCAGATCCAGGCACTCATATGCATATATGGTGACCCCTGTCCGACGGTACAAACATTTTGGGGAAAAATATTTGAAATTGCCTCCAGAATGTTTGAACTAAAATTGCAACCAGATCCTGTCATAGCCTTACTCAACGTAAAACCAGATTGTCTCACACATAATCAATTTAAACTCTTTACTCAACTCCTCACTGCTGCAAAACAGACGATTGCAAAGGCATGGAGGTCTGCCAACTTGGTAATACCCGAGACCAAACACAGATTAAACACTTTCATGTCACATGCCAAAATGCTGGCAATAGAAAGAGACCAAATTCCTATGTTTGAAAAAACTTGGAACCCTTGGATTAAGTATCATTTATCGCCAATATTTGATAATTCAATTCTTAAACCGTGGTAGCGAAGGAAACTCTTCACCCCATTATTATAGTAATATAGCGTTCTTAATAGGGATGAGCCGAACACCCCCCGGTTCGGTTCGCACCAGAACCCGCGAACGGACCGAAAGTTCGCACGAACGTTAGAACCCCATTGACGTCTATGGGACTCGAACGTTCGAAATCAAAAGTGCTCATTTTAAAGGCTAATTTGCATGGTATTGTCCTAAAAAGGGTTTGGGGACCCGGGTCCTACCCCAGGGGACATGTATCAATGCAAAAAAAACTTTTAAAAACGCCCGTTTTTTCGGGAGAAGTGATTTTAATGATGCTTAAAGTAAAAAAAAAAAAAGTGAAATATTCCTTTAAATATCGTACCTGGGGGTGTCTATAGTATGCCTGTAAAGTGACGCGTGTTTCCCATGTTTAGAACAGTCCCTGCACCAAATGTCATTTTTAAAGGAAAAAATCTCATTTAAAACTGCTTGCGGGTTTAATGTCATGTCGGGTCATGGCAATATGGATGAAAATCAGTGAGACAAACGGCATGGGTACCCCCCCAGTCCATTACCAGGCCCTTTGGGTCCTGTATGGATATTAAGGGGAACCCCGCACCCAAATTAAAATAAGGAAAGGCCCTATATACTCTGAACAGCAGTAAACAGGCGGTGCAAACAAGACAGGGACTGTAGGTTTGTTGTTAAGTAGAATCTCTTTGTAATTTTGAAGGGGTACATTTTTAACGTGTTTAGCTCCAGCCAAAAAATCTTTTTTAAGCTTTTTGGAAAACATAGGGAAGGGTTATCACCCCTGTGACATTTGTTTTGCTGTCTTTCCTCCTCTTCAGAAGATTTCACCTCACTTTTTGTCCCAATGAAAAATGTTTTTTGAAAATTTGGGTTTTTTTGTGGAACAAGGATTGGAAAGCATCAGTGGAAAGGAGAATTTTTTTTCCCATATTAACTCTTACAGGAGAGAATTTCCCTTCCTAGGGGTAGATTTCATCTCACTTCCTGTTGTCTCCTTCCGTTTGCAAGTAGGAGTCGTTTGTAAGTTAGATGTTTGAAAGTAGGGTCCTGCCCTATATACTCAGCAGAAATTTGGGCCACAACACTGCAACCCCTCACAGACACTCTAGTTGGAACGCAGGAACGAGCCCTGCTGCAAAGTATTGCTTCAAAAATTGTAATTACATGCCCCTGTTAGACAGGGGCAGAAAAATTGGGCCTTAGGCACTGGTGCTGGTGCCACAACACTGCAACCCCTCACAGACACTCTAGTTGGAACGCATGAACGAGCCCTGCTGCAAAGTATTGCATCAAAAATTGTAATTACACGCCCCTGTTAGACAGGGGCAGAAAAATTGGGCCTTAGGCACTGGTGCTGGTGCCACAACACTGCAACCCCTCACAGACACTCTAGTTGGAATGCAGGAACGAGCCCTGCTGCAAAGTATTACATCAAAAATTGTAATTACACGCCCCTGTTAAAGAGGGGCTGAAAAATTGTGCCTTAGGCACTGGTGGTGGCGCCCAGAACCAAAAATGTTCTTACAAGCTATCAGCGTGATGATTGAGGAGGAAGAGGATAATTACTCAGGGATAGTCACTCAGCATCAGCATAGGCAGTCTTTGAAGGGATCTGAGATTTCAAAAAAAATTATTCGGTTACATCAGCATCAGGTGCTTGGTAGCTGGTGGTGATCCAAGACTGATTCATTTTTATGAAGGTCAGCCGATCGACAGACGCACCCTGTGATCGGTTACCACGCCTCCAGCAGCACTGAATGTGCGTTCCGAAAGAACGCTGGATGCAGGACAGACCAGTAGCTCAATTGCATACTGTGCAAGCTCTGGCCAGTGATCCATCCTCAAGACCCAGTAACCCAGAGGATTTTCGGTGGGAAAGGTGTCCAAGTCTGATCTTGCTCCTAGGTATTCCTGCACCATGTAAAACAGACGCTGGCGATGGTTGCTGGAACCGATCATACCTTGGGGCTGCGGACCAAAAAATTGTCTGAACGCATCAGTCAGACGGCCACCTTCTCCACCGCTCCTTCTTTGACTGACCGAAGCCTCAGCAACACGTTGTCCAGAAACAGGAGTTTGTAACCTCCCAGTCTCTGGGAACGCGTTGCACAGACCTTTCTGCAAGGCCTCCCGAAGATGTTTCATCCTCTGCTCCCTCTGCGATGGCAAGATAAGGTCCGCAACCTTACCCTTGTAACGTGGATCAAGGAGGGTTGCCAGCCAGTATTGGTCCTTCTCCTTGATACCACGAATACGAGGATCCTTACGCAGGCTTTGCAGGATCAGGGAGGCCATGCAGCGTAGGTTTGCTGAGGCATTCGGTCCGGAGTCCTCTGGGTCACTAAGGACAACAACGTCCGCAGCCACCTCCTCCCAGCCACGTACAAGTCCATGTGTTCCTTGGGACTGATCCCTTAAAGACTGCTGCTGATGCTGAGTGCCAGGCTCCACCTCCATACTGACACAATCTTCCTCCTCCTCCTCCTCCTCCTCCTCCTCCTCCTCTTCCTGTGTGATCGGCGGGCATGCAGGAACACTGTCTGGATAAAGGGGGCCTTGAGAGCTAAGGAAGTCCTCCTCTTCCTGCCTCTGTTCTGCCTCAAGTGCCCTGTCCATTATTCCACGCAGCGTGTGCTCCAACAGGTGGACAAGGGGGACAGTGTCACTGATGCATGCACTGTCAGTGCTCACCATCCTCGTGGCCTCCTCGAATGGTGACAGGACAGTGCATGCATCCCTGATCATGGCCCACTGGCGTGGGGAAAAAAAAACCAAGCTCCCCTGACCCTGTCCTGGTGCCATAGTCGCACAGGTACTCATTGATGGCCCTCTGCTGCGTGTGCAGCCGCTGCAGCATGGCCAACGTTGAGTTCCACCTGGTGGGCATGTCACAGATTAGGCGGTTCTTGGGCAGGTTAAACTCCTTTTGGAGGTCCGTCAGCCGAGCACTGGCATTATATGACCGGCGGAAATGCACACAGACTTTCCTGGCCTGCCTCAGGACATCCTGTAAGCCCGGGTACCTGCCCAAGAACCGCTGCACCACCAAGTTAAGGACGTGAGCCAAACAGGGCACATGGGTCAGTTGTCCCTGTCGGAGGGCAGAGAGGAGGTTGGTGCCATTGTCGCAAACCACCATTCCTGCCTTAAGTTGGCGTGGCGTCAACCACCTCTGAACCTGCCCCTGCAGAGCTGACAGAACCTCTGCCCCAGTGTGGCTCCTGTCCCCCAAGCACACCAGCTCAAGCACCGCATGGCATCTTTTGGCCTGCGTACTTGCGTAGCCCCTTGAACGCATACGGAGCACCGCTGGTTCCGAGGAAGAGGCCATGGAGGAAGAAGAAGAGGAGGGGGTGGAGGAGAGAGGTGTGTCACAATCAGCATTTTGGAGGCGTGGTGGCAGAACAACCTCCAACACTACTGCACCTTGTCCTGCATCCTTCCCAGCTGCCAGCAGAGTCACCCAATGCGCCGTGAAACTTAGGTAACGTCCCTGTCCATGCCTGCTGGACCATGAGTCAGCGGTAATATGCACCTTACCGCTGACCGCCCTGTCCAGCGAGGCATGGACATTGCCTTCCACATGCCGGTAGAGAGCCGGAATCGCCTTCCGTGAGAAAAAGTGGCGTTTGGGTACCTGCCACTGAGGAACCGCACATTCCACAAACTCACGGAAGGGGGCAGAGTCTACCAACTGAAAAGGCAGCAGTTGAAGTGCTAGCAATTTTGCCAAGCTAGCATTCAACCGCTGGGCATGTGGATGGCTGGGAGCAAACTTCTTTCGGTGGTGCAGCAGCTGGGGCAGGGAAATTTGCCTGGTACAATCTGACGTCGGTGTACCAAAAGCAGATTGCCCACAAGTACTTGGCTGTGACACACCTAATTCTACACCTTCATTCCTCTCACTGCAGGTCTCAGAGAGGACTGAAGGTCTAGTGGGGTTGGAAATCTCAGCTGATGAGGAGCAAGGAGAGATCCTCTTTGTTCTTTGGTGTGGGTCTTTTAGATACGCTTGCCAACGAACTGCATGGCAGGTCAACATATGTCTGGTCAAGCATGTGGTACCCAAGCGGGAGATGTTTTGGCCACGCGAGATACGCTTGAGACATATGTTGCAAATAGCAGCGGTGCGATCTGATGCACTCGTCTCAAAAAAGGCCCACACCAAAGAACTTTTTGAATAACGTGCAGAGACTGCAGCGCCCTGCACATGTGGAGCTTTGGGGTGTGATGCAGTCAATGTGCTGCCCTTAGGCTGGCCCCTGGAGGGCATCCTGCCTCGTTGGTGATGTGCCGCCTCCTCCTCCTCCTCCTCCTCCTCCTCTCTCCTATCAGGCACCCACGTTGAGTCAGTGACCTCATCATCCCCTCCCTCCTCATCACTGGAGCAAACCTGGCAGTATGCTGCAGCAGGGGGAGCATGACTGCCAGATTGCTGTCCTTCTTGGGCACCCCCTCTGTCCGTGCTCATGTTACTGCCTTCATCGAGCTCAGTATCATCATCAGAGCCTTCCAAACGCTGGGTATCCTCCTGGAGCATGTACCCAACACTGTGGTCAAACAGTTCGAGGGAATCCTCAGGAGGACATGGTGGAGCTAGGGAAGGAGTCACTGATGACATTGAGCTGAGGGAAGAGGCCGCTGCTTTGCCAGACAAAGCACCCTGGGCATGGGTGAGAGAGGATGAGGAGGATGAGGACGGCTTGGTCATCCACTCGACCAAGTTTTCCGCATGTTGCGGCTCAACACGGCCAGCTGCCGAAAAAAAGGCCAAGCGTGTCCCATGGCCACGTGCTGATGAGGATGCACCGTCTCCACGACCAGCACTAGACACAGAGCCTGCTTGCCCTCTCTTATTGGCTTGTGACTGTCTGCCTCTCCTTCTTGGCCTTCCAGACATACTAATGGCCTGTAGCTGCACTAAGCTGGGATAGAACATCTGTAAATTTTCTTCAGGTAGCTTTATATACTGTAACCAGACAAGCCTGCCTGTCAGTAGGAAGATAACAGGAACGGATCTAGCTGAACACTGTGAGCAGGACGCACTGCACTAAATGTAAATAGCAGGAACGGATCTAGCTGAACACTGAGCAGGACGCACTGCACTAAATGTAAATAGCAGGAACGGATCTAGCTGAACACTGTGAGCAGGACGCACTGCACTAAATGTAAATAGCAGGAACGGATCTAGCTGAACACTGTGAGCAGGACGCACTGCACTAAATGTAAATAGCAGGAACGGATCTAGCTGAACACTGTGAGCAGGACGCACTGCACTAAATGTAAATAGCAGGAACGGATCTAGCTGAACACTGTGAGCAGGACGCACTGACTGCACTAAATGTAAATAGCAGGAACAGATCTAGCTGAACACTGTGAGCAGGACGCACTGCACTAAATGTAAATAGCAGGAACGGATCTAGCTGAACACTGTGAGCAGGACGCACTGCACTAAATGTAAATAGCAGGAACGGATCTAGCTGAACACTGAGCAGGACGCACTGCACTAAATGTAAATAGCAGGAACGGATCTAGCTGAACACTGTGAGCAGGACGCACTGACTGCACTAAATGTAAATAGCAGGAACGGATCTAGCTGAACACTGTGAGCAGGACGCACTGCACTAAATGTAAATAGCAGGAACCTATCTAGCTGAACACTGTGAGCAGGACGCACTGACTGCACTAAATGTAAATAGCAGGAACAGATCTAGCTGAACACTGTGAGCAGGACGCACTGCACTAAATGTAAATAGCAGGAACGGATCTAGCTGAACACTGTGAGCAGGACGCACTGCACTAAATGTAAATAGCAGGAACGGATCTAGCTGAACACTGTGAGCAGGACGCACTGACTGCACTAAATGTAAATAGCAGGAACGGATCTAGCTGAACACTGTGAGCAGGACGCACTGACTGCACTAAATGTAAATAGCAGGAACGGATCTAGCTGAACACTGTGAGCAGGACGCACTGACTGCACTAAATGTAAATAGCAGGAACAGATCTAGCTGAACACTGTGAGCAGGACGCACTGCACTAAATGTAAATAGCAGGAACAGATCTAGCTGAACACTGTGAGCAGGACGCACTGCACTGAATGTAAATAGCAGGAACGGATCTAGCTGAACACTGAGCAGGACGCACTGCACTAAATGTAAATAGCAGGAACGGATCTAGCTGAACACTGTGAGCAGGACGCACTGCACTAAATGTAAATAGCAGGAACGGATCTAGCTGAACACTGTGAGCAGGACGCACTGCACTAAATGTAAATAGCAGGAACGGATCTAGCTGAACACTGTGAGCAGGACGCACTGCACTAAATGTAAATAGCAGGAACGGATCTGGCTGAACACTGTGAGCAGGACGCACTGCACTAAATGTAAATAGCAGGAACGGATCTAGCTGAACACTGTGAGCAGGACGCACTGACTGCACTAAATGTAAATAGCAGGAACGGATCTAGCTGAACACTGTGAGCAGGACGCACTGCACTAAATGTAAATAGCAGGAACAGATCTAGCTGAACACTGTGAGCAGGACGCACTGCACTAAATGTACATAGCAGGAACGGATCTAGATGAACACTGTGAGCAGGACGCACTGCACTAAATGTAAATAGCAGGAACGGATCTAGCTGAACACTGTGAGCAGGACGCACTGCACTAAATATAAATAGCAGGAACGGATCTAGCTGAACACTGTGAGCAGGACGCACTGCACTAAATGTAAATAGCAGGAACGCATCTAGCTGAACACTGTGAGCAGGACGCACTGCACCAAATGTAAATAGTCTAGATAGAAGATAACAGGAACGGATCTAGCTAAACTGAATACAGTGTATATATATATATATATGCAACACCAGGGATGCATATATATACACAATACACTGTAAGTGCAGCTAACTGACTGACTGTTCTGCCTAATCTATCTAACTCAAATCAAATGACACTGTCTGTCTCTCTCTCTATCTCTCAGCACACCGGAACACACACTACACAGGGCCGCCGTGCAGGCGGCCTTATATAGTGTGGGGCGTGTACTAAATCCCCTGAGCCATAATTGGCCAAAGCCACCCTGGCTTTTTCCAATTACAGCTCTCTCTACTGACGGCGCTGTGATTGGCCAAGCATGCGGGTCATAGTGCATGCTTGGCCAATCATCAGCCAGCAATGCACTGCGATGCCGCAGTGAATTATGGGCCATGACGCGCCACACGAATTTGGCGCGAACGGCCCATATCGTTCGCAATTCGACGGACGGTCGAACAGCCGATGTTCGAGTCGAACATGGGTTCGACTCGAACACGAAGCTCATCCCTAGTTCTTAATATCAACAAAATCATGCCATGTTACCTGGATCAATCCTGTGGACTCTTTCTCTTCTATTTCTATCGTTCCTACTATTCTTTCCTTTCCTCTTTCTTACATCTTAAACTCATGTTTACTATATTTTACCTATGTAATGATTTAATAAAACAATATCTCCAAAGCTTTGGTCCAACAAATAAGACAATTTATTTTAACATAAAATCTCCTTCATTCCCTTGGTCAGACAGTAACCAAATGTTAAATGGAAGATATTGTATTGATTACCTGGCTGTAATGAATTAATAAGCCAATGAGTTGTACCATTTATCATTTCTGTCATATTATATTATTAGTACTTATTGTACCTAATTGTATTAAACTTTTATGCTCAACTAATAAAAACCTTTTTGACAAGGAATAATGGACTGGGCACTTGAGGCAGAACAGAAGCAGGAAGAGGAGGAGTTCCTTAGCTCTCAAGGCCCCCTTTATCCAGACAGTGTTTCTGCGTGCCCGCCGATCACACAGGAAGAGGAGGAGGAGGAGGAGGAGGAAGAGGAGGATTGTGTCAGCATGGAGGTGGAGCCTGGCACTCAGCATCAGTAGGGATGAGCCGAACACCCCCCGGTTCGGTTCGCACCAGAACCCGCGAACGGACCGCAAGTTCGCACGAACGTTAGAACCCCATTGACGTCTATGGGACTCGAACGTTCGAAATCAAAAGTGCTCATTTTAAAGGCTAATTTGCATGGTATTGTCCTAAAAAGGGTGTGGGGACCCGGGTCCTACCCCAGGGGACATGTATCAATGCAAAAAAAACTTTTAAAAACGGCCGTTTTTTCGGGAGCAGTGATTTTAATGATGCTTAAAGTAAAAAAAAGTGAAATATTCCTTTAAATATCGTACCTGGGGGGTGTCTATAGTATGCCTGTAAAGTGACGCGTGTTTCCCATGTTTAGAACAGTCCCTGCACCAAATGTCATTTTTAAAGGAAAAAATCTCATTTAAAACTGCTTGCGGGTTTAATGTCATGTCGGGTCCTGGCAATATGGATGAAAATCAGTGAGACAAACGGCATGGGTACCCCCCAGTCCATTACCAGGCCCTTTGGGTCTTGTATGGATATTAAGGGGAACCCCGCACCCAAATTAAAATAAGGAAAGGTCCCTATATACTCTGAACAGCAGTATACAGGCGGTGCAAACAAGACAGGGACTGTAGGTTTGTTGTTAAGTAGAATCTGTTTGTAATTTTGAACATTTTTAACGTGTTTAGCTCCAGCCAAAAAATCTTTTCTAAGCTTTTTGGAAAACATAGGGAAGGGTTATCACCCCTGTGACATTTGTTTTGCGTCTTTCCTCCTCTTCAGAAGATTTCACCTCACTTTTTTGTCCCAATGAAAAATGTTTTTTGAAAATTTGGGTTTTTTTGTGGAACAAGGATTGGAAAGCATCAGTGGAAAGGAGAAATTGTTTTCCCATATTAACTCTTACATGAGAGAATTTCCCTTCCTAGGGGTAGATTTCATCTCACTTCCTGTTGTCTCCTTCCGTTTGCAAGTAGGAGTCGTTTGTAAGTTAGATGTTTGAAAGTAGGGTCCTGCCCTATATACTCAGCAGAAATTTGGGCCTTAGGTGTTGCTGTGGCCAAAACACTGTAAGCCCTCACAGGGCCCTGCTGTGAAATATTAGATCAAGAATTGTAATTACATGCCCCTGTTGAACAGGAGCTGAAAAATTAGGCCTTAGGCACTGGTGCTGGTGCCACAACACTGCAACCCCTCACAGACACTCTAGTTGGAACGCAGGAACGAGCCCTGCTGCAAAGTATTGCATCAAAAATTGTAATTACACGCCCCTGTTAGACAGGGGCAGAAAAATTGGGCCTTAGGCACTGGTGCTGGTGCCACAACACTGCAACCCCTCACAGACACTCTAGTTGGAACGCAGGAACGAGCCCTGCTGCAAAGTATTGCATCAAAAATTGTAATTACACGCCCCTGTTATACAGGGGCTGAAAAATTGTGCCTTAGGCACTGGTGGTGGCGCCCAGAACCAAAAATGTTCTTACAAGCTATCAGCGTGATGATTGAGGAGGAAGAGGATAATTACTCAGGGATAGTCACTCAGCATCAGCATAGGCAGTCTTTGAAGGGATCTGAAAAAAATTATTCAGTTACATCAGCATCAGGTGCTTGGTAGCTGGTGGTGATCCAAGACTGATTCATTTTTATGAAGGTCAGCCGATCGACCGAGTCAGTGGACAGACGCACCCTGTGATCGGTTACCACGCCTCCAGCAGCACTGAATGTGCGTTCCGAAAGAACGCTGGATGCAGGACAGGCCAGTAGCTCAATTGCATACTGTGCAAGCTCTGGCCAGTGATCCATCCTCAAGACCCAGTAACCCAGAGGATTTTCGGTGGGAAAGGTGTCCAAGTCTGATCTTGCCCCTAGGTATTCCTGCACCATGTAAAACAGACGCTGGCGATGGTTGCTGGAACCGATCATACCTTGGGGCTGCGGACCAAAAAATTGTCTGAACGCATCGGTCAGACGGCCACCTTCTCCACCGCTCCTTCTTTGACTGACCGAAGCCTCAGCAACACGTTGTCCAGAAACAGGAGTTTGTAACCTCCCAGTCTCTGGGAACGCGTTGCACAGACCTTTCTGCAAGGCCTCCCGAAGATGTTTCATCCTCTGCTCCCTCTGCGATGGCAAGATAAGGTCCGCAACCTTACCCTTGTAACGTGGATCAAGGAGGGTTGCCAGCCAGTATTGGTCCTTCTCCTTGATACCACGAATACGAGGATCCTTACGCAGGCTTTGCAGGATCAGGGAGGCCATGCAGCGTAGGTTTGCTGAGGCATTCGGTCCGGAGTCCTCTGGGTCACTAAGGACAACAACGTCCGCAGCCACCTCCTCCCAGCCACGTACAAGTCCATGTGTTCCTTGGGACTGATCCCTTAAAGACTGCTGATGCTGAGTGCCAGGCTCCACCTCCATACTGACACAATCTTCCTCCTCCTCCTCCTCCTCCTCCTCCTCCTCCTCGTCCTCCTCGTCCTCTTCCTGTGTGATCGGCGGGCACGCAGGAACACTGTCTGGATAAAGGGGGGCTTGAGAGCTAAGGAAGTCCTCCTCTTCCTGCCTCTGTTCTGCCTCAAGTGCCCTGTCCATTATTCCACGCAGCGTGTGCTCCAACAGGTGGACAAGGGGGACAGTGTCACTGATGCATGCACTGTCAGTGCTCACCATCCTCGTGGCCTCCTCGAATGGTGACAGGACAGTGCATGCATCCCTGATCATGGCCCACTGGCGTGGGGAAAAAAAACCAAGGTCCCCTGACCCTGTCCTGGTGCCATAGTCGCACAGGTACTCATTTATGGCCCTCTGCTGCGTGTGCAGCCGCTGCAGCATGGCCAATGTCGAGTTCCACCTGGTGGGCATGTCACAGATTAGGTGGTTCTTGGGCAGGTTAAACTCCTTTTGGAGGTCCGTCAGCCGAACACTGGCATTATATGACCGGCGGAAATGCACACAGACTTTCCTGGCCTGCCTCAGGACATCCTGTAAGCCCGGGTACCTGCCCAAGAACCGCTGCACCACCAAGTTAAGGACGTGAGCCAAACAGGGCACATGGGTCATTTGTCCCTGTCGGAGGGCAGAGAGGAGGTTGGTGCCATTGTCGCAAACCACCATTCCTGCCTTAAGTTGGCGTGGCGTCAACCACCTCTGAACCTGCCCCTGCAGAGCTGACAGAACCTCTGCCCCAGTGTGGCTCCTGTCCCCCAAGCACACCAGCTCAAGCACCGCATGGCATCTTTTGGCCTGCGTACTTGCGTAGCCCCTTGAACGCCTACGGAGCACCGCTGGTTCGGAGGAAGAGGCCATGGAGGAAGAAGAAGAGGAGGGGGTGGAGGAGAGAGGTGTGTCACAATCAGCATTTTGGAGGCGTGGTGGCGGAACAACCTCCAACACTACTGCACCTTGTCCTGCATCCTTCCCAGCTGCCAGCAGAGTCACCCAATGCGCCGTGAAACTTAAGTAACGTCCCTGTCCATGCCTGCTGGACCATGAGTCAGCGGTAATATGCACCTTACCGCTGACCGCCCTGTCCAGCGAGGCATGGACATTGCCTTCCACATGCCGGTAGAGAGCTGGAATCGCCTTCCGTGAGAAAAAGTGGCGTTTGGGTACCTGCCACTGAGGAACCGCACATTCCACAAACTCACGGAAGGGGGCAGAGTCTACCAACTGAAAAGGCAGCAGTTGAAGTGCTAGCAATTTTGCCAAGCTAGCATTCAACCGCTGGGCATGTGGATGGCTGGGAGCAAACTTCTTTCGGCGGTGCAGCAGCTGGGGCAGGGAAATTTGCCTGGTACAATCTGGCGTCGGTGTACCAAAAGCAGATTGCCCACAAGTACTTGGCTGTGACACACCTAATTCTACACCTTCATTCCTCTCACTGCAGGTCTCAGAGAGGACTGAAGGTCTAGTGGGGTTGGAAATCTCAGCTGATGAGGAGCAAGGAGAGATCCTCTTTGTTCTTTGGTGTGGGTCTTTTAGATATGCTTGCCAACGAACTGCATGGCAGGTCAACATATGTCTGGTCAAGCATGTGGTACCCAAGCGGGAGATGTTTTGGCCACGCGAGATACGCTTGAGACATATGTTGCAAATAGCAGCGGTGCGATCTGATGCACTCGTCTCAAAAAAGGCCCACACCAAAGAACTTTTTGAATAACGCGCAGAGACTGCAGCGCCCTGCACATGTGGAGCTTTGGGGTGTGATGCAGTCAATGTGCTGCCCTTAGGCTGGCCCCTGGAGGGCATCCTGCCTCGTTGGTGATGTGCCGCCTCCTCCTCCTCCTCCTCTCTCCTATCAGGCACCCACGTTGAGTCAGTGACCTCATCATCCCCTCCCTCCTCATCACTGGAGCAAACCTGGCAGTATGCTGCAGCAGGGGGAGCATGACTGCCAGATTGCTGTCCTTCTTGGGCACCCCCTCTGTCCGTGCTCATGTTACTGCCTTCATCGAGCTCAGTATCATCATCAGAGCCTTCCAAACGCTGGGCATCCTCCTGGAGCATGTACCCAACACTGTGGTCAAACAGTTCGAGGGAATCCTCATGAGGACATGGTGGAGCTAGGGAAGGAGTCACTGATGACATTGAGCTGAGGGAAGAGGCCGCTGCTTTGCCAGACAAAGCACCCTGGGCATGGGTGAGAGAGGATGAGGAGGATGAGGACGGCTTGGTCATCCACTCGACCAAGTTTTCTGCATGTTGCGGCTCAACACGGCCAGCTGCCGAAAAAAAGGCCAAGCGTGTCCCATGGCCACGTGCTGATGAGGATGCACCGTCTCCACGACCAGCACTAGACACAGAGCCTGCTTGCCCTCTCTTATTGGCTTGTGACCGTCTGCCTCTCCTTCTTGGCCTTCCAGACATACTAATGGCCTGTAGCTGCACTAAGCTGGGATAGAACACCTGTAATTTTCTTCAGGTAGCTTTATATACTGTAACCAGACAAGCCTGCCTGTCAGTAGGAAGATAACAGGAACGGATCTAGCTGAACACTGTGAGCAGGACGCACTGCACTAAATGTAAATAGCAGGAACGGATCTAGCTGAACACTGTGAGCAGGACGCACTGACTGCACTAAATGTAAAGAGCAGGAACGGATCTAGCTGAACACTGTGAGCAGGACGCACTGCACTAAATGTAAATAGCAGGAACAGATCTAGCTGAACACTGTGAGCAGGACGCACTGCACTAAATGTAAATAGCAGCAACGGATCTAGCTGAACACTGTGAGCAGGACGCACTGACTGCACTAAATGTAAATAGCAGGAACAGATCTAGCTGAATACTGTGAGCAGGACGCACTGCACTAAATGTAAATAGCAGGAACGGATCTAGCTGAACACTGTGAGCAGGACGCACTGACTGCACTAAATGTAAATAGCAGGAACAGATCTAGCTGAACACTGTGAGCAGGACGCACTGCACTAAATGTAAATAGCAGGAACAGATCTAGCTGAACACTGTGAGCAGGACGCACTGCACTAAATGTAAATAGCAGGAACGGATCTAGCTGAACACTGTGAGCAGGACGCACTGACTGCACTAAATGTAAATAGCAGGAACAGATCTAGCTGAACACTGTGAGCAGGACGCACTGCACTAAATGTAAATAGCAGGAACAGATCTAGCTGAACACTGTGAGCAGGACGCACTGCACTAAATGTAAATAGCAGGAACGGATCTAGCTGAACACTGTGAGCAGGACGCACTGCACTAAATGTAAATAGCAGGAACGGATCTAGCTGAACACTGTGAGCAGGACGCACTGCACTAAATGTAAATAGCAGGAACGGATCTAGCTGAACACTGTGAGCAGGACGCACTGCACTAAATGTAAATAGCAGGAACGGATCTAGCTGAACACTGTGAGCAGGACGCACTGACTGCACTAAATGTAAATAGCAGGAACGGATCTAGCTGAACACTGTGAGCAGGACGCACTGCACTAAATGTAAATAGCAGGAACGGATCTAGCTGAACACTGTGAGCAGGACGCACTGCACTAAATGTAAATAGCAGGAACGGATCTAGCTGAACACTGTGAGCAGGACGCACTGACTGCACTAAATGTAAATAGCAGGAACGGATCTAGCTGAACACTGAGCAGGACGCACTGCACTAAATGTAAATAGCAGGAACGGATCTAGCTGAACACTGTGAGCAGGACGCACTGCACTAAATGTAAATAGCAGGAACGGATCTAGCTGAACACTGTGAGCAGGACGCACTGCACTAAATGTAAATAGCAGGAACGGATCTAGCTGAACACTGTGAGCAGGACGCACTGCACTAAATGTAAATAGCAGGAACGGATCTAGCTGAACACTGTGAGCAGGACGCACTGCACTAAATGTAAATAGCAGGAACGGATCTAGCTGAACACTGTGAGCAGGACGCACTGCACTAAATGTAAATAGCAGGAACGGATCTAGCTGAACACTGTGAGCAGGACGCACTGCACTAAATGTAAATAGCAGGAACGGATCTAGCTGAACACTGTGAGCAGGACGCACTGACTGCACTAAATGTAAATAGCAGGAACGGATCTAGCTGAACACTGAGCAGGACGCACTGCACTAAATGTAAATAGCAGGAACGGATCTAGCTGAACACTGTGAGCAGGACGCACTGCACTAAATGTAAATAGCAGGAACGGATCTAGCTGAACACTGTGAGCAGGACGCACTGCACTAAATGTAAATAGCAGGAACGGATCTAGCTGAACACTGTGAGCAGGACGCAGTGCACTAAATGTAAATAGCAGGAACGGATCTAGCTGAACACTGTGAGCAGGACGCACTGCACTAAATGTAAATAGCAGGAACGGATCTAGCTGAACACTGTGAGCAGGACGCACTGACTGCACTAAATGTAAATAGCAGGAACGGATCTAGCTGAACACTGAGCAGGACGCACTGACTGCACTAAATGTAAATAGCAGGAACGGATCTAGCTGAACACTGTGAGCAGGACGCACTGCACTAAATGTAAATAGCAGGAACGGATCTAGCTGAACACTGTGAGCAGGACGCACTGCACTAAATGTAAATAGCAGGAACGGATCTAGCTGAACACTGTGAGCAGGACGCACTGCACTAAATGTAAATAGCAGGAACGGATCTAGCTGAACACTGTGAGCAGGACGCACTGACTGCACTAAATGTAAATAGCAGGAACGGATCTAGCTGAACACTGTGAGCAGGACACACTGACTGCACTAAATGTAAATAGCAGGAACGGATCTAGCTGAACACTGTGAGCAGGACGCACTGCACTAAATGTAAATAGCAGGAACAGATCTAGCTGAACACTGTGAGCAGGACGCACTGACTGCACTAAATGTAAATAGCAGGAACAGATTTAGCTGAACACTGTGAGCAGGACGCACTGCACTAAATGTAAATAGCAGGAACGGATCTAGCTGAACACTGTGAGCAGGACGCACTGCACTAAATGTAAAGAGCAGGAACAGATCTAGCTGAACACTGTGAGCAGGACGCACTGCACTAAATGTAAAGAGCAGGAACAGATCTAGCCTAATCTAGCTCTCAAATCAAATGACACTGTCTGTCTCTCTCTCTATCAGCACACCGGAACACACTACACAGGGCCGCCGTGCAGGCGGCCTTATATAGTGTGGGGCGTGTACTAAATCCCCTGAGCCATAATTGGCCAAAGCCACCCTGGCTTTGGCCAATTACAGCTCTCTCTACTGACGGCGCTGTGATTGGCCAAGCATGCGGGTCATAGTGCATGCTTGGCCAATCATCAGCCAGCAATGCACTGCGATGCCGCAGTGAATTATGGGCCGTGACGCGCCACACGAATTTGGCGCGAACGGCCCATAACGTTCGCAATTCGACGGACGGTCGAACAGCCGATGTTCGAGTCGAACATGGGTTCGACTCGAACACGAAGCTCATCCCTAAGCATCAGTAGCAGTCTTTAAGGGATCATTTACAGTCCCAAGAAACCCATGGACTTGTACGTGGCTGGGAAGAGGTGGCTACGGATCATGTCGTCCTTAGTGACCCAGAGGACTCCGGACCGAATGCCTAAGTCAAGCTACGCTGCATGACCTCCCTGATCCTGCAAAGCCTGCGGAAGGATTCTCATATTCGTAGTATCAAGGAGAGGGATCAATACTGGCTGGCAACCCTCCTTGATCCACGTTACAAGGGTAAGGTTGCGGACCTTATCTTGCCATCGCAGAGGGAGCAGAGGATGAAACATCTTTGGGAGGCCTTGCAGAAAGGTCTGTGCAACGCGTTCCCAGAGACTGGGATGTTACAAACTCCTGTTCCTGGACAACGTGTTGCTGAGGCTTCGGTCAGTCAGAGAAGGAGCGGTGGAGAAGGTAACCATCTGACCGATGCGTTCAGACAATTTTTTGTTCCGCAGCCCCAAGGTATGATCGGTTCCAGCAACCATCGCCAGCATCTGTTTTACATGGTACAGGAATACCTAGGGGCAAGTTCTGACTTGGACTCCTTTCCCACCGAAAATCCTCTGGGTTACTGGGTCTTGAGGATGGATCACTGGCCAGAGCTTGCACAGTATGCAATTGAGCTACTGGCCTGTCCTGCATCCAGCGTTCTTTCGGAACGCACATTCAGTGCTGCTGGAGGTTTTATAACCGATCACAGGGTGAGCCTGTCCACCGACTCGGTCGATCGACTGACCTTCATAAAAATGAATCAGTCTTGGATCACCACCAGCTACCAAGCACCTGATGCTGATGTAACCGAATTTTTTTTTTTTGAAATTATGATCCCTTCAAGACTGCCTATGCTGAGTGACTATCCTCTTCCTCCTCAATGATCATGCTGATAGCTTGTAAGAATATTTTTGGTTCTTGGCGCCACCACCAGTGGCTAAGGCCCAATTTTTCAGCCCCTGTTTAACAGGGGCGTGTAATTACAATTTTTGATGCAATATTTTTCAAGGAGGGTTCGTTGCTGCACTCAACCAAAGTATTTGTGACAGGTTGCAGTGTTGTGGCACCAGCACCAGTGCCTAAGGCCCAATTTTTCTGCCCCTGTTTAACAGGGGCGTGTAATTACAATTTTTGATGCAATACTTTGCAGCAGGGCTTGTTCCTGCGCTCCAACTAGAGTATCTGTGAGGGGTTGCAGTGTTGTGGCACCAGTGCCTAAGGCCCAATTTTTCTGCCCCTGTTCAACAGGGACATGTAAATACAATTGTTGATCTAATATTTCACAGCAGGGCCCATTTCTGCGCCCACCAAGAGTAACTGTGAGGACTTACAGTGTTGTGGCACCAGCAGCACCACCAAAGGCCCAATTTTTCTGCCCCTGTTCAACAGGTGCATGTAATTACAATTCTTGATCTAATATTTCACAGCAGGGCCCGTTCCAGCTCCCACCAAGAGAAACTGTGAGGACTTACAGTGTTGTGGTAACACCACCACCACCAGAGGCCCATATTTTTCTGCCCCTGTTCAACAGGGGCATGTAACTACAATTCCTGATCTAATATTTCACAGCAGGGCCCATTTCTGCACCCACCAAGAGTAACTGTGAGGACTTATAGTGTTGTGGCAACACCAACACCTAAGGCCCCAATTTCTGCAGAGTATATAGGGCAGGCCCCTACTTTCAAACATCCAACTTACAAACGACTCCTACTTGCAAACAGAAGGAGACAACAGAAGTGAGATGAAATCTACCCCTAGGAAGGGAAATTCTCTCCTGTAAGCATTAATATGGGAAAAACGTGTCTCCTTTCCACTGATGCTTTATCACTAATCCTTGTTTCACTAAAAAATCCAAATTGTCAAAAAACATTTGTCATTGGGACAGAAAGTGAGGTAAAATCTTCTGAAGAGGTGCACAGACAGCAAAACAAATGTCACAGGGGTGATAACCCTTCCCTATGTTTTCCAAAAAGCTTAAAATAGATTTTTATGCTGGAGCTAAACACGTTAAAAATGTACCAGTTCAAAATTACAAACAGATTTTACTTAACAACAAACCTACATTCCCTGTCTTGTTTGCACCGCCTGTAAACTGCTGTTCAGAGTATATAGGGCCTGGTGGCCCCACACTTTTCCTTTTTTTAATTTGAGTGCGGGGTTCCCCTTGTTATCCATACAAGACCCAAAGGGCCTGGTAATGGACTGGGTGGTACCCATGCCATTTGTCTCACTGATTTTCATTCATATTGCCAGGACCCGACATTACATTAAAGCCGCAAGCAGTTTTAAATGACTTTTAATTCTTTAAAAATGTCATTTTGTGCAGAGACTGTTCTAAGCACGGGAAACACGTGCCACTTTACAGGCATACTATAGACAACCCTCAAGTACGATATTTAAAGGAATATTTCACTTTTTTTCCACTTTAAGCATCATTAAAATCACTGCTCCCGAAAAAACGGCCGTTTTTTAAAACTTTTTTTGCATTGATACATGTCCCCTGAGGCAGAACCCGGGTCCCCAAACCCTTTTTAAGACAATACCATGCAAATTAGTCTTTAAAGTCAGCACTTTTGATTTTGAACGTTCGAGTCCCATAGACTTCAATTTGGTTCTAACGTTCGTGTGAATTTTAGGTCCGTGCTCAGGTTCTGGTGCAAACCGAACCGGGGGGTGTTCAGCTCATCCCTACTCCTGAGCCATAATTGGCCAAAGCCACCCTGGCTTTGGCCAATTACTGCTCTCTGTACAGACGGCGCTGTGATTGGCCAAGCATGCGGGTCATAGTGCATGCTTGGCCAATCATCAGCCAGTAATGCACTGCGATGACACAGTGAATTATGGGCCATGATGCGCCACTCGAATTTGGCGGGAACGGCCCATATCGTTCGTAATTCGGCGAACGACCGAACAGGCGATCTTCGAGTCGAACATGCGTTTGATTCGAACACGAAGCTCATCCCTATTTACAAGTTTAAAACAGTTTTTTTTGCTAGAAAATTACTTAGAACCCCAAACATTATACATTTTTTTTCGAACACCATGAGAATAAAATGGCGGTTGTTGCAATACTTTCTGTCACACCATATTTGTGCAGCGGTCTTACAAGCGCACTTTTTTGGAAAAAATACACTTTTTTTAACTAAAAAATAAGACAACAGTAAAGTTAGCCCATTTTTTTTTTATAGTGTGAAAGATAATGTTATGCCGAGTAAATTGATACCCAACATGTCACGCTTTAAAATTGCGCCCGCTCGTGGAATGGCGCAAAATTTTACCCCTAAAAATCTCCATAGGCGACGTTTAAAAAATTCTACAGGTTCATGTTTTGAGTTACAGAGGAGGTCTAGTGCTAAAATTATTGCTCTCGCTCTACCGATCGTGGTGATACCTCACATGTGTGTTTTTGAACACTGTTTTCATATGCGGGCGCTGCTCACGTATGCGTTCACTTCTGCACGCAAGCTCGTCGGGACAGGGAGCATTTTAAAAAAATATATTTTTTCTCATTTATTTTACCTTTTATTTTTTATTTTTACCCTTTTTTTAAAAAAAAAATTGTCACTTTTATTCCTATTACAAGGAATGTAAACACCCCTTGTAATAGAAAAAAAGCATGACAGGACCGATTAAATATGAGATCTTGGGTCAAAAAACCCTCAGATCTCATATTTACACTAAAATGCAAAAAAAAAAAAAAAAATTGGCATTTAAAAAAATCATTTAAAAAAATGGCCCTTTAAGAGCTGTGGGCGGAAGTTACGTTTTAACGTCGCTTCCGCCCTGCATTGTTTTGGAGATGGATGGGGGCCATCTTTCCCTCACTTGTCTCCATACCTAACAGGAGACTGGACGCTATCGCCTCCACAGCTGCCGACGGCTCCGGTAAGCAGCGTCGGCACCGGATCGCAGCGGGAGGGGGTCCCTCTCCTACCAGCGATAAAAGTGATCTCGCGCCGAATCCGCCGCAGAGACCACTTTTATCTTGTAGTGGACCGCCCGCTGAAGAAGAGGATACCGGGGTTATGGCAGCTAGCTGCTGCCATAACAACGACATCCTCCTTCAAACAGCCAACATAAAACTGCGACGGGTGGTCCGTAAGTGGTTAACCTCCACACAGAGAAAGGCTTCTTCACAGGGAGAGCTGTGAAAATGTGGAATAGACTCCTGCAAGAACTAGTTCTGGACAGTTCTGCTGGATGTTTTAAAAAAGAGCTGTAGCCTTCCTAAATGCACAAAATATAACTGGATGTTAGCATGTTAATAACATGGATTGTTGATCAAGGGATTATCCAATTGCCTCCTGGGAGATCAGGAGGGAATTTTTCTCCTGCTGGTGCAAATTGGACCATGCTTTATTGCCTTTATTGTATGTATTTTTTTTTACCTTCCTTCCTTTTTTGCCTTCTTTTGGATCAACTGTTTATTTACTGATTATTATTTATCAACAGGATTATGAATTTACATAGTTACATAGTTAGCCGGGTTAAAAAAAGAAACAAGTCCATCTAGTTCAACCAAAAAAAAAAATACAATCCCATATACACAATCCTTCAACCACAGTTCCAAAGGAAGGTGAAAACCCGAGCAAAGCATGCTCCAATTTGCTAAAGCAGGGGAAAAAAATCCTTCCTGATCCCCTGAGAGGCAATCAGATTTTCCCTGAATCACCTTTACCTATAAATGTTAGTACCCAGTTATATTATGTACATTTAGGAAAGAATCCAGGCCTTGTTTAACCACTTACCCACTGGGCACTTAAACCCCCTTCCTAACTAGACCAATTTTCAGCTTTCGATGCTCTCACATTTTGAATGACAATTACTCAGTCATGCAACACTGTACCCATATGAAATTTTTGTCCTTTTTTTCACACAAAAAGAGCTTCCTTTTGGTGGTATTTAATCACCGCTGGATTTTTTATTGTTTGTGCTATAAAAGAAAAAAGCCTGACAATTCTTTAAAAAAAATGCATTTTTCCTTGTTTCTGTTATAAAATTTTGCAAATTAGTCATTATTCTTCATAAACTTCTTCCAAAATTTATACTGCTATATATCTTTGGTAAAAATAACCCAAATTGGTGTATATTATTTGGGCTTTGTGAAAGTTATAGTCCACAAGCTATGGTGCCAATCTCCGCAAATTGATCACATCTGAAGTACTGACAGCCTATCTCATTTCTTGAGACCCTAACAAGCCAGGAAAGTACAAATACTCCCCAAATGACCCCTTTTTGGAAAGTAGACATTCCAAGGTATTTAGTAAGAGGTATGGTGAGTTTGCAAAGTTGTAAATTTTTCCCACAATTCTTTGCAATATCAAGTTTTTTTTTTTTTTTTACAAAATTGTCATATTAGCAGGTTATTTCTCACACACAGCATATGCATACAAATTACACTCCAAAACACATTCTGCTACTCCTCCTGAGTACGTCGATACCACATGTGTGAGATTTTTACACAGCGTGGCCACATACAGAGGCCCAAAATTGTGGGAGCACCTTCAGGAGTTCTAGGAGCATAAATTATAATTTCTTGACTACCTCTTACAATTTGAAGCCCCTGGAGCACCAGGACAATGGAAAAACCCCAAAAATGACCCCATTTTGGAAATAAAACTCCCCAACATATAATCTATGAGGCATAATGTGTCTTTTGAACATGTCATTTTTTTTCTACAAGTTTTTTGAAAACGTGGAATGAAAAAGAAAACACTTTTTTTTTTACACAAAGTTGTCCATTTATACAATATTTCTAACATATAGCATGTACATACCAAAAATTACACCCCAAAATAGATTCTTCTACTCCTCCTGAGTACAGCAATACCACATGTGAGAGACTTTTCCACAGCCAGGCCATATACAGAGGCCCAACATGCAGGGAGCACTGTCAGGTGTTCTAGGGGCATACATTTCCTTGTCAAAAGAAGTTTATTGAGTATACAATGTTATAAAGATACATAAAGTAAGTTTACAAGGATCTATAAAGTAAGCTCATTGTTTTACAGTAGGGTTTATATAGGTAAATATCATGGAATTTCAAATATTAAACATCGGGTTCACGTAAACCTAAATTAAAGATATATATCATTTCCTTAGTTACATTTGTAGGTATTTAAATGATTTATACCTACTATACATATTGTTTACAAGTAGAGTGTATATAGGTCAAATAAATTCTGATAATGAGCTTTAATCGTAAGGTGGAGAAAAGGAAAGAGAAAGAAGAAAAAGGGTTGAAAGGTAGAGGTATGGTCCACAAGGTTGTCCCGCTCGTCAGTTTATTATTCTTTTTAGTTCTCTTTGAAGCCTTAGAATGGGTGTCTCTAAGTCATTTAATCTGTTACCATGGCAACAGGACAGAGTCATTGAAGTTTGACAGGAACTGTTGTTTTATCCAAGGATGCCAAAGTTTTTCAAATTTTGGAATTTGATTTTGATCGATGGCTACCATCTTAGCATGGGACATTGTATTATTCATTCTGTGAATTGTTTCTGCTAGTACCAATGTAGGAGATTTCCATGCCTTGGCCACTGTTTGTTTTGCAGCCGTTATTAGTTGGATCATAAGTTTGAATTGAGAGAGTGTTAACCATTCCGGTTTTAGATTAAGTAAAGTTAAATATGGATCTGGTTGTATTATTTTTTTAAATATTTTAGATGCAATCACGAAGACTTCCTTCCAGAAGGTTTGGATTACTGGGCACGTCCACCATATGTATAAATATGTGCCTATTTCTGGGCATCCTCGAAAACAAAGAGCTGAGGTATTAGGTGAATATTTTGCCACTCTAGCGGGTACAAGGTACCAGCGAGTTAGGACTTTATAATTTGTCTCCAGTCTCCAGTGCTAAGATGTTGGGTGAAGATGACTTAGATGTGAGCCATATGTTAGACCAGTCCGTGTCTTCTAAAGTTCGTCCCAGGTCCTCCTCCCACCTCTGAACGTAAGAGGGTCTATTAAGATTTGCTACTCCATATAACTGATTATAAAGTGATGAAATTGTACCTTTAGCAAATGGATCTTTTGTACAGATTGATTCAAAAATGGATAATTGGGATAATGGTGTATCCCCCTTTAGGAATGGTGTATAGAAATTTTTGATTTGGAGATATCTAAATATCTCAGAGTTTGGTAGATCATATTTTTCTCTAAGCGATGGGAATGAAAGGAATGATTTAGATGCTATGAAGTCATTTAGTGTCTGAATGCCTGATGTTGTCCAAGCTTTAAAAGAATTTGGGTAGATCCATGCCGGATAAAAGGCCGGATTTCTGATAAAAGAAAGGAGAGGATTGTGTGGAGATTGTAACTGATATTTGGTTTTTAGTTTATCCCAGAGAGATAAGAAGTGTTTAGTTATGGGATTATGAATTTTAAAGCGGTCTTTAGGATCAAGCCATAACAAGTTTGATATTAATAGAGGGTCATTTTCTGAAGCCTCTATAAATACCCATAATGGGATTTCCTGTTTTGCATGGTATTTGGACAGACTGGCCAAATGTGCTGCTCTGTAGTAGTTAGTAAAATTAGGGTATCCCAGGCCTCCTTTATTTTTGGGAAGATGTAGTGTGTGTATATAGGTATACGTGGTTTAGAAGAGCCCCATATAAACAAAGTTGCTCTTTTTTGTACTATTCTCAAAAAATAGGAAGGAATTGGAATAGGGAGGACTCTGAATAGATAAAGCAATTTGGGTAGAATAGTCATTTTGATTGCATTAATCTTCCCTATCCAGGATAAAGGAAGTTGCGACCATTGTTTTATTAGATTTGTGATCTGTCTTAATACAGGAGGATAATTGGTTGAGAATAAGTCAGAATGAGATGCTGTTAAATGAATTCCAAGATATGGGATTGATTTTTCTGCCCATGTGAATGGGAGTGCAGCCCTAGCCGGGATCAATTCCATGTTTGTGAGTGAAATATTAAGCACTAGGCATTTCTTAGGATTAATCATAAGGACGGATAGGGCTGCAAATCCATCAAGAGCTGGTATTAAGTTAGGACCAGAGACCTGTGGTGATGATAGAAAAAGTAATATATCGTCTGCAAATATACATAGTTTGTGTGTAATACCTCCTACTTCAATGCCAGTTATAGTTTGGTTTGTTCTGATGTATTGGGCCATGGGTTCGAGTATAAGGGCAAATAATAAGGGAGATAATGGGCAACCCTGTCGGGTACCTCTTTCGATATTAAAGGCTTCAGATTTGTATCCAGCATATTTTATATAGGCTTTGGGTTTATTATATAATGCTTTGATCCATGTTAAAAAGTGGGGTCCAAAACCCCATTTTTGTAATGAATATTGCATATATTGCCAGGATACTGTGTCAAATGCCCTCTTAATATCGAGAGATAGAAAACATAAAGGGATTTTCTGTTTTTTAGCAATATGTGCCAATAACACTGCCCTGCGTATATTATCGCCTGCCTGTCTATTTGGCATGAAGCCTACTTGATCTCTATGTATTAATTTTCCTATAATGCTATTGAGGCGTTTTGCCATTATTTTTGCTAATAATTTAATATCGAGGTTTAACAGAGAGATAGGCCGATAATTCACACAGGAAGTATCATCAGAAAGGGGTTTTGGGATCATACAAACAATTGCCATTAGTGTTTCTTGCCGAAAAGAATGTCCATCTAGAAGTTTGTTAAAAGTTTCAGTGAGAATGGGAGAGAGTATTTCTGAGAATGTTTTATAGTATAAAGCCGAGTAGCCGTCTGGGCCTGGTCTTTTGTTAAGTTTTAGGTCTTTTATGGCGTTAGCAACTTCATCTATAGTTATAGGCTCATCCAAACTGCTTTTTTGATTCTGAGATAACTCAGGTAAGGTTATTTTTGAGAAGAAGGATTCAGCCTCTGCAGGATTAAATTCATTGTTTGTCTTGTATAAAGTTGCGAGATGTGAGTGAAATTTATGGACTATTTTAACTGGATTACAAGTGTAAACATTTTTTGATAATTTCAAACGTATTGGTTTGAAAGATTTGTTAGTTGAATTTAATGCCCGAGCCAAATATGTACCTGGTTTGTTTGTATTCATGTAGAAATTGTGTTTGGAGCGTTTGAGGGACTTATCAACTGACTCAGTGAGAAATAGATCGTATTCCAATCTAGATTTTTCCAGATGAGATTTTGTACTCTGAGATGGATTATCTTGAAATGATATGTAGGCTGCATTAAAATTGAGTTCTAGTTTTTTTGCTAGATTTTTGCGTTCCCGTTTAAATAGTGCCATTTGTCTTTGTATTGTACCACGCAAAACAGGCTTATGAGCTTCCCACAGTGTTATTGGGGAGATGTCTGTTGTATTATTAATTGATATGTATTCCTTTAAAGCTTGTTCAATGGCCATCTGATGTAGTGGGTGTTTGAGCATTATGTCCGGTAAGTACCACGTTGGGTCATGCGCTTTTGGTATGGCTGAGGCTATAGTAGTGTATACGGCATTATGGTCAGACCACGGAATCGGAATTATATCTGATGCATTAATTTCTGGTATCATTCCTATTGTTAGAAAAATATGATCTATTCTGGTGAAGGTTTGATGAGGGTGCGAGAAATAAGTGAATTTCTTTTTCATTGGGTTACTTTCTCTCCACGAATCTACCAGATTGTATTTGGAAAGAAGTTGAGAAAAAGGTAATCTAGAGGTTATTTTGGATGGTGTAAAAGGTGATTTATCTAGAAATGGGAGGAGGACCTGGTTTGAATCCCCACACATTATCACTGTTCCTATTTTGTGTGTAATAATCACTTGTAATATATGTGAGAGGAATGGTGTAGGTTGTTTGTTAGGAGCATAGTAGGAAATCACCGTGATTGCTGTATCCATTATACAACCCATGAGTATCAGGTATCTACCTTCTGGGTCTTTAATTTCTGATGATAAGGTGAATGGTGTGGATCGGTGAAATGCAATTAGAGTTCCCCTTTGCTTGGCACAGGCAGAAGCCGTGTAAATTTGTTGATAAAAAGGAGAAATATATTTTGGAGTAGAATCTTTGGTGAAGTGTGTTTCTTGGAGACATACTATGTGAGCCTTCTTGTTATGGAAAGTACGGAAGGCTTTGGTCCTTTTTTGAGGGACATTTATTCCCTGAACATTCAGGGAAAGTATATTCAGTGGTGCCATGGCAATAGATCAAATAGTTTTGACTTACTTTTTGTTATGCAGAGCTGACTGCGCAGATCAACCTGTGTGGACTGAAGAGATGAATAGATAGAAAAGAAACCAGTGAATTCTGGAGTAAAAAGAGTAAACAAAAAACATATGAGATTAGATGATACATTGTATAAATTATTTTTTGCAAGTAATCACAATTTACCCGTGAAAGAGAATAAATATCTCTCTCAGGGGAATAAGTGCCTTCGTCAAACTCCCACATAATACGGTTGGGAGAATGAGGAGGGCTAATGGGGGTACACGGATCTTCCGCTTACAGGAGAGAAGTGCTATGTCAAAAGACATCAAAATGATGTTTCATTAATTGGAGTGCAGAATATAGTTTTTGTTGAAATGATTTATTCCAGGGTGGTTGTATATGGTTAGTCTTGCCCTAGGCTAAATAATTCAGTTAGAAAGGTACTGTTAATAACTTTGGTATTGATGAAGATAGTTTGAATTATTTTGGGATTTTAACCCTTTTAGAGTAAACAATTACATATTTTATTCATATGTAACTGTTTAGATATGTTAACTCATAAAATTGAGGTTGTATTGCTTCAGATTAGAATAAACAAAAACATAGTTCTAGGAACTTGTTAGGTAATAATATATTTGTTTTAAGAAAAGAAAGAAAAAGCTTCCATTACTTCTGGATTATTGAACATATTTGTCCTAAAAAGTAATAAATCTATTGTTATTACCTGATAATATATAACTGAACAAGAATTTCCTTATTTCACTTATATATTCTAAGGCTATATGAATCAGAAGTAATAAGAAATATAACTGGAATGTAACATGATCCCACACAGTGTGTGACTATCAGAATGCAGTTACATTCAGTTATAAATATAGGTTTTTTTATAGAGAACCATCTCTTAGTATAATAAATGAAGAGATATCAGGAATTAGGATGTCAGTCCATTGAATCTTCTTGGTCCATGGATGATGTGGCATAACGGCCTCTTTTGTGAGAATGATGATTCCCATTTTGTTCTGAAATTTTCTGGGTGCTGCCTGAAGGTGAAGATGATGCCATTCTTCTGCGTGCGGGAGTGTTGCTGCTTGTGGGTTCTGTCAGATTTAATTTTAAAAGGGTTTGTTGTAGTTCATCTGCTGATCTGCTTCTGTAAATTGTACCTTGGTAGTTAAATCTGACTGAAAAGGGGAAGCCCCATTGATACATAATGTTGTGGCGTTGCAGTTCCATTAGTTGGGGTTTCATGGATCGTCTTTTAGTAATAGTAAGTTGGGATAGGTCAGCAAAAATTTGATAATTGTGTCCTTGAAAATTAAGTTCCTTTTTTTCTCTTGCAGCAATTAGTATTTGTTCTTTCGTTCTGTAATAATGAAATTTTGTGATTATATCACGTGGGGGTCCATCTTTCTTTTTGGCTGTGAGGGCTCTGTGTACTCTGTCCAGTTCTAAACGTTCAATAGGGATATATGGCTTTAGTTCTTGTAATAGAGCAGTAATAGTAGATTGCAGGTCTGTCACAGTTTCAGGTATTCCCCTTATGCACAAGTTTGAACGTCTGGCTCTATTTTCGTAATCTTCGAGCTTAGTTTGAAGTATTAAATTCTCTTTTTTTAATTGTTCCAATTCTGTTATATTTTCTTGGGTTGTAATTTCAATTTCATCCATTTTTATTTCTAAGGCTGCGGTGCGGTTTCCCAGCTCTCTTATTTCTTTGGTTAGGCTTTTTGTTATTTGGTCTGAGGTTTGTTTTAAAGCCTTATGAAGCATCTTTTCAAATTGTAATAATATTACTGGGGATACTGAGGAGGCTTGTGGAGAAGTTTGTGAGAGGATTTGTTCTGTATCTGACTCAAATGGAGAGTCTTGCTGTGACATTTTCTGTCTGTGAGAGCGCCCTGATGCTGTATCTTGTGAGGTGACTGGAGCTGCTTCAGCTGCAGTGAGTGCCTGTGAGCTCTTTGTGAGGTGATTTTTATTTCTGCCACGGTTTCCTCCCAGTACCATATTTCCTGCCCAAACTTTCACAGTTTGTTCCCTGGGGCAAAAAGGTTCAAATGGATACCTTTTGAGCCTGCAGGCTCCGCTTTGTCCTTCTCTTCTCTCCTCAGCGGTGTGGAGCTCTAACAATGCATGTCTGCTCCGCTAGGCTCCGCCTCCTGCCCAAAATGCTAATTGGGGCATACATTTCAAGCCTAATTGGACTACCTATTACACTTTTGTGAGGCACTGTGGTGTCATCGATTTGGCTTGGATGAGAACTGATATGGCATGGATGAGCATAAATGGAGATGGGTGAGCTGTGGATTACATAGTTACATAGTTAGGTTGAAAAAAGACACAAGTCCATCCAATTCAACCTTAAAAACAATAAATAAATAAAAAAAATATTGTACAATCCAATATACCCAATTTTATACCCACAGTTGATCGAGAGGAAGGCAAAAAACCCCAGCAGAGCATGCTCCAATTTGCTACAGCAGGGGAAAAAATTCCTTCCTGATCCCCCAAGAGGCAATCAGATTTTCCCTGGATCAACTTTACCTATAAATGTTAGTACCCAGTTATATTATGTACATTTAGGAAAGTATCCAGGCCTTTCTTAAAGCAATCTACTGAGCTGGCCAGAACCACCTCTGGCGGGAGTCTATTCCATATTTTCACAGCTCTTACTGTGAAGAAACCTTTCCATATTTGGAGATGAAATCTCTTTTCCTCTAGATGTAAAGAGTGCCCCCGTGTCCTCTGGGTTGACCGTAAAGGGAATAACTCAACACCAAGTTCACTATATGGACCCCTTATATATTTGAACATGTTGATCATATCCCCACTTATTCTCCTCTTCACAGAGTGAATAAATTCAGTTCCTCTAATCTTTCCTCATAGCTGAGCTCCTCCATGCCTCTTATCAGTTTGGTTGCCCTTCTCTGCACTTTCTCCAGTTCCCCGATATCCTTTTTGAGAACTGATGCCCAAAACTAAACTGCATATTCCAGATGAGGTCTTACTAATGATTTGAACAGGGGCAAAATTATATCTCCCTGGAGACCATACCTCTCTTAATACAAGAAAGGACTTTGCTCGCTTTGGAAACCACAGTTTGGGCATTGCATGCTATTATTGAGCTTATGATCTACCAAAACCCCCAGATCATTCTCCACCACGGATTCTCCCAGTTGTACTCCCCCTAGCATGTATGATGCATGCATATTCTTAGCCCCCAAGTGCATAACTTTACATTTCTCAACATTAAACCTCATCTGCCACATAGTCGCCCAATTAGACAGTGCATTGAGGTCGGCTTGTAAATTGGAGGCATCCTGTAAGGACGTTATTCCACTGCATAGCTTGGTGTCATCTGCAAAGACAGAAATGTTACTTTTGATTCCAGACCCAATATAATTTATAAAGATATTAAAAAGTAAGGGTCCCAGCACTGAACCTTGGGGTACACCACTGATAACCTTAGACCATTCAGAGTAAGAATCATTAACCACTACTCTCTGAATTCTGTCTTTTAGCCAGTTTTCTATCCATTTACAAACTGATATTTCCTATAGGCCTATAGACTTTACCTTACACATGAGCCGCGTGTGGGGAACTGTGTCGAACACTTTTGCAAAATCCAAGTATACCACGTCAACAGCCACCCCTCTGTCCAAGGTTTTACTTCCCTCTTCATAAAAAGAAATCAGGTTTGTCTGACAACTTCTGTCTTTCAGGAATCCATGCTGTCCGTTGCTTAAAATGTTTTTTTTCAGCAAGAACTCGTCTATGTGGTCTTTTATTAAATGCTCCAGTATCTTCCAGACTATAGAAGTTAAACTAACAGGTCTATAGTTACTTGGTAAAGACCTTGATCCCTTTTTAAATATAGGCACCACGTTCGCCCTGTGCCAATCCAGTGGTACTATTCCAGTCATTAATGAGTCCCTAAAAATTAGATACAATGGCTTTGAAATTACAGAGCTCAATTCTTTTAGGATCTGTGGGTGGATGCCATCAGGTCCAGGTGCTTTATCCACCTTTATTCTGTCTAAATATTTCTGGACCATATCACTTTTGAGCCATTGTGGATCATTCGGGGCTATGTCAATACCACCCCCATTATGGACATGAGCTCCCTCATGCTCTTTTGTATACACAGAGCTGAACAAAGTATTTAATAAATTTGCCTTTCTTTGTCCCCAGTCACCCACTCTAGATTATTTTGTAAAGGGCCTACATGCTCAGACCTGACCTTTTTACTATTAATATATTTGAAGAATTTTTGGGGATTTGCCCTATCTTTTGCAATCTGTCGTTCGTTTTGAATTTTTGTAACATTTAAACAACACTAGTGTTCCTTCATTTTTATATTTTTTAAAAGCTCTTTTCTTATTGTTTATAGCTTTTGTAACTTTGGCCGTGAGCCACATAGGTTTTGTTTTTAGCCTCTTAAACTTATTGCCTATGGGAATATACTTTGCAGTGAGGTCCCAAACAGTCTTTTTGAAGAATTCCCATTTCTGTTCTGTGTTTATCAATGCAAATATTCTCTCTCAGTCTAAATCCTGGAGAGCAGCCTTCATCCTTGGAAAATTTGCTCTCTTGAAGTCAACTGTTTTTATCTTTCCCGTATGTATTTCTTGTTTACAGCCAACTTTAAATGAAATCATGTTATGATCACTGCTACCCAGGCGTTCCTTTATCTGGACATTAGTAATAAGCTCTGCATGGTTTGAGATTACCAGGTCCAACAGAGCTTCATTCCTAGTTGGGGCCTCAATAAACTGGACCATAAAATTGTCCTGTAATAGGTTTATAAATTTTTGCCCTTTAACTGTCCCAGCAGTGCCATTACTCCAGTCAATTTCTGGGTAGTTAAAATCCCCCATTATTATCACTGTCCCAGCCCTTGCAGCCCTTTCCATCTGTGCAAGGAGCTGAGTCTCTACCTCCTCGTTAACACTGGGTGGTCTATAACAAACTTGAATGATTAACTTTGAACTGCGCCCATCTATATGCAGTTCCACCCATAATGCTTCAGACTCATCACACTCTCCATCAATCAGGTCCTCTTTTACACTTTCTTTGAGATCACTTTTCACATAGAGACAGACCCCGCCGCCTTTCCTTTTTACCCTGTCTCTCCGAAAGAGTGCATAGCCAGGAATAATAATAGCCCAGTCATGTGAGGATTGAAGCCAAGTTTCAGCAATACCGATTAAATCATAGCTCTCCTCATGCACCAGAGCTTCCAACTCACCAATTTTGCTTGGCAGACTTCTGGCATTGGTGTACAAACACTTTAATGCATTGTTACATTTTGCTCTGGTGTTTTTCATATCATTTTTAGTAGTACAAATGGCACTATAGTTTCCAATGGCTGTTTGCAACGTGGGAAATTTCTTGTCACCTGCCATAACCCTCCCCCCATCTATCCCCATTCCACCCTCCATTAATGTCTGACCCCTAACTGACCTGTCTGCCCGATGTAATTCTAGTTCACCCTCCCCCCTCAATCCTAGTTTAAATACTCCTCCAGCCTTCCCATAAACCTCTCCCCCAGCACAGCAGACCCCCTTCCATTCAAGTGCAAACCGTCTTTAGCATATAGGTTGCACCCCAATGAAAAGTCAGCCCAGTGCTCTAGAAACCCAAATCCGTCCTCCCTACACCAGGTCTTTAGCCATGCATTCAGCTCTCTAATCACCCCTTGCCTTTCCGCTCTCTAATCACCCCTTGCCTGCGCATGGCACAGGCAATATTTCAGAGAATATCACCTTGGAGGTCCTTCCCTTCAACTTGCAGCCTAGTTCTTTAAATTAATTCTTAAGGAGCCTCCGCCTTCCATGTATACTGTCATTGGTTCCAACGTGGACCAAGACAGCTGGGTCATGCCCAGCCCCTCCCAGTAATTTATCCACCCGGTCTACCACATGCCGAACCCTAGCACCAGGGAGACAGCAAACCATTTGGTTGAGGCAATTCTGGCGACAAATTATTCTATCAGTCCTTCTGATTATAGAATCCCCTATAACCACCAACTGTCTAGGCCTACCTGCACTCCCCTCACCACCTCTACTAGATGGGCTGCTCTCCCGGCTGTTAGGGGTAGCAGTGACATCTAGGGCTGCCACCTCCACATCTTCATCCAACGTGGCAAATTTCTTTTGATGCACAAATACAGGACTGGCCTTCCTTTTCTGCAAGCCCCTTCCACTCCCTCTAACTACATTAACCCATCTTCCTATCTGATAATCCTGACTTGCCCCTCCACCCTCCACATCAACCCTACTGACCACCTGCTCAGTGAGCAGAGGACCCCTTTCAAGGTTGTCCTTTCTGCCCAGTGTTGCAACTTGCTATGCCAGATCTCTAATGTGAGCTTCCAGAAGGGCAACCTGTTCACATCTGTCACAGTGGTATCATTCCTGGAGCTGTTGCACCAATTTTGCATACATGTGGCACACTGTGCACTGAGCAAAACCTTCAATCCTGATAGCATTAATTTCCCAGTTACAATACAATTACTAATAGGAAGTTTAGGATGTTAATTACAGGTTAGAAGACTCCTGTCTTAACTCCTGTTTTCAACTCCTGGTTATTAACTCTCCACTTTAGCTCAAAATTCAACTTATGTTTTTTTTTTTTTTTTTACAGAAAAACGCTGTTGTTTATTTACTTAAGAAGAGTACACAGTTACAGAGTATGCATCACATTGGCTTGTACAAAAAAATACTTAACATTGAAAATAAAAGTATACAATTTTCCCTTCGTAACAGTTGCGGCCTTTATGGCCAACAGAAATAAAACTTATGCAGACCATTATATGTGATTCTTAGGTATATGGTCATCTATTATAACACAGAGGAGTTGCACCCCATTAACATTCTGTACACTGCATATTTAACTTGCTAAAATTTCTTCATTTGGTGTATTACAAGTATTTGCATTATCTAACCAAGAATCCCATATTTTCCCATATTTAGCTGGGCAACCTCTGTGAGCATATATTTCTTTTTTGTATGGTAAGACAGTGTTAACAGCAACTATCCATTCCTGAAGTGTTGGCGGGTCTATTCTCAGCCATTTTCTGGCTATGAGCAGTCTTGCTATAAACATTGTTTCTCTAAGAAATATGGTGTGAAATTTGTCTGAGTCTGGGTCTGGGAATATTCCCAGTAGGCATTGCTTGGGGCATAGTCTAAGGGGGATCCCATTTCGTCATGTATAAAGCGCACTATGTGGGACCAGTAATCATGTATGACTGGACAGGACCACAGGAGATGGAAAAATGAGCTAGTAGGGTTATCGCATCTGGGACAGAGAGGGCTATGATTGGGCTTGAATCTGATCATTCGTGCGGGAGTTAAATATGACCTATGAAGAATGTAAAGTTGGGTAAGGCGATCTGAAAGTCTGGTGGACACGGTTTTACAGTTATCTAGCGCATCTTCCCACTCATCGTCCTCCATCTCCCCCACATCTCCAGCCCATCGGTCCTTTAGTCCATAGGCAATTTTCACAGCCGCAGGTCTAAGCAAAGATGCGTAAAATGTCGAAATGAGTTTAGAGGGGTCTTGACCTCTAATAATATTGAGGATATCCATTTGGTCTAGATTAGGAGAATTATTTTAAAACTGGACCTGAAGAGCGTGGCGGAGCTGGAGGAACCTGAAATGCATGGAATTGGGAATGGTAAATTCATCCTTCAATTGTTGAAATGATTTTAGCATATTTTGACTGTAAACATTTGAAAGAAACACCACCCCACGAGCAATCCACAGTCCGTGGTCTGGCAGAAATGCAAGTTCCTTCAAGCCTGGGTTATCCCAAAGTGGTGTGTGTGAGTGTGTATGTGGCGCGTTTAACTTACGCCTTACTACTGCCCATATTTTACAGTGAGTATATATTAAGCCTGTACATTTTCCCGACGTCCAGGAGTCTACAGGTTCTTTTAAAATAATTTGAAATGGGTGGGTGCATAAGCGGGAGCACTGGGAGCAGAGCAGAATCATGTACCGTTCTCTGTCGCATTTGTCTAAGTAATAAAAATGTGATAATTGCGCTGCCAGGTAGTATAACTTGAAATCAGGCAGGGCTGTGCCACCTAGATCCGTGGGGTTTTTTAATACTTGCCAAGATAGTTTGTGGCGAGCCTTCCCCCACACAAATGAGTTAAGAATTTTTTCTATTGTTTTAAAGATCCTAAGTGGCAGGTATATTGGGGCATGCCAAAAGGCATACAGGAATTTAGGGAGCAAAACCATTTTTATAAAGTTCACACGTCCCATAACTCCCAAAGGGAGTTTAGTCCAGATCTGAGTTTTATTTTTCAGAATTGCGAGCAAAGGTTCAATATTTTGTTTGGTGTAGTCTGCGGGATAACGGGTGATGTTAATCCCCAGGTATTTCATGTTGCTAACTATCGTGAGGGGGGAGGAGGCTTGACTTTGTGTGGGTGCACCTATGTCTAAAGGGAGGATTTGGGATTTGTCCCAGTTTATTTTAAGACCCGAATATTTACCAAAGGTTTGTATGGTCTCCAGTGTTGTTTTTAATGAGGGGCCTGAGTCTGATAAGTATAGCAACATGTCATCTGCGTACAGACTAATTGTCTCCACTAGTCCACCTCTACTCAGGCCTATAATATCCGGGTGTGATCTCAGTGAAGCCGCCAGCGGCTCCACCGCGAGGGCGTATAGTAGCGGAGATAGCGGACACCCTTGACGTGTCCCCCTTGTAAGGGGGAATGCGTCCGAGACCCTCCCGTTGACCAAGATTCTGGCACTAGGGTTTTGATACATACATTGTATCCACCTAATGAATTTCGGTCCAAATCCAAATTTTGCTAGGCATTGCCAAAGGAATGTCCACTCAACAGAGTCGAAAGCCTTAGCGGCATCTAGGGATACCACGACTCTGGATCCCATTTGATCATGCTGAGCTTGTATGTTCATATGTAATCTACGGAGATTATGAGCCGTGTTTTTTGTGGGCATGAACCCCGTTTGATCCGGGTGGATTAAGGACAGGATTACTTTATTGAGTTGGAGAAGTGATATGGGGCGGTATGATTCCGGGGTTTCTATATTTTTACCAGGTTTGGGAATGAGCACTATGTATGCTTCGGTCATAGATTGAGGGACGGTTCCTGATTTAAACATGTGGGAAAATAATTCATGTAATCTAGGGACGATATTGTCTAGGTATGTTTTGTAAAATTCTAGGGGGAGGCCGTCAGATCCGGGTGCTTTTGAAACTTTAAGATGGGATATCGCTTCGACAATGTCATCTGTAGAGATTGGGGCCTCCAGCATCTCAACATTTGTTTGAGACAGTGTGGGCAGCTCTACATTTGCAAGCAGTGCTCCCGCATCGTTGTTATTGATATCAACCGTGGAGGTGTATAGTGATAGGAAGTAAGATCTAAATTCTCCCGCTACTCTCCCGCTAGGTTCGGTGATCAGTTCTCCATTGGTGCTCCTGAGGGATACCACCGTAGGCGGTTTGAGGTCCAAATGGGCCAAATATGCCAGAAGGCATCCCGCCCTCTCCCCACATTCATACAACCTCTGTTTAGTGTAGAATATGTTTCTCTCTGCTCTTTTGAAGTGTAGGTTGGACACTATACGGGTTTGTTGCTTTAGTTGGTCAGCGTTAATGGAAGTGGGATTAGAAGTGAATTCCCTCTCTATGTCTTTCAGGGCTTGTTCTGCTTGATGAATTACATGAGAGGACGTTTTCCTATATTTATTGATACGTTGGGCAAGTGTCATACGGCGTGGGATTTGAAAGCGTCCCAAACTATCTCAAAAGGTGCCGAGTTTCTGTTATTCTGGAAAAATATATCCCATTCTACCCCAATGTCATCTATTCCCGGGACTACCGATAACCAGAAGGGGTTGAGTTTCCATGTGTATGTGCTGGGTGGGGATTCAAATTTAAGTACAGTCCAATATGGAGCATGATCCGACAGTGTGCGAGGGTTAAAACCAGTGTCCTCCAGCATAGGAAGAAGGGAGCGGGATATTAAAATAAGGTCTATCCTAGACATTGAGTTGTGTGATGCTGAAAAGCAAGAAAAAGCCTTGTCCTGTGGATGACAATGTCTCCACGTATCTATCAGGGCCATCTCGTTAAGGAGCCTGCCGAACCTAGTGAGTTGCGGGGTGGAGTTGTTAGAAGGCTGTGTAGTCAATCTAAGTCTTTGTCTGGTACATTATTAAAATCTCCCAACCATATCACCGGGACAGTAGGAAATTGTGACATAAAAGCAACACCTTCATGTATAACATTATAGTGGAACGGGGGGGTATGTATACCGCCAAAATAAGCATCTCAAGCCCATTTATTTTTGCGTGCAAAAACAGGAATCTGCCTTGTGGGTCTGATTTAAGGGTCAGCAAGACAAACTGTACTGTCTTTGCCACTAGTAGTGCAATTCCCCTAGAATTAGAGGTGTATGGGGCATGGTATAACCAGCCCACCCAAGGTTTTTTTAGTGCTGGCAATAGTTGCCCGGTGAGATGAGTCTCTGTTAAGACTATTATCTCGGCTCGCATATTTTTAAGGATAGATAGGGCCGCATTCCTCTTTGGTTTAGCTCTAACACCCCGCACGTTCCACGTGACACATTTCAGCTTAGAAGCCATGCTTAATCCCATTTATCTGTGGCCCCGACGCTTCAACCGAAAAGAGGCAAGACCGAAGAGAGGCACCACCACCCCCCCCCGCAACATCGGGGGTCGCGTGCCGCATCCCAACTCGGCCGAGGCAGCAAGGCCCGGATTTGAAAATTCGGTATCTGGGATTGAGTCTGCAATTTTCCATTATAAAGCATTAGACAACGCATACATGTTAGTATAGTAGCCAAGCATCTGTATGTAAAACTCCTCTTATCTCTATAAGACCATGCCATAGCACAACAGCAACAAAACCTTTTCACTTTGTAAATTAACACACTGGGCCGTACAGGCAGACATCCCCCTCCACACAGCGCGGAAGGAAGACGCTGTACCTGCACATTCCAGGGAAACAAAACTTGCGCCTTGTGGCGAACATTATATGTAGTTCCTGTGAAAACAGAATCCGTTAGGGATCCTGTATCTAGGGGGACAACAAATCGCTGTAGAGCGAACAAAACCGTGAGGAACTCGGCTCCCAGAACATGGCTCCCAGGATAGTCTGAAGGGAAGCATTCGGATGTATAGACTTGAGAGTACTCTCTGGGAGTCATGGAGGGCCTCTGCTTGCCAGTCTCGTCATACATCTGTGGGGGATATTATGATCATAGGGGGGGGAAATGGGTATGCATCGGAAGGTGGTACTTATTTGGCCTAATAAAAAATATTACTGGGAATGTATCAGAGTAAAGAGGATAAAAGTTATTTCACTGCTGATATGAGGGCTGTCTCCTTACGATTTCGCATATTACAGTACCTGAATGGAGTAAGGCACGGTGCGTCTCAATACAAAGGGTAGTGTTGGCAAGTCATTCAGGAATCAAGGGTGATCCGTGGTGCTAGCAGTCATCTGAAAGCCTAGGACGGTGCTCGGCCCGGCGCCGCTCTGTTTTCCATCCACTCAAACACCGCGTCTGGTGTATCGAAGAAGTGGGCTCTATCCTCGCCGACCACACAGAGCCTGGCCGGGAAGAGCATTGCGTAGGTGTAATGGCGGATCCTCAGTTGTCGTTTGGCCTCTGTAAATTGCGCACTTTTTTTTGCACTTCCGCCGAGAAGTCTGGAAAGACTTTCACTTCTCCATTTTTGAAGGGAATGTTGCCCTTCAGCCTGGTGAGCCGGAGGACAGCATCACGATCGCGATAATTGAGCAATTTTGCAATAAATGTTCTAGGAGGCGCACCCTGTGGGGGAGGCTTAGATGCCAATCTATGTGCTCTTTCCACCACGAATGAGGTGGAGAATTCGGCCCGGCCAAAGGTGGAAATTAGCAGATTCTCCAGAAAGGAGGGGGGGTCTGTGCCTTCTGCACCCTCCGGTAACCCCACGAACCTCAGGTTGCACCTCCTCAGTCTGTTTTCCATGTCATCGTGTTTCATAAGTACCGTGTTTAGTTGGTGTTGTAGTCGTTCGGTTGTTATCTGCAAGGGTGGTATGTCGTCCTCCGCCTGACTAATTCTTGTCTCCGCCTCGGTGACCCTTTCTCTTAGTTTCTGCAGATCTTGTCGGATTAACGACACGTCCACCTTCACCTCTTCTATCTTACATGTGAGGGTACTCTTGCAGTCCGAGATTGCTTCCAGGACGCGGGCGGTGTCGTCTGCTGTTGAGTCTGACGGAGCGGGCTGATCGGCGCCATTTTCCTCTGAGGCCGTCTTATCTTGCAGGCGATATTTTGGGAGCTTAGCGGCCGTGTCTGTGGCTTTTTTCGTAGGAGACATTCTCCTTGTGCTTTCCCACTGCTGACAGGATAAAGTGGTTGGTTTGTGCGGTGGTTATTTCCCCCAGGATAGCTAGATGCGGATTTTCGGCAAGCGGAGCTCTCAGTCAGTGTTCCTCATGCCATGCCGGTCCAAGCCACGCCCCCCAAAATTCAACTTATGTTTACAAAATCCACATGCAAGCCACCATCAGCAGGGAGCAAGCTCCTAGGGGAGTTTGTATAGATACTTTTATACACCTGTGAATAATTAAACACCCCCCTTAATTGGCAGGAATAAAGAAAAAAAAAGCTGTTTAAAAAGTGTCAGAAAAAAGGAGGGGAAAAAAGTGCTAGCAAACATTTTAAATAAAGGAGGAAAAAAAACCAAAACAACACTTGCAAGCAGAAGCAGTCAGAAGCACAACTCCTGGTTATTAACTCTCCACTTTAGTTCAAAATTCCACTTATGTTCACAAAATCCACCATCAGGGAGCAAGCTCCTAGTGGAGTTTGCATAGATACTTTTATACACCTGTGAACAATTAACCACTCCCCTTAATTAGCAGGAAGAAAAAAAAAGCTGTTTAAAAAGTGTCAGAAAAAAAGGAGGGGAAAAAAAAAAAAACGGAAAATTGTATCATACTTACCGTAATTTTCCTTTCCTGACGCCAATCCATGGCAGCATACTAGTGATAGGCTCCACCTTTCTCCCCTCCCTCAGGACCAATGAAATAGCATAAATTAAAGGCCAGTTAGGCCCCGACCCATTCTTCATAATTAGCTAGATACTGAAACGCACAAGGGTGGGTCCGTATGCTGCCATGGATTGTCGTCAGGAAAGGAAAATTACGGTAAGTATGATACAATTTTCCATTTTCCTGACGCCACCATGGCAGCATACTAGTGATACATATCCTAGCTGACAGGGTGGGTTCTACTTAACAAACCAAAATAATTATTTTATATATTTTCAAATTGGACAGAAGACTGAACAGTCATTCCTCCAAAGCCCACTGATGACAAGGCACCCAGATCTATTCTGTGAAGGTTGGAAAGGTATGCTGGGAAAAGCATGCCACTTTCCTTTAGAATGAATCCATAGATGCTTTCCACTGGGCCGCCTATGAGGCCTCAACCCCTCTCGAAGAGGATGCATCCTGTCACTGAAGGAGGCTCACGACCCATTTCCCATCTGCACAACTAATCTTGCTAAAGTCCAGTAGGCAACCTCTCTTGCCTGATGAATTCCATCTGGAACAGTGAAAAACTTATCATATGAACTGAAAAGAGCAATTGTGGACAGAAACTTCTTTAAAGCTCTGGGAATGACCAATTTGTGTGGTTTTCTTGCTTGAACGTCTGGAAAGTTAGACAATGGACAGATGATTGATAGATGAAGGGCTGTCGCTACCTCTGATATAAGCTGAACTACAGGATGCAGCTCTACTCCTGTAACAAAAGCAATATGCTTTTCTGAAGCTCTAAGGGCTTGAAACTCAAACCGACTTCTGTTTGACGATTTGCGCTAAATACTGGTTAGTAGAGATGAGCCGAACACCCCCCTGTTCGGTTTGCACCATAACATGCGAACAGGAAAAAAAGTTCGTTGGAACACGCAAACACCGTTAAAGACTATGGGACACGAACATGAATAATCAAAAGTGCTAATTTTAAAGGCTTATATGCAAGTTATTGTCATAAAAAGTGTTTGGAGACCTGGGTCCTGCCCCAGGGAACATGGATCAATGCAAAAAAAAGTTTTAAAAACGGCCGTTTTTTCAGGAGCAGTGATTTTAATAATGCTTAAAGTCAAACAATAAAAGTGTAATATCCCTTTAAATTTCGTAGCTGGGGGGTGTCTATAGTATGCCTGTAAAGGGGCGCAGGTTTCCCCGTGTTTAGAACAGTCTTACAGCAAAATGACATTTCGAAGGAAAAAACCCATTTAAAACTACTCGCGGCTATTGCATTGCCGACAATGCACATAGAAGTTCATTGATAAAAACGGCATGGGAATTCCCCACAGGGGAACCCCGAACCAAAATGAAAAAAAAAAAAGACGTGGGAGTCCCCCTGAATTCCATACCAGGCCCTTCAGGTCTGGTATGGATATTAAGGGGAACCCCGGCCAAAATTTTAAAAAAAGATGACGTGGGGTCCCCCCAAAAATCCATACCAGACACTTATCCGAGCACGCAACCTGGCAGGCCGCAGGAAAAGAGGGGGGGACGAGAGTGCATCCCCCCCTCCTGAACCGTACCAGGCCACATGCCCTCAACATTGGGAGGGTGCTTTGGGGTAGCCCCCCAAAACACCTTGTCCCCATGTTGATGAGGACAAGGGCCTCATCCCCACAACCCTGGCCGGTGGTTGTGGGGGTCTGCGGGTGGGGGGCTTATCGGAATCTGGAAGCCCCCTTTAACAAGGGGACCCCCAGATCCCGGCCCCCCCCCTGTGTGAAATGGTAAGGGGGTACTTACCCCTACCATTTCACTAAAAAAACTGTCAAAAATGTTAAAAATGACAAGAGACAGTTTTTGACAATTCCTTTATTTAAATGCATCTCCTTTCTTCTATCTTCCTTCATCTTCTTCTTCTGGCTCTTCTGGTTCTTCCTCCGGCATTCTCGTCCAGCGTCTCCTATCTTCGTCTCCTCGGGCCGCTCCGCACCCATGGCATGGGGGGAGGCTCCCGCTCTTCTCTTCATCTTCTTCATCTCCACTTCTTCACTTCTTCATTTTCTTCTCTGGGCCGCTCCGCACCCATGCTGGCATGGAGGGAGGCTCCCCCTGTGTGACGGCGTCTCCTCGTCTGACGGTTCTTAAATAACGGGGGGCAGGGCCACCCAGTGACCCTGCCCCCTCTGACGCACGGTGACTTGACGGGACTTCCCTGTGACGTCACGGGGAATGTCACAGGGAAGTCCCGTCATGTCCCGTGCGTCAGAGGGGGGCGGGGTCACCAGGTGGCCCCGCCCCGTTATTTAAGAACCGTCAGACGAAGAGACGCCGTCACACAGCGGGAGCCTCCCTCCATGCCAGCATGGGTGCGGAGCGGCCCGGAGAAGAAAATGAAGAAGCAAAGAAGAGAAGAAGGAAGAAGAGAAGAAGATGAAGAAGAAGATGAAGAGAAGAGCAGGAGCCTCCCCCCATGCCATGGGTGCAGAGCGGCCCGAGGAGAAGAAGATAGAAGACGCCGCGGAGGAGATGCTGGACGAGAACGCCGGAGGAAGAACCAGAAGAGCCAGAAGAACCAGAAGAAGAAGATGAAGGAGGATAGAAGAAAGGAGAAGCATTTAAATAAAGGAATTGTCAAAAACTGTCTCTTGTCATTTAACATTTTTGACAGTTTTTTAGTGAAATAGTAGGGGTAAGTACCCCCTTACCATTTCACACAGGGGGGCGGGATCTGGGGGTCCCCTTGTTAAAGGGGGCTTCCAGATTCCAATAAGCCCCCCACCCGCAGACCCCCACAACCACCGGCCAGGGTTGTGGGGATGAGGCCCTTGTCCTCATCAACATGGGGACAAGGTGTTTTGGGGGGCTACCCCAAAGCACCCTCCCAATGTTGAGGGCATGTGGCCTGGTACGGTTCAGGAGGGGGGGTGCACTCTCGTCCCCCCCTCTTTTCCTGTGGCCTGCCAGGTTGCATGCTCGGATAAGGGTCTGGTATGGAATTTAGTGGGAACCCCACGTCATTTTTTTTTTAAATTTTGGCCGGGGTTCCCCTGTGGGGAATTCCCATGCCGTTTTTATCAATGAACTTCTATGTGTATTGTCGGCAATGCAACAGCCGCGAGTAGTTTTAAATGGGTTTTTTCCTTCGAAATGTCATTTTGCTGTCAGACTGTTCTAAACACAGGAAACATGCGCCCCTTTACAGGCATACTATAGACACCCCCCAGCTATGAAATTTAAAGGGATATTACACTTTTATTGTTTGACTTTAAGCATTATTAAAATCACTGCTCCTGAAAAAACGGCAGTTTTTAAAACTTTTTTTTGCATTGATCCATGTCCCCTGGGGCAGGACCCGGGTCCCCAGACACTTTTTTGACAATAACTTGCATATAAGCCTTTAAAATTAGCAGTTTTGATTTCTCCCATAGACTTTTAAAGGGTGTTCCGCGGCAAATTTGAATGCCGCGGAACACCCTTTAAAAGTCTATGGGAGAAATCAAAACTGCTAATTTTAAAGGCTTATATGCAAGTTATTGTCATAAAAAGTGTTTGGGGACCCGGGTCCTGACCCAGGGGACATGGATCAATGCAAAAAAAAGTTTTAAAAACGGCAGTTTTTTCAGGAGCAGTGATTTTAATAATGCTTAAAGTAAAACAATAAAAACAATAAAAACACCCCAAATTGTTCGCTGTTCAGCGAACTTGCGAACAGCCAATGTTCGAGTCGAACATGAGTTCGACTCGAACTCGAAGCTCATCCCTACTGGGTAGTAAGCGATGTCTTAAACCGAACACTGCCCTGTTGGAGTAAACAGTTGAAATAAACCCCAACAGCATGGAAAGATTTTAATTGTGAAAGATTCTCTCTCACGGTTGATGAAACCTCCTGTCTTCAAATTATAAATACAGAAGGAGGACTAAAGGGATTTTGACGGTGCAAATAGACTATACGTACAAAAAAATATCTTTTTTTCTTTAAAAGAACACAATTTATTGTTTACATCAATTAAAAAGAGAACGTATAGATTGTACAAAGTATCACAAACACTTTTTCTTTTTTTTACGATCATAAAAGCATAGGTGGTCAGAGGGGATGAAAAGTGTGTGTTATAGTTTAACAGATGATAATTATTGCATACTAGCCCGACATGTTTTGCATTGTCGCTTTCTCAAGGGATATGCAACTGGTAATGATATCATCCAACACTTTTAGTAATTCTAAAGAAAATAGAGAGAAAGACGTTTTTTTATATACACATAGATGGCATTAAATTTATAATACGACATTGAGTACATTGAAAAGACCACGCGCCGTCACTCCGAGACATCAGTTATAGCTTACCCCTAGATTGACCCAACAAAACCTCGTCAAACCCAACGCGTGCAGACCCAAACCAGGGCAGCAGGGAGGCTAAATTGCAACCACAGGGAACAGAAGGATGGAGCTGTTGTATAGATAGTAAATATCATATGTCAGCAAGGATGTATGCAAGGAATTGATTGGGTTAAAAAAGTAATTTGACACTTACTCTGTGGATTGATCAGAGCTGTAACCAGGGATGCAGGTAATCAACAGTTTAAAAAAAAAAATTGTAGTTACAGGGGATCCTTCAGTAGTAAATGAATGAAGCTAAGGAGTTGAGTAAGAAAAGAGAGATCTTACTACAAATAAGGAAATTGCAGAACTAAATAGTGTAGACTAAATTGTAATTTATCTGTGTAGAGATAATAAAAGTTTGCAAATGGCTCACAATAGTGTGATTTAACTCCAATGAGATGGACATAATGTCTCAAAGTTTGCCTACTATGGCAGCAATATAAACGCTCACAGTCTAAAAATCTATGGGGGTTCAGAGAGTAAATAAGAAATAGGTAATAAACAAGATGTGTGGATATAGAACAGTGTGTGGTGTACTCACCAGTCACTCACACTGCTGGGGTATAGGCTTCATCCTCCGGCGCTGGCAGACATGTCTGTCAGATGTGCCGGTTTAAATCCTGTTCCCCAACGAGCCGGCATGTGACGTCGCCGGCATGTGACGTCGCCGGCTCGATGCGGACGTGATGGCGCCAGTGCGCATGCCCGGGGAACCGGGTAGCCATCCAGACTACACATCCCATGAAGCACAGCGGCCGCTTTTTTCAGGAGCAGTGATTTTAATAATGCTTAAAGTCAAACAATAAAAACAATAAAAACACCCCAAATTGTTCGCTGTTCAGCGAACTTGCGAACAGCCAATGTTCGAGTCGAACATGAGTTCGACTCGAACTCGAAGCTCATCCCTACTGGTTAGTAAGCGATGTCTTAAACCGAACACTGCCCTGTTGGAGTAAACAGCTGAAATAAACCCCAACAGCATGGAAAGATTTTAATTGTGAAAGATTCTCTCTCGCGGTTGATGAAACCTCCTGTCCTCAAAATTTTGCAAACTAAAGGGCCTTTGGCCAAATTAAACCTGGTTCTTGCTGACACCTGCAACCTTAAAAGAGTATAGGGTAAGGTTCATGTCCAATCTGACCTACAAGAAGACCAAAACAGCTGCCAACAGAGGCGCAGTAAGAATAATATCTTGCCATGCAAAATAGAAAAAAAACACAAGTTTGTTCCAGATCTTGGCATAGAGGCTGTTAGTAGAGCGCCTTTCGCACCCCCCAAAGTAGAGCTCACTCTTGGAGCAACTCTGGAGCAATCTAGGTTCTGCGGCTTCCCCTTCCCGTCATTATGCTTGCATCTCTGGTCTGTGCATGTGTGAAGGGGAATCGACTTCTGTATTCTGAAGTAGAAAGCCAGGAAGCACTAAGACTCCTATGGTCAGAATGGAGGGGTGGTCGTAACTACCATGCTTATTCTTGACAGCTTCCAGAGGAATTTCATTACGAGATTAGTTGGGGAAACATATACAGTAGGCTTGATTGCAGTTTCATGGAGAAACTCAGCTTCTATTCTCTGCTTTGGGGAGCAGAAACTGAGTCAGACCTCTTCTTAAATTGGCCTTTGCTGTGAGAAGCAAAGAAGCCCATCTGTGGTAGGCCACCTGTGGACAAGCCTCCCCCTCATGCTCTGGCAAGCTTGCATGATGGACAGTATGTCCGTGTATTCCAGTCCCCTAGGAAGTAAATTGCTTCCGGAATTTGCTGGTGATCTTCCTACCCAGACATTCTGGGTTCTACATCTCTCAATAGCATATTGCCGCGAGATCCTCCCTGGAGCTGAAAATACGCAACTGCTGTCCTGTTGCTCAACCGCAAGATGACTGGTCACCCTTGATTCTGTGCAGCAAGGTCGAAGTGATAAAAAAAGGCTGCCTGACCTTCCAGCGCTTTCGAGACTACCTTCCTTGGCTAGCAAACTCAGCTTGCCTTGACCAACAGACCCTCGCAGTGTGCCTTCCAGGCTGTCTTGCCAATATGATTCATCACATTGATCCAGTCAGATGGTTCGTGACATCCTTAAGTCTTTCCATCACTGTGGACCGCTATACATACTGCGTGACACTGACCATAGCGGCGCCGGATCCCGTTTCCTCTGTTGTAGTTGAAACTAGCAACGGTGCCCATGTACCCAAGGTATCATCGGTATGAATGATAACATTTTCGACCAGGAGGCTGAGACACCTAGAAGTCCTCCCGGAAGTAGAGGAATCTGATCTCAGAATTCTCCTTATGACCGTCACCGTCCTTTTCTGATGGAAGCAAAACAGAGGAACCAGTAGAGCCCCACAGGCACTTTAACTGTTGGAAAACAAAAGTTGGCTTTTTTTTTTTTTGTTTTAATGTAGAAAGGAATGACGCCCAGGTAGTGGCGAATCTGGAGATCCTGTTCTCCAAGAGGAACTTACATGGCACTGAAACCTCTGTGAATATTCTTAGAGATATTCATAGGCTAAAAGGTAGGCTGATAAAGCAGAGATGTGTCCAACCAATCAACAAATTTACTTACTTTGGAATAAAAAAAGAAAAGAAAACATTTTCGGGTTGTGAGGCTAAGAATCCTGACGATCTAGCGAAAGCCTCCAGCCATCTGCTGCAAGTGAATGCTTCTCTCCAACCCCCGCAAACTACAAACAGGGGTGGGTAGGAAACCTAAAATCTCTCCTGTGAGATGGGACCAGGACAGCTCCCCTCTGAGTCTGAAGTGTCTGTAAGTATTGTAACCGCCGTGGTTGCGGTGGATCTGGCAGCTCCGAGGGGGAGAAAAAGGTCCGGAGAAGGAACAGTGAGGAATCCACCGAAGTGACCATGAGTGCCTATCCTCCAAGGATCTGCACAATCCACTGTCCAGTAACAGTGATGCCCACTGGAACTTACCTTAAAAGTCTGGGCATGCACCCGGTAAAAGGGTTTTGTGGGTACCTGCGGTACACCCAAAAATTTTCATTTATGGACCTTATAAAAGGTTGCCCCTAGAGGAGCGGAACCTAGCGGGAGAAACATATTTCTCCCTTTATTTTTTATTTTTAGTTATATATAAATATTTGTTTTACTTTCCTGCTTTCTGTTATGGGAGAAGAACATGCCCTCCTCCTGTCACTTCCGACATGGCTGTCTCTGGTTTCATATCAAACAGAGATCTTGCACTATAAAGTGACTATTCCAATTTTGTTTCTAGGAAGCCAAACACAGCCCCGGGTCTCAACCCAATGGGTACCCCTAGCCGTAACTGAGTATAGCATTGCCTTGGCCAGGCACCAGGTTGAGACTATTGCTGCTTCCGCAGTGAAATTTGCTGATGCATCTTGGCCGGGTCCCAAGATATCACCCCTAAGGATTTCCTCTCCAACCATATCTTGGGAGGAGAAACCCAAAGTACCCGTCACCAAGGTAAGTGCCTCTGTTGAGTGGCAGGCCCTTCCCAGCCGCCGCCCTAATGGACAACAGCCGGTCCCACTGTAGGTATGGATTTCAGCAATGCTATATCCGCCTTGAATTAAACCAGTTTCCTAATGGAAAAGTGATTACTCATTGAAAGGGTAAATAGGACTTTGTCTTTTAACCCATGTAATAGTCTGCATGACTGCCTGGATGCACAGTTCTCCAAAGAAAAACTGACACCAAGTAGCTCCAGATCTTCCTCTGGTGCAAGGGAGCTAAAATCATTTGCAGGCTGCGCCCCCTCCTCAGGAGTACTGAGAGGATGAGTGACCCATAAGGCAGATTGTTCTGCTAGTGGCTAGACCCACAACAAGGGGGCTGACTAACTAGAGTAATTACAGTGAGTTTAAAACAGAAGTTTTGTGCCACCTTATAAGTAATAAGGACATTCGGTATTACCTGTCAGCTGCAAACTTCAACCAGGCCGACTTCACTCACCAGCCTCCTGGGCATAGGCACTGCGCCACAGGTCCTGCAGGACTCTTGTTGGGGTGCTGGGTCTGGGAAAGAAGAGCTAAGATGTTTTCCTTGGAACCTCTCTCCTTAGTGGGAGCGGCATCAGAGCTATGCTCCTCTAAAGAACGTCCGCCTTTGTATGGCCTCTGGCCTTTGAGAGTGTGGGCGCGCGGAGCTGAAGCAAATCAAAGCAATCCGCATGAGAGGGCACTCTTTTCCTGAAAACTTACCGACACGGTGGTCCCCACCCTAAGTGTTGAGGGTCTTTTGTATGGGTGGTGAAATGGGACGACCAGCTGAGAGACGGACAGCCACAGAAAGACAGAGAAGAGGAAAAATAGATAAGGCAACAGCGACTTTGCTTCTCCCTCTAATAATGTATATCTAAATATATACATCTACACACTCTCTCCTTTTTTTTTTTTTTTTTTTAAACAATATGCATGCATATATAAATTCATGCACATACTGCTCCATAGAACACCCCCCACACACATACATACCAACCAACATAAGAACACACACATATATATATACAAACATATTTATACTGCAGAGGGTAAGCCTGGTGCAGGGTTAGGAAGGGGTTAATCGAAGAGGGCAGGTATTTCCCCTTCAGACCTGCTAATTGTCAGCTGAAAGTCTCAGAGAGGAGCTGTTTGAGTAGGAATGAGAGACACAGGAGCATGCTGTGTGTGAAAATGTCCATTGCTGGAAGGTGTGCAGGGTGAGCTTACCACAAAGACTGTAGCTCTGATTGGAGCCATGAACTATTATCTATAAGCCTGTGTGCTGCTGAACTGTGAGCTGTACCTGTGTGCACAACCTTGAGACAAGACAAGTCTGTCTTATCTTATGTTTAATTTGCCATTTTGCTGAATAAAGCCACTTTTGTTTTAATGGGCTGTCTCTGAGCCAGCTGTCCACCCCTCTGATCCCCTACAATACACACACACACACACACATATATATATATATACACACACACACACACACACACACACACACACACACATACATACATACACACATATATATATATGTATATATACATACACAACCTACAAACATAAGATATACCTACAGCAGGCCTAAGACAGCAAAGGACAGAGAACCTGTCTAGGGGGAGTAATGTACCCAGACTAGTGCCACTGCAGGAGGAAAAGAACAGGAGGTGCAGAAAGTGAGAAAATGACAGGAGACAAACAAAGGCAAAGGTAATAAGGATGCAAAGCTGGCCTCCCCAAACCCAACAAGCGTCGCAGACACCAACCTTAAAGGCAGATTTCATTCCTAAATAGGAAAAACTGCTCAGCTCCATCGAGACCCACAGAAGGAGTTCCCAAGGTACTCTGGCGCTTTTAGCAGCCTGATACTGGGACTTCGTACTGGGACTTCGTACTGGGAGGGGGGGGGGGGGGGGGGGGGCAACATGGTACTGCTTACTCTTCACTGGTGCGTGGAGGTATGAGGACAAAAAGAAGAATGGGGCGGGGCCTAACTGGCCTTTAATTTATGCTATTTCATTGGTCCTGAGGGAGGGGAGAAAGGCGGAGCCTATCACTAGTATGCTGCCATGGTGGTGTCAGGAAAAGTATTTTAAAAAATGCTAGAAAACATATCAAATAAGAGGAAAAAAAATCCCAAAACAACACTTGCAAGCAGAAGCAGCCAGAAGCACAACTCCTGGTTATTAACTCTCCACTTTAGTTCAAAATTCCACTTATGTTCACAAAATCCACATGCAAGCCACCATCAGGGAGCAAGTTCCTAGTGGAGTTTGCATAGATACTTTTATACACCTGTGAACAATTAACCACTCCCCTTAATTAGCAGGAAGAAAAAAAAAAGCTGTTTAAAAAGTGTCAGAAAAAAGGAGGGGAAAAAAAGTATTTTAAAAAATGCTAGCAAACATATCAAATAAAGGAGGAAAAAAAACCCCAAAACAACACTTGCAAGCAGAAGCAGTCAGAAGCACAACTCCTGGTTATTAACTCTCCACTTTAGTTCAAAATTCCACTTATGTTCACAAAATCCACATGCAAGCTCCTAGTGGAGTTTACATAGATACTTTTATACACCTGTGAACAATTAACCACTCCCCTTAATTAGCAGGAAAAAAAAAAGCTGTTTAAAAAGTGTCAGAAAAAAGGAGGGGGAAAAAAAGTATTTTAAAAACTGCTAGCAAACGTATCAAATAAAGGAGGAAAAAAAAACCCCAAAACAACACTTGCGAGCAGAAGCAGTCAGACGCACAACTCCTGGTTATTAACTCTCCACTTTAGTTCAAAATTCCACTTATGTTCACAAAATCCACATGCAGCAAGCTGATTGGGGATTGTGATGGCTGAGCATGGTTGAGCCATAAATGTGGATGGCTGAGTATGGATGGGATGACTGAGCACGAATGAGTATGGCTGGGTATAGTTCAGTATGGCTGGGTATGGTTGAGTATGTCTGAGTACGGATGGGATGCCTGAGTATGAATGGGATGGCTGAGTATGGATGGGATGGCTGAGTATGGATGGGATGGCTGAGTATGGATGGGATGGCTGAGTACGGCTAGGTACGGCTGAGTATGGTTGGGTACGGCTGAGTACGGCTGGATACGGCTGAGTACGGCGGAGTATGGCTGAGTACAGCTAGGTACAGCTGAGTACGGCTGGGTACGGCTGGGTACGGCTGAGGACGGCTGGGTACGGCTGGGTACAGCTGAGTACAACTGGGTACGGCTGAGTAGGGCTGGGTAAGGCTGGATATGACTGAGTATGGCTGGGTATGGCTAAGTATGGATGGGGGTGGTTAGATGAGTATTGCTGAGTATGGATGGCTGAGCATGGATGGATGAATGGATGAGTATTGCTGAGCATGGATGGCTGAGCATGGATGGATGGATAAGCATTGCTGAGCATGGATGGATAAGCATGGATGGATGGATGAGTATTGCTGAGTATGGATGGCGGAGCATGGATGGATGGGGATGAGTATTGCTGAGTTTGGATGGCTGAGCATGGATGGATGGATGGATGAGTATTGCTGAGCATGGATGGCTAAGCATGGATGGATGGATGAGTATTGCTGAGTATGGATGGCTGAGCATGGATGGATGGATGAGTATTGCTGAGTAAGGATGGCTGGATGAGTATGACAGAGGGATGGCTGAGCATGGATGGATGGCTGGATGATTATGACAGAGGGAAGGCTGAACATGGATGGATGGCTGGATGAAGCTGGAATGGGCACAGATCAGCGCTGTGGGCACTACAGATTCAGCCCACAGCGCTGCTGCACCCGATCTCTCCCCTCTCCGCTCACACTGTACTGAGAGAGGAACCAGACATGAGGCCAATTTGTTTACAAGTGATTGCTCCATCATTTAAGGCAGCGATCATGTGGTAAACAGCCCCTTACAGCGCCTATTTACTGTGATCCATGATGTGGATTATGGTACTACTTCCATGTGCTCGCCCCAGGGGGCGAGCGAGAGTGCAATTCTGGGAGGACGTCAATGTACAACCTCCCAGAGTTATCGAGCCGTGCTGTAGCCATCATTCGGCTATGGCGCGGTTGTTAAGTGGTTAGAGAAATCTACTGAGCTTGCCAGAACCACCTCTGGAAGGAATCTATTCCACATTTTCACAGCTCCTATAATGAAGAAACCTTTCCGTATTTGGAGAAGAAATCTTTTTTCATCTAGACGTAAAGAGTACCCCCTTGTCCTCTGTGATGACCTTAAAGTGAATAATTCAACATCAAGTTCACTATAAGGACCACTTATGTATTTGTACATGCAGGGGCGGACTGACAACTCATGGGGCCCCCGGGATATAGGAGATCCTGGGGCCCCCTGTGCCGGCTCATGTGTTCCCACCCACACAAATCCCCACCTACATTTTGCACTGCCCACACTACATGCGTTCGTCACAGAATTACATTAAAGAAAGTGCAACAACGGTACATTTCCAAAATTAAAGTGATTGTAAAGGCTCTTTTTTTTTTTTTAACCTCCTGACATCCGGCCGTAGCCGAATGACGGCTTCAGCGCGGATGTCAATTCCCGGGAGGCCGTCATATGACGGCCTCCCCTTTCCTCGCTCCCCGTGCGCGCAACGGGGAAATTCTGTGTTGGCCGTGTCCCTTGGACACAGCCAATCACAGATCGCTGTAAATGGCCAATCACAGCGGCTGTTTACAGCGCGATCGCTGCCTCCAATGAGAGATGATCTAAAATGTAAACAATTGAGATCATCTCTCATTGCCGGCTCTCTCTCCTCACACAGAGACAGCGTGTGAGGAGAGAGAGATCTGTCAGCCTTCTGTGAGTTTGTGTTTGCCATTTACTGTGCCTACAGTGCCCACAGTGCCCATCAATACAGTGCCCCATCAAAACAGTGCAGCATCAGTACAGTGCCAATCGGTGCCCACCTGTGGCAAATCGGTGCCCACCTGTGCCAATCGGTGCCCACCTGTGCCAATCGGTGCCCACCTGTGCCAATCAGTGCCCACCTGTGCCAATCAGTGCCCACCTGTGCCAATTGGTGCCCACCTGTGCCAATTGGTGCCCACCTGTGCCAATTGGTGCCCACCTGTGCCAATCAGTGTCCACCTGTCTGCCCAGCGGTGATCAGTGTCCAGCTGCACATCTGCACAATCAGTGACCACCTGTGTCACCTCATCAGTGCCCACCTGTGCCACCTCATCAGTGCCCACCTGTGCCACCTCATCAGTGCCCACCTGTGCCAATCAGTGCACATCTGTGCTGCCTCAGTGCACATCTGTGCTGCCTCAGTGCACATCTGTGCCGCCTCATCAGTGCCCATCTGTGCCGCTCCATCTGTGCCGCTCCATCTGTGCCGCTCCATCTGTGCCGCCCCATCTGTGCCGTCCCATCAGTGCCCAGCTGTGCCACCTCATAAGTGCACATCTGTGCAACCTCATCAGTGCCCACCTGTGCCGCCTCATCAGTGCCCACCTGCGCCGCCTCATCAGTGCCCACCTGCGCCGCCTCATCAGTGCCCACCTGCGCCACCTCATCAGTGCACATCTGCACATCTGTTCCACCTCAATAGTGCACATCTGTTCCACCTCATCAGTGCACATCTGTTCCACCTCATCAGTGCCCCTCTGTGCCACCTCAGTGCCCATCTGTGCTCATCAGTGCCGCCTCATCAGTGCAGGCTTAGCAACCATGGCCAAAAGAAGCTTTTCCGCCAAGGAGGCGTACCAAATACTGTCCCAGGCCAACGAGAGCAACAGGGAGCTCTCTTTTTCAGATTCCCTTTCCGATTCCGAGTCGGACATAAACTATGAGCCAGTCCTCAGTAGTGAAACACTGAGTGACTCAGAGGAGGAAGAGATTCGGCCCGCCAAACGAAGGCGTTCTGGTGGGGAGGCAGTGGCATCTACCAGCACGGCAGTCCCGTCCACCAGCACGGCAGTCCCGTCCACCAGCACGGCAGTCCCGTCCACCAGCACGGCAGTCCCGTCCACCAGCACGGCAGTGCCTTGGCAAGAAAGGCCTAGGACCCAAGCCAGCCTTCCCTATGCCCTGCAGAACCCCTTGTGGCTTCCTCCTAATTCAGGAGAAGCCAACATTCCCCCTTTCACTGCCCAGCCAGGAGACCAGGTGAACACGGAGAATTTTTCCCCAATAGATTTTTTTAATTTAATTTTTACTGAGGACATGCTGTCAAGTATTGTGGCCCAGTGCAACCTTTATGCACAGCAATTCATTGCGAATAATCCAACGTCCTACTATGCCCGTCCCTACGAATGGAGAGACCTAACGGTGGAGGAGTTGAAGGTTTTTTTAGGGCTCACATTTAACATGGGACTCACGAAAAAAAACACTTTGCTGTCCTATTGGTCAACCCACCCCCTCCAACACATGCCAGTATACTCCAAGGTGATGCCCAGAAACAGATACCTCATGATATTGAGGTTTCTTCATTTCAACGACAATACCCAGTGCCCTCCCCGAAATGACCCAAACTATGATAGACTTTTCAAAATTCGGCCACTTTTAAACAAATTTTCTGCACTATTCCCCCTGCTGTTTACCCCAGACAAAAACATATGTGTGGATGAGTCCCTTCTTAAGTTTAGTGGCAGGCTTAAGATGAAGCAATACATTCCCAGTAAAAGGGCACACTATGGGGTGAAGGTATACAAATTATGTGACCGAGTCACAGGTTACTTGTATGCCTTCAAAGTTTACGAAGGGAAGGACACCCAGCTGCAACCCCCTAATTGCCCAGACTACTTGGGATCAAGCGGGAAAATTGTTTGGGATCTCACATACCCCCTACTGGAGAAAGGCTACCACCTGTACGTAGATAACTTCTACACATCTCTGCCCCTGTTCCACAACCTGCATCGGATGAAGACGCCTGCATGTGGTACCATCAAAAAGAACCGGAAGGGCTTTCCTCAAAGTCTGGTCAATAAGAAATTGAGAAAAGGAGAAACAGCGAGTCTACGAAACAACGAGATTTTGGCAGTGAAGTGGAGAGACAAAAGAGATGTATACATGTTGTCTTCAATCCACGATGATACCTTCATGGAAATCCCCAGAAGAAATGGCCCCATACAGAAACCTAAATGCATCTTTGACTATAATTTGTTTATGGGGGGAGTCGACTTGAATGACCAGATGCTGGAACCATACCTTGCCACAAGACGGACATACCATTGGTATAAGAAAGTCGCAATTTATTTTTTTCATTTGGCCATCTACAATTCTTATGTCATTTATCGTAACTCCACCCAAAACCCCAAACGCTTCCTTGGCTACCAGGAGGAAGTTTTCACTGCCCTTACATTCCCGAACGGCCCCCCAGAAAATATGCGATCTGATGTTCTAAGTCGACTCTCCGAACGCCACTTTCCAGATAAGATCCCTCCCAAACCAACAGGCCAACGATGGCAAAAAAAATGTAAGGTGTGTACCAGAGCTGGATTCAGAAGAGACACATCTTATTATTGTGCACAATGTCCTTCTGAACCAGGCCTCTGCGTAGGTGAATGTTTTCGTCGTTACCATACTTCAGTAAATTATTAGTGAAGTATGGTAAACGTAAGCCTCCGTTCCTGCAATTTACCCTCACACCCCTTATGCCACTGCCTCCTCTGTAACTGACCCTGGCTTGTTATTTGACCACGCTTCTGCCTAACGATTCTGCACATACCTCTGCCTGATCTGGAACTGACCCTGGACTGTTATTCGACCATGCTTCTGCCCAACGATTCTGTACATACCTCTGCCTGATCTGGAACTGACCTTGGACTGTTTGACCATGATATTTGCCTGCCTCTTGGACTGATCTTGTACCCTGCAACTGGACTAGTGGGATTCAACACAGGGGTCTCACATATGTGAGGGGCTCCAGAATACTGTCCCCATTCTGTCCTGAACGAGGCCCTACTTCTGGCTGTAGGACTTACTGCCGTCATGCCTCTGCCTGTTGCACTGACAACACCACATGGACCTGCCTACTACCAGGACCAATATTTTTGGCACTGCGGACAATATCTCTGCCTGCACTGACCCTGGACTTTATATGGACAGTAACCCTGCCTGCTGCCTGGACAATTGTGTTCGCCGCTGCTGACCAAGTCCCTGCCTGCTGCCTGGACCAGTGCTATCCTCCTGTGTACAACTGCGCTACTACAACCACAGGTAATCTTTTTTGTTTACGCTTTGCTCAGCATAATGTATTTTGGGGTGTAATTCTTGGTATGTGCATGCTATGTGTCCCTGGAACACCTGACGGTGTTCCTTGCATGTTGGATCTCTGTATGTGGCCAGGCTGTGTAGAAGTCTCACACATGTGGTATCGCCATACTCAGGAGGAGTAGCAGAATGTATTTTGGGGTGTCATTTTTGCTATCTAAATGCTATGTGTTGGAAATATCTTATAAACGGACAACTTTGTGTAAAAAAAAAATGCGTTTTCATTTTTTTCCATATTTTCCAAAAACTTCTGGAAAAAAATAAACCATTCAAAAGACTCATTATGCCTCATAGATTATACATTGGGGTGTTAGCTTTCCAAAATGGGATCATTTTGTGGGTGTTTCCATTGTCCTGGTGCTCCAGGGCCTTCGAAAATGCAATAGGTGGTTGAGAAATGCGATGTGTAATTTATGCTCCTAGAACACCTGATGGTGCTCCATGCATGTTGGGCCTCTGTATGTGGCCAGGCAGTGAAAAAGTCCCACACATGTGGTATCGTAATACTCAGGAGGAGTAGCAGAATGTATTTTGGGGTGTCATTTTTGCTATCTAAATGCCATGTGTTGGAAATATCTTATAAACGGACAACTTTGTGTAAAAAAAAATGCGGTTTCATTTTTTTCCACATTTTCCAAAAACTTCTGAAAAAAAATAAACCATTCAAAAGACTCATTATGCCTCATAGATTATATGTTGGGGTGTTAGCTTTCCAAAATGGGGTCATTTTGTGGGTGTTTCCATTGTCCTGGTGCTCCAGGGCCTTCAAAAGTGTAATAGGTGGTTGAGAAATGTGATGTGTAATTTATGCTCCTAGAACACCTGATGGTGCTCCATGCATGTTGGGCCTCTGTATGTGGCCAGGCAGTGAAAAAGTCCCTCACATGTGGTATCGTAATACTCAGGAGGAGTAGCAGAATGTATTTTGGGGTGTCATTTGTGGTATACACATGCCATGTGAGAGAAATAAGCTATTACAATGACAATTTTGTGGGGAAAAAATAAATAAATAAAAAATCTCAATTTTGCAAAGAATTGTGGGAAAAAAATACAACATCAAATAACTCACCATGCCTCTAACTAAATACATTGAAATGTCTACTTTCCAAAAAGGGGTTATTTGGGGGGCATTTGTACTTTCCTGGCTTGTTAGGGTCTCAGGAAATGAGATAGGCCTCAGTACATCAGATGTGATAATTTTTTTATGATTTGCACCATAGCTTGTAGACTCTAAAACTTTCACACAGACCAAATAATTTCCACAAATTTTTGGTTATTTTTACCAAAGATATGTAGCAGTATAAATTGTGGCCAAAATTTATGAAGAAAAATTACGAATTTGCAAAATTTTATCACAGAAATTAGAAAAAATGTGTTTTTTTCAAAATTTTCGGTCTTTTTTCATTTATAGCGCAAAAAATAAAAAACCCAGAGGTGATCAAATACCACCAAAATAAAGCTCTATTTGTATGAAAAAAAGGACAAAAAAATCATTTGGGTACAGTGTTGCATGACTGAGTAATTGTCATTCAAAGTGTGAGAGCACTGAAAGCTGAAAATTGGTCTGGATAGGAGGGGGGTTTAAGTGCCTAGTAAGCAAGTGGTTAAGTAACAAACATATCATACTTACCTCCACTGTGCAGCTCGTTTTGCACAGAGTGGCCCCGAACCTCATCTTCTGGGGGGGCTCTCGCAGCTCCTCCCCACATCAGATAACTCCCTAGGAGAAGCGCTCTCCCGGGGGGGGGGGTTACCTTGCAGGTGCGCTCCCGTGTCCAGCATTTGCGTCTATAGACACGTTTACATACATGTGCTCATCCTACATAAAGCTTCTTATATAGAGCATGTGCGGGGATCATGGGGGTGCTTTACATTTTTTTTTAATTATTATTATTTACTTTATATAATTTTCACTGACCTCCAATATAAGGAACATTCTTCTCACTGATCACCAATGTAAGGAACATTCTTCCCACTGATCACCAATGTAAGGAACATTCTTCCCACTGATCACCAATGTAAGGAACATTCTTCTCACTGATCACCAATGTAAGGAACATTCTTCCCACTGATCACCAATGTAAGGGACATTCTTCTCACTGACCACCAATGTAAGGAATATTCTTCCCACTGATCACCAATGTAAGGAGCATTCTTCTCACTGACCACCAATGTAAGGAACATTCTTCTCACTGACCACTAATGTAAGGAACATTCTTCTCACTGATCACCAATGTAAGGAACATTCTTCCTACTGACCACCAATGTAAGGAACATTCTTCCTACTGACCACCAATGTAAGGAACATTCTTCTCACTGACCACCAATGTAAGGAACATTCTTCTCACTGATCACCAATGTAAGGAACATTCTTCTCACTGACCACCAATGTAAGGAACATTCTTCTCATTGACCACCAATGTAAGGAACATTCTTCTCACTGATCACCAATGTAAGGAGCATTCTTCTCACTGACCACCAATGTAAGGAGCATTCTTCCTACTGACCACCAATGTAAGGAACATTCTTCCTACTGACCACCAATGTAAGGAACATTCTTCCTACTGACCACCAATGTAAGGAACATTCTTCTCACTGAAAACCAATGTAAGGAACATTCTTCCCACTGATCACCAATGTAAGGAGCATTCTTCTCACTGATCACCAATGTAAGGAGCAAGATTCTCACTGACCACCAATGTAAGGAGCATTATTCTCACTGACCACCAATGTAAGGAACATTCTTCCCAATTTTTCTTTATTAAAAGTCTTGCAATTAATAAGCATAAAATCACTATATATATAATATACATAAATATATAATATTTACATAAATGAAAATAAATATAGCAAATCTGCTCTCAAACAAAAAATCACTTTACAGCAAAAACAAAACTCATCATGAACATGTCATTATTGGGGATAATCTTACTACAACTCACACCAATACACCAGACATCTAAACTGTGAGGTCAAGAAACAAACCCGCACCCATTATGCATGCAGCCCTTCTTCAAAAAGAAGCTACTAACCAACAAAAGCTAAGGGAGTGAAAGAAACAGAAAAAGAAAAGAGCACCTCACCCAGAGATGGGCAGTTCACCAAAGGCAGGTCTGATATCCCTCCACGCCCCTTTTCCAGATTGCCCGAGGCTCCCTGCCCCTCTCAAGACCCCGAATTTTCCCGACCTCACCCAGAATATTGTGCACCACCACCTCAACAGAGAGGACTTTTTTCCGCAGGGTAATCTGGCACCGTGCATTCCATGTGAAGTAACGGACAACTATACTAACTAAAAACAGTGTATCCAAATCAAAATCCCAGCAAGTCGGGAATGCCCCGTACACCCACTCCGCATAACTCATGCGATAGAAAAAGGGGATGCCTAGAGCCCTCCCCACCCTTTTATACACCTCTATGTTAAAAGGGACACTGCAGCAAAAAGTGGTCCATAGACTCCACTTTACCAACACACTCCGCTTTAGGACAATCCCGATCATCCACAGGGTGATGCTTCAAGTTCCCTCTGACATAGAGCCTTCCATGGAAAGCGAGCTAGGCTTGATCCCTAAACTTCAAGGGGATTCTTTCTAAATTGATTAAACGCAACCCCTCCCTCATTACAGAGCCTGGGCAATCCCTTAAGGCCAGTGACACACTGAAAGCAGAGCTCAAAATCCTCTTCTCCAGAAGCTTCCTGGGGAGGGACTTGATATCCTCCACTGTCACCTGCCACTGCCGAAGTATTTTCAGACACGGGGCAACATAAGCCGGGAGCTTGCCATGTCGGACTCTCAGACTTTTCACTGGCCCGCCATCTTCCCAGCATCGCAGAAAAGGCCTAAAACAAGATTGAAAAATGCCCACCCATCCCGGCGGGTTCTCTGCTAGCATGTTACCAAGATTGTACTTTAAAAAGAGCAGAGAAAGGAAAACTATTGGGTTGACCATTCCTGGGCCACCCTCCCGCCTAGACAGGTAAGTTACATTGCGTTTGATCAGGTTCAGCCTACTTCCCCATAACAGTTGGAAAAAACAGCTGTACACCCTTGCATAGAGAGATGCTGGAAAGATACAGACGAAGCTGACATATAAAAAGATTGGGACCAGGTACGTTTTGATCAAGTCAACCCTCTCCCTCAAGGAAAGCTTCCATTTCTTCCAGCTTGCTACTTTGGCATTGGCACACACCAACCTGCTTTCCCAATTTCGATGACCATAGTCACCAGGACCAAATTTGATGCCCAACACTTTAATTTCCTGCTGGGGCTCTGGGAAGGCATCCGGAAGTTCGAAGCGTTCACCCTCCTCACCCATCCAGAAAACTTCACTCTTTTCATGGTTGACTTTAGAACCAGAAGCCTCCGTGTACTGCTCTATCATAGAGACCACCTCCTGCGCCTCCTCTGTCCCAGAGACAATAACAGACACATCATCGGCATAGGCCACGATCTTCTGAGGCGGCACACCAGCAATGCCCAAAGGCACCCCGCACAAAGATCCACTTTCTAGCCTTCTTATGAAGGGGTCGATTGTGAATACATATAACAGGGGGCTCAGAGGACATCCCTGGCGCACACCAGAGCCAACCTCAAAAGGCCGTCCAACCCAACCATTAACCAGTGGGAAGCTCTCAGCCCCTCTATATAATGTCTTCAGCCAATCTATAAACCTCCCCTGCAGGCCGTATCTACCAAGTAGCAAATACAGGTACTCGTGATTGACTCTATCAAAAGCCTTCGCCTGATCCAATGCCAGCAAGTACTTTCTCCATCCAGCAGCCCTGCATCGTTCCAAAGCCTCCCGGACAGCTAAAACCGCTGAAAAGGTACTTCTACCTTGGACCGAGCAGTGCTGATGACTGGACAACAAATCGCCTGCTACTGACGACAAGCGCCAAAAAAGAATCTTCGCCTGGATCTTTCTATCAACATTGAGAAGACTGATGGGGCGCCAGTTCTCAATCATTGAGGGGTCTTTACCTTTTGACAGAAGAATCACAGCGGATTGCCTCATGGAGGGAGGGAGCGAACCCTCTTCTAGACAGCTGTTATAAACCTCTGCTAAAAAGGGAGCCAGAATGGACTTAAAACACTTGTAGAATTCAGCTGTCAACCCATCTGGCCCTGGCGATTTTTTGGTAGCCAGCTTCTCTATAGCATGAACTACCTCATCCACTGAAATTGGTTCTGTCAAATCCATCAAAGGCAACGTACTATTTCCCAATTCTGGAGTAGAATCCAGAAAGCTTTCCATCCTGTCCCGACAAAGGTCCTTTCTTCCCAGAAGGTCTGCGTAATATGATCTGAAGATCTCCAGGATCCCTGATCTGGACTTCACCAGGGAACCCGTACTATCCCTCAGGCCTATGACCGTCTTAACTGCTATGCCTTGCTTACAGTTCTGGTAAGGATCAGGCGAGTGATATTTTCCATAATCCCTCTCCAGAACCAAGGAGGCATGCCGGTCGTATTGACACTTCCTAAGAAGAAACTTCACCTCAGAGATCTCCCCTGGATCTCCTCTATACGAAACAAGACGATCAAGCTTCCTCCGCAAATGCTGGTAGGCAATGTACATACCAAGCTGCTTCTTCTTACTTATGGTCTTGAAAAGTCCAATTGTCCTTTGTTTCACAAGCTCCCACCACTCTGACTTACTGCTGCAAAAGTCCAGAATAGAAACCTGTGCCTGAAAAAAATCCTCAAAGGATTGTCTTACCTCTACATCTTCCAGGAGAGTCGAATTCAGCTTCCAGGTACCCCTTCCCCTGGGTGGAGTGTCCAAGGCATTCAGAGTCACAGACAGCATACAGTGGTCAGAGAACTCCACCGCCCTCAACTCAGGAGCAGAGAAAGCAGAGTTCTCCTTTAAAAAAAAACTATCTATCCTACTCTGACTATTCCCTCTCTGAAATGTGATTCCCGTGCTGCCAGGGCAGTGCTTAATATGCACATCTACCAGGCCTGCTTGTCTCACCATATCTCTAAGAAAAACGCTATCATAACCCAGCCTGTCTATGGAGCCTCTCCTGTCTTCAGGCCTAATTATGGTGTTAAAATCACCTCCAAAGACAACCTGCTGGGACGTAAAAAGGAAGGGCTTGATCTCTGTGAGGAGGCATTTCCTGCCCCATTTTGACTGCGGTCCATAGATATTGATCAGGCGCAGGTCCTGCCCCCTAACAGAGACGTCCAAGACTATGCATCTCCCCATTTCTACTTCAATTACCTGCCGGCACGTTACCATATCGGTTTTAAAAAGGACCGCAACTCCGCTGCAGGGCTCAGCCGCAAGAGACCAAAAGGAGGGATCGCATCTCCACTCCCTTTTTGCTAGATGGACATCGGTCAAAGTATTGAGCCAGGTCTCTTGCAAAAATAAAATCTCGGCATCAAACTCGCTGAGCAAAAATAAGGCAATATCACGAGCTCTTGCAGATTTAATGCAGGCGACATTAATGGTCGCCACCTTTATCGGAGTGGGAACTGCCATCAGGATGATTGGGGTAGTCGTTTCTTAACCTTTGCCACACTCTCATCACCCGAAACAGCTCTCTTAAGACTACGTGACTCCCCCTCATCCATGGATGATAAAGAGAAAGATATATCAGACATCTCATCACCCCGACAACACTGAAAAAGTATTACCAAGAGGAACCCCTCCTGGGTCCGACCCTGAGGAAGAAATTACCACTTTACTTGTCTTCCTCTTCTTTTTCTTCCTCCTAAACTTCTCCCACCCCTCATCATCTGAATCCCCCTCAACAGAGGGTGAGACATGGGATATGGACACCCTTCTATCAGCCCCACCCCCATCCAGCACCCCCACATTCCCCTGACCACGTTTGTGCTGCTGAGGGACAGGGACTGGAGGCCGAGAGGGAAGATCTGCCAAACCTGCCCCCCCAGCAGCTTCTGCCAGTCTGGAGGATCTACGTACAGCAGGATTAGGGATCACCACATGGGGGACAGACTCAGGGACCACATTAGTAGGTGAAACAGAATCCGAAACAACATATGTAACAGACACAGGAGGGACAGACTCAGGGACCACATCACTAGGGGAAACAGAATCTGAAACAGATGTAACAGAAACAGGAGGGACAATAACAGTTTTAGCGGCCTCATCCTCCTTATCAAGTCTCTGCAACTCAGCCTCCAATCCTGGCAAGTTATGTAATGCCTCCGGGCACTGGCTATAAGGATGACCGAGCTTTTGGCACAAATTGCACCGAATTTCAGTACAATCCTTAGCCAAATGGTCCAGATCCTGGTATAGTGAGCATTTCTTACGGGTACAAGTAGATGCAAAATGGCCTTTGTCTCCACATTTATTACAGACTTTAGGCTGACCCTGGTAAAAAATAGTCAGCCTATCTCTCCCCAGAAAAGCTGAACAGGGAAGGTGTTGAACTACATTTCCAAGCACCCCCAATTTTAGTGACACTGTCCAGGCCCCTGTCCATATCCCATGCTCATCAAGGACCTTCCGCAGTGGAGCGAGGACCTCACCATATCGACGTAGCCATACTATCAAATCAGCCTCTGGTATGGATTCGTTGCGCACCAAGATCATCACCGACTTTATCAGAGGCTGCCTGGAAATCACCTTTGGCACCAAACCACTCCACTGCAGAAAGCCCTTGCACCTCCTATACCTCTCCCAAAATAAATCCAGACCCTCAGGCTTTACAAAGGACAAATCGAATTCATAACTCCCCACTGGGCAAATCAAAGCAAATATATCCAAGGCTTTAAACCCCATTTCTAAAACCAACTCAGCCACCCTCCCCCTTACTGGTGGGGTCCCCTCCCACTTCAATTGAACCACATTCCTCCTCCTGTACCCACCAACCATCCCACCACCAAGCCTCCCCAAATTGTGACCACTAATATTAACAAAATTTCCTCCACCCTCCTTGGTGCGACTCCCCAGAACAGATGCATAACTGCCCACATTTCTCCCAGCAGAAGAAACATTTGTGAGTTTTGAACCGTCTGACACATTTCTAGCAGATATCGATTGTACAGATTTGGTCTGAACAATAGATGAGTCTTTCCTCTGCTGAGCAGGGAGAGCAATGTCATTTTTATTTTTCCCAGCAGTATTAACCCCTTCACCACCACCCACCACATTCATTGTTTTATCATTACTGTCATTCTTAATACTTGCTGGTATATTCACAGTTCCTGTAGTCTTCCCAACAGTGTCAGTTCCCACTGCTGTGCTGGTGGAATCTTCAGCTGGCCTGTTCTCTTCCATCAGGACAGGACTTTCAGCAGGCTGGTCTGACACATCCATGGCTTCCACTGCACATGTGCTGATCCCCTCCCCCATCAGCATCAATCAGCTCTGCTGGAACACAGGGAGGCTCAGGTGAGGCAATCTCTTTGCAGGTGTCAGCCATACTGTGTGAAACACATGGAGAAAACTTGGTAGAGGAACTACTGGTCTCAGCAAATTCAGGAGTAGAAACATCCATGTTCAGGGTATTTGGTGCAGGTCCATCTTCATTCCCTGGTTTATTTTTTTTCTCATCCTCAGGGATTTCTGATGGATCATCAGAAATGGCAACCTTGTCTGCTCTCAGGGGTGACTCCATCTGCTGAATGAAGGTCAGGGTGCCATGCTCACTCTCAACCCCCTGGCTGGTTGCCGCTGGCGATTCCAAGGCCTGACATGGGGGGAGAGGTGCAGAGGCAGATGGACCCGGGTCATCCATAACCTGAGGCTGCTGATCCATGCAACTTACTGACGACTGGCTGGCAAATCTCTTCTCATTGTCAAATTTTTCTTTAAAAGCTCCACTTCTGGCTTTTAACTTCTCCAACAATAAAGTTTGCTGCTTTACCTTTTCCTCTAATTCCTGTAACTCAGGCTTCATGGCTGTGCGATTTCTACTCCAGGCCTGGAAGTATTTGGCTCTGAAGTTCTTATGTTCAGTTTTCAAAACTTGAAGTTTCTCTTCAGCCCTTCCAATTTCCCTAAAACGATCAACAATCTTCTGTCTGAAGATGCTCGCTTCCATACCAGGGCCTGGACCCACAGTCAGATCCTCCACCTCCTCCTCACTAGGCCCCGTGTCATCAGGGGGATCCCTCCCTGGGCCTCCCCCAGGATCAGGCATTATTGCTGGGCCAAGCTAACAGGCAAGCCCAGGCTTGAAAAAAGGCTGGTTCTCACAGAGAGCTCTTTGGGTGTGTCCTCCTCCTCCTTCCCACTGACCACCAATGTAAGGAACATTCTTCTCACTGACCACCAATGTAAGGAACATTCTTCTCACTGACCACCAATGTAAGGAACATTCTTCTCACTGACCACCAATTTAATGAACATTCTTCTCACTGATCACCAATGTAAGGAGCATTCTTCTCACTGACCACCAATGTAAGGAACATTCTTCCCACTGACCACCAATGTAAGGAACATTCTTCTCACTGACCACCAATGTAAGGAACATTCTTCTCACTGACCACCAATGTAAGGAACATTCTTCTCATTGACCACCAATGTAAGGAACATTCTTCCCACTGATTACCAAATTCCCACTGATTACCAATGTAAGGAGCATTATTCTCACTGACCACCAATGTAAGGAACATTCTTCCCACTGATCACCAATGTAAGGAACATTCTTCCCACTGATCACCAATGTAAGGAACATTCTTCCCACTGATCACCAATGTAAGGAACATTCTTCTCACTGACCACCAATGTAAGGAACATTCTTCTCACTGACCACCAATGTAAGGAACATTCTTCTCACTGACCACCAATGTAAGGAACATTCTTCCCACTGATTACCAATGTAAGGAGCATTATTCTCACTGACCACCAATGTACGGAACATTCTTCCCACTGATCACCAATGTAAGGAACATTCTTCCCACTGATCACCAATGTAAGGAACATTCTTCCCACTGATCACCAATGTAAGGAACATTCTTCTCACTGACCACCAATGTAAGGAACATTCTTCTCACTGACCACCAATGTAAGGAACATTCTTCTCATTGACCACCAATGTAAGGAACATTCTTCCCACTGATTACCAATGTAAGGAGCATTCTTCCCACTGATTACAAATGTAAGGAGCATTATTCTCACTGACCACCAATGTAAGGAACACTCTTCTTACTGACCACCAATGTAAGGAACATTCTTCCCACTGATTACCAATGTAAGGAGCATTTTTCTTACTGACCACCAATGTAAGGAACATTCTTCCCACTGATCACCAATGTAAGGAACATTCTTCCCACTGATCACCAATGTAAGGAACATTCTTCCCACTGATCACCAATGTAAGAAACAATCTTCTCACTGACTACCAATGTAAGGAACATTCTTCTCACTGACCACCTATGTAAGGAACATTCTTCTCACTGACCACCAATGTAAGGAACATTCTTCCCACTGATTACCAATGTAATGCCGCGTACACACGAGCGGACATTACGGCGGACTTTGCCCGGCGGACTGGATTTCGTCGGACAATTCGATGTGTGTGGGCTCCAGCGGACTTTGTTTTCTCAAAAGTTCGACGGAATTAGATTTGAAACTTGTTTTAAATTTATCCGTTGAAATCGAGTCCGGTCGAAAAGTCCGCCGTCTGTATGCTAGTTCGACGGACAAAAAGCCACGCTAGGGCAGCTATTGGCTACTGGCTATGAACTTCCTTGTTTTAGTCCGGTCGTACGTCATCACGTACGAATTCGACGGACTTTGGTGGATTGTGTGTAGGCAAGTCCGTTCATTCACAAAGTCCGTCGGAAAGTACGTCGAAAAGTCCGCCGGGCAAAGTCCGCCGTAATGTCCGCTCGTGTGTACGCGGCATTAGGAGCATTATTCTCACTGACCACCAATGTAAGGAACATTCTTCCCACTGATCACCAATGTAAGGAACATTCTTCCCACTGATCACCAATGTAAGGAACATTCTTCCCACTGATCACCAATGTAAGGAACATTCTTCTCACTGACCACCAATGTAAGGAACATTCTTCTCAATGACCACCAATGTAAGGAACATTCTTCTCACTGACCACCAATGTAAGGAACATTCTTCTCACTGACCACCAATGTAAGGAACATTCTTCTCACTGACCACCAATGTAATGAACATTCTTCTCACTGATCACCAATGTAAGGAGCATTCTTCTCACTGAACACCAGTGTAAGGAACATTCTTCCCACTGACCACCAATGTAAGGAACATTATTCTCACTGACCACCAATGTAAGGAACATTCTTCTCACTAACCACCAATGTAAGGAACATTCTTCCCACTGATTACCAATGTAAGGAGCATTCTTCCCACTCATTACCAATGTAAGGAGCATTATTCTCACTGACCACCAATGTAAGGAACATTCTTCTCACTGACCACCAATGTAAGGAACATTCTTCCCACTGATTACCAATGTAAGGAGCATTATTTTCACTGACCACCAATGTAAGGAACATTCTTCCCACTGATCACCAATGTAAGGAGCATTATGCCACGTACACACGAGCGGACTTTACAGCAGACTTTGCCCGACGGACTGGATTTCGTCGGACAGTTCGATCGTGTGTGGGCTCCAGCGGACTTTGTTTTCTCAAAAGTTGGACGGACTTGGATTTGAAACATGTTTTAAATTAATCCGTTGAAATCGAGTCCGGTCGAAAAGTCCGCCGTCTGTATGCTAGTTCGACGGACAAAAAGCCACGCTAGGGCAGCTATTGGCTACTGGCTATGAACTTCCTTGTTTTAGTCCGGTCGTACGTCATCACGTATGAATTCGACGGACTTTGGTGGATTGTGTGTAGGCAAGTCTGTTCATTCAGAAAGTCCGTCGTAAAGTCTGTCGAAAAGTCCGCCGAGCAAAGTCTGCCGTAAAGTCCGCTCGTGTGTACGCGGCATAATTCTCACTGACCACCAATGTAAGGAACATTCTTCCCACTGATTACCAATGTAAGGAGCATTATTCTCACTGACCACCAATGTAAGGAACATTCTTCCCACTGATCACCAATGTAAGGAACATTCTTCTCACTGACCACCAATGTAAGGAAGATTCTTCTCACTGATCACCAATGTAAGGAACATTCTTCTCACTGACCACCAATGTAAGGAGCATTCTTCTCACTGATCACCAATGTAAGGAAAAATCTTCCCACTTTTTATTGAATCCATATTGAGCACTATATTTGATTGGCTGCTTCTGCTTGGCACACACGCACAATCACAATCACGCACATAATGATGAAGTCATCATCATGTGCGATTGTGCGTGTGTGCCAGGCCTAAGCAGAAGCAAACCAATCAAGCCAATCAAATATAGTGCTTAATATGGATTCAATAAATATGCATAGCCATAGATATCATAAATGACTACAGGAGATAACCAGAGACTGCGAATGCGACTACAGGAGATAACCAGAGACTGCGAATGCGACTACAGGAGATAACCAGAGACTGCAAATGCGACTACAGCAAATAATCAGAGACTGCGAATGTGACTACAGGAGATAACCAGAGACTGTGACTGCAACTACAGGAAAAAACCAGACTGCTGCGAATGTGACTACAGGAGATAACCAGAGACTGCGAATGCGACTACAGGAAGTAACCAGAGACTGTGACTGCAACTACAGGAAAAAAACAGACTGCTGCGAATGCGACTACAGGAGATAACCAGAGACTACGAATTCGACTACAGGAAGTAACCAGAGACTGTGAATGCAACTACAGGAAAAAACCAGACTGCGAAAGCGACTACAGGAGATAACCAGAGACTGGGGATGCGACTACAGCAAATAACCAGACTGCGAATGCGACTACAGGAGATAACCAGAAACTGCGAATGCAACTACAGGACTGCGAATGCGACTATAGGAGATGACCAGACTGCGAATGCGACTACAGGAAGTAACCAGAGACTGCGAATGCGACTACAGGAAATAACCAGACTGCGAATGCGACTACAGGAGATAACCAGAGACTGCGAATGCGACTACAGGAAGTAACCAGAGACTGCGAATGCGAGTACAGGAAATAACCAGACTGCGAATGCGACTACAGGAGATAACCAGAGACTGCGAATGCGACTACAGGAAATAACCAGACTGTGAATGCGACTACAGGAACTAACCAGAGACTGCGAATGCGACTACAGGAAAAAAAACAGACTGCGAATGCGACTATAGGAGATGACCAGACTGCGAATGCGCCTATAGGAGATGACCAGACTGCGAATGCGACTACAGGAAATAACCAGACTGCGAATGTGACTACAGGAACTAACCAGAGACTGCGAATGCGACTACAGGAAATAACCAGACTGCGAATGCGACTACAGGAGATAACCAGAGACTGCGAATGCGACTACAGGAAATAACCAGACTGCGAATACGACTACAGGAAATAACCAGACTGCAAATGCGACTACAGGAACTAACCAGAGACTGCGAATATGACTACAGGAAAAAAACAGACTGCGAATGCGACTATAGGAGATGACCAGACTGCGAATGCGCCTATAGGAGATGACCAGACTGCGAATGCGACTACAGGAGATAACCAGACTGCGAATACGACTACAGGAACTAACCAGAGACTGCGAATGCGACTACAGGAAATAACCAGACTGCGAATGCGACTACAGGAATTAACCAGACTGCGAATGCGCCTATAGGAGATGACCAGACTGCAAATGCCACTACAGGAAGTAACCAGAGACTGCGAATGCAACTACAGGAAATAACCAGACTGCGAATGCGACTACAGGAAATAACCAGACTGCAAATGCGACTACAGGAAGTAACCAGAGACTGCGAATGTGACTACAGGAAATAACCAGAGACTGTGAATGCGACTACAGGAAATAACCAGACTGCGAATGCGACTATAGGAGATAACCAGAGACTGGGGATGCGACTATAGGAAATAACCAGGTAGCCAGTTTTAAAATTTAAACTTTCAGCAATGCACAGCTTTACAGAGGGGTAAACAACATTTCCAGGGATGGTTTAGCAAAAAAAGTAGTCTACAGTCCGGGTATATACGGTAGACAGAAGGACCTACCTGACCAGTCGGGCTCACCTCCCGCTCTCAGAGGTCTGAGGGCGGAGCTTTTGGCAGTAGGGGCGGAGCTTTCGGTGGTAGGGGGCGGGGCTTTTGTCGGTAGGGGCGGGGCTTTCAACGTTAAGGGGCAGGGCTTTTGATGGTAGGGGCGGGGCTTTTTGTGGTCCAGAGCGGAGCTCTCAGAAGTGCAGGAGAGACACTCTAATTAGATACAGACTCAGACTACATGGGGAGGAGCGGGGCAGGGCAGGGTCAGAGCATCAGTGGAGCTTCCTGTCCCGCCCCTCCCTGCTGACAGAGCCTCTCTCAGCCTAAGCCGAGCCCTGCTCTGGCAGCGGGCTGGCCGCGGCACTGGGAGCAGTAATAATCCAGGACAGGAGGACGGGGTTTTCGTGCAGTGCGGCGGGCGGCTTTTTTCTGCTGCTGACTGAGCCACTCATGGGGGCCCCTCCTGACGTCGGGCCCTCGGTCGGTGACCGAGTGACCGAATGGTCAGTCCGCCCCTGTGTACATGTTAATCATATCCCCCTTAATCGCCTCTTCTCAAGAGGGAATAGATTTGGTTCCTCCAATCTTTCCTCATATCTGGTTGCCCTTCTCTGCACTTTCTCCAGATCCCCAATATCCCTTTTGAGAATTATTGCACAAAACTGATTGCAGATGAGGTCTTACTAATGATTTGTACAGGGGCAAAATTATATCTCTCTCTCTGGAGTCCACACCTCTTTTAATACAAGGACTTTGGGCTATGGAAACCGCAGCTTGGCAATGCATGCTATTATTGAGCTTATGATCTACCAAAACCCCTAGATCCTTCTCCACCATTGATTCCCCCAGTTGTACTCCCCCTAGTATGTATGATGCATGCATATTCTTAGCCCCCATGTGCATAACTTTACCTTTGTCACTATTAAACCACTTACTGAACCTTGGGGTACTCCACTGATTAGACCATTCACTAACCACTACACTCTGAATTCTGTCTTTTAACCACTTGCCGACCGCCTAACAACTATATACGTCAACACAATGGCACGGGCAGGCAAAATCACATACCTGGTACGTGATTGCCTTCCCGCGGGCGGGGGGTCCAATCGGACCCCCCCGGTGCCAGCGGTGGTCGGCTTTGGTCTGGGAGCGTTTAGAGATGAGGGGGAGGCCATCCAATCGTGGCCCCCCCTCTCGCGATCGCTCCCAGCCAATGACAATCATTCCCTTCCTCTGTGTAGTACACAGAGGCTGAGGATGTAATGTCATCTCTCCTCGGCTCGGCAGTTTCCGTTCCGGCGCCGAGGAGAGAAGACATGTGAGTGCACCAACACACACACACACAGTAGAACATGCCAGGCACACTTTACACCCCCGATCCCCCCCCCGATCGCCCCCCGATCGCCCCCCAATCACCCCTCCCCCCTCCCTGTCACACTGACACCAAGCAGTTTTTCTTTTTTTTCTGATTACTGCATGGTGTCAGTTTGTGTCAGTTAGAAGTGGTAGGACAGTTGCTGTTAGCCCCCTGTAGGTCTAGGGTACCCCCCCTAACCCCCCTAATAAAGTTTTAACCCCTTGATCACCCCCCATCACCAGTGTCACTAAGCGATCATTTTTCTGATCGCTGTATTAGTGTCGCTGGTGACGCTAGTTAGGGACGTAAATATTTAGGTTTGCCGTCAGCGTTTTATAGCGACAGGGACCCCCATATACTACCTAATAAATGTTTTAACCCCTTGATTGCCCCCTAGTTAACCCTTTCACCACTGATCACCGTATAACCGTTACGGTTGACGCTGGTTAGTTCGTTTATTTTTTATAGTGTCAGGGCACCCGCCGTTTATTACCGAATAAAGGTTTAGCCCCCTGATCGCCCGGCGGTGATATGCGTCGCACCAGGCAGTGTCAGGTTAGCGCCAGTACCGCTAACACCCACGCACACAGCATACGCCTCCCTTAGTGGTATAGTATCTGTACGGATCAATATCTGATCCGATCAGATCTATACTAGCGTCCCCAGCAGTTTAGGGTTCCCAAAAACACAGTGTTAGCAGGATCAGCCCAGATACCTGCTAACACCTGCGCTTTGCCCCTCCGCCCGGCCCAGCCCAGCCCACCCAAGTGCAGTATCGATCGATCACTGTCATTTACAAAACACTAAACGCATAACTGCAGCGTTCGCAGAGTCAGGCCTGATCCCTGCGATCGCTAACAGTTTTTTTGGTAGCGTTTTGGTGAACTGGCAAGCACCTGCCCCAGGCAGCGTCAGGTTAGTGCCAGTACCGCTAACACCCACGCATGCACCGTACACCTCCCTTAGTGGTATAGTATCTGAACGGATCAATATCTGATCCGATCAGATCTATACTGGCGTCCCCAGCAGTTTAGGGTTCCCAAAAAGGCAGTGTTAGCGGGATCAGCCCAGATACCTGCTAGCACCTGTGTTTTGCACCTACGCCTGGCCCGGCCCAGCCCACCCAAGTGCAGTATCGATCGATCACTGTCACTTACAAAACACTAAACGCATAACTGCAGCGTTCACAGAGTCAGGCCTGATCCCTGCGATCGCTAACAGCGTTTTTGTGAACTGGCAAGCACCAGCGCCCTAGTACACCCCGGTCCTAATCAAACCAGCACTGCAGTAACACTTGGTGACGTGGCGAGTCCCATAAGTGCAGTTCAAGCTGGTGAGGTGGCAAGCACAAGTAGTGTCCCGCTGCCACCAAAAAGACAAACACAGGCCCGTCGTGCCCATAATGCCCTTCCTGCTGCATTCGCGAATCTTAATTGGGAACCCACCGCTTCTGCAGCGTCCGTACTTCCCCCATTCACATCCCCAACCAAATGCAGTCGGCTGCATGAGAGGCATTTTCTTTATGTCCTCCCGAGTACCCCTACCCAACAAACCCCCTCAAAAAAGATGTCATGTCTGCAGCAAACACGGATATAGGCGTGACACCCGCTATTATTGTCCCTCCTGTCCTGACAATCCTGGTCTTTGCATTGGTGAATGTTTTTAACGCTACCATACACTAGTTAAGTATTAGCGTAGGGTACAGCATTCCACAGACTAGGCACACTTTCACAGGGTCTCCCAAGATGCCATTGCATTTTGAGAGACCCGAACCTGGAACCGGTTACAGTTATAAAAGTTAGTTACAAAAAAAGTGTAAAAAAAAAAAAAAAAACACAAACAAAAATATAAAAAAAAAAAAAATAGTTGTCGTTTTATTGTTCTCTCTCTCTCTATTCTCTCTATTGTTCTGCTTTTTTTTTTTTACTGTATTCTATTCTGCAAAGTTTTATTGTTATTATGTTTTATCATGTTTGCTTTTCAGGTATGCAATTTTTTATACTTTACCGTTTACTGTGCTTTATTGTTAACCTTTTTTTTGTCTTCAGGTACGCCATTCACGACTTTGAGTGGTTATACCAGAATGATGCCTGCAGGTTTAGGTATCATCTTGGTATCATTCTTTTCAGCCAGCGGTCGGCTTTCATGTAAAAGCAATCCTAGTGGCTAATTAGCCTCTAGACTGCTTTTACAAGCAGTGGGAGAGAATGCCCCCCCCCACCGTCTTCCGTGTTTTTCTCTGGCTCTCCTGTCTCAACAGGGAACCTGAGAATGCAGCCGGTGATTCAGCCAGCTGACCATAGAGCTGATCAGAGACCAGAGTGGCTCCAAACATCTCTATGGCCTAAGAAGCCGGAAGCTACGAGCATTTTATGACTTAGATTTCGCCGGATGTAAACAGCGCCATTGGGAAATTGGGGAAGCATTTTATCACACCGATCTTGGTGTGTTCAGATGCTTTGAGGGCAGAGGAGAGATCTAGGGTCTAATAGACCCCAATTTTTTCAAAAAAGAGTACCTGTCACTACCTATTGCTATCATAGGGGATATTTACATTCCCTGAGATAACAATAAAAATGATTTAAAAAAAAAATGAAAGGAACAGTTTAAAAATAAGATAAAAAAGCAAAAAAATAATAAAGAAAAAAAAAAAAAGCACCCCTGTCCCCCCTGCTCTCGCGCTAAGGCGAACGCAAGCGTCGGTCTGGCATCAAATGTAAACAGCAATTGCACCATGCATGTGAGGTATCACCGCGAAGGTCAGATCGAGGGCAGTAATTTTAGCTGTAGACCTCCTCTGTAAATCTAAAGTGGTAACCTGTAAAGGCTTTTAAAGGCTTTTAAAAATGTATTTAGTTTGTCGCCACTGCACATTTGTGCGCAATTTTAAAGCATGTCATGTTTGGTATCCATGTACTCGGCCTAAGATCATCTTTTTATTTCATCAAACATTTGGGCAATATAGTGTGTTTTAGTGCATTAAAATTTTAAAAAGTGTGTTTTTTCCCAAAAAAATGCATTTGAAAAATCGCTGCGCAAATACTGTGTGAAACAAAAAAAATTAAACACCCACCATTTTAATCTGTAGGGCATTTGCTTTAAAAAAATATATAATGTGTGGGGGGTTCAAAGTAATTTTCTTGCAAAAAAAAATATTTTTTTCATGTAATCAAAAAGTGTCAGAAAGGGCTTTGTCTTCAAGTGGTTAGAAGAGAGGGTGATGTGTGACATAAGCTTCTAAATGTTGTGTATAAAATGCCAGGACAGTTCAACCCCCCCCCAAATGACCCCATTTTGGAAAGTAGACACCCCAAGCTATTTGCTGAGAGGCATGTCGAGTCCATGGAATGTTTTATATTGTGACACAAGTTGCGGGAAAGAGACAATTTTCTTTTTTTTTCTGCACAAAGTTGTCACTAAATGATATATTGCTCAAACATGCCATGGGAATATGTGAAATTACACCCCAAAATACATTCTGTTGCTTCTCCTGAGTATGGGGATACCACATGTGTGGGACTTTTTGGGAGCCTAGCCGCGCACGGGACCCCGAAAACCAAGCACCGCCTTCAGGCTTTCTAAGGGCGTAAATTTTTGATTTCATTCTTCACTGCCTATCACAGTTTCGGAGGCCATGGAATGCCCAGGTGGCAAAAAAAACCCCAAATGACCCCATTTTGGAAATTAGACACCCCAAGCTATTTGCTGAGCGGTATAGTGAGTATTTTGCAGACCTCACTTTTTGTCACAAAGTTTTGAAAATTGAAAATTGAAAAAAAAAAATGTTTTTCTTGTCTTTCTTCATTTTCAAAAACAAATGAGAGCTGCAAAATACTCACCATGCCTCTCAGCAAATAGCTTGGGATGTCTACTTTCCAAAATGGGGTCATTTGGGGGGGTTTGTGCCACCTGGGCATTCCATGGCCTCTGAAACTGTGATAGGCAGTGAAGAGTGAAATCAAAAATTTACACCCTTAGAAATCCTGAAGGCGGTGATTGGTTTTCGGGGCCCCGTACGCGGCTAGGCTCCTAAAAAGTCCCACACATGTGGTATCCCCATACTCAGGAGAAGCAGCTAAATGTATTTTGGGGTGCAATTCCACATATGCCCATGGCCTGTGTGAGCAATATATCATTTAGTGACAACTTTGTGCAAAAAAAAAAAAAAAAGTGTCACATTCCCGTAACTTGTGTCAAAATATAAAATATTCCATGGACTCAACATGCCTCAAAGCAAATAGCTTGGGGTGTCTACTTTCCAAAATGGGGTCATTTGGGGGGGTTTATGCCATCTGGGCATTTTATGGCCTTCAAAACTGTGATAGGTAGTGAGGAGTAAAATCAAAAATGTACGCCCTTAGAAATCCTGAAGGCAGTGATTGGTTTTCGGGGCCCCGTACGCGGCTAGGCTCCCAAAAAGTCCCACACATGTGGTATCCCCATACTCAGGAAAAGCAGCTAAATGTATTTTGGGGTGCAATTCCACATATGCCCATGGCCTGTGTAAGCAATATATCATTTAGTGACAACTTTTTGTAATTGTTTTTTTTTTGTCATTATTCAATCACTGGGGACAAAAAAAATGAATATTCAATGGGCTCAACATGCCTCTCACAAATTTCCTTGGGGTGTCTACTTTCCAAAATGGGGTCATTTGTGGGGGTTTTGTACTGCCCTGCCATTTTAGCACCTCAAGAAACGACATAGGCAGTCATAAATTGAAGGCTGTGTAAATTCCAGAAAATGTACCCTAGTTTGTAGGCGCTATAACTTTTGCGCAAACCAATAAATATACACTTATTGACATTTTTTTTTACCAAAGACATGTGGCCGAATACATTTTGGCCTAAATGTATGACTAAAATTGAGTTTATTGGATTTTTTTTAGAACAAAATTAGAAAATATCATTTTTTTTCAAAATTTTCAGTCTTTTTCCGTGTATAGCGCAAAAAATAAAAAACGGCAGAGGTGATCAAATACCATCAAAAGAAAGCTCTATTTGTGGGAAGAAAAGGACGCAAATTTCGTTTGGGTACAGCATTGCATGACTGCGCAATTAGCAGTTAAAGTGACGCAGTGCCAAATTGTAAAAAGTGCTCTGGTCAGGAAGGGGGTAAATCCTTCCAGGGCTGAAGTGGTTAACCAATTTTCTACCCATTTACAAATTGATATTTCCAAGCCTGTAGACTTTACCTTACACATGAGCCGTGTGTATACCACATCCACAGTCACCCCTCTGTCCAAGGTTTTACTTTCCTCCTCATTAAAAGAAATCAGGTTTGTTTGACAACTTCTGTCTTTTATGAATCCATGCTGATTTGTTGCTTACAATATTTTTTTCCTGCAAGAACTCGTCTATGTGGTCTTTTTATTAAACTCTCCAGCTATAGAAGTTAACTAACAGGTCTATAGTTACTTGGCAAAGACATAGATCCCTTTTAAAATATGGGCACCACATTGGCCCTGCGCCAATCCAGTGGTACCAGTCCAGTCATTAACGAGTCCCTAAATATTAGAAACAATGGCCTTGAAATGACAGAGCTTAATTCTTTTAGGATCTGTGGGTGGATGCCATCTGGTCCAGGTGCTTTATTCACCTTTATTCTATATTAATTTTTCTGGACCATATAACTTTTGAGCAATTGTGGATCATTTGGGGATGCGTCACTATCACCCCCATTATGGACATGAGCTGCCACATGCTTCTTTGTATACACAGAGCTGAAGAACGTATTTTCATACATTTGCCTTCTCTTTTTCCTCAGTCGCCCACTCTAGATTATTTTGTAAAGGGCCTACATGCTCAGACCTGACCTTTTTACGATTAATAAATATGAAGATTTTTTTGGGGTTTGTCCTACTATCTTTTGCAATCTGTCGTTCATTTTGAATCTTTGCTTCCTTGATTTCCTTTTTACATATTCTGTTATATTCTTTGTAACATTTAAACGATGATAGCATTCCTTCATTTTTATATTTTTTAAAAGCTCTTTTTTTATTTTATCTTTGGCCGTGAGCCACATAGGTTTTATTTTTAGCATTTTAAACGTATTGCCCATGGGAATATACTTTGGGGGTTTTCTTTTTTTTCTATTGGTAGAACCAGATGGACTTGTGTCCTTTTTCAACCTAACTATGTAACTAAATAACTATATAGCTATTGTAATTCCCTGTGTTTTCAAGTATCATCATAGTATCACATTTGAAGCAGGAGCTTTGAAAAGTCTGTTTAAACATGTTTTAGATGACTGCATAAACCTTTAAAACGTGAACTAATACATTCTAAAGATTTTGGTTGAACTAGATGGACTTGTGTCTTTTTTCAACCTGACTAACTATGTAACTATGTAAAGAGCATTTGATGTACAGTATACTTTAATGCGGTCACACATTCAGACCAAACTTTGCTTATTTGGACATTTATTGTCAGGTCATCCCCCACATATGTTATTAAAAAGAACTTTGCATTATTAAATTATTAATAAAAAAGAAAAACCGCGCTGCGGAGCCAAATATAAAAAACAAATCAATAGCTGCACCTAGGACACACCAATATCTGTGTATAAATTCAAAAATAAGAAAATAAAAGAAAGTGCGCTTATAATCTGTGATGACATATAATAGTGCAAATAATTAAATGTGCAAACCACAAAATATTAAGAAGAAAATAGCGGCAAAGTATATTACATAAATGCACATATATGTAGGGTGAAGAGGTATAATGATGTAAAGTACGACAAGTGAGATATGAACAAATCTGGTTTAAATAATAAATATGAAAAATGTATCTAAACAATTATGGGAGAACTAAGAAATCCCAGTCCATAAGGTGAATCAGACAAAGTTCATCAGTGAAAAAAACCTCCATCCACTTTATAAGAACCCATTATCCTTATGGATAGATCAAAAGGAGGAAGGGATATGCAGGATGATATGACCCCACTTGCAGTGACTCCAAGAAATGAAAACAAGGTAAAAGATGGACCCTTACCCTCCGTGTTGGACCCCCTCACTGGCGAGGTCTATCGAGTGTGCAGACTTTGCCCTCTGCGGGGACCGTATCCCGATGGTATCTGTAACAGCTGACAGGAATGGTGTCTCCGGTCCGGACTGGTCCAAGTCATGAGCATGGAGGGGGGGAGAGAGCTCTCTTGCTTAAGAGAAGCAAATGCGAGCGTCAAATATTTGCTTTGGTGGATCCTGTGTGGTGTAGCTTATCGGTAATCCAGGTAGGGCTTCTCTGATGGTTGGATTATCCTCCCGGTATACAAATACCTATCAAATAGAGGAGGGGTTGCCCACCTGGGCTCCACCGATCCGGTGGAATAAACAGGGAAGGGAGAGAGAAAGGCCTCTAATAGTGTAGTAATTTTAGATAAGATACTATTTATTAGGTAATTAGAGTGGTCTCTTACATTTAAAATACTTTAAAAACAGCATAAACAGCATAAAAAACTAAGGAGCGGCGTCTGAGGCGCCTCCTTACTGACTTCCGGTTACGTCAGGCAGACGGGGAGCAGAGTGTATTGTTGTTCAAATCAATAAATCACATAGCTAACTTTTTTTTCTATATCTCTTCTGTTTACTCTATAGATATGAAGAGTACATCCATACCAAAGGGACTTTTGATGATACCCAGCCTCAAATCTCACAATTCATCGCACAGGGGACTGTGCAGCTATACCACTGCAACCACCAGCAGCAAAAGGCAATTACAAACTCAATCCTGCCAGACCTCATTATAAACTGCAACATGCCTTTTGGAGAAGCCACAGACCTCTCACAGGGAGAAAAACTTGTGACAATAAGTGCTGTTGTACCCTGTATCCTTTCTCTGAATCACCACTTGGAAAATCATAAAGAGAGCGTGCGCTACCTTGGTGGCTTGATCCGTAGCCTGCAAGAATCACTCCAAAGACTATTCGAAGGGATCTTTGTCAATGTGAGGATGGCAGATGAACAGAATGATGTAGCAACCTTACCCTTCTCTGACCCTCTATACCTAAAAGCTGCTCTGCTGGATCCTTCATTTGGCACCATGTGGTTGACCCATGATGTTTTGGCTACCGAAAATGTCAAGGAGGCTGTGTCTGCGATGATAAAAAGTATGTTATGTTTTTGGTAATAACCCGTTTGCAGTAATAACACCTGAGTGCATTGAGTCACTGTTTTATGCTTGTGTTTTTCAGACTTGATTCTCAAAGAGGACTGCAAGCCCACCCCAACAACCACCGATGAAGACGAGCAAATGCCAGTGGCAGAGTCAGAGAGTCAATCTGCAAGCCCACACCAAACAACCACCGATGAAGATGAGCAAATGCCAGTGGCAGAGTCAGAGAGTCAATCTGGGCTGTTCACAGCATACCGCAAAAAACAGAAGAGAGATTCATGTTCCAGTCCCCAAATTCAGCTGAACCAGTATTTAGACATTTGTGATGGACAGAGCTGCCTTCAGTTTTGGGCCATGAACAGGCACATGCTCCCCTCTTTGTTCAGGGTAGCAGTAAGAGTAATGTCAGTCCCTGCATCAAGCGCACCTGTTGAACGTGTGTTCAGCCATGGTGGGGTGATAATGCGACACCATCGCTCACAACTGAGCGAGAAAGTACTTTCCAATCAATTTTTTTGCAAATGCAATGCATGTTAAGTGGCTATTCTGAGAATAGCCACTTAACATGCATTGCATTTGCAAAAAATTGTATTCTGAGAAGTGAGAATACTATTTTTTGCAAATGCAATGCATTTTAAGTGGCTATTCTAATAACTAAGAAAAAAGGAATAGAAGTAGATAGGCGCTGTTTCCAAGCCTGGTGAATTCAAATGTGTTATTCCCTTAGTGGGAGGGCAGTATGGAGTGGGAAAGATTGTAAAGATGTTGCCTATAGCATTCAGTGAATGTTTATCCCATGGAATTGTGTATAAAGGTCCTGGATGTGCATAAGTCAAGTTGGTTGTCTGACTTAATAAAGTGCAGTGTGTGCTCTAAAAAAGATATAACTTAATCCGTATAAATATAATATATCCATATATAAATGAACCCTATTTTTAAATTAAAAATATTTGTGCAAAATTATGTGATCCATAACGTAATCAAAATGTACATATGTAGTGAACAAACAAATATATATAATTAAGTGCTTTCAGTGCTGCTACAAAGAAAACCCCTGGATTCTGATGGATATTCCAAACCTCTCAGTGCGTGCCTTAATCCGTGTTCTAATAGTGATTGATTGCACTCACCAGATCCTAGCAGCACTGAAAGCACTTGATTATATATATGTGTTTGTTCACTTCATATGTACATTATCGATTTACGTTATGGATCATATAATTTTGCACAAATATTTTTAATTTAAAAATAGGGTTCATTTATATATGGATATATTATATTTATACGGATTAAGTTATATCTTTTTTAGAGCACACACTGCACTTTATTAAATCAGACAACCAACTTGACTTATGCACATCCAGGACCTTTATAACACATTTGAATTCACCAGGCTTGGAAACAGCGCTATCTACTTCTATTCCTCTTTTCTTATATCTTACTCCACCTAGTGGAAGTAATCGGTAGTGGCAGCTGTTCCAACAACATTCTTTAATTTTTAAATTTTTATTCCATTGCATGCATCCCATTGCGCGGGTGTTTCTCCCTCTTTTTTCTATTCTAATAACTAAGCTCAAAGTTTGAACTTGACACAATGCCAAATTGCCAATATCTGGACACTTGAAGAATGGGGATGGGAATACTATTATTCTCATCACCATTCAAGTGTCCAGATATTGGCATTGTGTCAAGTTCAAACTTTGAGCTTAGTTATTTTCCCCCTCAGCAAGGACTACATTTTTTTCAGGCTTGTTGGCCATTTAATTGCTGAGTGTTCTGCTCCTTGTCTGCTATTTGGGCATTCAAAGTGTTTCTTTAATATGCCAAGAAAAAAGCACTAAGCTGTTTTGTTAATGTTGAAAATAAAACAAAACCTTTCCTGAAAACTGACTTTTAACTCATTTAAAGGATGGAAATGGGATAGATCAGTATTTTGACTTAATTTGTGACTTGACCAAAATAAATGACTTGACTTGCTTGACTTCTAGCAGGGACTCGACTTGACTTGCTTGCTTTTCGCCACAGTGACTTGGGACTTGCTTATGACTTGAAGGTTAAGACTTGAGACTTGTTTGTGACTTGCACATGTGTGACTTACCCCCATGTCTGGAGAGAAGCGTCACACAGCGGGAGCCTCCCTCCATGCCATCATGGATGCGGAGTGGCCCGGGGAGAAGAAGGGAAGAAGACGCCGCCGCCGCAGAGGAAGATGTCGGACGAGAACACCGGAGGAAAAACCAGAAGAACCAGAAGAAGAAGAAGATGGAGGAAGAAACCGAAGGAAGATAAAAGAAAGAAGAAAGAAGATAGAAGAAAGAAACAGCATTTAAATAAAGGAATTGTCAAAAACTGTCTCTTGTCATTTTTAACATTTTTGACAGTTTTTTTGTGAAATGGTAGGGGTACTTTTGTACCCCCTTACCATTTCACACAGGGGGGAGGGCCGGGATCTGGGGGTCCCCTTGTTAAAGGGGGCTTCCAGATTCCGATAAGCCCCCCGCCCGCAGACCCCCACAACCACCGGCCAAGGGTTGTGGTGATGAGGCCCTTGTCCTCATGAACATGGGGACAAGGTGTTTTGGGGGGCCTACCCCAAAGCACCCTCCCAATGTTGAGGGTGTGTGGCCTGGTACAGTTCAGGAGGGGGGGCGCTCTCTCGTCCCCCCTCTTTTCCTGCGGCCTGCCAGTTTGCGTGCTCGGATAAGGGTCTGGTATGGATTTTTAGGGGGACCCCACGCCATTTTTAAAAAAAAAATTGGCACGGGGTTCCCCTTAAAATCCATACCAGACCTGAAGGGTCTGGTATAGATTTTGGGGGGGACCCCACACCATTTTTTTTTTAAATTTTGGCCAGGGCTCCCCTTAACCACTTACCAACCGGCCCATAGCTGAATGACGGCTGCAGGGCGGTTGGATAACTCTGGGAGGGCGTACTATGACGTCCTCCCAGAATTCCCCTCTCGCGCGCCCCCTGGGGCGCGCACCCGAACACATCCGTGACCGCCGGGTCCAGAGGACCCGGCGCATTACGGATGACGGTAAATGGCCGCTGATCGCGGCCGTTTACCATGTGATCGCGCCGTCAAATGACGGAGCGATCACATGTAAACAGACCAGCGTCATCTGATGACGCCGGTTCCTCTCCTGACCTCCTGTGTACCGATCGGTACACTGTGAGCGGAGAGGGGGATGGATGGATGTCTGCAGCGCTGTGGGTTGGATGTGTAGTGCCCACAGCGCTGCACAGAGACATCCAGCCATCCATCCATCCATGCTCAGCCATCCCTACTACTGTGCAATACTCTGCAAAGCCCCACATTACCCTGGAATACCCCACATTACTCTGCAATACCCCCACAATACTCTGCAAAGCCCCACATAACCCTGCAATACCCAGCATTACCCTGTCATACTCCGCCATACCCCGCCATACTCCGCCATACTCTGCCATACCCCGCCATACCCCGCCATACTCCGCAATACCCCGCCATACTCCGCAATACCCCGCCATACCCCGCAATACCCCGCCATACCCTGCAATACCCCGCAATACCCCGCAATACCCCGCCATACCCCGCCATACTCCGCAATACCCCGCCATACTCCGCAATACCCCGCCATACTCCGCAATACCCCGCCATACTCCGCAATACCCCGCCATACCCCACAATACCCCGCCATACTCCGCAGTACCCTGCAATACCCCGCCATACTCCGCAATACCCCACCATACTCCGCAATACCCCGCAATACCCCGCCATACTCCGCAATACCCCGCCATACTCCGCAATACCCCGCCATACTCCGCCATACCCCGCAATACCCCGCCATACTCCGCAATACCCCGCCATACTCTGCAATACCCCGCCATACCCTGCCATGCTGAGCCATGCTCGGCTGTACTCGGCCTCTGTATGTGGCCAGGCTGTGGAAGTCTCACACATGTGGTATCGCCGTACTCAGGAGGAGTAGGAGAATCTATTTTGGGGTGTCATTTTTGGTATGTACATGTTATGTGGTAGAAATATTGTAAAAAATGGACAACTTTGTGTTAAAAAAAAAATGCGTTTTAACCACTTCCCGCCCGCCGGCCGTCATACAACGTCCTTGACTTTGTGCGGGGATATCTGAATGATGGGTGCAGCTACAGGCATCATTCAGATATCAGCTTTTTCAGCCGGCGATTCCCTACACCATAAGAATGATCATAGCGGCTGTTCCACTGCTTGATCGTTCTTACGGGAGGCGAGAGGGGATGTCTCCCCCTCCCGCGCTTCTACCGACTCACCGCTACAATCGAAGCCAGGATCGTTTTTTTTTTATTTTTTATTTCAGGCTTCCCAGCCTAGAGGTGAGATTTGGGGTCTTATTGACCCCATATCTCACTGTAAAGAGGACCTGTCATGCCATATTCCTATTACAAGGATGTTTACATTCCTTGTAATAGGAATAAAAGTGGTCAAATTTTTTTTTTTTGAAAAAAGCATCAAACTAAAATAAATATAGTAAAATGAACAATAAAAAAAAAAAAAAAAATTTAAAGCGCCCCTGTCCCTGTGTGCTCGCGTGCAGAAGCGAACGCATACGTAAGTCCCGCCCACATATGAAAACGGTGTTCAAACCACACGTGTGAGGTATCGCTGCAATCGGTAGAGTGAGAGCAATAATTTTGGCCCTAGACCTCCTCTGTAACTCAAAACATGTAGGAGAGAAATGTCAGAATTGTCCTGGGTGCTCCAGAACGCCTGAGGGTGCTCCCCTGCATGTTGGGCCTCTGTATGTGGCCACGCTGTGTAAAAGTCTCACACATGTGGTATCGCCGTACTCAGGAGTAATAGCAGAATGTGTTTTGGGGTGTAATTTGTGGTATGCATATGCGGTGTGTGAGAAATAACCTGCTAATATGACAATTTTGTGGGAAAAAAAAGTAAAAAAAAAACCTTAATTTTGCAAAGAATTGTGGGAAAAAATTACAACTTCAAAAAACTCACCATGCATCTTTCTAAATACCTTGGAATGTCTTCTTTCTAAAAAGGGGTCATTTGGGGGGTATTTGTACTTTTCTGGCATGTTAGGGTCTCAAGAAATTAGATAGGCCATCAGTACTTCAGGTGTGATCAATTTTCAGATATTCGCACCATAGCTTTTGGACTCTATAACTTTCGCAAAGACCAAATAATATACACCGATTTGGGTTATTTTTACCAAAGATATGTAGCGGTATAAATTTTGGCCAAAATATATGAAGAAAAATTACTAATTTGCAAAATATTATAACAGAAATGAAGACAAATGTATTTTTTTACAGATTTTTCGGTCTTTTTTCTTTTACGGCGCAAAAAATAAAGAACCCAGCAGTGATTAAATACCACCAAAAGAAAGCTCCATTTGTGTGAAAAAAAGGACAAAAATTTCATATAGATACAGTGCTGCATGACTGAGTAATTGTCATTCAAAATGTGAGAGCACCAAAAGCTGAAAATTGGTCTGGTTAGGAAAGGGGTTTAAGTGCCCAGTTGTCAAGTGGTTAATATCCATACCAGACCTAAAGGGCCTGGTATGGAATTTGGGGGGAACCCCCACGTCATTTTTTAAAAAAAGTTTGGTTCGGGGTTCCCCTGTGGGGAATTCCCATGCCGTTTTTGTCAATGAACTTTTATGTGTATTGTCGGACCGCCAATTCATTAATAGCCGCAAGTAGTTTTAAATCACTTTTTTTCCTTTAAAATGTCATTTTGCTGTCAGACTGTTCTAAAAACTGGAAACATGCGCCCCTTTACAGGCATACTATAGACACCCCCCAGGTATGAAATTTAAAGGGAAATTACACTTTTATTGTTTCACTTTAAGCATTATTAAAATCACTGCTCCCGAAAAAAGGACCGTTTTTAAAACTTTTTTTTGCATTGATCCATGTCCCCTGCTGCAGGACCCAGGTCCCCAAACACTTTTTATGACAATAACTTGCATCTAAGCCTTTAAAAATAGCACTCTTGATTATTCATGTTTGTGTCCCATAGACTTTAACGGTGTTCACGTGTTCAAACAAATTTTTTGCCTGTTCGCAAGTTCTGGTGCGAAACGAACAGGGGGGTGTTCAGCTCATCCCTACCCAAGTACATTTGGCTCATCCTTTTTGACAATATAATGTCTATGGGTGCAATCAGATGCCCCTATAACTTGGATCTGACAGATTAGATAAATCGCTTTTCATGTCTAAAAAATTCAGCCAAGCAAAAATATTTACCAAAAAGTTTTCTTTGTGGAATTTTTTAAACCTTTATACTTGTTTATCATAAATAAGTTTATATTTTTATATTATTGTCACTTACTTTCGTTCAGGATAAGTTATTTATACCACTTTTCCACCCACCTAAAGTGAGAATAGTAGTGACTATAAAATGCAGGATAACAGTGTTTGTAAAAATTATTCTTGCAAAAATAGTTTGCTACATTCACTTTGATATGCATTACCCATTATTACCACAAGATAACTTGGGATCCTGTTACATCAAGTACAGGCTTGCCTTTAAAAGACTGTTCATTTAAAGGTAAATCCAAAGCAGGTGGAACAGTGAATTAATATAACTGAAAATGGAAAAAGTAAGGATCCCTTAAATTCAATCTATCAGATACTGAAAACTGTGCAACTGAAGCTCAAACCTTCTAAACAGCACAAATTCTATTATTTACTTTCTTTTTAAGGTAATTAGGCCAGTGATCTGAGGGTTCATTTTTGCAGGAGGTTGGCCTAGAGACTTTTTGTCAGGAAGACTTGGCTGAGGCTGCTTGAATATAAAAGCCAGCAGTGGAGATTCCTCCATTCACACTTTTAGTGTGGATGGGGGAATTAATAGATTTTTTTTGTTAAGCCTAGGGGCTGAATGGGAAAAAAAAAACAATGTATGACTACCTTAAACTATTAAGCTAACCCAAGCATTTATATACCAAGAAGATCTTAGATTTAATGAAAAAATGTCAAAGAAAATAAGTAACATTACAAACAAGATACATGGGTGCATAAGTAAAGGTATATCCACATATAAATGATAAAAAGTGGGCAAGATGGCAAGACCTGATATCAAGCTTAAACCATAGAGGCACACTTGTTATAACAGGTTCTAACAAATTAAGTGGGAAGGATAAAATCTTATCATCAAGAGGCCAGACTAGTGGAAGGTCAGTATTAGGCTCCATGTACACTGAAGCTCATAAACGGGCGTTTTTGGGAGTTTGGGCAATTTTTTTAACAGCCCATAAACTCTTCTCTATGTTATCCTATGTGTCCATGCACACATGGAAGTTTTTGGACGTTTATCAGCAGTGGAGATTATGGGCTGTTTTCTGAACACCCTAAAATTGCGTTCAGGAGCTGTTTTTCTGACCCCAAAAAAACGCTTAAAAATGTTAAACGTGCATAAACGCTGATAAACTTCGATAAATGCTCAAAAACGTGGCTCACCAGCTTTTTCTAACGTTTTTGATCCATTGAAAAAAGAAAACAACAAAAAAAAATTCTTTAAATAAAAAGCTAAAGTGTTAAAAAACATTGAAAGACTGCAAAGCTACTGGCATTTTTATGATGTTATTTTAACGTCCAGTGTGCATGAGGCCTTAGTGTGGCCCATAGTTGAAATATTTCAGAGATGATAAAGGCTGTTCCTTGTTTCAATATATTAACACTCTTGTTCATTTGTATTTTGTATCATATTATGTGTATCGAATTATACTACTCCTTATAAAGCACAAGGTGTTAGAAAACCAGACAGCATCTACTGAAGCGACCTTGGGATTAGGGATGAGCTTCGAGTTCGAGTCAAACTCATGTTTGACTCGAACATTGGCTGTTCGCAAGTTCGCCGAACAGCGAACAATTTGGGGTGTTCGCGGCAAATTCGAATGCCGCGGAACACCCTTTAAAAGTCTATGGGAGAAATCAAAAGTGCTAATTTTAAAGGCTTATATGCAAGTTATTGTCATAAAAAGTGTTTGGGGACCCGGGTCCTGCCCCAGGGGACATGGATCAATGCAAAAAAAAAAGTTTTAAAAACGGCCATTTTTTCAGGAGCAGTGATTTTAATAATGCTGTCAAACAATAAAAGTGTAATATCCCTTTAAATTTCGTAGCTGGGGGTGTCTATAGTATGCCTGTAGAGGGGCGCATATTTCCCGTGTTTAGAACAGTCTGACAGCAAAATTACATTTCAAAGGAAAAAACCCATTTAAAACTACCCGCGGCTATTGCATTGCCGACAATACACATAGAAGTTCATTGATAAAAAACGGCATGGGAATTCCCCAAAGGGGAACCCCGAACCAAATTTTTTTTTAAAAAATGACGTGGGAGTCCCCCTAAATTCCATACCAGGCCCTTCAGGTCTGGTATGGATATTAAGGGGAACCCCGGCCAAAATTAAAAAAAAATGACGTGGGGTTCCCCCTAAATTCCATACCAGACCCTTCAGGTCTGGTATGGATTTTAAGGGGAACCCCGTGCCAAAAAAAAAAAAAAAACGGCGTGGGGTCCCCCCAAAAATCCATACCAGACCCTTATCTGAGCACGCGACCTGGCAGGCCGCAGGAAAAGAGGGGGGATGAGAGTGCGGCCCCCTCCTCCTGAACCGTACCAGGCCACATGCCCTCAACATTGGGAGGGTGCTTTGGGGTAGCCCCCCAAAACACCTTATCCCCATGTTGATGAGGACAAGGGCCTCATCCCCACAACCCTGGCCGGTGGTTGTGGGGGTCTGCGGGCGGGGGGCTTATCGGAATCTGGAAGCCCCCTTTAACAAGGGGACCCCCAGATCCCGACCCCCCTGTGTGAAATGGTAAGGGGGTACTTACCCCTACCATTTCACTAAAAAACTCAAAAATGTTAAAAATGACAAGAGACAGTTTTTGACAATTCCTTTATTTAAATGCTTCTTCTTTCTTCTATCTTCCTTCATCTTCTGGTTCTACTGGTTCTTCCTCCGGCGTTCTCGTCCAGCATCTCCTCCGCGGCATCTTCTATCTTCTTCTCGTCGGGCCGCTCCACACCCATGGCATGGGGGGAGGCTCCCGCTCTTCTCTTCATCTTCTTCTTCATCTTCTTCTCTTCTTCCTTCTTCTCTTTTTCTCTTCTTCTGTTCTTCATTTTCTTCTCCGGCCCGCTCAGCATCCATGCTGGCATGGAGGGAGGCTCCCGCTGTGTGACAGCGTCTCCTCGTCTGACGGTTCTTAAATAACGGAGGGGGGGCCACCCGGTGACCCCGCCCCCTCTGACGCACGGGACATGACGGGACTGTGCGTCAGAGGGGGCGGGGTCAGCGGGTGGCCCCGCCCCCCGTTATTTAAGAACCGTCAGAGGAGGAGACGTCGTCACACAGCGGGAGCCTCCCTCCATGCCAGCACGGGTGCGGAGCGGCCCAGAGAAGAAAATGAAGAAGAGCAGAAGAGAAGAAAAGAAGAAGAGAAGAGCGGGAGCCTCCCCCCATGCCATGGGTGCGGAGTGGCCCGAGGAGAAGAAGATAGAAGACGCCGCGGAGGAGATGCTGGATGAGAACGCCGGAGGAAGAACCAGAAGAGCCAGAAGAACCAGAAGAAGAAGATGAAGGAAGATAGAAGAAAGAAGAAGCATTTAAATAAAAGAATTGTCAAAAACTGTCTCTTGTCATTTTTAACATTTTTGACAGTTTTTTAGTGAAATGGTAGGGGTAAGTACCCCCTTACCATTTCACACAGGGGGGGGCTGGATCTGGGGGTCCCCTTGTTAAAGGGGGCTTCCAGATTCTGAGAAGCCCCCCGCCCGCAGACCCCCACAACCACCGGCCAGGGTTGTGGGGATGAGGCCCTTGTCCTCATCAACATGGGGGCAAGGTGTTTTGGGGGGCTACCCCAAAGCACTCTCCCAATGTTGAGGGCATGTGGCCTGGTACGGTTCAGGAGGGAGGGCGGCCGCACTCTCATCCCCCCTCTCTTCCTGCGGCCTGCCAGGTTGCGTGCTCGGATAAGGGTCTGGTATGGATTTTTGGGGGGACCCCACGCCGTTTTTTTTTTTTGGCTCGGGGTTCCCCTTAAAATCCATACCAGACCTGAAGGGTCTGGTATGGAATTTAGGGGAAACCCCACGTCATTTTTTTTTAAATTTTGGCCGGGGTTCCCCTTAATATCCATACCAGACCTGAAGGGCCTGGTATGGAATTTAGGGGGACTCCCACGTCATTGTTTTTTTAAATTTTGGTTCGGGGTTCCCCTGTGGGGAATTCCTCTGCCGTTTTTATTAATGAACTTCTATGTGTATTGTCGGCAATGCAATAGCTGCGGGTAGTTTTAAATGGGTTTTTTCCTTCAAAATGTCATTTTGCTGTCAGACTGTTCTAAACACGGGAAACATGGGCCCCTTTACAGGCATACTATAGACACCCCCCAGCTACGAAATTTAAAGGGATATTACACTTTTATTGTTTGACTTTAAGCATTATTAAAATCACTGCTCCTGAAAAAACACCCGTTTTTAAAACTTTTTTTTTCATTGATCCATGTTCCCTGGGGCAGGACCCAGGTCTCCAAACACTTTTTATGACAATAACTTGCCTATAAGCCTTTAAAATTAGCACTTTTGATTATTCATGTTCGTGTCCCATAGACTTTAACGGTGTTCGCGTGTTCGAACAAACTTTTTTCCTGTTCGCATGTTCTGGTGCGAACCGAACAGGGGGGTGTTCGGCTCATCCCTACTTGGGATGTAAAAATGAATAGGACAGTTGATGGAGATGCTATAGAGCTGTGCTGGGCATATGGTGTTTCCCTCGGGAGGAGTAGCAGGATGTGTTTTGGATTGTAATTTTAGGTATGCCCATGCCGTGTGAAAAATATCTTATTAAATTGACAACTTTGTGTAAAAAAAACAAATAAGTTTTAATTTTCGCATTTTCCAAAAACTTTTGGCAAAACAATGTCTTCAAGAGACTCAATATACCTCTTAAATAGGGGTGTTGAAAATAATCATATATTCAATGCAGCACGATTCAGCCTTAATGATTCTGCATCAGTGCACAGAACGGCTTAATTGCGATTGTATTGATGATGTCATCCCGGCACGCCCCTGTCAGAGTCTTCCCCTCCCTCCTACTCTCCTTGTGTATGTCACATAGAGAGGCAATCTCCAGCTGTGTCATGGAGCTTGGATCTGAAATGTTGAAACTGTAACAAAGTCCCGCCTCCTATAATAGATGGCACACTAATCCAATGAAAGGAACTTGAACCAGTGTAACGTGTATCATAGGAACAGGTCTAGGCTGACAGTGGCCGCCAGGCAATTCAAATCCAAGCTCCGTGACAAAGCGGAAGATCACCGCTCTGTGTGATCCAGGCACTAGCAGGCTGCATTTGATGGGCACTGATAAGCTGCATTTCAAGGGGCACTGGTAGCTGCATTTGATGGGCACTGATGAGGCTGCATTTGATGGTCACTGATGAGGCTGCATTTGATGGTCACTGATGAGGCTGAATTTAATGGGCCCTCTTAAGGTTGCATTTGATGGGCACTGGTGAGGCTGCACTTAAGGTTACTAATGAGGCTGCACTGATGAGGCTGCACTGATATCGCTGCACTGATGAATTTTTGATGAAAACCATGGGCAGTAATCTTGATGCATCGTGATGCATCACAGAATTGAATCGAATCATTGACATGATAATCCTAATCGAATCAAATCATGAGACCAGTGGAGATGCACAGCTCTACTCTTAAAAATACTTTGGGATGTTTACTCTCGAAAACATGATATTTTTTCAGTGCTTCTACTGTCCTGGTGTTCCAGGAGCTCCAAAAATGTGATAGGTTGTCAGGAAATTAGATGTGTAATTTATGCCCCTGGAAATCCTGAAGATGCTCCTTGGGCCTCTCTATGTGGATAAGCTGTGAAAAAGTCTCACACATGTGTTATCCCCACACTCAGAGGAGTAGCATTAGCAGTATCCTGACCTTTCAAGGCCAATATGTGCATCAGTGAGTTGTTACCCCTCACTACAGGTATATCCAGCTCAGCTTTTTCCACCTGTTATAGGGAACGCCAATATTGTGTCTATCCAGAGGAGGCTCTCTAATTAGGCAAATAAGGCCTCGCACTCCCAGGGGCCTCGCGGATGGCTAATTTACCTATGCTCAATCACTAATGCGGACTGACCAACTGGCCCCAGGGGCCATCTGTAAAAGGCATGTGGGCAGCCATAGGGCACACCGGCAAACCGCAAGTCCATGCGGGACCCTAATGCAGCTGAGCTGATCCTTTAGCCCTCTCCGCGTCTGGCCAACTGCCTATTCGGGCCAGGCGGCGGAAACTATCCAGCTGCCCTATGACTGTCTGTGAAGGGGAAGGAGGAGCTCCAGTGGATGGATCCTATCCCAGTGCTTGCTGCAGCCTGGCCGACTGCCCAGAGAGTAAGTGAGTGCCCGGCCATGCAGCCCTTCTGTGTGCCTGGATAGGAGTGGCGAAGACAGCTGCATATGAAGGAATTAATCTTTTCATATTCCTTCTGCAGCCGCTGAATGCCTGCTTCTTCTTTTGCGGGCATTCATTGGCTGCAGAAAGAATATGGAAAAATCAATTCCTCCATATGCAGCTGTCCCCGCGACTCCTCCTATCCAACTTCTTTTACTGCCCCCCGTGCTCCCTGGTTCCTCCCAGTTCTCCCTGTCTTCCCTACCCCCCTGCTCCTGGCTCCCCCAATGCTCTCTGGTCCCCTCTGTGATCCCTGGCTCCCCCCACTTCTCCCCAGCTCTCCCCCAGTGCTCTGTGCTCCCTGGCTCCCCCACAGTGCTCTCCCTCCACATTGCTCTCTGGTCCTCCCTGGCTCCCCCCATACTCTCCCCCCAGTGCTCTCTGACCCCCCTGTGCTCCCTGGTTCCCCCAAACAGTGCTCTCCAGCCCCCCAGAGATCTCTGCTACCCCTGTGCTCCCTAGCCATTCCCAGTTCTATCTGCCCCCTGTGCTGTCCAGTTCCCCACAGTGCTCTCCGCCCCGATGCTCCCTGGCTCCCACTGTGCTTTCTACTCCACCCCGTGCTCTCCATCTCCCCCACAGGGCTCTACAGCTCCCCCCACAGTGCTCTCCAGCCCGCACAGTGCTCTTCAGCTCCCCCCATGCTCTCTGCCCTTTTGTGCTTTCCGGCCCCCACTTTTCTCCCTGGCTCCACCCCACTGCACTATCCAGCTCCCTCACAGAGCTTTCCAACTCCCCCCACCCCTCTGTGCTCTTCTGCCCCTTCCCCAGTACTCTCTGGCCCCTGTGCTCTCCACCACCCCCGTGCTCCCTGCCCCCGCCAGGCTCTCTGCTCCCGCTAGTGCGCTCCCCTAGTGCTCTTCACTCCCCCAGTGCTCTTGCCCCCCACCTTCTGCTGCTCTCAGCTTCAATCCTGTGCTCTCCACCACCCCTGTTGTTTTTTCTGGCCCCCTCACCCTCCGGCAGCTCTGCTAGGTTCCCTCCTCCTTTCCCTCCAGCTGCTGTGGGGGGTCTCTCAGGCTGGAGAGAGGGGAAGGGACCGCTCAGTCTATTTTTTGTCCCAGTCCGGGCCTGGCGGGCAAGGTAAGCAGCGAGGCTGGCAAGGATCGATAGTCCTGGAGGGAGAAGAGCTCTAAAGTCCTCTCAGGACTGGAGGCCAGGCAGACTGGGGCCGGAAAACAAGGACAGGTGGAAGATACAGGTGACCAGAGACCACTCCATCTCACAGCAAACAGATCCTCTGGAAGGAGAAGGACTAGGGATGAGCCAAACACCCCCCGGTTCGGTTTGCACCAGAACCTGCGAACAGACCAAAAGTTTGCGCAAACTTTAGAACCCCATTAAAGTCTATGGGACTCGAACATTTGAAATAAAAAGTGCTAATTTTAAAGGCTAATATGCAAGTTATTGTCCTAAAAAGGGTTTGGGGACCCAGGTCCTGCTCCAGGGGACATGTATCAATGCAAAAAAAAAGTTTCAAAAGCGAAAGTTTTTTTGGGAGCAGTGATTTTAATGATGCTTAAAGTGAAAAAAAAAGTGAAATATTCCTTTAAATATCGTACCTGGGGGGTGTCTATAGTATGCCTGTAAAGTGGCGCGTGTTCCCCATGCTTAGAACAGTCCCTGCATAAAATGACATTTTTAAAGAAATTAAAGTCATTTAAAACTGCTTGCGGCTTGGGGGGCGTGGCTAGCCAGCGGAGACGATGGTCGCATGCTAATACAGCTCCGCAGAATCCTGGGCTTCAGCGGGGAAATACTGCAACCCTGAGCCTCATTTCATAGCGCCATACATCGGACCTACAGCGGACTCACTCTCTGATGCCTTCCCGCAAGAGGAAAGAACCCATGAGACCCGGGAAGATGACAGACTTTTTAATACAGCCGCGCCATCTCCATGTCCAAGATGGAGGCAGACATGAAGGAGAGGCGAGGCAAAGCTCCAGCCGCAACTACGGCAATAAGCAACAGGGACAAGGTCAGTACCCACCGCCCCCCTTTGCCTCATCCAGCCCTGCCAAGAGCAAACAAAAAATATCATCAACCTCTGTAGATGCAGCAGACATCAGTGGCTTTAACTCCTCCCTGGATGATACCAGGGAACTACAGGAATCCATCATTGATTTCCCCACACAAATCAGCCATCAGCCAGTCATGGATATAACTCTTAAAGATATGCTGGTGTCACTGCGCTCAACCTTACATGCTGACATACTATCACACAGCAATTTAAATAAGACGTGGCAGCAGTTAATACCAGAGTATCTCACATTGAGTCAAAGATGGGCGAATTTGCGTCCACCTTTAACGACCTGGTAGATGCCCACAACGACAGGAATGATGAACTTATCTCTATTAAAATGAAATTGGCCGATTTAGAGGACAGATCTAGACGTACACCGTCAAAATTCGGGGAATCCCCGAATCGGTCAAGCCCCCCTATCTGAAAGATTACTTTATAAATCTCATGAAGGACGCACTTCCAGAAGCTCCCCTGGAAGACCTAGTCATTGATCGAATCCATCGCCTTCCGAGACCCAGAAATATCCCAGAACATCATCCCAGGGACACTATAGTTCAGGTCCACTTTTACCATATTAAGGACCAGTTCATGATGATAGTCAGAAGACGCGAAAACCTTCCCCAAGAGCTACAGGATCTATCCTTTTTTGCAGACCTCTCGGCTTTTACCATGCAGCAGCGCAGACAGCTGGCAACTATAACCAAGCCACTAAACAACCATCACATTCAGTACAGATGGTTATACCCGGCGAAGTTACTGATTACCAGATAACGGGAAAGACACGCCACACTCACCTCCGTCTACCCGCGCCAGCTCGGACACTGAAACAGGCTGAAGCCTACTAATGCAAACTTGCCATTGAATCCCCGAACGGCCCAGGAGAATGCCACTTAGCTATTTGTTTGCTTTACCCCCAAGTTATAGCGGCACTGTATCAGCACAGATTCCTCACAGGATAGTTTCTTTTGAAAAATGTTTGTTTATTTTTCCTACCTATCTAGTTCCCTTCCTATTATCTCAGCTACAGGAGCAGAAGTGCGGGACTATCGGTCTGATTTGCTCAAGCACCTGGGAACCCTTCTGCCAGCATATCGACGAGCATTAGCTGCTCACCGCGCTAAACAGCACCAACATCAAGATAGCCCGATACCTCCCTAATCTACTTTTATCAGCATAAGGTACGTTCTCTACAATCTATCAATATGTCATTCAACATTACATCATTCAATGTGAAAGGTCTAAACAGCCCACACAAGCGTCAAATGACCTGGAAAGAAGCATCCAGGCTCAAAAGTGACATCATATGCTTCCAGGAGACACACTTTATCTCGGATAAACCTCCTTCTTTTAGTAACCATAAATTCACTCAAATTTTTACAGCAAACGGACCAAAAAAAAAAAGGGTGGTGTAGCAATTGCAATAAGAGACACTATCCCATTTTCACAGTTCGCAACCCACCTGGACGATTCCGGCAGATTTATTATACTAGTGTGTGAGATCTTTGCAGTTAAATACACATTGGTTAACATTTATCTTCCAAACAACAACCAACTCCGATTTTTTAAAAAAATATGGAAAAAGGTAGAATCCATAAAACAAGGGCACATAATTCTTTGCGGGGACTTCAACGCAATCCCAGACAAGGACTTAGACTGCACAAATCCCAGGCGTCTAAAATGTCAAAGAACAACTTTGGCAAAATTCATCACAACATCGGGCCTCTTTGATGTCAACATTCTTCAGAGAAGGACTTTACTTTCTTTTCCAATGTACACAGTACATACTCACAAATAGATCTATTTCTAGTAGACACATTTTTATTGCAGAGGATTGTTAAATCAGACATTGATGTTATAGCTTGGTCTGACCATGCTCCTCTTTCCATAAGCGTGGGAGGGCGGAAGGCCGAGACAGGAGCGAATAGATGGAGGAATGATGTTTTCACTATTTCACAATCTGAAAACCTGAAATTAATCATAAACTCCTTGAAAGAATTCTTCAAATTAAATGCTCCCTCGGTATCCGACCCTTTCACTCTTTGGAACACTCACAAGGTGGTCATACGTGGCTTACTTATACAACTAAGTGCCAGGTCCAATAGACAGAGGATGGAGAGGCCCAATGACCCGCTAAATAAAATAAAAAATCTAGAATTCGCTAACAAACAAAACTCTACCCAAAAGACAAGAGATCTACTATTCTATGAAAGGCAAGACCTAAGAACACTTCTGGTTTCCCAGCAGGAGAACCGCCTTCGTATTCTGAAAGCAAACAATTACCAATGCAGCAACAAGGCAGGGAAATTGCTGGCGAACCAGTTGAAAGAAAAAATAATAAAACAAAGAATCCCACAAATAGTGAACCCTAAATCTAAAAAAATAGTTTCAAACCCAAAGGACATAGCAGATGCCTTTATCGACTACTATGAAGCCTTATATAATCTCAAAGATGACCCAGATACATTTCAACCTTCTCATAACCTGATATCAGAATTCTTGAAAGCAATTAATCTTCCAAAAGTCTCCCCATCAGACCTATCCAAACCTAATTCACCTTTTACCACTCAGGAAATTGAAAAAACAATTAGAAATATGCCCCACAAAAAAATCACCGGGACCTGATGGTTATTCATCTGAATACTATCAATTGTTCCAACTTGAATTGTCTCCTAACCTGATATCAGAATTCTTGAAAGCAATTAATCTTCCAAAAGTCTCCCCATCAGACCTATCCAAACTTAATTCACCTTTTACCACTCAGGAAATTGAAAAAACAATTAGAAATATGCCCCACAACAAATCACCGGGACCTGATAGTTATTCATCTGAATACTATCAATTGTTCCAACTTGAATTGTCTCCTTACATAAAGCAGGTCTTTTATTCTTTCAATAATTTTTATTGGTATTTAATACAATAAGAACAAAACGATACATATACACGTAAGTAGTAAGTAGAAAGCAGTAAGTGGAAAGTAGAACAGTGGAGTGAAATGTACACAGTAGTTCATACATAATACATTAAATGAAGATTACAAACATGGTTGGGTTGTGATGCACTTAACTTCTGCTTCTATTTATTGGATGTAAAATAAAACTTAATTGCGCTAGCAGTGATAATATAATTAGAAAATGCTTAGGAGACACAATAGGTATGTGAATCCCAACCAAAATAACAATAAGTGCATAAAGTCCTTATCCAAAAATACAACAAAAAATAATGTATGCTGAAAATCGATAATCATACATCAAAACCACTTATGATCAGTCCATAATAAAATAAATTGGATAAGAAGAAAAAGTCCGCTTAATATGTCTCATCACCAAGCCATGAGGACTGATGGGCCGAAGTAATTCTTATCAGATGTACATTGATTGCAGAAAAGAGAGTAATAGGTGTGCGCTTACCCCAATTGTTGGACCTCCTCTGTGGCAAGGTCTTATAGACTTGCAGATTTCACCCTCTGCAGGGACAAAATGTTGGTATCCGGGTCTTGACAGCATGTACCGCCGACTTCAGTGTGGTCTGGATAGCCCAACTGCTCCAACATCAGAGGGGGGACTCAGGAATGGAAGAGCCCATGATCAGGAAAAAAACATAAGGAGAAGAAACTCCAATAGTGTAATAACGTTTGGGGTTTTATTGGTTAAAATAAACCAGTGCTTGCCATCACGTGTTCCGAAGTTTTTATTTGCACGGGCGTTCTGCCTTTGTTTATGCCGGCTTTTTTATGAAAATATTTTTCTCTACTGGAATCTTTTAAATGTTTACCTGTGGTTTATTTTAACCAATAAAACCCCAAACGTTATTACACTATTGGAGTTTCTTCTCCTTATGTTTTTTTCCTGATCATGGGCTCTTCCATTCCTGAGTCCCCCCTCTGATGTTGGAGCAGTTGGGCTATCCAGACCACACTGAAGTCGGCGGTACATGCTGTCAAGACCCGGATACCAACATTTTGTCCCTGCAGAGGGTGAAATCTGCAAGTCTATAAGACCTTGCCACAGAGGAGGTCCAACAATTGGGGTAAGCGCACACCTATTACTCTCTTTTCTGCAATCAATGTACATCTGATAAGAATTACTTCGGCCCATCAGTCCTCATGGCTTGGTGATGAGACATATTAAGCGGACTTTTTCTTCTTATCCAATTTATTTTATTATGGACTGATCATAAGTGGTTTTGATGTATGATTATCGATTTTCAGCATACATTATTTTTTGTTGTATTTTTGGATAAGGACTTTATGCACTTATTGTTATTTTGGTTGGGATTCACATACCTATTGTGTCTCCTAAGCATTTTCTAATTATATTATCACTGCTAGCGCAATTAAGTTTTATTTTATATGTTTATCACTTCATGGATATTTGGAGTTTTTTTTTTGCAGCTGCACCTTTTGAATATATATATTTTTATCACGTATTGCTCATTAGCGCAGGTTGATCCCACCATTTCTTTATTTATTGGATGGGTTTTTCGATTTCCTGACAACCAATCTTCGTGTTATGGCGGGGTTAGTCAATGGTAGTAGTTCTGATCTCGCTTCTCTCAGACACCCCAATGGGAGCACTCTGTGTCCGAGGAGAAGCGAGATCACCTCATTGTGTTGCTAAGATGGTTGTACACACTTAAGGGGAAGGTGTTATTTCATTGTTTGCGTACCAGGAAAGCCAAGGCAACCATTTGTTGTGGAAGAGGTGAAGTCGTCCAGAGGATGATGCCAACATCCGCTCGTATGTGCAATGTAAGTGAGTTAAATATATTACATCTGTTATTGTTGGAGGAACAGTGTTTTTCCAGTTTCTAGTGAGCAGTAGCCTCGCAGTTAGAAGTACCTGAATGATGGAATGTTGCAAAGTGTGGGGAAATAGGTCTATACCAAGATAGAGTATGGCTAGAGCCGGATTTGGAAGGATCTGTGTTTGGGACATTTCTGAAATAATCTGAAATACATTTCTCCAATAATGGAGCAGCTTGGGGCAATTCCACAGAACATGAAGGAGGTTCCCTCGTACTCCACATAGCCTCCAGCAACAATCTGGAAGTTGAGGATTGATATAATGGCGGGGGTGTAGTACCATCGAAGGGTTATTTTAACAGTTAGTTCCCATAAAGTTGAACATTGTGTGGCATTTTGTGTCACCTTACAAGCCTTGTGCCACTGTTGATTTGTAAAAGATTGTTGTAGCTCCGTTTCCCATTGAACATGTGAGGGTGTTTTGTCGAAAGTTTGTATTTGTTGGAAGATATTGTAAAACAATGTAATTCCTTTTCGAAGTGGGGTGAGTGCTGATAGAAAGGACCATGCTGACGCAGGTATGTGTTGAGGGAGATTTGGGAGTTTGAGTAAACAGTGTTTGATTTGTGCGTATTTATAGAAGTCAGTGGGAGGAATGTGGAATTCTTTCTGGATGTCAGATAAGGTCTTAAGAGAGCTATCGCAGTGTAAGTTGTGAAGGCATTTTATGCCTCTTTTTATCCAGGAGGTAAGGGATATTTGGTTTATGAGGAAATGTAAGGTTCGCAAGGGAATTTCTAAGGAAGTCTGTGGCATTTGTGCGGGGTGGTTGGACATCAAGTATAACCACATTGTAATTTTCATGGTTGGGGGTAGATAAGATGGGATTTTAGCTCCCATTTGTGCCGCGAATAGCCAGAGTTTTGTCGAGCCGTATATGTTGTAAGTGGATTCAATGGATCCCCAAATCGTTGTGGGATTGGGGAGAAACCATTCCCTGGATTGGGTTAGAATGGAGGCCAAGAAGTAGTCTCGGAAGTCTATGTAGCCCACTCCCCTGTACATCCTATGTTTAATGAGTTTTGAGTGTGAGCATCTGGATTTTTTCCCGCGCCACACATAGTGAGCGAGCATGGTTTGGAGAGAGTGAAAGAAGCTGACAGGTATAGGGATGGGGAGAGTCCTAAAGAGGTAGAGAATTTGAGGGAGATGAATTATTTTAAATGCAGCTAATCTACCCCACCAGGAAAACTCATGTTTGGACATATCGTTGAGGTCAGCTTGGATTTTGTCTCGTAGAGGGAGATAGTTGTGCGAGAACAGTGATTTTGTGGCTCTTGTGAGGCGGATACCTAGGTATGGTATGCTTTTTTCTGCCCAAGTAAATGGAAATTGTTGTTGTAAGAGGTTCCGTGAGGTCGCGTCTAAGCCTAGATCAAGAATGTAAGATTTTGACGGGTTGGCTTAATAGTAGGATACCTCTCCGAACCAGGTTAGGAGTTTTTGGACTTCTTTAAGGAAGGAGGATGGATTAGTTATCATCAGGTTTACATCATCCGCGAATAGGCTGATTTTATTTATGGAATGACCTATGGTGATGCCTGTAAGGTTGGTGTTAGATCGGATATGTTCAGCTAGGGGTTCCATTACTAGATTAAAAATCAGGGGGGAAAGTGGGCAGCCTTGCCTTGTTCCGTTGGTTATGCGGAAAGGAGATGATAGCAAATTAGATGTGTATACGCGCGCTGATGGAGTGGTGTAAAGTTCCAATATGGCTTGGAGGATATGTCCTTCGAAACCGAATTTCAGGAGAATCATAGATAGATAATGCCAGTTAACTCTATCGAACGCCTTCTCTGTATCCAAAGATAGAAGCAGAGAAGGCGTTCCCGTCGAGCTGGAGTGATGGATAATGTTAATTAATCTTCTAGTTGCGTCCGAGGTCTGATGACCTTTGGTGAATCCCGTTTGGTCCCTATGAATCAGTGAAGGAAAAATGTTTACAAGCCTGTTTGCCTGTATTTTGGCGTATAATTTGAGGGGATTTGAGGGGATGAGGCGAACACCCCCCTGTTCGGTTTGCACCAGAACATGCGAACAGGAAAAAAGTTTGTTCGAACACGCGAACACCGTTAAAGTCTATGGGACACGAACATGAATAATCAAAAGTGCTAATTTTAAAGGCTTATATGCAAGTTATTGTCATAAAAAGTGTTTGGGGACCTGGGTCCTGCCCCAGGGGACATGGATCAATGCAAAAAAGTTTTAAAAACGGCCATTTTTTCAGGAGCAGTGATTTTAATAATGCTTAAAGTCAAACAATAAAAGCGTAATATCCCTTTAAATTTCGTAGCTGGGGGGTGTCTATAGTATGCCTGTAAAGGGGCGCATGTTTCCCGTGTTTAGAACAGTCTGACAGCAAAATGACATTTTGAAGGAAAAAAGCCATTTAAAACTACTCGCGGCTATTGCATTGCCGGTCCGACAATACACATAGAAGTTCATTGATAAAAACAGCATGGGAATTCCCCACAGGGGAACCCCGAACCAAAATTTTAAAAAAAAATGACGTGGGGGTCACCCTAAATTCCATACCAGGCCCTTCAGGTCTGGTATGGATATTAAGGGAAACTCCGGCCAAAATTTAAAAAAAAAATGACGTGGGGGTCCCTCTAAATTCCATACCAGACCCTTCAGGTCTGGTACGGATTTTAAGGGTAACCCCGTGCCAAAAAAAAAAAAAAAACAGCGTGGGGTCCCCCCAAAAATCCATACCTAACCCTTATCCGAGCACGCAACCTGGCAGGCCACAGGAAAAGGGGAGGGGATGAGAGAGCGCCCCCCCTCCTGAACCGTACCAGGCCACATGCCCTCAACATTGGGAGGGTGCTTTGGGGTAGCCCCCAAAACACCTTGCCCCTATGTTGATGAGGACAAGGGCCTGGTTGTGGGGGTCTGCGGGCGGGGGGCTTATCGGAATCTGGAAGCCCCCTTTAACAAGTGGACCCCCAGATCCTGCCCCCCCCCTGTGTGAAATGGTAAGGAGGTACAACCGCACCCTTACCATTTCACTCAAAAATGTTAAAAATGACAAGAGACAGTTTTTGACAATTCCTTTATTTAAATTCTTCTTCTTTCTTCTATCTTGCTTCATCTTCTTCTTCTTCTTCTGGTTCTTCTGGCTCTTCTGGTTCTTCCTCCGGTGTTCTCGTCCAGCATCTCCTCCACGGCGTCTTCTATCTTCTTCTCCTCGGGCCGCTCCGCACCCATGGCATGGGGGGAGGCTCCCGCTCTTCTCTTCATCTTCTCTTCTTCATCTTCTTCTTCATCTTCTTCTTTTCTTCTCTTCTTCTCTTCTTTATTTTCTTCTCCGGGCCGCTCCGCATCCATGCTGTCATGGAGGGAGGCTCCCGCTGTGTGACGGCGTCTCCTCATCTGACGGTTCTTAAATAATGGGGGGCGGGGCCACCCGTTGACCCCGCCCCCCCTCTGACGCACGGTGACTTGACGGGACTTCCCTGTGACGTCACGGGGAATGCCACAGGGAAGTCCCGTCATGAGGTCGTTTACAGTGGTGGTACATGCGTCCATTTTGTGTTCAATGTGCTGTACCCTCTCTCCCAGCCCCTGCATGTCAGATCAAAATTTGCCAATCATGGAGGATATATTGAGCATTATTGATGATTGGAGGGAAAGGAGCATGTCCTTCATTGTGGTGTCCAGGACCGATTGGCCCGAAGTGGGGTAATTAGCTATTGATGAAGGAACGTTTAGATCTACCTGATCCGGGGAAGAGGCAGAGCTCACAGCGCCTGAGGCCTGCGCTGCGGGATCCATTCTCATCCGCGCTTTTGCTGGGCTGTTTGGCTCCGAGGAGGGAGGATGCGGGCTCCGGGCGAGTGGTAGCTCATTTTCAGCCGTCCGGGTACCAGGATCATCATCCGGGAGATCCATGTAGGATGATGAGGCCTGTGTACGAAACCCGCCGGCGCCATCTTGCCAGGTCTCTCCGGCCGTTGCTGGCATTGAGAAGAAGTTTGTCAGCTTCTTAGGATATCTGTCTTCTTTTCGTTTGCGGGACTGCATGGAGTGAGCTCCGATGATGCTGTGGAGCTGTAGGATGACTCCTAATGTGGATCCCGCCGCTGATATTGTCGCTTGTCCCTGGTACTTAGTCAGAGCTATTAGCTTAGGCGGCCATCTCGATCGTGCGCAAGCCACGCCCCATAAAGCAGGTCTTTGATGCCGCAATGTCTACTGCCTCATTCCCGAAAGAGATGTTGACAGCAACTATCATAACACTGCCAAAACCTGGTAAAGATTTTTCAGCTCCACAAAATTTTAGACCCATATCTTTACTGAATGTTGATGTTAAATTGTATGCAAAGATCATAGCTAATAGATTGTCGTCCCTTTTACCAGAACTCATCAACCAAGATCAAGTAGGTTTTGTATCCGGTAGGCAAACAAGTGATGCTACGAGAAGAATGATAAATATACTACATCTTACAGAAAAATCACGAAGGCCTTCTCTGCTCTTTACTTTGGACGCAGAGAAGGCCTTCGATAGTTTATTGGAGATATTTAACTAAGGTTCTGGAGAAATTTGGATTGATAGGCCCAATCCAACAGGCCATTTTAGCTCAATATTCCTCCCCATCTACCTATGTATTTACTGAAGGTATGTTCTCAAGAAACTTCCAAATAACAAACGGGACAAGACAGGGGCGCCCCTTGTCACCCTTAATCTTTGCATTAGTCATGGAACCACTAGCAGAAACAATTAGGAAAAATACACTAATCCAAGGTATCCCCTCACAAGATAAACAACACAAAATATCACTCTTTGCTGACGATGTTATCTTGACATTGTGTGATCCTTACAACTCCTTAACTGCAGCACACAAGACACTACTACATTTTAGCAAAGTAGCATACTACAAGGTCAACGCATCTAAATCCAGCATTCTAGGAATTGCAATTGATAAATCCACCAAATCCACCATGCAAAAAGATTTTCCATACCGGTGGTCCCCAAAATCTATATCTTACTTAGGAATCCAACTGACATCCCCTATAGCAAATTTATTTCAAACCAACTATCAACCTTTATTGAATGAATTTCAAAAGGACATCTCTAGATATCAAAAATTCTACTTATCTTGGAATGGCCGCCTAGCAGCATACAAAATGTTACTTCTTCCAAAACTAATGTACCTTTTCAGGGCCCTCCCAATACCTATCCCACTACCCTTCCTCAAATCCATGCAAAAACAAATGTCAAATTTCATATGGGCAGGCAAAAGAGCTAGATTCCCGTCTCAAATGCAAGGGAAACACAAAGAGGTGGGTGGTTTAGGGGTACCAATACTCAAAGAATGTTACGTAGCAGCAATCCTAGATCAATTAAGAAATTGGTTCGACCAAAAAGAAATTAAACATTGGTGCCAACTAGAACAAGCATGGCTACACCCTAGATCTCTAAAGTCACTTAAACTAGCACACAACCTACAACAAATCAATTTTCAAATAGACCATCCCACCATACAAGCATCATTGCAGGCCTGGTCTCACCTGAAAGTAATGTCCAGTTCAAAAGTACACATCACGGAGGACCCTGTTCCATTAGAAGTACTTCTATGGCTGATTCCGAACATTTCCTTGTTACAATGTCAAAACAGGAATATTTCCTTCTTGAGGGACATCACATTGGGAAACAGGTTGATGTCCTTCAAAGATATACAGAATAGGTTCAACTTACACCCTTCAGAGTTTCTGACCTACCTACAGATAGCTTCATGGTATAGAAAATTGAATACTTCTAACTCTCCCATTCTGACCCAAGCATGGAAACACCTCAATTCCTCTAAAGCTAGAGCGAAAGGTATTTCTCAGATGTATGTATTAATTAATGCCAAAAGACCCTTCCTTGAATTCAACCCTCTACATAAATGGCAAAAAGAAATAGGCCAGAAGTTCACAGACAAACAATGGATATCAGCAATACAATGTAATCGTCGGTTCTCGAGATGCTCTAGCTATGAGGAACTGTTCGCAAAACTATTAGTAAGATGGCACTACACTCCATACATAGTAGCCAACTTTTCTACCGGTAATTCTAATCTATGCTGGAGAGGCTGCGGCCAAGTGGGAACGCTGATACATATGCTATGGTCATGCTCTCATATCCGCAGCTTTTGGTCAGAAGTGTTCAAATTAATAGCGAAAGTTACAGGAGTCTTTACTAAACCTTCAGTTGAGAAAGCAATTCTAAGCATTAACATGTCAGAGTACCCAATATCAGTCAGATCCATAGCGATGCACATAATATTTACTGCCAGGTCCTTGTTGGTGGGCAGATGGAGGTCTGATGAAATACCAAGCGTGAGAAAAATAACCACAAAAATGAATATTGTCTCAGTATATGAAAAAATAATGACCTTTAAAGATTGTACTGGCGCAAAATATCTATCCAATTGGAAACTTTGGAATTCACTACATCAAAAAAGAACGTAATCTGTTACCTGTAGCCCAATTTCTGTTTAAGGTAAATCTTTCCACTTCTTTATCCCCTTCCCCCACCCGCAATTGTATTATTGGTGAAAGGTTTTATTCACCAAATTTATGTTATTCAATTGTTAAAATTACGTCACTGACAACGGCATAAGTGATAGGCGTATAGAACTCCTACTGAGAGATATTAGTATCACAGAGTGATACTGTAACATTTATTTTTGTTTTCTTTTATATTGGTACCAAAGTATATCTTGGACAACTCACAAGTATTGCAGAACTTATGTTATTTTTATATCTGTATAATTCCAATTGTACATTTATGACGTCTCAACAAGTATTTTGTGTATGAATGTATGTTGTATATGCCCGTCCCTCAGAAGAAGTCCAGGAAGTGACGAAACGTTAGGGACGTGTCGCACAGGAAGTGACGCATGCGCTCCACCAACTGAGGAACCAGGAGGCGTGTGACTGTGGTTACACACAGGGAGCGCTCCTGACAGGTTTTCATGACTGGAGGATGCAATCAGGCACAGTGCACTTTGTTATCTTTGCTCAATGTTTATTAAATTTTGATACGCATGGTTTTAAGGGGATGTTTGGATGGTTCAAATAAAGATGTTTAGCAGTATCACGCTATGCGAGCATTTTTGTTTCTTCTACATATCCTATTGGAACTACTGGGAATAATACTGACATCTGGTGGTCCCTTTGGATATTGATGCAGATTTACTACTATTAATCAAGGCTTTTATTGATCTGATTTCTGGTGAGTGAGTTTTCATTGGGGACCCCAGCACGTGGTGTATCGCTTGGTGAAAGGATTACTACCCTCACAGAATACATCTTGATTATTTATTGGTGGGACTCTGGCTATCAGATCTGTGTTTGAACTTTCTGAAATAGATTAAGAAAGAGACCCTGTTTAATTGGGGTGCACAGCGCTGCTGCAATACTGAAGAGACACTTTATATATTTATATATTTATAATTGTGTATTTATATATTTATCTAATTTAATTGATTCATTATTGCCTATATACAAGTATTTTGTGTACCCTGTTTAAAATCTCAATAAAAAACATTTGTTAAAACTGCTTGCGGCTTTAATGTAATGTCGGGTCCCGGCAATATGGATGAAAATCAGTGAGACAAACGGCATGGGTACCCCCCACCCCCCAGTCCATTACCAGGCCCTTTGGGTCTTGTATGGATATTAAGGGGAACCCCACACCCAAATTAAAAAAAGGAAAGGCGTGGGGCCTCCAGGCCTTGTATACTCTGAACAGCAGTATACAGGTGGTGCAAACAAGACAGGGACTGTAGGTTTGTTGTTAAGTAGAATCTGTTTGAAATTTTGGACTGGTACATTTTTAAAGTGTAGCTCCAGCCAAAAAATCTATTTTTAGGCTTTTTGGAAAACATAGGGAAGGATTATCACCCCTGTAACATTTGTTTTGCTGTCTGTGCACCTCTTCAGAAGATTTCACCTCACTTTCTGTCCCAATGATAAATGTTTTTTGAAAATTTGGGGTTTTTAGTGAAACCAGGATTGGTGATAAAGCATCAGTGAAGAGGAGACACATTTTTCCTATATTAACTCTTACAGGAGAGAATTTCCCTTCCTATGGGTAGATTTCATCTCACTTCCTGTTGTCTCCTTCTGTTTGCAAGTAGGAGTCGCTTGTAAGTTGGATGTTTGAAAGTAGGGGTCCGCCCTATATACTCTGCAGAAATTGGGGCCTTGGATTGCCACAACACTGTAAGCCCTCACGGTTACTCTTGGTGAGCGCAGGAATGGGTCCTGCTGTGAAATATTAGATCAAGAATTGTAATTACATGTCCCTGTTGAACAGGGGCAGAAAAATTGGGCCTTAGGCACTGGTGCCACAACACTGCAACCCCTCACAGATGCTATAGTTGGAGCGCAGGAATGAGCCCTGTTGCAAAGTATTGCATCAAAAATTGTAATTACACGCCACTGTTAAACAGGGGCAGAAAAATTGCCACAACACTGCAACCCCTCACAGATGCTATAGTTGGAGCGCAGGAATGAGCCCTGATGCAAAGTATTGCATTAAAAATTCTAATTATACACCCCTGTTAAACAGGGGCTGAAAAATTGGGCCTTGGGCACTGGTGCTGGTGCCATAACACTGCAACCCCTCACAGATACTATAGTTGGAGCGCAGGAATGAGCCCTGCTGCAAAGTATTGCATCACAAATTGTAATTACACGCCCCTGTTAAACAGGGGCTAAAAAATTGCCACAACACTGCAACCCCTCACAGATGCTATAGTTGGAGCACGGGAATGAGCCCTGCTGCAAAGTATTTGATCAAAAATTGTAATTATATGCCCCTGTTAAACAGGGGCTAAAAATTGGGCCTTGGCCACTGGTGGCTGTGCCCAGAACCAAAAATGTTCTTACAAGCTATCAGCATGAAAATTGAGGAGGAAGAGGATTGTCACTCAGCATAATAGGATAGTCACTCAGCATCAGCATAGGCAGTCTTGAAGGGATCTCACATTAAAAAAAATCAATCGGTTACATTAGGTGCTTGGTAGCTGGTGATCCAAGACTGATTCATTTTTATAAAGGTCAGCCGATTGACCGATTCGGTGGACAGGCGCACCCTGTGATCAGTTACAAAGCCTCCAGCATCACTGAATGTGCATTCCAAAAGAACGCTAGATGCAGGACAGGCCAGTAGCTCAACTGCATACTGTGCAAGCTCTGGCCAGTGATCCATCCTCAAGACCCAGTAACCCAGAGGATTTTCGGTGGGAAAGGTGTCCAAGTCTGATCTTGCCCCTAGGTAATCCTGCACCATGTGAATCAGACACTGGCGATGGTTGCTGGAACCGATCAGACCTTGGGGCTGCGGACTGAAAAAATTGTCTGAACGCATCGGTCAGATGGCCAGCTTCTCCACCACTCCTTCTGTGACTGACCGAAGCCTCAGCAACACATTGTTTAGGAGGACCAGGAAATTGTAACCTCCCAGGCTCTGGAAACACGTTGCACAAACCTTTCTGCAAGGCCTCCCGAAGATGTTTCATCCTCTGCTCCCTCTGCGATGGCAAGATAAGGTCCACAACCCTACCCTTGTAATGTGGATCAAGGAGGGTTTCCAGCCAGTAATCATCCCTCCCCTTGATACCATTAATACGAGGATCCTTCCGCGGGCTTTGCAGGATCAGGGAGGCCAGCAGTGTAGGTTTGCTGAGGCATTCGGTCCAGAGTCCTCTGGGTCACTAAGGACTACATGATCCGCAGCAACCTCCTCCCAGCCACGTACAAGTCCATGGGCTTCTTCGGACTGTAAATGGTCCCTTGAAGACTGCTGCTGATACTGAGTGTCAGGCTCCACCTCCATGCTGACGCAATCCTCCTCCTCCTCTTCCTGTGTGATCGGCGGGCACGCAGGAACACTGTCTGGATATAGGGGGCCTTGAGAGGTAAGGAAGTCCACCTGTCAGGGACATGTCGGTGGTCGTGTGGCTAACATGCGTGCACATAGGTGCACGAGAGGCTTTTCCAGAGCAGTTCGGCTGAATTCCCCACTGGGGGGCGCTGGCGCGCTCCCGTTCGCGCGTGCGCACCCGTTCGCGCTAGCGCTGTTTGGCGCCAAAGGCCCTTTAAAAGGGTGTCAGATACTTCCATCAGGTGCTGTTCGTCTGCAGCTCTGCACCTGAGTTCCTGTATCCTGCCTGTTGTTACTATTTGCTATTGACCCGGCTACGTCTGACCATTCTACTGTCTCCTGTCCTACCGGGCCTGCCTGACCTTGCTGATATCTTGTGACCTGTTGCCGAACACCTGCCTGCCTGACTATTCTGTGATCATCTCTTCTGTCATATACCTGCCTGATCTCCTGCCAATACGGACTGTTTGACTCTGCTTTGCTTGTGTCCTGTGACGCTGCTCACCACCTGCTCTTCCAGCTCCAGGTTCTGCTGCTGCAATATCCTCCACCTGCCTGCTTACGGATCCGCTTCAGCTTACCTGTATCCGCTGTACAGCTACTCCAGAGGAAGTCTCCTCTGCTCCTGTGTTGGCCATCGCAAGAACCTGCATCAGGCACTCCTACCCACTGTGCTCAGGAGACCACTGTTCCCACTCCAGTGGATCCTGAACCAGCGCTTAAAAGGAGTCTCCTTCTACCAGTCGGGCTCAACTACCAGGTACCTAACAGTACGAACAGCCATGACTGAACCCGCAGGAGAGACCTCTCCCATCAAGGAGATCTGTACGCACTTAGCGGCACTCACACAAGCCGTAAAGACTTTGCAAGACAGTTACACCAGACTGGAGGGTCAAGTCCTGAACCTCAGTGGCCCAGGAAGTGCGTCTTCTGCCTCAGCAGCGGCTCCAGTACAAGCTGCTGTACCTCCCTCTGTGGTTATGCTTCCACCCGAACCAAGGGTCCCCATTCCTGAGAGGTTTTCTGGTGACCGAACTAAGTTCCTGGCCTTCCGCAGTGCCTGTCAGTTATACTTCGCCCTACAGCCACTGACTTTTTCTTTAGAGGCTACTAAAGTGGGATTTGTTATATCCCTCCTACAAGGGGAACCTCAAACCTGGGCCCAACGCCTGCTTGAAACTAACTCTGTGCAGATCCAGTCCTTGCCCTCCTTCTTCGAGGCCATGGCTCAGTTGTATGAGGATCCCCAGCGGACTGCCACCGCTGAGTCAGCTTTGTTCACGCTCCAGCAAGGCCGCAGACCGGCCGAGGACTATGTCACGGACTTTTGACGCTGGAGCGCGGACACACAATGGAACAATGCAGCTTTACGCCATCAATTTCGCATGGGGTTATCAGAGGGTCTCAAGGATGAGCTCGCCCGGGTAGGAATGCCTGATACCCTTGTAGAGCTTATTGCCTTAACAATCCAGATCGACCGACGCCTTCGTGAACGCCGGTCTGAACGTTCCTCCCAGCAAAAGCGCCCCATGTGGATGACTGCAAGAGTTCCGGCGCCCACCTCCCGATACCTACCTTCTACCTGTTCCAACCCGGCCACTCCAACACCTGATGTTTCTGAACTGATGCAGCTGGGACTAATGCGTTCTACTCTACCCCCGGAAGAGCGGGCACGCAGACGCCAGCTAAACCTCTGCCTCTACTGTGGTGGGGCAGACCACTATGAACAACTGTCCGGCCAAGACCCGTAAGTGTGTTTCTTCTACTCCAGCCAGTCTTTCCGCATTAACCGCCAATGCAACTCAACTTGCTCTCCCTCTCTCGTTACAGCAGTGGCGGAATTATCAGGGTCACAGCAGCTGCACTTGCGACTGGGCCCAGTAGTTCTGCCACTGTGGGGGGGCCCAAAAGCCCGGGATACGGCTCCAGGGTTCTCTCTCACACTGCAGTGCACAGACCCCGTACTTGCTGACAGCCCTCCCTCCTCGCAGGGACAGGAGAGGAAAGAGATAGAGTGAGCAGGCTCTTCTCCTCCTCCCGTGTGTGTGTGTGCACCCGTGGCTCCGCCCACATTCCAATCCCCGGCAATTCTGTGCCTTTCAAATGGAAAGTTCAAAAGTCGGCAAGCTGCTAGATCGTGGAGGGAAGGACAGCTTTTACCATGGATGCTGCAAACCTCCACAGGGGATCCACAGCTCTCCAGGACAGCCTTCCTTCCTAATCAAACATCTCAGTGGTTGAAAGCAAAGCAGCACACAGGTGGGTCAGTCAATAGAGAGAGTGTTGTCACCTCCACAGTCCCTCTACCAACACAGCAGCCCGCTGGGGCTTCCCTGGTGTGGTGCACTACAAGCCTCAGCATGCTCTGCCAGCCTGTGTGTATGTATAGCACAGGCTAGTAGGCCTTGCTTGCTGTGACCACAGTACTGGCAAAACTCCAGGGTCCAAGCCTCCATTTATGTTGAGTGAAGTGTCCCTCCCTTCCTCTCTGCTCTCACCACCCTCTGAGCACACCAATGTAAGTGAGAGCTCTGTGGACTTTAATGTAAAGGGGGACTCTGATGTAACTGGGGCTTTGATGAGCAGAGATCCCCCTACATCAGGGTTCCCAGAGCACCCCTTACATCAGAGTTCCCCTTTACATTACAATCCACAGAGCTCCCCCTTAGGGCCCTTTTACAAAGGCGGACCTGCCTGCTCAGCAGGGGATCTCTCCGCTGATCCCCACTGAGCAGGCGGATGACAGGTCCGTGTATGCTCCACTTGCACAGAGCAGACAGGGACGCAGCTCACTGTTCTCTATGGACCAGTCTGACTGTCATCCAATCCACTAGACAGATGGTGAATGGATCTCCATCCATCTGTTCTCATTGGATCAGATCCAGGCAGGTGTAAATGTAAACATATCCATTTACATCCACCTCCCCATACAGAACAATGGGTGGAAAATGAAAATTCTGCAGACTCTTAAGTAACAGGGGCTCTGGGAACCCTGACTAAAAGGGGAATGCTGGAGACATTATGTAAGTGGGGGCTCAAGTTACCAAGGACCCCCTTATTTTAGAGTTCTCACTGTTCTTCCTTAAATCAAAGTTCCCAGAGTTCTCCCTTATATCAGAGTCTGCACAGTAAGGGGGGGGGGGGCCCTTACAGTGTAGGGGAACTCTGCAAGTTCAGATTTAAATGGGAAACTCTGCATATTCAGATGTAAAGGGGAACTCTGTGGATTTAAATATATGCAATTAGAATTGTTATTTAATCACAAAATACATGTAAAGTGTATACTACAAAAAGGAATTTGCTGTGCGCTGCTAAAGTCTTTGTGTTTGGCTTGAAAAAAAGGTGGCAACCCTACCAAGATGTCAGGAAGGGGTGCTGCTGCAGGACCATAATCAAGGGCCCCCCGCAATGCTAGAAAGGGACCCCAGAATCATTGGTAAGGGCCCCGGGACCAAAGGTCAGGGGGGCCCTTCATGGTTCCTTGCACCAGGGCCCTGAAGGTTCTAGTTACGCCCCTGCGTTACAGTTCCAGGGAAGAACAATCCAGGTCAAAGCCATTAATGATTCTGGGGCTTGCAGCTGCTTTTTTGACTCTGCCTTTGCTGCTCAACAAGATCTTCCCCTGAAAGACAAGACACACAAACTCTCAGTTTTCCTGGCCGATGGGTCCCACATAAAGTCGTGACAAGTCTCTCAAGAAACCCTTCCTCAGTCTGCCATCTGTTTATCTCAGCATAAAGAGATCCTAACTCTGGACGTCATCTCCTCTCCACTGTTCCCGATCATCTTGGGCATGCCCTGGCTTCAGGCCCATAACCCCCACGTTAATTGGACTACCGGTGAAGTCAAGTTTCTATCACCCTACTGCCAAAGACATTGTTTACCTGAACCCTCCAAACCGGCTTCCACCTTACTTTGCATGGATGTGGATCAAGATCTGCTCCAAACCATACCAGAGGCTTATCGGGAATTTGCAGATGTATTCAGCAAGAAGGGAGCGGACTCCCTGCCACCCCATCGCCCCTATGATTGCCCAATGGAGCTGCTCCCTGGGGCCGAGATTCCCTTCGGGCGCATCTTTCCGCTATCTGAGAAGGAATAAGAGGCACTTAAACTATACGTTGACGAAAACCTCAAAAAGGGCTTTATTTGACCTTCTACCTCCCCAGCTGGGGCCGGAATATTTTTGTTTCCAAGAAAGATCAGACTCTTCGCCCATGCGTGGACTATCGGGAGTTAAACAAGGTCACGGTTAAAAAACGCTATCCATTGCCCCTGATACCTGAACTATTTCAGAAGCTGAGGTCTGCCATCATCTTCACTAAGTTGGATCTAAGAGGGGCCTACAACCTGGTCCGCATTCGGGCCGGGGATGAATGGAAGACGGCTTTCCGGACCCGTTTCGGACACTATGAGTACTTAGTCATGCCCTTCAGCCTATGCAATGCCCCTGCCACATTTCAGCATCTGGTCAACGATATGTTCAGAGATTTCCTGGACATCTTTGTGATTGTTTACTTGGACGATATTTTAATATTCTCTAGTTCACTTAACCAACATCGGGAACATGTTCGCAAAGTCTTGGGCCGCCTTCGTTTGCACGGACTGTATGCTAAAGCGGAGAAGTGCAATTTCAAACAAAAAGACATTCAGTTTTTGGGGCTAGTGATCTCCCCCACCGGCATTAAAATGGATCCTCAAAAAGTGTCCGCTGTGCTAGATTGGCCAGTCCTCTGGACAAGAAGGGCATGCAGCGCTTCATCGGATTCGCAAATTTCTATAGAAAGTTTATTAAGGAATTCTCCGCCATCATTTCACCCATCACGCAGCTAACCAAGCAGAACTGTTGTTTTCACTGGAGCTCGGAAGCTCAGGAGGCCTTTGAAGAATTGAAAAAGGCGTTTTACTTCAGCTCCGATCCTCAGCCATCCTAACCCATCCCTACCTTTTATTCTGGAGGTTGATGCTTCCGAAGTGGCCGTGGGTGCAGTCATCTCTCAACGGCAGGGTAACAAGGATCTGATGCATCCCGTGGGATTTTTCTCCAGGAAACTCTCGCCAGCTGAGCGAACTTACGATGTGGGTGATCGGGAATTACTGGCCATCAAGGCAGCACTAGAAGAGTAGAGGTACCTGTTAGAGGGCGCAGTTCATCCAGTTCTAATATATACTGATCACAAGAACCTCGAATATTTAAGATCTGCTAAGAGACTGAAACCCCGACAAGCCCGGTGAGCCCTGTTTTTTACATGTTTCTGTTTCCATATCACCTACCGGCCAGGAACTAAGAACGTAAAACCAGACGCGCTATCGCGCATGTTTGATCATCCTAAAGAACCTTCTGTACCCGACACCATTCTGCCAGCAAATAGTTTCTTACTCCTTCAGACGGACCTCCTGTCCTTGATCAGAGAAGCATCGCCAGAACCTTCAAGTCTTCAGGGACTTACCTTAACATCTCGAGATGGGTTATTGTGGAAAGGAAGTCAAATATTCGTACCGGAAGATGTCCGAGTCAAGGAGCTGACTTTATTACATGATCATCCACTTGCAGGACATTTTGGGGTTCGTAAGACCCTTGAACTCGTGCAACGCACGTTCTGGTGGCCTAACCTGAAGGAATTTTGCAGGAAGTACGTCAGCTCTTGTTCTGTTTGCATTCAAAATAAAACTTCCAGGAACCGAGCTTGGGGACTGTTGAGGCCGTTGCCCATACCAGATAGGCCCTGGAGAATGATAGCAATAGACTTTATAGTTGAACTACCATGCTCGGAAGGATGTTCTGCGATCTTTGTGGTCGTCGATCGTCTGTCTAAAATGGCCCACTTCCTGCCCTTAAAGGGGACACCTTCTGCTGTGGAGACGGCTCGTGTGTTCATCAAAGAGATCGTCAGGCTGCATGGAGTTCCCGCAAATATAGTGTCCGATAGGGGGGTGCAGTTTACTTCACGCTTCTGGAAAGCCCTGTGTGAGATCTTGAAAATTGAACTAGCCCTGTCCTCAGCATACCACCCCCAAACTAATGGGCAAACCGAAAGGACAAATCAGACGTTAGAGCAATACATTAGGTGTTTTACCTCATTTGTACAAGACAATTGGGTGTCCCTACTGCCTCTAGTGGAATTCGCTTATAATAATGCTAGCCACTCTCCCACTGGTCAGTCCCCGTTCTTTGCCAATTATGGTTTTCATGTATCTTTCTTACCAGATTTTCTTCCAGAATCACCAGTTCCAGCAGTCCAGGACACAGTACAGTTCCTCAGTCACAACAACCAGATGTTACAGGAAGCTGTATCCAAGGCACAAGCAGACAGTAAGAGGATCTTCGATCAAAAGAGAAGAGGAGATCTAAATCTGCAGATTGGTGATAAGGTATGGCTGTCTACCAATGATATTAAACTAGCTTGTCCTTCCAAAAAGCTTGCTCCTAAGTTTATTGGGCCCTTCCCGGTGAAAAAGAAGATTAACAAAGTGTCTTATGAACTGTGTTTACCTGACTCACTTAAAATCCATCCTGTATTCCATGTGTCATTGTTGAAGCCTGCTGTAGTCGACCCCTTCCCTAATAGAGGCACCAGGGTCCCTGAACCTGTCTTGGTGGACGGAAACGAGGAATATGAGGTGGAGGCCATCCTCGATTGCAGAAAGAGATTGGGGCAGGTACAGTTTTTAATCAAATGGAAAGAGTATGGTCCGGAGAATAATTCATGGGAACCTAATAGCAATATTCACGCTAAACGTTTGATCCATGCCTATTTCTCTGCTCATCCCAAAAAGAGGAGTTATCTGGGCATCCGGAGGCTGCCCGTTGGGAGGGGGCAATGCGTGCGCGTGCCCGTTCGCGCTAGCGCTGTTTGGCACCAAAGGCCCTTTAAAAGGGTGTCAGATACTTCCATCAGGTGTTGTTCGTCTGCAGCTCTGCACCAGAGTTCCTGTATCCTGCCTGTTGTTACTATTTGCTATTGACCCGGCTACGTCTGACCATTCTACTGTCTCCTGTCCTACCGGGCCTGCCTGACCTTGCTAATATATTGTGACCTGTTGCCGAACACCTGCCTGCCTGACTATTCTGTGATCATCCCTGTCATATACCTGCCTGATCTCCTGCCAATACGGACTGTTGACTCTGCTTTGCTTGTGTCCTGTGACGCTGCTCACCACCTGCTCTTCCAGCTCCAGGTTCTGCTGCTGCAATATCCTCCACCTGCCTGCTTACGGATCCGCTTCAGCTTACCTGTATCCGCAGTACAGCTACTCCAGAGGAAGTCTCAGGAGCAGTGATTTTAATAATGCTTAAAGTCAAACAATAAAAGTGTAATATCCCTTTAAATTTCGTACCTGGGGGGTGTCTATAGTATGCCTTTAAAGGGGCGCATGTTTCCCGTGTTTAGAACAGCCTGACAGCAAAATGACATTTCGAAGGAAAAAACTCATTTAAAACTACCCGCGGCTATTGCATTGCCGTCAATACACATAGAAGTTCATTGATAAAAACGGCATGGGAATTCCCCACAGGGAAACCCCGAACCAAAATTAAAAAAAAAAAAATGAAGTGGGAGTCCCCCTAAATTCCATACCAGGCCCTTCAGGTCTGGTATGGATATTAAGGGGAACCCCGGCCAAAATTAAAAAAAAAAAATGACGTGGGGTTCCCCCTAAATTCCATACCAGACCCTTCAGGTCTGGTATGGATTTTAAGGGGAACCCCCCACCCAGGTCCCCAAACACTTTTTATGACAATAACTTGCATATAAGCCTTTAAAATTAGCACTTTTGATTTCTCCCATAGACTTTTAAAGGGTGTTCTGCGGCATTCGAATTTGCCGCGAACACCCCAAATTGTTCGGTGTTCGGCGAACTTGCGAACAGCCAATGTTCGAGTCGAACATGAGTTCGACTCGAACTCGAAGCTCATCCCTACTCACCATCCTCGTGGCCTCTTCAAATGGTGACAGGACAGTGCATGCATCCCTGATCATAGCCCACTGGCGTGGAAAAAAAAAAAACAAGGCCCCCTGACCCTGTCCTGGTGCCATAGTCACATAGGTACTCATTGATGGCCCTCTGCTGCGTGTGCAGCCGCTGCAGCATGGCCAACGTTGAGTTCCACCTGGTGGGTATGTCACAGAATAGGCAGTTCTTGGGCAGGGTAAATTCCTTTTGGAAGTCAGCCAGCCGAGCACTGGCATTATATGACCTGCGGAAATGCACACAGACATTCCTGGCCTGCCTCAGGACATCCTGTAAGCCCAGGTACCTGCCCAAGAACCGCTGCACTACCAAGTTAAGGATGTGAGCCAAACAGGGCATATGGGTCAGTTGTCCCTGTCGGAGGGCAGAGAGGAGGTTAGTGCCATTGTCGCAAACCAACATACCTGCTTTAAGCTGGCGTGGCATCAACCACCTCTGATCCTGCCCCTGCAGAGCTGACAGAATCTCTGCTCCAGTGTGGCTCCTGTCCCCCAAGCACACCAGCTCAAGCACCGCAAGGCATCTTTTGGCCTGCGTGCTTGCGTAGCCTCTTGAACGCCTACGGAGCACTGCTGGTTCCGAGGACAAATCAACACAGGAAGAGGCCATGGAGGAAGAAGAAGAGAAGGGGGTGAATGAGAGGTGTGGCAGAATCACCACTAGTAGAATTTTGGAGGCGTTGTGGCGGAACAACCTCCAACACTACTGCACCCTGTCCTGCATCCTTCCCAGCTGCCAGAAGAGTCACCCAGTGTGTGGTGAAATATAGGTAACGTCCCTGTCCATGCCTGCTGGACTCTGGGTCAGCAGTAATATGCACCTTACCTCTGACCATCCTGTCCAGTGAGTCCAAGACATTGCCTTCCACATGCCGGTAGAGAGCAGGAATCGCCTTCCGTGAGAAAAAAGTGCCTTTTGGGAACCTGCCACTGAGGAACTGCACATTCCACAAACTTACGGAAGGGGGCAGAGTCTACCAACTGAAAAAGCAGCAGTTGAAGTGCTAGCAATTTAGCCAAGCTAGCATTCAACCGCTGGGCACGTGGATAGCTGGGAGCGAACTTCTTTCTGCGGTGCAGCAGCTGGGGCAGGGAAATTTGCCTGGTACAATCTGACGTCTGTGTACCGATAGCAGATTGCCCGCAAGTACTTGGCTGTGACACACCTAATTCTACACCTTCATTCCTCTCAGTGCAGGTTTCAGAGAGGACTGAAGGTATAGAGGGGTTGGAGATCCCAGCTGATGAGGAGCAAGGAGAGGTCCGCTTTGTTCTTTGGAGTGGGTCTTTTAGATACGCTTGCCAACGAACTGCATGGCAGGTCGACATATGTCTGGTCAAGCATGTGGCGCCCAAGTGGGTGATGTTTTGGCCATGCGAGATACGCTTGAGACATATGTTGCAAATAGCAGCGGTGGGATCTGATTCACTCGTTTCAAAAAAGGCCCACACCAAAGATTTTTTGGAATAACGCACAGAGACAGCAGCGCCCTGCACATGCGGAGCTCTGCAGTGTGCTGCAGTCAGTGCTGCCCTTAAGCTGGGCCCTTGAGGGCATCCTGTCTCGTTGAAAATGTGCCCCCTCTTTCTCCTCCTCCTCCTCCTAATCTCTCCTATCAGGCACCCATGTGGAGTCAGTGACCTCATCATCCCCTCCCTCCTCATCACTGGAGCAAAGCTGGCAGTTTGCTGCAGCTGGGGGAACATGACTGCCAGATTGCTGTCCTTCTTGTTCACCCCCTCTCTCTGGGGTCACGTTACTGCCTTCCTCTAGCTGGGTACCATCATTGGAGCCTTCAGAACACTGGGCATCCTCCTGGAGCATGTACCCAACACTGTGGTCAAACAGTTCGGGGGACTGCTCAGGAGGACATGGTGGGGCTAGGGAAGGAGTGACTGATGCCGTTGAGCCGAAGGAACGCGTTGGCAGCTGCTTTGCCAGACAAAGTACCCTGAGCCTGGGTGAGAGAGGATGGTCATCCACCCTACCAAGTCTTCCGCATGTTGCGGCTCAACATGGTCAGCTGCAGAAAAAAAGGACAAGCGTGTCCCACGGCCACGTGCTGATGAGGATGCACCATCTCCACTACCAGCACTGTTGCCTCTAGACACAGAGCCTGCTTGCCCTCTTTTATTGGCTTGTGACTGTCTGCCTCTCCTTGTTGGCCTTCCAGACATACTAATGGCCTGTAGTGAATTGTAGCTGCACAAAGCTGGGATTTATATATATACTGATACTGCAGCTGGCAGAATCAACTGCCTGCCTGTAGTATTATTAGTATGAGAACACCAGCAATTGTCTTCAGGTAGCTTTAGGTGCACACTGTGCAGAGGACACAGTACACTGACTGTAAATACTGCAGCTGCTTACCTGTGGTATTAATAGGATCAGAACAACAGCAATTGTCTTCAGGTAGCTTTAGGTGCACACTGTGCAGAGGACGCAGTACACTAACTGTAAATACTGCAGCTGCCTGCCTATGGTACTGAAAGGATCAGAAGAACACCACCAATTTTCTTCAGGTAGCTTTAGGTGCACACTGTGCAGAGGACGCAGTACACTAACTGTAAATACTGCAGTTGCCTGCCTGTGGTATTAACAGGTTCAGAACAACAGCAATTGTCTTCAGGTAGCTTTAGGTGCACACTGTGCAGAGGACACAGTACACTAACTCTAAATACTGCAGCTGCCTGCCTGTGGTACTAATAGGATCAGAACAACAGCAATTGCCTTCAGGTAGCTTTAGATGCACACTGTGCAGAGGATGCACTACACTAACTGTAAATACTGCAGCTGCTTGCCTGTGGTACTAATAGGATCAGAACAACAGAAATTGTCTTCAGGTAGCTTTAGGTGTACACTGTGCAGAGGACGCACTACACTAACTTGTAAATACTGCAGCTGCCTGCATTACTAATAGGTTTAGAAGAACACCACCAATTTTCTTCAGGTAGCTTTAGGTGCACACTGTGCAAAGGACGCACTACACTAACTGTAAATACTGCAGCTGCCTGTGGTACTAATAGGATCAGAAGAACACCACCAATTTTCTTTAGGAAGCTTTAGGTGCACACTATTCACAGGACTCACTACACTAACTGTAAATACTGTAGCTAATAGGACTAATAGGATCAGAAGAACACCAGCAATTTTCTTCAGGTAGCTGTAAATACTGTAAAAACACCTGCCTGCCTGTGTGTATATATATATATATATATATATATACACACACACAACACCTAGGATGCATATATATATATATATATATATATATATATATATATATATATATATATATATATATACACAATACACTGTAAGTGCAGCTAACTGACTCGCCTGCCTACTCTATCTAACTTAAATCAAATTACACTGTCTCTCTGTCTATCTCTCCGCCACTGCCGCAACACACTATACAAGGCCACCTTGCAGGCGGCCTTATATAGTGTGGGGCATGTACTAAAGCCCTGAGCCATAATTGACCAAAGCCACCCTGGCTTTGGCCAATTATGTCTCTCTGTACAGACAGGGCTGTGATTGGCCAAGCATGCAGGTCATAGTGCATGGTTGGCCATTCATCAGCCAGCAATGCACTGCGGTGCCTCAGTGAATTATGGGCCGTACTGCGCAACTCGAATTTGGCGCGAATGGCCCATAACATTTGAAATTCGATGAACGATCAAATATGCAATGTTTTTATCTATGAATTTATCTATTCAAGGTCTAATTACTTAACCTTCAGAATATGCTGTATTATTGATTTATTAATTTACTTTCATTTTCGTTCCTTTTAAGAACGGTCTTGATACAGGGTATCTCACGCTGAATCTTATATTGTCCAATGTTTATATAAACAAATAGAATCACATTTCTTTGGGCAGCATAGTCTACATAGACACAAATTTATCTGTATATAAGAAATCCTATATAAACCCTATTGGGGTCATAATTCACAATTTATATTCATACGTGAGTTCTTTGTATCAACTCTAGGTCCCCGTTACTATAAATATTTGTGCTGATGGGAAGTTTAGTCTGACACTATTCTGCACAATATTGAGAGTTGGGGGATTAGATATGTCTGTCTTGACATATGACTTGCTGTTCTCATGTTACAGCAGGAGGAGGGAGACTTTTTGTAGCCCAAATTCTACTACTATTTTCCGTTTGAGCGTTACACGTGTAAAGTATACCTTTCCTGTGAATTTTGGTGCATATACTTCACATTCATTGCTACTTTATTGCTATTGCTATTTTGATAGGATATGAATATGCAAAGTTAGTCACAATATGTCTCTCTCGCTGTTTGTTGCAAATGGAGGAAGAATTTTAGTTCTCCTAGTATTATTAGTATAGGAATTTATGTCTATATTTAAATCCGAATTTGAATCCAAATTTTAATACATGTGTTGATATATATATATATATATATATATCAACACATGTATTAAAATTTGGATTCAAATTCGGATTTAAATATAGATATATATATTCATGCCTTCCATACATGTGTACATTCTAGTTGTTGGGGAATTGGGGCCGTGTGATTCTCCACAGGTGTGTCCTTTTTAACCCATGATTGTTCATTAATTTAATTGATTGTTTGCCACCAGTTCTCTTATTGGTTGTTTTTTTTTCCTTTCTGATCTATATATTTGCAACCACATTTGTTCACACTTTAGCTATGAGTAAGCATCTCTGTATGTGAAACGCGTTAGCTATTGCTATCTCCTGACTGTATTTCATGACTTTTGTTGGATTATATGATGGAATAAAGATGACCGTTTTCAGAGTGCAGCAGTCCTTGATTTCCTTGTTCACATCGAACATGGGTTTGACTCGAACTCGAAGCTCATCCCTAAGCAGGACACTGTCCCACCCGGAATGAGAATGGACCCTGCCTGCTGCTGGCCATCATGAACATCCTGCTGGCATGGAAGGTACCGTACCAAGCATCACACATAGCTTCCCACAGACTGGGACATACAGTAGGGCACAGGAGGGGCTGCAGACAGGGACAGGGCTAGGGATCTCTCTCTCTCTCCCCCTCCCCCTCTCTCTCGCTCTCCCTCTCCCCTCTTCCCACTCCCTCTTCCCCTCTCTCTCCCTCCCTCTTCCCCTCTCTCCCTCCCTCTCCCTCCCCTTTCCTTTCTCCCTCCCCCTCACCTTTCCTTTCTCCCTCCCCTTTCCTCCCTCCCCTCTCCTCCCTCCCCTCTCCTCCCTCCCCTCTCCTCCCTCTTCCCATTCTCCCAAGGCACAAGGGGAAATCCTAAAGGGGTAATCACATTGCTGGGTCCCAGATGTTGAATTGGCTGCATATGTTTGATGGGTGAGGAGGGTGGCCTGGAAGTGCTGCTGATCGCCTGTGTGCTAGATCCATGCATCTTTCTGCAGTCATTTTTACTTGCTTGAATTTTTTTTATCCATTGGGCGTAAGTGGGGCCTCGTGCCTAAATTTTGCCTAAGGCCTCACAAAGCCTAGAGCTGCCTCTGTGTCTATCGATCTCCCACAGGCCTCAGATCCAATTGAGCCATATGTCAGGAAGAAGAGGAAACACCCCTCATTGTGCAACATCCAGTTAAAACCACAAGAGTTTTATTAAAATTCTACTTACAACAAGGATTAGTATACAGGCATATCGGAATATACATCAGTCACACGCTATACTCGTGTACTGAGACCGTCACCGCTATTCCTTGCTTCACCAGGCAAAAGGTCAGGATATCTGGTAAGAGGATATCTTTACTTTAAGTACCTCCTGGGGAGCACGAGGTTTTACACCTGCAGTTGATTTTGGAAGGATATCACCATTTTTCTTTCACAACCAGAACTTTTTGGTGTTTTGGATCTTCTTTTTCACTTCAATTATTACTAAGTTTTGTGGATCACATGAATGGATTTTCATTGTTTATAAATATTTGTTTATTTGCATATTTATTTTATTATCACAATAATGACAGTGCAACATTTTGCCTATTTTATTTGTTTTATCGTGTGTACATATGAGTGCAGCTGTTGGGTCATTTATTTATATTCAATTAATCACTGAGTGCAGAATTTTATTCTTTATACAAGCAGTAGCATTATGCCTATGATGTGGATCAGAAATATCTTATTGTCAACTTTGTTTAAAAAAAATACATTTGCATTTTTCAAAAACTTGTGGCAAAAAATGAAGGTTCCCCACATCCCTGAAAATAGGCAGATGGGTAAAAAAAAATTAAAAATTAAAAATTTTTCTGCATTTTCTAAAAGCTTGTGTCTCACCATGCCTCTTAGAAAATACCTTGGGGTGTTTGCTTTCCAAAATGTGGTCAATTTGTGGGTGTTTCCACTGTCTTAGTGCTCCAGGGCCTCCAAAAAGTTAATAAGTAGTCAGGAAATTTTATGTGTAATTTATGCCCTTGGAATGCCTGAAGGTACTCCTCCGGCCTCCTTTGGGTCTTTGTGTGGCTATAAAATGAAAAAGTCTTCTTGGTAGTATTGGCATACTTGAGAGGCATAGCAGAATGTGTTTTGGGGTGTAATTCTAAGTATGCTTATGATGTGTGTTAGAAATATCTTATTAATTCACAACTGTTTATTTAAAAAATAAGTTTTCATTTTCTTTCCTGCATTTTCCACAAAATGACATTTTGAAAAGACTCACTATTTTACGCGGCAACTTAGGAAACAGCGATCACAGGTCAATTGGCTTCAGTATAAATCACACAAATAGGAAACATAAGGGGAATACAAAGAAACTGAATTTTAAAAGAGCCAACTTCCCTAAACTACGAACCTTGTTAGAAGGCATTAATTGGGATAAAAATCTTAGGAACAAAGAACACGGAGGAGAGATGGGTTTGCTTTAAGAGCATATTAAATAAGGGCATTAGCCAATGCATCCCATTGGGTAATACATTTAAAAGAGCGAACAAAAGTCCTGGATGGCTTAACTTCAATGTAAAAATGCATATAAAAGCAAAGGAGAAGGCCTTCAAAAAATACAAGGTTGAGGGATCATCATCAGCATTCTGACTTTATAAAGAATGCAACAAGAAATGTAAGGGTGTAATTAGGGCGGCTAAGATAGAACACGAAAGACACATAGCGGAGGAGAGCAAAAAAAAATCTCAAGAAATTCTTTAAGTATGTAAATAGTAAAAAAGGGAGGGCAGACCATATTGGCCCCATAAAGAATGAGGAATGTCATCTGGTTACAAAGGATGGGAAGATGGTAAAGATATTGAATTTATTCTTCTCCTCAGTCTTCACGAGGGAATAGGGGGGCTTCAGTAACCAAAACTGCAGTGTTTATCCTTTTGACACATCACAGGAAGCACCTCCATGGTTAACAGAGGACAGAATTAAAATTAGACTTGGGAAACTTAACATTAATAAATCACCAGGACCAGATGGCTTGCATCCGAGGGTGTTTAGGGAACTCAGTCAAGTAATTGCCAGACCATTGTTTCTAATTTTTACTGACAGTCTACTGAGTGAAATGGTACCAGGTTATTGGAGAAAAGCCAATGTAGCACCAATATTTAAAAAGGGCCCAAAATACATCCCTGGGAATTACAGACCAGTTAGCCTAACATCAATAGTATGCAAGCTCTTGGAGGGAATGATAAGGGACTATATACAAGATTTTAGTAACGAAAACGGTATCATTAGCAGTAATCAGCATGGATTTATGAAGAATCATTCTTGCCAAACCAATCTATTAACCTTCTATGAGGAAGTGAGTTGCCATCTAGATAAAGGAAGGCCTGTAGACATGGTGTATCTGGATTTTGCAAAAGCGTTTGTTCCCCATAAATGTTTACTATACAAAATAAGGTCCACTGGCATGGAACATATGGTGAGTACATGGATTGAAAACTGGCTTCAAGGGCGAGTTCAGAGGGTGGTGATAAATGGGTGTCAGGTCACCAAGAGGCTGGGTGACAGATGCACACCGTTGGGATCCGGAGTGCACCGCAAGGTAGTGGAACCTACGGCTGACTGCTGCAGACTGAACCCTGGGAGGTTCAGTAAGCAGGTCTACTGGATCACTGACACAGATCCCACTGGGAGCTAGAGCATAGATTCCCCAGGGCGCGGAGTCTAAGAGCCAGCGGGTGTTCACCAGAGCCTTTAATGGTAAGGATGGACTGAGCTGCAGTCTGGCTCCAGGTCGCGGCCCCCAGGGTCTCACAGCTCACGCTCACGGTAGACTACAGGAGAAGAGGAAGGAGGCAGCAGGCTGGAACAACAAGGAAAGTAAGGGACAAGCCAAGGTCGGGGCCACAAGCAGACAAGGACAACAGAGTACACGCCAAGGTTCAGGGTCACAGGCAAACAGGGATGGTCGGGAACACGCCAAAGGTCAGGGTCACAAGCAGACAAGAATAGTTAAGAACAGGCCAAAGTCGGTAACAGGAATCAGATGTAGGAAACACAGTAAGTACACACAGTGGCTAATACACAATGGTTGATCAGCACTGCTGGCTTGCAGTGCACAGGTTAATATATGGTTCCCTGATAGGGCCTGGGGTGGGGCCATGCTTAGAGGAGAGGTTACAAAAGCAGTCAGGGGAGGGTCAGCTGGTCTCTAGAGATGAACACATGGAGACAGGTATGCTGATCGACAAACTCTATTGCATAACCATGACAATACCCCCCTCTTAAGACCTCCCCCTCCCCTGCCTGTGCCCAGGCTTAAAGGGAAACTCCAGATGGAACCTCCTCAAAAGACGAGGAGCAAAGACCTCAGATGCAGTGATCCAAGACCTCTCCTCAGGACCAAACCCTTTCCAATGTACGAGGTACTGAAGAATGCCTCTACGGCGCCGGGAATCGAGAACTTGACTAACCTCGTACCGAGGTAGGGAGAGGACGAGAGGACTTATTGAGAGCTACAGGATTCTTAGGAATGGGTAAAGGCATAAGAAGACCATCAGGAGTCTGAGCAGGGTCCCTCAGACCCTTAAAGATGAGCTGGACATTCAACACAGGATCATCAGACTGGGCAGAAGTCAGTGGATCCCTGAGGCCAGGTTGTTTGGAAAGTGATGTGTCACAGAAGTCAAGCTGGATAGCTTCACTGGGCATCAGCTGAACTGGTGTAGAGGCCGACTGAACAGCATTACCAGGTGCAGCGACCACCAGAATCGCATCACAGGGCGTAGCGACTGTGGAACTGGTAGACGAGTCAGCCTGGGTGTGCGTCCAAGGGGGTCCAGGAACAGGCAAAAGGTAAATGACCATGCAAACTGGAGTGAATGATCGGCTCAAGTTTACAGGTGGGCTCCTCATCCAGAGTGCCACATGACCCAGAGAGTGCCTCAGCCCGACTATTGCAAGAGACATTCCAGAAATCGCTATATGCAGTGGGAAGAGCAGAAGATACTGGGATGGTGGCAACCTTGAGTAGGCAGGAAGAGGAACAGGAGGAACCCCAAGCCAGGATCCGTCCAGCAGTCCAGTCAATGCGTACAGAATGGAACCGTAACCAAGGAAGACCTAATATGATAGGAGATGAAGTTTTAGGCAAGACAAGGAAGGATATCCACTCCTGGTGGAGTGTCCCTACCGACATCTTAACAGGAAGGGTCTGGAAGCGGATAGGACCCCCTGGGAGAACAGTGCCATCAATCGCCAAGACCACCAATGGCATTGAAAGGGGCAAAAGGGTAAGTCTCATGGAAGATGCAGCTTCCCAATCCAAGAAATTGCCAGTGGCTCCGGAATCCAGATGTGCCGAGACCGAACGAGAGAAAGCGCCGACATGAAGGAACACAGAAAGAAGAAGACGAGAAGGTGGAGGTGATACTTCAGGGTCTAATACTCCACCTTCCAGATGTATTAGCCCCAATCTTTTTTCCGGACGAAGAGAACAAGTGTCACGAAAATGACCTTTGGCCCCACAATAGAGGCACAGGCCCAGAGTTCTGCGCCTAGCGTGTTCTTCAGGAGCCAACTTGGTCAAGCCCAGCTGCATAGGTTCCTCAGCGGGCAGGGGGTGCTCCTCGGACCGAAGAGAAGGGACTGGGAGCTCAAGCTGCCTGAGGAACAGGAAGTGCTGGCGTCTTTTTTCCAGGGCCCTCTCCTGAAAGCGAATATCGATCTGGTTACACAAGGTGATGACACCGTCCCGATTAGCAGGAAGGGATCTTCCTGCTAATTCATCCTTCACTCTATCTGAGAGGCCATGTAAAAAGGTTGCAACTAGGGCCTCATTATTCCAGCTCAATTCAGCTGTGAGGATACGGAACTGAAGAGCATACTGTCCCACAGAAGCGGACTATTGATGGAGACGTAAAAGAGCGCTAGCTGCTGAGGAGACACGACCCGGTTCCTCGAAGATATTCCGAAAAAGTTTCAAGAAATCAGACAGGCTAGAAACCACTGGATCATTCAGTTCCCACAGAGGGGCAGCCCAAGCTAGCGCCTCACCGGACAGAAGGGATATAATATAGGCTACTTTCGCCCGATCGGACAGGAAGTTTTGGGGCTGAAGTTCAAAATTAATCATGCACTGGCTAAGGAACCCCCTGCAAGCCTTGGAGTCCCTAGAGAAACGGGCCGGAGCTGGCAGTTGTAATGAATGTGTGGCTGCGACTGGTGAACTAGGTGCAGCAGCAGATAGCGGTTGAGGTTGTTGAAGCGGGGGTCCTAATGAGTCCTGAACCTGTTCAATACGGGATGCCAAATCCTGAAGGAATCGCATCACTTGGGTCTGATGCGATTCCTGGGTCTCAAGTCTGCGAACTAAGCCCGACAACGGATCATCTGCGGGTAGCGGCACATCAGCCGGGTCCATGGCTGATCAAACTGTCAGGTCACCAAGAGGCTGGGTGACAGATGCACACCGTTGGGATCAGGAGTGCACCGCAAGGTATTGGAACCTACGGCTGACTGCTGCGGATTGAACCCTGGGAGGTTCAGTAAGCAGGTCTACTGGATCACTGACACAGATCCCACTGGGAGCTAGAGCATAGATTCCCCAGGACGCAGAGTCTAAGAGCCAGCAGGTGTTCACCAGAGCCTTTAATGGTAAGGATGGACTGAGCTGCAGTCTGGCTCCAGGTCGCGGCCCCCAGGGTCTCACAGCTCACGCTCACGGTAGACTACAGGAAAAGAGGAAGGAGGCAGCAGGCTGGAACAACAAGGAAAGTAAGGGACAAGCCAAGGAAGGAGGCAGCAGGCTGGAACAACAAGGAAAGTAAGGGACAAGCCAAGGTCGGGGCCACAAGCAGACAAGGACAACAGAGTACACGCCAAGGTTCAGGGTCACAGGCAAACAGGGATGGTCGGGAACACGCCAAAGGTCAGGGTCACAAGCAGACAGGAATAGTTAAGAACAGGCCAAAGTCGGTAACAGGAATCAGATGTAGGAAACACAGCAAGTACACACAGAGGCTAACACACAATGGTTGATCAGCACTGCTGGCTTGCAGTGCACAGGTTAATATAGGGTTCCCTGATAGGGCCTGGGGTGGGGCCATGCTTAGAGGAGAGGTTACAAAAGCAGTCAGGTGAGGGTCAGCTGGTCTCTAGAGTTGAAAACAAGGAGACAGGTATGCTGATCGACAAACTCTATTGCATAACCATGACAATGGGGAGTACTCAAAATGGTCAGAGGTGAGTAGTGGGGTCCCCCAGGGTTCTGTGCTGGGACCAATCCTATTTAATTTGTTCATAAATGACCTGGTGTTAGAAGGTAGGGTACTCACCGAGGCCAAGATGCAGAGAGTGGTTCACTCTTACGACTGAGCGCACTTCACCCCCTGGAGATGGTACAGAGGTTGAATGGCACAAAAAAGCACGAGCTTCCAGCAGGCTAAGCAGGACTTGCGTGAAGATCAGCATGGGACTTGGTAGCTGTGCAGGAGCAGGTAACTGGAGCTAGAGAGAAGCGAAGTCAGAGCAGGCCGAGGGTCAAACACCAGGAGACAATCCGAAAGCAGGCTGGAAGCCAAAAGTAATTCCGGGATCACAGGCAAAGGTTCAAGGTTGAGGACACTGAAGGCAATCTGGGTAACAGGCAGAAGGTCAAGGCAAAGGAGACTGGAGGTAATCCGGGTCACAGGCTGATGGTCAAACACCAGAGAAGCAAGCAAAGTCAGTTTAAACAAGCCAGAAGTCAGGTCTAGGGGAAGATCAAGGCAAGTCGAGGTCAATCCGGGTCACAACAGGTAATCAGCAAAACAGGAAGCAGAAACAGATACACAGGAAGCTGAAGACAAACCAGCTATTTGTCTGAGGGAGGAGTCAGCTTTTATAGGTAGCAAAGAGGTCATGTTATGCGTGTACTAGTGCGCATGTGCGGGTGCCATTCATTGGGGGAACTAACGTATGTGCGCTGAAACAATGTTTCACCCCGAACGTGCATGCGCTGAAGCCTCGTTCCGCCATGCAAGCGTGCAGGGAAACTATGGGACTGGCAGGATGTGTTCAGTCTCCTTCTCTGACACCTGGAGGATGGGGTAAACAGTTCAATCTCTGTATTTGTGGACAATACTAAGCTAAGCAGGGCAATAATTTCTCTGCAGGATGTGGAAACATTGCAAAAGGATCTGAACAAATTAATGGGGTGGGCAACTACATGGCAAATGAGGTTTAATGTAGAAAAATGTAAAATAATGGATTTGGGTGGCAAAAATATGAATGCAATCTATACACTGGGGGGGGGGACCTCTGGGGGAATCTAGGATGGAAAAGGAGCTGGGGGTCCTAGTAGAGGATAGGCTCAGCAATGACATGAAATGCCAAGCTGCTGCTAACAAAGCAAACAGAATATTGGCATGCATTAAAAAGGGGATCAACTCCAGAGATAAAACAATAATTTTCCCGCTCTACAAGACTCTGGTCCGGCCGCACCTAAAGTATGCTGTCCAGTTCTGGGCACCAGTCCTCAGGAAGGATGTACTGGAAATGGAGCGAGTACAAAAAAGGGACACTAAACTAATAAAGGGTCTGGAGGATATTAGTTATAAGGAAAGGTTGCAAGCACTGAACTTATTTTCTCTGGAGAAGAGATGCTTCAGAGGGGATATGGTTTCAATCTATAAATACTGTACTGGTGACCCAACAATAGGGATAAAACTTTTCTCGCACTTTTTTTTTGACACATGGCCACTCATTAAAATTAGAAGAAAAGAGGTTTAACCTTAAACTGCGTAGAGGGTTCTTTACTGTAAGAGCGGCAAAGATGTGGAATTCCCTTCCACAGGTGGTGATATCAGCAGGGAGCATTGATAGTTTTCAAAAAACTATTAGATAAGCACCTGAACGACCGCAACATACAGGGATATACAATGTAATACTGACATACAGTGGGGACGGAAAGTATTCACCCTAAAGTAAGCACCCTTTTGATCTAATACAGCCATGAGTCTTTTTGGGAGAGATGCAACAAGTTTTTCACACCTGGATTTGGGGATCCTCTGCCATTCCTCCTTGCAGATCCTCTCCAGTTCTGTCAGGTTGGATGGTAAGCGTTGGTGGACAGCCATTTTTAGGTCTCTCCAGAGATGCTTAATTGGGTTTAAGTCAGGGCTCTGGCTGGGCCATTCAAGAACAGTCACGGAGTTGTTGTGAAGCCACTCCTTCATTATTTTAGCTGTGTGCTTAGGGTCCTTGTCTTGTTGGAAGGTAAACCTTCGGCCCAGTCTTAGGTCCTGAGCACTCTGGAGAAGGTTTTCGTCCAGGATATCCCTGTACTTGGCCGCATTCATCTTTCCCTCGATTGCAACCAGTTGTCCTGTCCCTGCAGCTGAAAAAACACCCCCACAGCATGATGCTGCCACCACCATGCTTCACTGTTGGGACTGTATTGGACAGGTGATGAGCAGTGCCTGGTTTTCTCCACACATACCGTTTAGAATTAAGGCCAAAAAGTTCTATCTTGGTCTCATAAGACCAGAGAATCTTATTTCTCACCATCTTGGAGTCCTTCAGGTGTTTTTTAGCAAAATCCATGTGGGCTTTCATGAGTCTTGCACCGTTGAGAGGCTCCCGTCGGGCCACTCTGCCCCTACTGGTGGAGGGCTGCAGTGATGGTTGACTTTCTACAACTTTCTCCCATCTCCCGACTGCATTACTGGAGCTCAGCCACAGTGATCTTTGGGTTCTTCTTTACCTCTCTCACAAAGGCTCTTCTCCCCCGATAGCTCAGTTTGGCCTGGATGGCCAGCTCTAGAAAGGGTTCTGGTCATCCCAGACATCTTCCATTTAAGGATTATGGAGGCCACTGTGCTCTTAGGAACCTTAAGTGCAGCAGAAATGTTTTTGTAACCTTGGCCAGATCTGTGCCTTGCCACAATTCTGTCTCTGAGCTCTTCAGGCAGTTCATTTGACCTCATGATTCTCATTTTCACTGACATGCACTGTGAGCTGTAAGGTCTTATATAGACAGGTGTGTGGCTTTCCTAATCAAGTCCAATCAGTATAATCAAACACAGCTGGACTCAAATGAAGGTGTAGAACCATCCCAAGAAAAATGGACAGCACCTGAGTTAAATATATGAGTGTCACAGCAAAGGGTCTGAATACTTAGGAACATGTGATATTTCAGTTTTTCTTTTTTAATAAATCTGCAAAAATGTCAACAATTCTGTGTTTTTCTGTCAATATGGAGTGCTGTGTGTACATTAATGAGGTAAAAAGTGAACTTAAATGATTTTAGCAAATGGCTGCAATATAACAAAGAGTGAAAAATTTAAGGGAGTCTGAATACTTTCCATCCCCACTGTATAATCACACACATAGGTTGGACGTGATGGACTTGTGTCTTTTTTCAACCTCACCTAGTATGTAACTATGTAACTATGCCTTTCAGAAAACTCCTTGTGTGTTTGATTTTAAAGGTCATTTATTCTTATTTTTCTCCTGTCCTGTGTTTTGGGGTGTAATTGTAAGTTTACCTATGCTGTGTGTGAGAAATAAGTTATTAAAATGAGTGTGAAAAAATTGTTTTTTTTTATTATTATTTCATTTTTCAAAAAATGATGACAAAAAGTTACAACTATAAAAAACTCACCATACCTCTTACTAAATACCCTGTACTGTCTACTTTCCAAAAGGGGCTCTTTTGTGGGGTATTTGTACAGTCCTGGCATTTTTGGACCTCAAGAAATTAGATAGGCAGTCAGTTATCAGGATTGATCAATTTTCAAATATAAAAACCAAAGTTTGCGAAGTCTACAAATTTTACACAGACTAAATATTACACACACTCACACATTTTATTATTTTTTTTAAAAATCAAAGAATTGCAGCAGAATACATTTTGGCCTACATCTATGAAGAATGATTAACTGCACCAATGTATAATAAAAACTAAGACATTTTTTGTTTTCAAACCACCACTAAAAGCTCTATCAGCCCACCCCCCCACCCCCCCCCAAAAAAATAAATAATAATAATTATATATATATATATATATATATATATATATATATATATATACATATATATATATATATATATATATATATATATATATATATATATATATATATATATATATATATATAATATATATAATATATTTGCAAATGTGAGCAGACTAAACCCCTGCTTTTAACGCATACTGTTAGACAGGTTTACTTGGTTGTCTGCGGGGTGGTCGGTAAGTTAAGCTTGTTTTTTTCCTTGGATTTATCCTTGGCCTTGTTTATAATTGTTGTTAGCCTTCCAATGCTTATTACCGTGATAGCCAGCTATAGATGGGGGCGAGTGGCGTACCCTTTTTGCATCACTGTTGTGTTTTATGGTCAGGCAACGAACTGACACCTTTGCAGCCATTGTGCTTTATGCTGGGTGTTCAGTGTGCCCTTGTACCTTTAAGAAGGGGTGGCTCCCCTTCAGTCCACCTGCTCTCACCTATCCATCAGAATGCATGTGCCTCCACTGTGGGGACACTTATAAGTTAGTGTTAGGTACCACAGATACCAGGGTGCCTTGACAAGGCTCTGTGGCTTACGCATGCATTTGCAAATGTGTGCAGACTAAACCCCTGCTTTTAACGCATATTGTTAGACAGGTTTACTTGGTTGTCTGTGGGCTGGTCCGTAAGTTGAGCTTGATGTTTCCTTGGATTTATCCTTGGCCTTGTTTATCATTTTTGGCTGTCTACATGTATGTATCTTCAAGTGTCTTCAGTTCTCAAAAATCAGACACCTCCATTATCAATATCAATATTTTATTTGTCTACAGCAGCTCTGTGCTCATCTCTTAAATAATATTACAGTGATAGACCAAATGTGAGTGGCAGGTAAAGGGAGGAGCATGCCAGCTTTCCTTCCCAAAGCAAACATTTGCAAAATAAAGTGTCTTAGACTTTGAATCTCTTAAGTTGTTCAGTGTGACAATATATGCATTTATACCACTTTAGCTACTCTAATTGGCAAAGAGGGGCACTTTTAGTTCAGTAAATAAAATATAGTTCACAATTGACCAAGAAGCAGAACATACAATATGTTCAGTCTTACCTATTAGGATGCAATGCAGCGCATAGATCTGATACAAACCCTGCTACAAACCACAGCAAACAATAGTTAATTTAACAGTTTTATCAGTAAAAAAAAAAGAAAAAGGGATTTGATTGGCAACTCTGGTTTACTAAGTGTTTATCTACTATTTTATTAAATACTGTAAATGTTTGTTACAAAAAAAATGTATAAAAGGATTTAGATATAGAAAATAATTGTTCTTCGGATTAACGCGAGCATTGATATATATTGCATCAATGGAATCCTAAATTGTGACTAATGTTTATAAATCTGTTGCTCACACATCATGGAATAGTCATTTCCCTGTTTGTTGAACGCATTTCCTGAGGGAGAATATGGCTTTTATCTGAGGGCATGACTAAGATGTCTATTTTGCTTTAACAATGTATGCCATGCATAAGGCCAGTCAGGGTGGGAAATGGTGTGAAATGGAAAGTAATTTGAACTGTAATATTACATATTATTTTGTGAATAATATGCCTTTGAGGGTCACAGTATGGGGGCTCCTGCACAGCAGAAATATTATGAGCCAGTTTTCAAAATGTAATGCTTACTAACTACATTAAAGTGGTTGTAACCCTAAAAAAATAAAATAAAAAAAAAGAGACTGGTTTTTCGAAGCACGATAACCAGCATAGTGCTTGTACAGTGTTATTTATCCTTTTCTATGCTGTAAAATACCAGTTTGATCCTTCCTGTCCCTGTGCCCCCCTATGTGAACTGGCCACAGTAATCATGGCTGCTGAACCATGATACTATGATCAGTTTACATGCCTCTGTCATCCCACTGTGTTCAGAGTCTCTACCCTTTCCCCCCTCCCCCTCCCTCCCTGCCTGTCAGTTCCTAGTCTGTAAGCCATCTCCTCCCCTTCCCTCCCCTCCTGCCACTATTCCATGTGACTGTAATGTTAGTGATGACAATTGCTGGCAGCCCCTCTATAATAACAAGCTATACTGTGCAGTGTCTGTTTTATTTTAAATTATGCAGCTAAATACCTTATTTCACATTGCTGCTGTGTGGTCACGTGACCTCCCGGCTAACGATGTCAGAGGGGAATCTCAGCCCCACCCACTGTAGTCCTAAGATTGGGGAAGGAGAGCGGCGGGATGTCACACGACTGCGATGTGAAATAAAGAATTTAGCTGCATGATTGTAAAAAAGCAAAGACACTTCACAGTATAGCTCTTTTCTACAGAGGGGCTTCCAGTAATTGTCAGCACTAACTTTACAACCACTTTAAGGCCTCATGAACACTGCTGCTCCTAAATGCAAGTTAAGGAGCTTTTGGTGTTTTTTTGCCAAAGCCCTTGAACTCAACTCAATAAAAGCCTATGGGGTTAATTTACTTAAACCGGAGAGTGCAAAATCTAGTGCAGCTGTGCATTTGCAGATTTGCACCGGATTTTGTATTTTCTGGTTTTAGTAAATCAACCACAGTGTGTCCATGTACACATAGGCTTTTATCAGAGTTTAGGAGCAGTTAAACGTCCCTCTCCTGAACGCAGAAGAATTGCGTTTAGGAGAGAAACGTTTTGTCACAAAACGCAAACGCTGCAGTATCTCGCCAAAAATGCAGTACTGCTTTTTGACACATTTACCTATCTCTGCTGCCAGGAGAGTTACGTTTAGGGGTGGCCAGTGTACATGTAGCCTTATGCTGCTTTTGTAACTCTAAATTCAGCTCTGTGACATCACAAATTTGGCATATGTTTACTGTTATCAGTGTGCATTTAAAATTCAATGGCAATTTACAGTATATGAAAACGAAAGTAAACTGCCCTTGTGTAAACATATTAAACTTGTATATAGCAGCACCATTAACGTGAGATATGATCACATAAATAATGAATGTATAGCAAAAGTGTTGCGCTAAACAAAAATATAAATATAAATGTAAAACAATGAGTACATGTGTCTTCAAACTGACATCAGTGTAATGCCTTCACTTTGATAAAAAGTGCACAAACTATTAATTATTCAATTCCTCCACCTTGTGATAACCACCACCATAATAAAGGATGTACTCTTAGTAAAGTGTATTGACCACCTATTATGGGGGGGGGTCAAAAAAGGCTTGTGTATCTTATATGTTCCATCCACGCTTCCTGGTCCATATCAAAGAACAAGAGGAATTGTCCAGCAGTCACCTCTGAGCGGTGCTCCTCTGGTCCCGAAGCAAGATGTCCAATGGGATCAGGGCCATCTTTAATATATTCTTTAATATTGATTGGACCCTGGGCAAAAAATTTCTTGCCCCCCCATATGCAGTTTTGCTCTCCATCTTCTCTGAGACACACAATAAATAACAGCTAGAATCAAAATTCATTTACTGAATCAGATCAGGCAGCGATTGTGATTGGTTGCCAGAGGTTACAGTGTATCATTACAGCTCACTAGAGGTTACAGCACACATTACGGCTCACTGATTAGTTGCTAGAGGTTACAGCACATGATTTCTGCCTGTTGCTAGAGATTACTGTACATCAGTACTGCTTACTGATTGGTTCCTAGAGGGTACAGCACATCATCTCCTCACTGCCTGCACACCATGAACTGGGGAGGTGAGGTACCCCATTAATAGACAGAAAACACCTAGGGATCCTAGGACTACTGGCTGGGGGAAGAGGAGGGTGTGATCAATTGATATGCTAATTTTTTTTACTGACTACCAATATAAAGAAGAGTTGGCCACGAATGTAATATGTGTTTACACTGACCACTAATGTAATAGGGGTTTACACTGACCAACAATGTAATAGAAGCATTCACAGTAACCACCAATGTAAGGAGGGAGTTACACTGACCACCAATGTAAGGGAGACATTCACGCTGGCTACTAGTGTGAATGAAAGGATTCTACACCAAGCACCAATGTTATGAGAAGATTTACACTGACCACCGATGTAACTGAGACATTTACCAACAAGTGTCTGGGGAATGCCCAGGAAAAAGCCAAAGTCTACTTACCACCAGCTTGCAGACAACCAAATTGACCTAACAGTAAGCGTTAAAAAAGGGGTTTAGTCTGCACGCATTTGCAAACGCATGCATGAGCCAGAGAGCCACGTCACGGCACCCTTGTATCTGTGGTCCTAACACTAAACTATGAGTGTCCCCACAGTGGAGGCACATGCATTTATTGGATAAATGAGAGCAGGTGGCTGGAGGGGAGCCCACCCCTCCTTAAAGGTACAGGAGCACACCAAACACCCAGCAATGGCACAATGGCTGCAAAGGTGTTGGTGCACTGCTGGACCAATACAAACACTCACATGATAACAAAAGCTTGCCACCACTCTCATTTATAGCTGGCTATTGCAGTAAGCAGCATTGGGAGGCTAAAAAAGGTACCAACAAGTGTCTGGGGAATGCCCAGGAAAAAGCCAAAGTCTACTTACCACCAGCTTGCAGACAACCAAATTGACCTATCTAAAAGTAAGCGTTAAAAAAAGGGGTTTAGTCCGCACGCATTTGCAAACGCATGCGAGAGCCACGTCACGGCACCCTTGTATCTGTGGTCCTAACACTAAACTATGAGTGTCCCCACAGTGGAGGCACATGCATTTAATGGATAAATGAGATCAGGTGGCTGGAGGGGAGCCCACCCCTCCTTAACCACTTCCCACCCGGCCACTGCACATATACGGCCGGGTGGGAGCTCCCTCCTTCTGACTGGACGTTCCCGAACGTCCTTCAGAAGGAGCGGGATCACGCGGGCGCGCAGCCACGCGATCCCGATGCGCGCGTGTCACTCGGACACGCCGCATCTCAGAGCGGCAGGAGGGCAATGTGATTTGCCCTCCTGATCCGCACGATGGCTGTGTGTAATCACAGCCATCGTATAGTAAACAAGGGGGAGGGGGTGGCAGTTGACAGGAGATCGTGCCGCCACGTGCCCGAGCAGCGGCGCGATCCCGATCTACCTGTGTCCCCCAGAGACAGCACAACACAGGAGGGCCCTGTGATTGGCCCTCCTGATCACATGACGACTGTGTCCAATCACAGTCGTCATGTAATGTAAATAGAGCATAGTAACTGCTCTCATCTCTTCCTCTCCTCACACAGCCTGTCAGTGAGGAGAGGAAGAGAGATCTGTGCTGCAGCCAGGAGATCAGTGAGTAATAAAGCTGTTTGTCTGCTGTTTACCCACTGATCACCCAGCTAGTGTCCCCAAAACACAGTGTCCCCAAAACACAGTGTCCCCAAAACAGTGAAAACACCTGTCAGTGAACATCTGCCCGTCAACAACTGGCACATCTGTCCGCCAACAGCGGGCACATCTGTCCGCCAACAGCCGGCACATCTGCCCATCATCATCAGGCACATCTGCCCGCCTGCCATCAGGCACATCTGCCCACCTGCCTTCAGGCACATCTGCCCGCCAGTCATCAGGCACATCTGCCCGCCAGTCATCAGGCACATCTGCCCGCCAGTCATCAGGCACATCTGCCCGCCAGTCATCAGGCACATCTGCCCACCAGTCATCAGGCACATCTGCCCGCCAGTCATCAGGCACATCTGCCGCCCGCCATCAGGCACATCTGTCGCCCGCCATCTGACACCGTCAACAGCTAACACATCAGCCCATCATCAGCTGACACATCAGCCCGTCATCAGCTGACACATCAGCCCGTCAACAGCTGACACATCAGCTGCCCACCATCATCAGGCACATCTGCACGCCCGCCATCAGGCACATCTGCCAGCCGCCATCTGCCCACGATCAGGCACATCTGCCCGCCAACATCAGGCACATCTAGCCACCCACCATCTGGCACAGCCGCCCACCATCTGGCACATCTGCCACCTGCCATCTGACACATCTGCCCGCCAACATGACAAAAAGGTCTTACAGCGCAGAGGAGGCTCTCCAAATACTCCAGAGTATGTCGGACGAGAGTAGCGAGGAATTCTCTCCGTCAGACTCGGATAGTGACTATGAGCCAGTGGAAAGCAGTGGCTCCGAGTTGGAAACAGAGGAAGATAGAATCCTAACAAGGAGAATCAGGAGAAATGAGCAGGAGGAGGCATTCACCAGCAGCGCAGCACTCCAGGGCATCCACCAGCAGGCATCCACCAGCAGCGCAGCACTCCAGGATGATATGCAGGCATCCACCAGCAGCCCAGCACTCCAGGATGATATGCAGGCATCCACCAGTAGCGCAGCACTCCAGGGCATCCACCAGCAGGTATCCACCAGCAGCGCAGCACTCCGGGATAGGCGGGCATCCACCAGCAGTTCTGCAACCTTCCTAGAAGATAGGTCAGATGCTAGCAACGGATCCCATCAACGAGCCAGTGCCCATACTAGCCTCCCAGATGTTCTACTGTATGCAACATGGCTGCCCGATACATCAGTAGAACCTGTAATACCCCTTTTCACAGCCCAGCCAGGCCCTCAGATGCAGACGGAAAATGTAACCCCACTTTATTATTTTCATTTATTTTTTACCAATGATCTCCTAACCTACATTGTGGAGCAATGTAATCTATACGCCAGCCAACATATAGCCAACAATCCCAGTTCCTCATATGCCCATCCTTTTGTTTGTAAACCCCTCACCGTAGAAGAATTTAAAATTTTCCTTGGCCTAACCCTCAACATGGGGCTGACAAAAAAAAATGAACTCTGGTCTACCCAACCTATCCACCACATGCCGATCTATTCATCATTGATGCCCAGAACCCGTTATGAGATGATCATGAGATTTTTACACTTCAATAACAATGCCCAATGCCTCCCTCGAAATCATCCCAGTTACGATAAGTTATTCAAAATTCGGCCCCTAATCAATTTTTTTTGCGCCAGCTTCAAGGAGATGTTTACCCTTGATAGAAACATATGTGTGGATGAATCCCTGGTGCACTTCACCGGAAGACTGGGAATAAAACAATACCTCCCCAGTAAAAGAGCCAGACGTGGGGTAAAATTTTATAAGGTGTGTGACAGGGCCACGGGTTACACATATGATTTTATCATTTATGAGGGAAAAGACAGACAGCTAACCCCCCCTGGATGCCCTACCTACATGGGAACAAGTGGCAAAATTGTCTGGCAGCTGATCCAACCATTACTTGGGAAAGGTTACCACCTTTACGTAGACAATTTCTACACTAGTCTCCCACTTTTTCGTCATTTGTACCTAAAGAACACTGTGGCCTGTGGGACAGCACGGACCAACCGCAAAGGCTTCCCACAAAGATTGGTCGCCAAGAAATTGAAGCAGGGTGAAATGGCCAGTATGCGAACTGAAGAAGTACTAGCGGTGAAGTGGAGAGATAAAAAAAAGAGATGTCTACATCCTTTCAACAATACACGACGACACCTTGGTGGAACTTCAGAGAAGAAGAGGCCCCATACAGAAGCCAAAATGTGTGCATGAGTACAACCTATACATGGGGGGGGTGGATATGAATGACCAGATGATGCAGCCCTACTTGGCCACCAGGAGATCACTATTTTGGTACAAGAAAGTCGCCATTTATTTGATGCAACTTGCCCTATTTAATTCCTATATCATTTTTTCTAAGTGCACCCAAAGTTCCCTACCCTATCTAAAATTCCAAGAAGACGTCACAGCCCTTCTCTATCCCCAAGGCCAAGCCCCTCAACTAATTCGCTCCGATTCATTAGCCAGACTCCATGAAAGGCACTTTCCCGAAATCCCTCCTCTTACCCAAACAGGTTGCAAATCCAAAAAAAAAATGTTGTGTATGTGCAAGTAGAGGAATTCGCCGTGACACCCGATACTACTGTCCCCAATGTCCCTCCCAGCCAGGGCTCTGTATTGGAACGTGCTATCGGAGCTATCATACTTCACTACACTATTAGTACAGTGAAGATGATTTTTTTCCACTATCTGCCATTTCTGTGAATGACCCGGACTGTTAACGACTATGCCTCTGCCAAACATGTTTCTGCCTTCAACGTAAATTGACCCGGACTGTTAACGACTATGCCTCTGCCAAACATCTTTCTGCCTTCAACGTGAATTGACCCGGACTGTTAAATGACCATGATTTTTGCCTGCCTCCTGAACTGATCATTTGCCCTGCCACTGTACAGCACAGGGGTCTCACATATCTGAGGGGCTCCAGAAAAGGTTTTCCGAGTGGAGAAAACGTTTTTCTCCGGGTTTTTAGTTTTCTCGGATTAGGGTCTGGAGACTCGGAGGCTTCGTAGAGATTTGGGTGGGAAGAAGCCTCTACCCCTGTCCTCAGGTCTTACCTGACCAAGGCCCAATGTACAAAGTGCTGCCTGCTGCCACCTGAACTGGCCATGCCTTTGCCTGCCACATGACCTTGCCATGCCTTTGCCTGCCACATGACCTTGCCATGCCTTTGCCTGCCACCTGGACTGGCCATGCCTATGCCTGTTACCTGAACTGCCTGCTAAACCTTGGACTGTACTGAACCATGTTCATACTTTTCCATATCTGTCTGCTGCCTGGACAATTCCTGGACATTACTTTTGGCTGTCTGGACAAATGCTTTGGCTGCTCTGGAACGGTATTCCTGCCTGCTAAAACCACAGGTGAGCTTTTTTTTTTTTACCTTTTGCTCAGCAGAATGTATTTTGGGGTGTACATGCTATGTGTTAGAAGCCTGGAGGTGCTACTTGCATGTTGGGCCTCTGTATGTGGCCAGGTAGTGGAAAAGTCTCACACATGGGGTATCGCCATACTCAGGACGAGTAGCAGAATGTATTTTGGGGTGTCATTTTGGCTATGTACATGCTATGTGTAAGAAAGATCTTCTAAATTGACAACTTTGTGAGAAAAAAAATAGGTTTTCATTTTCTTTCCACATTTTCCAAAAACTTGTAGAAAGAAATGACATGTTCAAAAGACTCATTATGCCTCATAGAATATACATTGGGTTGTTTTCTTTCCAAAATGGGGTCATTTTGTGGGTAATTCCATTGTCCTGGTGCTCCAGGGCCTTCAAAAATGTGATAGGTACTCAGGAAATGAAATGTGTAATTTATGCCTTTAGAACGCCTGATGGTGCTATATGGATGTTGGGCCTCTGTATGTGGCCAGGCTGTGGAAAAGTCTCACACATGGGGTATCGCCATACTCAGGACGAATAGCAGAATGTATTTTGGGGTGTAATTGCAATTATGCCTGCACCGTGTGTGAGAAATAACTTGTAAATATGACAATTTAGTGAAGAAAAAAAAATCTATATTTCTTAATTTTCCAAAGCATTGTGGGGAAAAAATTTCAACTTCAAAAAATTCACTATGCCTCTTACTAAATACCTCAGACTGTCTTCTTTTTAAAAAGGGGTCTTTTGGGGGGTTAATGTACTGTCCTGACATTTTAGGGCCTCAAGAAATTAGATCAGTGCATTAGGCCATCAGTGCATTAGGACTGATACATTTTCAATAATGCGTAGCATGGCTTGTAGACTCTATAACTTTCACACAAACCAATGATCATACAATTATCAGGATTTTTTTTACCAAAGACATGTGGTAGAATACATTTTTGCCTAAATTTTCGACAAAAGTTAATTTTTTTGGTTTCTTTTAAAAGAGAAAGTAGAAAATTTTGGGTTTTTTTCAAAATATTTTCTCTTTTTTCGCTTATATCACAAAAAATGAAAAATTAAGTGGTGAATAAATACCACCAAAAGAAAGCTCTATTTGTGTGAACAAAATTATAAAAATTTCATTTGGGTACAGTGTAGCATGACTGAGTAATTGTCATTCAAAGTGAGAGAGCACTGAAAGCTGAAAATTGGTCTGGGAAGGAAGGGGGTGAAAGTGCCCAGTATTAGGGTGGTTAAAGGTACAGGAGCACACCAAACACCCAGCAATGGCACAATGGCTGCAAAGGTGTTGGTGCACTGCTGGACCAATACAAACACTCACGTGATAACAAAAGCTTGCCACCACTCTCATTTATAGCTGGCTATCGCAGTAAGCAGCATTGGGAGGCTAAAAAAGGTACCAACAAGTGTCTGGGGAATGCCCAGGAAAAAGACAAAGTCTACTTACCACCAGCTTGCAGACAACCAAATTGACCTATCTAACATTAAGCATTAAAAAAGGGGTTTAGGGGGGGCGCATGCGCGGCGCCGAGGAAGATGGACGCTTGAGTCTGTAGCTCCGCTCCACCCGGGACTATAACGGCCTCCTGAGGGCTATTAACCACACTTTAAGCCTCAATTCTCGCACCCCTCAAGCCAGCAACACTCGGTGCATGCCTTCGAGGAGAAAGAAATCCCGAGGATCCTCTCAAAACACCCTGACCCACGATCTCCTTCGCACGCGGGAGCGGTTCAGCATGCCTCAAGATGGCGCGGCCGGGAAAGGGGAATCTCCCACTCCAGCTACTCCGCCACGATCGAATCCCTCTCCGTCCACAAGCACGGCGGGTGTGTACCATGCTACCCTTTCAAAGGCGGATTTAGATGTCAGCTTAGAAGCTATGTACACCAGACTGGCCACAAAGTTTCAAACGGAGCTACACAAGACATCACACACTCTGTCACAGGAGATTGCGGCCTTGGGCTCACATACAGAACTCCTGGAAACGAAACACGATGAACTGGCCCTGGCATACAATGACCTCAGTCGGGAGCATGAATCCCTAGCTTTAGCCCTGACTGCCATCCAAGCACAAGTCGAAGACCTCGACAATAGAAATAGACGCAATAATTTGCGTCTGCGAGGCATTCCAGAGACTGAAACTGACCTAATCCCGACCGTGATTAGATTGTTTAAATCTCTCCTTCCAGAACATGACTCCGCGGCGTTTAAATGTGACCGCATCCACAGGGCGCTCCGTCCAAAGCCCCCGGATGATAAGCCTCCTAGGGGTGTAGTCCTCTGTATGAAGGACTTTCTCATCAAGGAAGAAATTCTGAGAGCTGCCCGGAACAAACCACATATATCACTTGATGACCATCTCATCCAGATCTACCCGGATATCTCCCCAGCTACCCTGGACAGGAGAAGGAGTCTGAAGGAAATCACCACTGCGCTTCAATCAGCACACATTCGCTATAGATGGGGATTTCCGTTCAAGTTACAGGTCCCACACAATGGCACTACCTTCTCAGCTACTACCTTACAAGAGGGTCAAGAGATCCTGGGTTACAGGTCCCAAACAATGGCACTACCTTCTCAGCTACTACCTTACAAGAGGGTCAAGAGATCCTGGTGAAACTTGGCCTTCTGGATCCTGCTGCAATCCGCCGCCCCCCCTTGACACCCCGTCCTGCCCCCATCTGGCAAACACCACCACCCAGGAGAGATAGACGGAGAATCCGTTATGACATCGGAGAGGAACTTGCCATCCAACCACGCTGAAAGCGTTGCGGACTACCACCTTTTGTCTCCTTAAGACACTTCGCACTGACTTCGCTCTGCATTTTTGTTTAAGAGCAACTGTCCCTCGGAGTCGCGCTAGGTTCACCCCACCCAGCAACAAGGGTTTTTTTTTTCCTTTTTTTTTCCTCTTTTGGGACGTTGTGTAACCAGTTAATCTTTTTTTTTTAGCTAATCAACCCCACTAGAGTTTCGCTCTGTAGCCCTCCAGTGGGTTTTGCAGAACTGCTGGGAACGAGACCTAGTTGTCTCGCGTGTAATTGAACTGTTTGTCAGGTAAAGTTCCTTTTTACTTTTTCTTTACCTGACCCGGCTTGGTCGTTGACCTCCATGCCGTTTTCTTGTTCCTTTTGCTGTTTTTTTCTTTTTTGTTTCATAATTGTTTATTGTTTTTCCTTTTATGCTGGTCAGCCAGTTTACAGCCTAGAATCCTTTTTCAGCATCTGTCCTCTATGGAAAACCCCTAAACCTACCCTTGAAAATGTCTTCTATTGGAATGATGTATATTGTATTTACAATTGGCTAGGTGGGATTGTGGCGGTACTCCTGCTATGTATGGTGAGTCCTAGTTTGAGCAGACTCTCAGACTCCCAAGTACGGTTTCTTTTAAACCCTCTCACAAACCATAGAGTTAATGTAACTAAATATGGCCATTACCTGTATTTCACATAATGTGAAGGGATTTAATTCCCCCATAAAGAGGCGCAAGGCCTTTGATTTGTATGGGCAGCTTGGTGCCAAAATTCTCCTAATACAGGAGACACATTTCTCCCATTCCTCATATCCTAAATTCTTCCATAGGCACTTCCCTCAGTCGTTTTACTCCCTTTACTCAACCAAGAGCAGGGGTGCCGCCATATTTTTACATGCTTCCCTCCCCATGGAGGTTAAACAATGTTTCAAGGATAAGGATAGCAGGTTTGTTATTATCAAGGGTGTGTTACACAATAGAGAAATCACGATTGCCAGTGTTTACGCCCCCAATGATGCACCCGCATCCTTTTTTAAATCCTTCTTTGATAAATTAGCCTCCTTGAACTCTCCCCATCTTATAATAGGAGGGGATTTCAACTTAGTGGCTAACCCCACACTTGATAGATCCTCCTCCACAAAGGTCTCCAAAGCTTTCCCCAGGTCTCTTACCCAAGGCCTTTTGGACCACCAGCTGGTGGATACCTGGAGAACGCACAATCTGGGGATTAAAGAATTCACCTTTTACTCTCACCCTCACAATAGTTACGCCAGGTTAGATTACATCTACACCACCCCCATTATATTGGCAAACTCCACTGAAGCCACGATCCACCCCTGTGTTTGGTCAGACCATCACGTAACGTCCTTTACTACTAAATTGATAGGGTTGACCCCGACACCTTATACATGGAGACTGAATGAAGCTTTACTTTCAGACGTAGTGGCCGAATCCGAGACAGCTAAATCTATTAAAGAATACTTTTCTCTAAACGCCCTCCCCGACATTCCCCCTTCCATTTTATGGACAGCCCATAAGGCAGTCCTGAGAGGTAAACTAATCAGCATTGCCTCATCCCACAACAAAATTCACAGACAAAAAATCATGACCCTCACCACCGAACTAGACCGCATATATAAAAATACTAACACGTTAGGCCTAGATTCAACTAGAAAACTAATAGACCAAAAGCGCCTTGAATTGGACTCCCTTCTGTCCTCTAGGATCGAAAAAGACTTACGTTGGTCCAAGGCCAAATTTTTACTGCACAACAACACTGCCTCCACTTTATTTGCAAGAAAACTAAACCAGACATTCCACCCCACACATGTATATAAACTTACCTCAAATACAGGGCCACCCACCTCCCATCCCAAAGAGGTACTGCAAATTTTCGAACAATTTTATTCCTCACTATTATCTCCGTCCCCAAATTCCCCTACTCCAGCAGATAATACCCGGTTCCAGGACATTCATATTCCCACTCTCTCACCTACCCAAATAGAAAAGCTCAATACCCCTATCACCCCCTCAGAGGTTCTAAATGTCATTAAGTCCCTTAAGACAGGCTCTGCCCCCCAGCCCAGATGGCTTTTCGGCCATATACTACAAGAAATTCGCCACCCTACTCACCCCTGGCCTAGTTCAATTGTTTAATTGGATCTTACAAGGTGGTAATTTTCCAGACGAGATGCTGCTGGCAAATATGTCCCTGATCCCTAAACCTAACAAAAATCACTTACTCCCCCAAAATTATAGACCAATTTCGGTCATGAACAATGATGTAAAAATCTTTAGCAGAATCCTGGCGGACAGATTGGCTTCCATCATATCCTCTCTTATTTCACCTTTCCAGTCAGGTTTTATACCCCATAGATTCATAACAGATAACATCAGATTAGCCTCTAACATTATCCAGGACTCCAATTTAAATTCCCGTAAACTTTTCTTACTCAGCCTAGACATACACAAGGCGTTTGATAGCGTCTCCTGGAGCTATCTATCCACGCTTCTTCAACGCATGGGATTTCAGGAGGAATTTTTACATGGTTTTAGAGCCCTTTATATAAACCCTAATACTCAGATCAAAATCCCAGGCTGTAGTTCTGATTTCTTCTCCATAGGGAGGGGCACCAGGCAGGGATGCCCACTTTCCCCACTAATTTTTGCCCTGGCTCTTGAACCCATGGCTATTGCGATTCTCAATAACCAAAATATATCCGGTTACACCAAGGGCTCCTCTTCATACAAATTCTATATGTATGCGGATGATGTCCTTTTGTTTCTAACGAATCCCCACACCTCCCTGCCAAATCTCTTACAAACCTTAACAAGTTTTGCTGGAGTCTCCGGCCTCAAGGTCAATGTCTCGAAATCAGTTGCCCTCCCTGTGGGCTTCTCTCAGGCAGAGGTGCAACAATTTAAAAATACCTTTCATTTTGTATGGAAAGAAACCTGCTTATCATATCTGGGCATTGATCTGACAGGGGACTTTAGCAAATTTTTTGAGCACAACTACCCCCCCATGCTATCTAAGTTGAATTGAAGAAAACACTTAAATCATGGTCTCAGCTCCACATCTCTTTCCTTGGCAGAATAACAGCCCTTAAAATGGTAATACTTCCCAGATTGCTGTACCTTTTTCGATCCCTTCCAGTTAGAGTGTCTAAATCTTACCTCCTCTCCTTTCAAGCCCACATTAATAAATTTATATGGCAAGACAAGCCTCCCAGATTTGCTAGAGATGTTCTATATCGTTCTTCAAAGAGGGGGGGCCTGGGGGTTCCCCGCATTTGGTTATACTATATTGCATGTAGATTTGCTCAACAGGCTCAGTGGAACATAAGGAACTCCAAGGTCCCATGGGTCAAATTTGAACAAGACTCTATTGCCCCACTGTACTTACCTGGAATAATGTGGTCCTCCAACCCCCCCCTCACTGCAATATCTAACAAAAATCTCATAGTCAATATAGGTTTGAAACTCTGGAATACCTATAAGAAGAAATATAATCTCTCCTCTCAACCCCCCCTGGGTGCCTCCTATATAGGAGATCCCAGATTCCCTATAGCCTTTGCTCACCCGGAACTATTTGAGGAGTGGACCCAACATAACCTGATCACATTAGGGGATTTTCTGGAAGACTCCAAATTTATCTAATTTTCTTCTTTTAAGTCTCGTTTTCTTATGCCAGACAGAGAATTCTACCACTTCCTTCAGATCAGACATTTTTTCCAACATCACTACCCCCCCTCCCCAGCTGACCATAAGACGTTATATGAGGACGTGTGTCATGCGGCCCCCCGTCAAAGGGGCCTCATCTCACTGATCCATAGCTCACTGGTATCGGGGGATGATTCTCTGGCTCTGAAATACAGATCTCAATGGGAGCAGGAGCTAGTATTACACCAAGATGATATAGACTGGGATAAGGGATGGTTGAATATACGTAAGTGTTCAAAATCCCTTACAATAAAAGAGACAGCCATCAAACTCATAACGAGATGGTATTATACCCCGGCCCGGATACACAAGATTTATCCGCAGACTTCACCTAACTGCTTTAGGGGTTGCACTCAATTAGGCTCATACATCCACATTTTCTGGGAATGTGAAAAGTTACAACCCACCTGGAAAGAAATACTAAAATTAATTGACAAATTAGTAGGGGACCCCATAAGTCTCACCTTCCATCGTTGCATTCTATTTCAAGATATCCCAGATATCACCAAACCCCAGCAGAGGTTGATTCACTCAATATGTCTCGCCATGCTTTGGGGAATCACCCTTCACTGGAAATCCTCTTCGATCCCTTTTGCACAAATCATATCCCGTATAGATTCTATGAGGGTTACCGAGAAAATATTTCATACCTTACATGATTCCATACCTGTTTTTGATGCTAAATGGAACCCTTGGTTCCTTCACAGGCTTCAAGACTGACCGTGTAACAGCATGTTTGATTATGCTACACTTCCTTTCTGTTCACAACATTTTTAATTTTTCTTTCCCCCTTTTTTTTCTTTTCGGTTTGTTTTTGGCTTCTTTCTTTTTTGGTTTTTAAAAAGAAAAGCATTTACTGTGTCCTAGGATATCATTCTATAACTGAATGTAACTCAAGTAGTTATAACTGTGATATATAGCTCATAATCCCAACTGTGAATGTGCACTCTTGATATGACACCCCATGATTGTTATATTACCCTGATGGATATTGTTCCTAATGCTACTTTATATGTAAGTGCTCTTTTCTTTACTGTTTCCAATAAAAACCTTTTGAAAACAAAAAAAAAAAGGGGTTTAGTCCGCACGCATTTGCAAACGCATGCGTGAGCCACAGAGCCACGTCACGGCACCCTTGTATCTGTGGTCCTAACACTAAACTATAAGTGTCCCCACAGTGGAGGCACATGCATTTAATGGATAAATGAGAGCAGGTGGCTGGAGGGGAGCCCACCCCTCCTTAACCACTTGCTTACTAGGCACTTAAACCCCCCTCCTATCCAGACCAATTTTCAGCTTTCAGTGCTCTCACACTTTGAATGACAATTACTCAGTCATGCAACACTGTACCCAAATGATTTTTTTTGTCCTTTTTTTCATACAAATAGAGCCTTATTTTGGTGGTATTTGATCACCTCTGTGTTTTTTATTTTTTGCGCTATAAATGAAAAAAGACCGAAAATTTTGAAAAAAAACACATTTTTCCTAATTTCTGTGATAAAATTTTGCAAATTCGTAAGTTTTCTTCATAAATTTTGGCCACAATTTATACTGCTACATATCTTTGGTAAAAATAACCAAAAATTTGTGGAAATTATTTGGTCTGTGTGAAACTTTTAGAGTCTACAAGCTATGGTGCAAATCATAAAAAAATGATCACATCTGATGTACTGAGGCCTATCTCATGTCCTGAGACCCTAACAAGCCAGGAAAGTACAAATGCCCCCCAAATAACCCCTTTTTGGAAAGTAGACATTTCAATGTATTTAGTTAGCGGCATGGTGAGTTATTTGAAGTTGCATTTTTTTCCCACAATTCTTTGCAAAATTGAGATTTTTTTTTTCCCCCACAAAATTGTCATTGTAATAGCTTATTTCTCTCACATGGTATGTGTATACCACAAATGACACCCCAAAATACATTCTGCTACTCCTCCTGAGTATTACGATACCACATGTGTGGGACTTTTTCACTGCCTGGCCACATACAGAGGCCCAACATGCATGGAGCACCATCAGGTGTTCTAGGAGCATAAATTACACATCACATTTCTCAACCACCTATTACACTTTTGAAGGCCCTGGAGCACCAGGACAATGGAAACACCCACAAAATGACCCCATTTTGGAAAGCTAACACCCCAAAGTATAATCTATGAGGCATAATGAGTCTTTTGAATGGTTTATTTTTTTCCAGAAGTTTTTGGAAAATGTGGAAAAAAATGAAAACACATTTTTTTTTTACACAAAGTTGTCCGTTTATAAGATATTTCCAACACATAGCATTTAGATAGCAAAAATGACACCCCAAAATACATTCTGCTACTCCTCCTGAGTATTACGATACCACATGTGTGGGACTTTTTCACTGCCTGGCCACATACAGAGGCCCAACATGCATGAAGCACCATCAGGTGTTCTAGGAGCATAAATTACACATCACATTTCTCAACCACCTATTACACTTTTGAAGGCCCTGGAGCACCAGGACAATGGAAACACCCACAAAATGACCCCATTTTGGAAATCTAACACCCCAACGTATAATCTATGAGGCATAATGAGTCTTTTGAATGGTTTATTTTTTTCCAGAAGTTTTTGGAAAATGTGGAAAAAAATGAAAACGCATTTTTTTTTTACACAAAGTTGTCCGTTTATAAGATATTTCCAACACATAGCATTTAGATAGCAAAAATGACATCCCAAAATACATTCTGCTACTCCTCCTGAGTATGGCGATACCACATGTGTGAGACTTCTACACAGCCTGGCCACATACAGAGATCCAACATGCAAGGAACACCGTCAGGTGTTCCAGGGACACATAGCATGCACATACCAAGAATTACACCCCAAAATACATTATGCTGAGCAAAGCGTAAACAAAAAAGATTACCTGTGGTTGTAGTAGCGCAGTTGAACACAGGAGGATAGCACTGGTCCAGGCAGCAGGCAGGGACTTGGTCAGCAGCGGCGAGCACAATTGTCCAGGCAGCAGGCAGGGTTACTGTCCATATAAAGTCCAGGGTCAGTGCAGGCAGAGATATTGTCCGCAGTGCCAAAAATATTGGTCCTGGTAGTAGGCAGGTCCATGTGGTGTGGTCAGTGCAACAGGCAGAGGCATGACGGCAGTAAGTCGTACACGCAGAAGTAGGGCCTCGTTCAGGACAGAATGGGGACAGGGGTAGAGGCTTCTCCCACCCAAATCTCTTTGAAGCCTCCGAGTCTCCAGACCCTAATCTAGAATTGAGAAAACAAAAAAAATTGTTTTCTTCATCCAGAAAAACAATTCTGGAGCCCCCTCACATATGTGAGACCCCTGTGTTGAATCCCACTAGTCCAGTTGCAGGGTACAAGATCAGTCCAAGAGGCAGGCAAATATCATGGTCAAACAGTCCAAGGTCAGTTCCAGATCAGGCAGAGGTATGTACAGAATCGTTGGGCAGAAGCATGGTCGAATAACAGTCCAGGGTCAGTTCCAGATCAGGCAGAGGTATGTGCAGAATCGTTAGGCAGAAGCATGGTCAAATAACAAGCCAGGGTCAGTTACAGAGGCGGCAGTGGCATAAGGGGTGTGAGGGTAAATTGCAGGAACGTAGGGGGAGGCCTGGTTCAGAAGGACATTTTGCACAATAATAAGATGTGTCTCTTCTGGAATCCAGCTCTGGTACACACCTTACATTTTTTTTGCCGTCGTTGGCCTGTTGGTTTGGGAGGGATCTTATCTGGAAAGTGGCGTTCGGAGAGTCGACTTAGAACATCAGATCGGATATTTTCTGGGGGGCCGTTCGGGAATGTAAGGGCAGTGAAAACTTCCTCCTGGTAGCCAAGGAAGCGTTTGGGGTTTTGGGTGGAGTTACGATAAATGACATAAGAATTGTAGATGGCCAAATGAAAAAAATAAATTGCGACTTTCTTATACCAATGGTATGTCCGTCTTGTAGCAAGGTACGGTTCCAGCATCTGGTTATTCAAGTCGACTCCCCCCATAAACAAATTATAGTCAAAGATGCATTTAGGTTTCTGTATGGGGCCATTTCTTCTGGGGATTTCCATGAAGGTATCATCGTGGATTGAAGACAACATGTACACATCTCTTTTGTCTCTCCACTTCACTGCCAAAATCTCGTTGTTTCATAGACTCGCCGTTTCTCCTTTTCTCAATTTTTTATTGACCAGACTTTGAGGAAAGCCCTTCCGGTTCTTTTTGATGGTACCACATGCAGGCGTCTTCTTCCGATGCAGGTTGTGGAACAGGGGCAGAGATGTGTAGAAGTTATCTACGTACAGGTGGTAGCCTTTCTCCAATAGGGGGTATGTGAGGTCCCAAACAATTTTCCCGCTTGATCCCAAGTAGTCTGGGCAATTAGGGGGTTGCAGCTGGGTGTCCTTCCCTTCGTACACTTTGAAGTCATACAAGTAACCTGTGACTCGGTCACATAATTTGTATACCTTCACCCCATAGCGGGCCCTTTTACTGGGAATATATTGCTTTATTTTAAGCCTGCCACTAAACTTAAGAAGGGACTCATCCACACATATGTTTTTGTCCGGGGTAAACAGCAGGGGGAATAGTGCAGAAAAATAATTTAAAAGTGGCCAAATTTTGAAAAGTCTATCATAGTTTGGGTCATTTCGGGGAAGGCACTGGGTATTGTCATTGAAATGAAGAAACCTCAATATCATGAGGTATCTGTTTCTGGGCATTACTTTGGAGTATACTGGCATGTGTTGGAGGGGGTGGGTTGACCAATAGGACAGCAAAGTGTTTTTTTCGTGATTCCCATGTTAAATGTGAGCCCTAAAAAAACCTTCAACTCCTCCACCGTTAGGTCTCTCCATTCGTAGGGACGGGCATAGTAGGACGTTGGATTATTCGCAATGAATTGCTGTGCATAAAGGTTGCACTGGGCCACAATACTAGACAGCATGTCCTCGGTAAAAAATACATTTAAAAAATCTATTGGGGAAAAATTCTCCGTGTTCACCTGGACTCCTGGCTGGGCAGTGAAAGGGGGAATGTTGGCTTCTCCTGAATTAGGAGGAAGCCACAAGGGGTTCTGCAGGGCATAGGGAAGGCTGGCATGGGTCCTTGGCCTTTCTTGCCAAGGCACTGCGGTGCTGGTGGATGGCACTGCCGTGCTGGTGGATGGGACTGCCGTGCTGGTGGATGGGACTGCCGTGCTGGTGGATGGGACTGCCATGCTGGTGGATGGGACTGCCGTGCTGGTGGATGGGACTGCGGTGCTGGTAGATGCCACTGCCTCCCCACCAGAACGCCTTCGTTTGGCAGGCCGAATCTCTTCCTCCTCTGAGTCACTCAGTGTTTCACTACTGAGGACTGGCTCATAATTTATGTCCGACTCGGAATCGGAAAGGGAATCTGAAAAAGAGAGCTCCCCGTTGCTCTCGTCGGCCTGGGACAGTATTTGGTACGCCTCCTCGGCGGAAAAGCTTCTTTTGGCCATGGTTGCTAAGCCTGCACTGATGGGCACTGATGAGGCGGCACTGATGAGCACAGATGGGCACTGAGGTGGCACAGAGGGGCACTGATGAGGTGGAACAGATGTGCACTTATGAGGTGGAACAGATGTGCACTAATGAGGTGGAACAGATGTGCAGATGTGCACTGATGAGGTGGCACAGGTGGGCACTGATGAGGTGGCACAGGTGGGCACTGATGAGGTGGAACAGATGTGCACTGAGATTGCACAGATGTGCACTTATGAGGTGGCACAGCTGGGCACTGATGGGACGGCACAGATGGGGCAGCACAGATGGAGCGGCACAGATGGGGCGGCATAGATGGGGCGGCACAGATGGGGCAGCACAGATAGGGCAGCACAGATGGGGCGGCACTGATGAGGCAGCACAGATGTGCACTGAGGCAGCACAGATGGGCACTGATTGGCACAGGTGGGCACTGATGAGGTGGCACAGGTGGGCACTGATGAGGTGGCACAGGTGGGCACTGATGAGGTGGCACAGGTGGGCACTGATTGTGCAGATGTGCAGCTGGACACTGATCACCGCTGGGCAGACAGGTGGGCACCGATTGGCACAGGTGGGCACTGATTGGCACAGGTGGGCACCGATTGGCACAGGTGGGCACCGATTGGCACTGTACTGATGGTGCACTGTACTGATAGCACTGTATTGATGGGTCACTGTATTGATGGGGCACTGTATTGATGGGGCACTGTGGGCACTGTAGGCACAGTAAATCACAAACGAACACTCACAGAACGCTGACAGATCTCTCTCTCCTCACACGCTGTCTCTGTGTGAGGAGAGAGAGCCAGCAATGAGAGATGATCTCAATTGTTTACATTTCAGATCATCTCTCATTGGAGGCAGCCATTCCGCTGTAAACGCCCGCTGTGATTGGCCGTTTACAGCGATATGTGATTGGCTGTGTCCAAGGGACACGGCCAACACAGAATTTCCCCGTTGCGCGCAACGGGGAGCGAGGAAGGGGGAGGCCGTCATATGACGGCCTCCCGGGAATTGACATCCGCGCTGAAGCCGTCATTCGGCTACGGCCGGATGTCAGGAGGTTAAAGGTACAGGAGCACACCAAACACCCAGCAATGGCACAATGGCTGCAAAGGTGTTGGTGTACTGCTGGACCAATACACGTGAGTGTTTGTATTGGTCCAGCAGTGCACCAACACCTTTGCAGCCATTGTGCCATTGCTGGGTGTTTGGTGTGCTCCTGTACCTTTAAGGAGGGGTGGGCTCCCCTCCAGCCACCTGCTCTCATTTATCCATTAAATGCATGTGCCTCCACTGTGGGGACACTCATAGTTTAGTGTTAGGACCACAGATACAAGGGTGCCGTGACGTGGCTCTGTGGCTCACGCATGCGTTTGCAAATGCGTGCGGACTAAACCCCTTTTTTAACGCTTACTGTAAGTTAGGTCAATTTGGTTGTCTGCAAGCTGGTGGTAAGTAGACTTTGGCTTTTTCCTGGGCATTCCCCAGACACTTGTTGGTACCTTTTTTAGCCTCCCAATGCTGCTTACTGCGATAGCCAGCTATAAATGAGAGTGGTGGCAAGCTTTTGTTATCACGTGAGTGTTTTTATTGGTCCAACTGAGACATTTAGCCTGCGTTCACATTTGTGTGTTGAGAATGCATACAAAATCGCTTTCCTAACACCACAGAAACGTGTTGCCCTTTAGCAGATACACAGCAGTGCCAATAAGTTTCAATGACACCCTCACGCATTTGCTGATATGTGCCTTGGCACCGTGTGATTTTGAAAAAAGGTTTGGGACTTTCTTCCGCATTTGTAGCGCATAGAGCAGCCCATTGAAATGAATAAGCTGCCCTACACATGACTTACATCTTTATCTACCCTGTCGGTACACCTTTTCCTCCTAAAACAAGTGCTAACCCCTGCACCCCAAACCTCCCCATCCTCTCCACTCCAATCCCCCTCCCCTTTAACTCTACCTGCCTCCTCTGCTCATCTTTGCACCCACCTTCCTTACCTCCATACATTGCCTTGCTCACCTGTGCAACCCAAACTGTAATTCCTTCTCTGCCTACCTCCCCCCCACACTAATTTGCTTACCTTTGCAGAATAGGCTTAATGACCACAGTTGTGGGCATGCCCCTTTATCTCCCCAGTGGGCAGCATTCAGTATAGGTGATGGTGGATATGACCTCAGGGGGGCATGATATACATATGAATACTGCCTCTATTTACATATGAGTGCTGCTAGTCTTCCTCTATTTACATATGAATCTTGCTGCTATTTACATATCAATGCCGGTATTTATGTAAAACAGGGTCTGCAGGTGAATCATCTGTACACAACAATAGGGCAGAGCTGGGCAGCATTGGTAACAGAACTTCACACTGAGATATCAGGACACAGCACGGGACTAAAATCTCAAGGGACTAGGGAATTTAAAATAGTTATGAGGTATTCCTGCGCTATCGTGAACGGGGTTAGGGAGAAAGGAGGGGGGGGAAACCAAATCTCAATAAGACAAGGAAAAGCAGCCTACACCGGATGGAGTACAGACTGTTCCCAGATAAAAAGAACTAGAATAAAGTGTGGTGCTGCGCTAATCCCAATGAGATTGGTGTGTATTAGCTCTGTGCTCGTGAGTGTCTTGTAGTGCACCCAAATTAAGTCTCTGCAACTGTAACAGAGCAGTAAAAAGATGACCTAATGTGACAGTTGAATCCTTATGTGCTGATGGTGTGTATGATCAAAAAAACCGTAGTATAGATTCACAATAAATAGTAATAAATATAACGTGCAAAGTGATTAGTGCTTAAAAATCATGATAGCAAACATAAATGTATGGGTGAATAAATATAGCATAAATAAAAATCGCAGCTGGCTCAAACTATCGCCAGTCGCCAACTCACTTAATTAAATATAAATCAACACATTCATAAGTGCATGTATACCTAAAGTGCATCCAGTGCAAGTTAAATGTGACTAAGTGTTAAAAGTTCATAAATATGCATGACGTCACGCGTAGGGACGGGACAGGCACTCTTTGACAGTTATTGTATTACGAGCTCGCCGCTCGTCGGATCTCCACTCGGTTTTTAACGCTTTATGTGAGTACTGAATTTTATACTGTAATAAAAGTGATATGCTTCCATACAATATTACACTATTGTGGGCTTCCTTTCTTAATCTATCTTGGTGACCCCGGGACACTACTTGAAAGGACCAGACGCCCCTACAAGAGAAGCGATCAAGATAGGACCATATTCCCACCATCCTCCATTACAGATTATACCCATGGTCTCTACAAAGGCCGCCATGCCTCTAAGTGGCTAAACGCGATTACCCCATTACCCTCAGGTAAGGGGCCACTGCCCACCAATGTGCACATTGTTGCATGAAGACTGACCACTATTGTCACCCATGTTTAGCACGGAAGTCATTACACGTTTTATGGACTTTGATTGATTGTTGGTCGCCGCAAGGAGCACTGTACCTGATAATATTTTGCACGCAGATTTGCATGCATATTTATGAACTTTTAGCACTTAGTCACATTTAACTTGCACTGGATGCACTTTAGGTATACATGCACTTATGAATGTGTTGATCTATATTTAATTAAGTGAGTTGGCGACTGGCGATAGTTTGAGCCAGCTGCGATTTTTATTTATGCTATATTTATTCACCCATACATTTATGTTTGCTATCATGATGTTTAAGCACTAATCACTTTGCACGTTATATTTATTACTATTTATTGTGAATCTATACTACGGTTTTTTTGATCATACACACCATCAGCACATAAGGATTCAACTGTCACATTAGGTCATCTTTTTACTGCTCTGTTACAGTTGCAGAGACTTAATTTGGGTGCACTACAAGACACTCACGAGCACAGAGCTAATACACACCAATCTCATTGGGATTAGCGCAGCACCACACTTTATTCTATTTCTTTTTATTAGGGAATTTAAACTGGGATAGTGGGCAAGTATGAGGCAGCTGCTGTGGGCCCCACAACAATGACAGCGCCCAGGGCAGCTGCCTCTTTTGCCCTGCCTTAAAGATGGCCCTGAGTGGGATGTGTCAATATAAAGATAAACGCCAATAGTGAAAAATCCTTAAAAATCCGCTTTATTTAAGTAATGCATAGCATGCCATTACATGGGTACAATCTTCCTCAGTCCAAAGACAAGAACATTCAATCCAAATTTGATGACAGGAGATAAACCTTTTACCCGAGGGCTGAAGGTCCTCTCTGACATGACACATGCAGCAGGACAGGTTAGTACCTCACAAATGTATTGGTCCACCTCCAGCTGGTGGTTTAGTTACAGCAGGGGTAGGAAACCTCAGCCCTCCAGCTGTGGTGAAACTACAAGTCCCATGAGACATTGCAAGACCCTGACAATGATAGATATGACTCCTATAGGCAGAGGTATGATGGGATTTGTAGTTTCAAAACAGCTGGAGTGCCAAGGTTGCCTGAGTTACAGCCTTGATGCCCTTCCCTTGTTTGCTCAATGGCTCAATGGGCAATGTTCATCTTATGAAGAAAATTTATAAAAATGAAAAAAGTCTGTAAATACTTTCCAGACCATGAACTAGAGGAAGGGACATGCTTTCAGTTCTTTATCATGTATGGTTCAGGGGCACATTAATAACGAAGGAGGTGGAGGAGGAAGGGGTAAAGGACAAAGAGTGCAGGGAGTAGAGAGAGGTAAGATGTAAAGAAAGATGAGTGGAGGGAGGAGAAGATGGAGGGGAACAGCCTCTGCAACATTGTCAATGTTGGGTTGAGGAACCCGTTTTGTGATGGGATGCAGCATGAAGGACGTCACGCAGCATTAAAAATTTGAGCTGTGCTGAACTGCTATGAAATGGCAATTTGTAATGAGGGGGCGGGGTTATGCATTCCACAAATCCCCTCACTGACCACAGGCAACTGGCAGGTGAGGAGAACTAATGATTCCATGCTGTGCCCAGGAATGGAAGAAAGGTATTTTAAAAATCAAAATTTGGATTTTAAAATAGAAGTTCAGGAATTAACAACTTTAGCCTTCACAATCTACCGGTACGTCGCCAGGTTGAAGTGGTTATACCGGGATGATGGCTACAGCTACAGGCATCATCCCAGTATCTTTGATTTCAGCCGGCGGTGCACTTTTTTGTAAAAACTATCCTAAAAGTGATGAGTACTTCCTGTTTCACCAGAATGCCATTCCTGGCTTGTAAAAGCACTAGATCAGACGGATCTTGGTTTGATCTGATGCTTTGAAGGCCAGAGGAAAGATATGGGTTCTAATAGATCCCAGATCTCTCCATAAAGAGGACCTGTCATGGCCAATGCTATCATAATGGATGTTGTTCATCCCTTGTGATAGCAATAAGTCATAAAAAATTAAAGTTAGTGTAAAAACAATTCAAATAAAATAAATAATACAATAAAAAAGAATGTAAAGTGTCTGCGCCCCACCGTGCTTGCTCACAAAGGTGAACGCATGCGTCTGTCTTATATGCAGGCCCGTCGCGACAGGACAGGCAAAACAAGCAATTGCTTGGGGCCCCGAGCTGGCCTGGAGCCCCTTCCTATAAGCTGCAGCCTGTAACATGGCCAAGCTCCTCTTCCTTCCTCCTGCAGTCCGCACAGTACAGGAGATTCAGTTTCCTGTTCCCGGCCGGACTAACAGGAAGTGCACACACTGAGTGCTCACTTCCTTTCAGTCCGGCCGGCCGGGAACAGAAAACTGAATCTCCTGCCACACGGTATGCGGTAGGGAGGAGGGTTAAAAAGAACACAGAGGGGGGGGGGTAGTAAGGGAGGAGGCAGTCATCAAGACCCATTTAGTAATAAAAATATGGTAGCTTGCTGACCATAATAAAAACAATTACCATAGCTTTCTTTCCATTTTCTTCTTTCTTTACCATCCCATTTCCATCTTATTGCTTCTTTTTTGAATCAATGGTACAGTGGTGTTTTTGTGCAAATGTTCAATTGTTGAAAATGTTCAAATTTTATGCACATTATATGCAACAGCAATATTTGCACTGTAAACCTGTTTTATTTATATAAAGTGTTGGTGAACTTAAACTGTATCGCTATGCTGTGATTCCTGTAGGCTTTGCGTGCATGCAGGGGGGGGGGATGGGGGGCCTCCATGTCCATTTTGCTTGGGGCCCCCAAATTCCTTCAAATGGCCCTGCTTATATGCATATGTAAACGATGATTGCACCACACATGTGAGTTATCATTGCAAATGTCAGAGCAAAATAAATCATTCTAGCACCAGACTTCCTGTGTAGCTGTAAACTGGTAACTTGCCTTTCGCTTTACAGGGAGCCTATGGAGATTTTTAAGTACCGTAGTTTGTCGTGATTCCACGAGTGTGCCATGGCATGTTTGCAATCTATTTACTCAACGTAACATCCTCTTTTATATTTTACTAAACAAGTGGGTATTATATTGTGTTTCTGTGCATTAAGTTCTGGAGTGCTGGGCTGTGGAGGGCTTGGGAGAGGCTGGCTCAGCTCTCGGGAGCTTGCTGAGAGATTAAGCAAGCTGCTATTCCAGGCATTTTGGTGGATCCCAACATTAAAGTTGGTCAGATGACAGCAGGCTTTAACCTGCTATAACCTGTCACAGGAGTGCAAAATAAACTGCACTCTTGTGATCTACAGGAGAAGTATAGCCAAAATAACTTTTGCTATATTTCTCCTTTAATATCTTCTGTGAGTAGGGTTGCCACTTTTTCTTCAAGCCAAACCCGAACACTTTAGTGGCGCACAGTAATTATATTTTTTTTTAGCATACACTATAGGATTGTAACAGACCTGGGACACCTTTGGGCGCTTCAAAGAGAATAGTAATGTGGCTTGCATAGTTCCCCCTCACTCTCCTGTCAGGCCCTGTTCCAAGCCCCATTCCTGTCTGAATATCGTGTCCGGGTTTCAAGCGCACTGAAACCTGGACACATGATTTAAAACTGTCTGGTTGAATCCAGGACAGGTGGCAACCCTACTTCTAACCTACCTTATCTTTGCCTTGACTGTTTCTCCAGGAAGAAGAGATGTGATATTCACACCTCAAAGAACATATTTTATAACTGCAAGTCCCATCTATTATAACTACATGTTCCTACATAGGGTTGCCACTTTTTCTACAAGCTAAACCTGAACACTTTAGCGGCGCAGAGTAATTTATTTTTGTATACACTATAGGATTCTAACAGACCTAGGACACCTTTGGATCTCCAAAGAGAATAGTAATGTGGCGCACTTAGTGGCTCCCCACCCTTCTGTCACATTCTGTCCTGAGCCACATTCCTGTGGACTGAAACCCGGACTCATGATTCAAAACCCGGACTGTGTGGGTGAATCCTGGAAAGGTGGCAACCCTATCTGTGAGATTAATTTGGTGCCATAAGTGTGCACTGCAGCCAGGATGTCTTTTAAAGAAGGTTGTGGTGCATCATTAGTTAACATAGAAAGCAGTAGCAGATAGCTGAGAAGCCTTACAGTGTTTGAGGGGTAGGGGGATGCCGAGGTATGCAGCATGATTTTTGCAGCCTAGTTGTGCTCCGAAGATCATAAAGACTCTGCAGGGGGGAGAAGTAACCAGTGCAGCAAGAGAGGGTTGGAGTGAGTTTTGGCAAGAGAGAAATCAGAACTGCTCAGTTTTGTGTCTCTCTGCTTAGGCTTGGTGACTCACTGAGGCAGTGCCGCTCTGCCATCCTGGATCTGCCGGCCGCTCTGTTCCCTCTTCTCTCTAGAACATTTGGTCATGGTCCCGGTACAGTGAAGCAGTGAAGCAAGAGTGTCAGAAATCGGTGAGCACAGCTGGTCTCCCTGGATAAGCAGCTCTGTAGGTCCCCAGGGAAAGGTATTAGACAGAATGCTGGACAGAGATGCTGGTCTCTGCCCCCGCTCAAATGGATTGCCAAGCCACACCCCCAGGTTTCAGATTTTGCTGCCCCCCTATCCTGGCACCCTAAGGCGGCTGCTCAAGCTGCCTTATGCTGGCGCCGGCCCTGGTGGCTGGGCTGTTATTCTCAGACAAGACATGAGGTGGTACTACCAGCTCCAGAAATATGCCACATCCTGCATCCTTCCTAGCTGTCAGAAGTCTGACAAAGTGTGCCATATGTGCTGTCAAAATCTACCAAACACATAATTAACCACTTCAATACTGGGCACTTTTACTCCCTTCCTGCCCAGATTAATTTTCAGCTTTCAGTGCTTTCACATTTTGAATGACAATAACTCAGTTATGCTACACTGTAGCCAAACAATATTTTTATCATTTTTTGTCACTTAAATAAAGATTTATTTTGGTGGTATTTAATCACCCCTGGGTTTTTTATTTTTTTAATCAAAAAAAGAGTGAACATTTGGGGGAAAATTTTTTTTTTCGTTTCTATTATAAAACTTTGCAAATAAGTATTTTTTTCTTCATAAATTTGGGCCAATTTATGCTGCTACATATCTTTGGTAAAATTAATCCAAATTATTGTATATTATTTAGTCTGTGTGAAAGTTTACAAGCTATGCTACGTATTATTGAAAATTGATCAATCCTGATGTAGACATTCTCATTTCTTGAGGCCCTAAAATGTTAGGACAGTACAAATACCCCAAATGACCCCTCTTTGGAAGGTAGATAATCCAAGGTATTTAGTAAGAAGCCTGGTGAGTTTTTTGAAGTTGTAATTTTTTCCCAGGATTCTTTTTTTGACATAATAACAAGTTATTTCTCACACACAGCGTATGCATTCTTGCAATTTAACCACAAAACACATTTTGAAACTCATCTTGAGTATGGCAATACTATATGTGCGAGACTTTTTCATAGCCTGGCCACATACAGAGGCCCAACATCCAAGTAGCACCTCCAGGCGTTGTAGGAGCAAAAATTACACATCTAATTTCCTGTCACATTTTGAAGGCATTTTATATGTCTAATGCATAGCATGTACGTACCAATTACACCCCAAAATACATACTGCTAAACAAAGGGTAAACAAAAGATTACCTGTGGTTTTAGTAGTGCAGTGGTCCACAGAGGAGAGCATACTGTAGGTCAAGGCATCAGGCAGGGACGTGGTCAGCGACAGCAAAAGGAATTGTCCAGGCAGCAGGCAGGAATACTGTCCATAGTCAGTACAAGCAGCAGGCAGAGATACTGTCAGCACAGTCAAAGCATTGGTCCAGGTAGCAGGCAGAGATGTGGTCAGCAGCAGAAAAAGGAATCATCCAGGTAGCAATACTGTCCATAGTCAGTACAGGCAGCAACCAGAGATATGGTCAGTACAGCCAAAGTAGTGGTCCAGGCAGCAGGAAGGAACATGGTCCATAAAGTACTGGGTCATTACATGCAGTGATGTGGTCAGCACAGCCAAAGTATTGGTCCAGGCAGCAGGAAGAACCATCAAGCTTATCCCACCCAAATCTCTTTAAAGCCTGCGGTCTCCAGACCCTGTTCTGGGAATTACAAAACACAGAGAAAACCAGTGCTCAGAGCACCATTCTGAAGGCCCTCCCATCTGTGAGGCCCCTGTTTTATCTTGCATCCTACTACTACAGTAGCATGGCAAAAGCTCATTCTAAGCAGCAGGCAAAAAATATGGTTGATTACCGTCTGTGGTCAGTGCACATGGAAGGCAGAAACGTGGTTTAGAAACATAAAATGGCAGGCAGAGACATCGTCGGTAAACAGGCCAGGGTCCGTTAATGTGGAAACAGGAAAATGATCCGCACAGATATTTGAAACGTGGAAAGCCTGTTAAAAATAAGGGGGACTAATATCTTAGGGATGTGTGATAATGCCTGAAGCATTCTCTGATGCATAGGCCAGTTGGGAGGGACATTAGGGACAATGATTACGGGTGTCTCTTCTAACTCCTCCTCTGCTGCATACATCACATTTCTTTTGATGTCTTCTTCCTGATTCTGTGGGGTGAATGTTTTCAAGAAAATGTTGCTCATGAAGTCAACACAATCAGAGCCAATGCTTCCTGGTGGGGGAACCTTGCTGGTAAATCATAGCAGTGACAATTTCTTCAATATAATTAAGGAAGGTGCTGGGTCTTTCTGTTGACTTTTGATGAATGATGTCCTGTATGAATTATACTTGGCCAAATGGAAGAGATAAAACGCAACCTTTATTATACCAGAAAGGAGACTTTCGTGTTGATTAATAGGGTTGTAGCATCCAGTGTTAATTTTGGCAGCAAATTTCGATTTAGTTTTAGTCTTAGGGCTAAAATGGCCTTTTAGTTTTAGTCCCATTTTAGTCTTCTGCAATTGTTTTAGTTTTAGTCGTATTTAGTCGACTAAATCTCCAGTACATTTTAGTCGACTAAAATGTCCTGCGTTTTAGTCAACTAAAATCTCCAGTATATTTTAGTTGACTAAAACTCATTTTAGTCGTCTAAAATCTAATGGGTGTAATTCAATTGTAATGCATTAGTTAACAATTCTCTACAATTTGCAAACTCATTATATACTGCTGGAGTGAAAAATCTAATATGTTATTTATTATTACATTGAGGTATGAACATGCACTACAGACCAGTGTTAATTTTGAAGTCAACTTTCAATTTAGTCGCGTACACACGAGCGAACTTTACGGCAGACTTGGTCCGGCGGACCGGACTCCGGCGGATAATTTGATCGTGTGTGGGCTCCAGCAGACTTTTTTTCCCCAAAAGTTCGATGACCTAGAAATGAAACGTTTCAAATGTTTCAAATCTTTCCGACAGACTCGGCTTTCTAGCGTACAAACCGTTCGTCTGTGTGCAAGTCCGACGGACCAAAACTGACGCATGATCTGAAGCAAGTACAAGACGGAAGCGCTCGGTCTGGCAAAACTAGCCTTCGTATTGAAGCTAGCACATTCCTCACGCGGCTAATTCTGTGATCTTTTCATATAGTGCATTCTTGTCTTCTTTATAATGCCAGAAGAATGAAGTTGTTTTGCTGCTTATATTCACACAGAGTTCTCACAAACTACTTTCTTCATTATTTATCCTCATGTCGTGACTAATATTATAGTTTTTAAAAGTCAGATCTCCATAAATAATGTAGCAAAATATTTTTTTTACTCATCTTTTTAACTTTTATATTTTATCAATATCTATTTTACAATTTATGATAAATTCTCAAAAATCTATTGATTTACATTTTTATTTTTTTTAGGGAGTTTCAAGTTACCACAATAACCTTATTATTTTGTATTGTTTTAATGAACCTTAATGAGGTTTGTGTCCCTTGTTAATTTGACATAGGGGGGTTATTTTCAAAAGGCAAATTCATTTAGCACTACAAGTGCAAAGTGCACTTGAAATTGCACTGAAAGAGCACTTGGAAGTGCAGTCACTGTGGATCCGAGGGGCACATGCAAGGAAACCAAAAATAAATCATTTTATCTTGCACATGATTGGATGATAAAATCAGCAGAGCTTCCCCTCATTTCAGATCTTCCCCTCAGATTTACAGCGACTGTACTTCCAACAAGTGCACTTGCAGTGCAATTTATAAAGTGCACTTTGCACTTGTACTTTGCACTTGAATTGAAAAAAGATTTTGCCTTTTGTAAATAACCCCCATAGTCTTTTTGACATGTACCTGCCTACTCACAAACAAAATGTTCTTTATGAATAAAAACACATAGTAAATATTTTTTAGTAAATAATATAGCCATTTATTCTGGGAAAAACATAAATGAGGAAGGCAACACTGGAGACACTTTTGGGATGTGTGAAGCCTTTTGTCCCCCAAGGCACACATCAAGTCAGTGGAAATCAAAATTGGGATCTTGCGGAGTCCATAGAATAGGGAGCACAATCTGTGTCTTCTGTCAGACCAGACTGAAGCCAGGCAATTACTTTTGACTCTTCCGTGGAGCCTTCCCTGCATGCTGCCCTACAGTCTTCCCTCCACACTTCTCTGCAGCCTTCCTTGGAGGCTGTGCCTCTGGTGGCGTACTTGTGGCAGGAGGAGCAGGAAGAGGTGGAGGAGGAGGAGGGGCTTCATCTGAAATATGGCTTGTTTGAGTAAGCTGGCCCCTCAACCCCTTCTGAAGGGCCTCATAAAAAATCCCCTCACAGAGGAGGCGTTGCCCCTTCTCAAGTTCCATTAACCTGGTGGCCAAATAAGTACCATAGGCCTCTTCAGCATTGAGGGAGTTACTGAGAATTTGGCTGGCTTCCTGAATGAGGGCAAGTGATTCCTCCTCTGTTCGGGTCATCTTCCTGGGCCTATTGGGGGTAATGCGGAGGGGAGGCACCAGGCATTCGGTGAGGCTTCTACTGGGCCCAGCCACCTCCTGCCTGCCACTGCGCATGGCCTCCTCCTCTCTACCACTGGGCAAGGTCTCCTCCTCTCTACCACTGGGCACGGCCTTCTCCTGGCAGAGCTCATACTGTGTATAAAAAAGGAACATAGTTGTAATTTTTGCTTCCTCAATCACACACAATTTTCAGCTCATGACTTTCAAATATAATTAGAAACAAATAGAAATGGCTATCATTTTGACCCCAACATTATTCTAGCTGTTCACCAATCTTTGAAGTACATTTTTGGCCACTACTGTCTAGTGATATGTATACATAATAATAATTGTGAGTAAATCATTGATTTTTAAGCAATTCAAACATTTTAGTTTACATCATTAATATTTACACAATCCAAAATTACCGAAAAAAATATACCTGGCTGCAGCTGGGCGCAATCCAGTTCATCAAGGATGAAAGGGCCCGGTTCTTCCTGGGACACCTCAGCTGCAGTGGAGGGAAGGGTGGAGGGAAGGGTGGAGGTGGAGGGAAGGGTCGAAAGTGATTGCCTTGCTTCTGTCTGGTCATCCCGAAATCTCAGTTTGGGGTAGTACCACAGCTTGGGGACATAAACCTTGTCGGCTGCTGCTCCTGATTTGAGGGAATCCTGTATCATCTTGTGTTCCCGCCTGTACATATTCCGCAAGATCCCAATTTTATTTTCCACTAACTTAATGTCTGCCTGGGAGACTTGAGTCTTTACAAACTCCAGAAGTCTCCCCAGTGTTGCCTGCCTTGCTTGCTTATTAAAATACAAGGGGAGCTTGACCTCCCACAGGTTTTAGTTCTCTTGATAGAGGTCAATAAACTGAGTGAAAAAATTCTCCTCCTTAAAGGGATTCATTTTTTCTGAAAGACAAGACACAAGATCAAAACTGTAATGTCAGTCCAATCTCCCAGTATTATTTTTTACATAATATAGGGTACACACACACACACATACACACACACACACATACACACACACACACACCAAACACATACACAAAACACACACCCACATTCAATCTTTACCTTCATTTATGATGCTCGCTACTTCCGTTCGGACATATGTAGGCATGCGTACTAGCTTTATATGCACTGCGCATCTGTCATGCTCCACCTGCGTCACCCACCCCTGACGTTCTTTAGGACGATTTTTCCCCGCCCCTTCACTCTTCGTTGCGCAGTGGGAGTATATAGAGAAAGATGGCGGAGAGATTATCTGGAACTAGCACGGAGGAAAGCCCGGAGCCACAAACATCCAGATCCAGGAGGAGATATAAGGCCACCAACATGGCCTTTGAAGAGGTGGTGGAGATGGTGGCCATATTGAGGAGGGAGAACTATGATGGCAAAAAAGGACCGTACACCACACCCAATATGCGGAAGGACAAAATAATGTCCTCAGTTGTCACCACTATTGAGGAAAAATTTGGCATTAAACTGGCTAAAGAACAATTGAGGAAGCTCTGGTCTGACCTAAAAACTAGGAAGTGTGAACAATATTGGCGAATCAAGAAGGTGCTTAAAAAAAGTAAGTACTTGTTGTGTGTTCCTATTGAGATACTTAACTTGCATGCTGTTCCATATGCTTTTTGTTTATACAGCATCATTCGTAGATCGTTCTTTTTAAACTACATATGATTATAATAAAATGGGGTTTGTTTTGCAAGAAATATGATGGTACAGGGTTGTACATACATTTAGGTCTTGATTATTTGTCGTATTAAAATAAGTTTTGGATGATGTGTAGATGTGTTTGAAACTAGAATGCTTATTAAAAAATGATTCAGTGTAATGTAAGGACAGGACACAACAGCTGTTTCCACATCTGGACTCACAAGCACTAGTGTACTGTGTGACACCAGAGAACATTTTTGAGGGTAATCCACACAGGGGCTCCAGGGGATACTTGAGGTGTCTCCATCTGTGAAACTTGCATAAAAATGTTAAGTATTGCAGTTTTGTTAAAAGGGCATTTGAATCCTGACTTAAAAAAAACAAAAAAACAAACAAAAAAAAACAGACAATTGTCCACCACTTCAAAGCAAGGTTTCATATTCCTATTTCTGGCCAGAAATATCACTGTGTTAAGTATACCTTTTGTGTCATTCTCATAGGGGAGAAAAGACTCAGACAACAGTCAGAAGATCCCAGGACCCCCCCAAGTCACCAGCCTGAATCTGGAATTACCCCAAGCCCCAGCCCAAGACCACACCCACCCGACGATCTTGAGGAAGGAGAGGTGGAGGAAGTGGGCGAGATTTGCACTCCACCAAGTGAGTGACTGACACCCCAGCTTAAGGTAATCTATTTAGGCGTCCATATTTCTAAATACATTTTTCTCCACAATTTATAGGTGATGTTCTGGTTGTGGAAGGCCAAGCGGCAGAGCCATTTAGCACAGACAGTGCACAAAGATTGATTGGGCAGATAATGGTGTGGATTGGCCAAATTGATCGAATGCGAGAACAAATTGACAGCATGAGAAATCGGCTGGACAGCATGCAACAGGAAATGAAGAACATGATTGCTGTTTTGGGCAGAATCTAATCAGTTTTTGCCTAAAAACATCAATCATGTTCTTGATTTCATTGTAAGATATTCTATTTTTAAAAAATTTTTAAAGTTGTGAAATAGTAATAGCAACATTTAGCAGATGCACATAGTGTGTCATCATGTGCTTATCTGCCATCAGGGGATCTCAATGTACTTGTTTTGTGTTTGCAACCCCTTCCTCATAATAATGTTAGTTTGTGAAAGGAAAAAAGGGATTGCACACACAAAACATGTCCATTGATCCCCCATGATGGGAGATAGCACATGTTGACTTTACCCATTTGGACAATTTGTGTGTATCTGCTAAATTTTGCTTTAACATGGGTGACATCACCAGCACAGTTTTTAACATGTTGAACTTTGTAAGTTCCTGTTTTTTTTTTTTTATTATTATTATTATGTGTGAACAAACCCTGTTGTCAAGCCAAAATTTGTCTAGAAAAATATTTTTGGAGAAATATGCCTAAAATAACCCCCCCAAAAAAACAAAATTATATTGTTAAAAACAAAAAAATTTGTAATAAAAAAAAATTAAATAAAAATAACACGTTTTAAAAAAATGCACCTTTGAATGTGCACACAGTAAAATGTTTTTACTACTACAATGTGTGTGGCTTATTATTTCTCAATACTAGTTTTTTTTTTTTTTTTTGGTGTTTACAGTGACAAAGGGCCTTATTGACTAAAGGGAAATGCATTTGCCACTACAAGTGCACTAGGAGACAGCCAAAAATAAATGCAAACAAGAATAAAAATAAGAGATTTAATCCAAAATATTTTTTTTTTTTGTAAAATTTTAAAGATGTTCTGGCATTGCAATGGCCCCCCTACCATTAAAATAATTGACATATCTGTCCCGCACTTGACGGGCAGTTTGGGGGACCAAGCCAGTACGTCCAGTATCCAGGCCTGTGAGTGCAGATTCAGCACTAAGTCGGGCCCCAGGCCCAACAGAAGTGAGATATGTTGTAGAATGTCTTCTTAAAAAATTACGAAAAATGCAACAAGCCATGATGACATAATTGATTTTATAGTCCGCCATATTGATGGCCGAGAGGAACATAGGGAACCGGCTGGCAATAATCCGGAAGGCATTCTCCACAACTCTTCTTGATCCCTCACCCCGGGGTGAGGGACCTTTGGGGGAACGGCCTCATCAGGTGCTCGCCAAGAGCAAACGCTTCATCTGCAATGAAAACAGAGGGGAGTCCATCAACGTTCTCGTCATCAGGTGGCAATCCCAGGCCATCAGTCTGGAGACGCTAGCACAACTCGGTCTGTGCGAAGACTCCTCCGTCCGACATCCGCCTGTTCTTCCCCACATCCACGAACATAGAATCCAATTGTGCCGAGACCACCGCTATCAATACTACACTATTAAACCCCTTATAATTAAAGTAGTAAGACCCAGAATGGGGTGTTGGCACAATGCGGACATGCTTCCCATCGATTGCCCCGCCACAGTTGGGAAAGTCCCAACGGTCAGCGAACTGGGAGGCCACAGTCTGCCATTCCTGTAGGTTGGAAGGAAACTGTGGAGTCAAACAAGAAAAAAAAATATAAGTACTTTAAACATTACTTTGCTAGCAGATTACACAAAAACATTCTTGAACAACAGCAGTCTAACATTTTTTAAATGTATTATTTTAAAAAATCTAAAACATAAGGCCCACTTATAAGATTACTCATCCCCTCTGATGGCCCATTGATCAATTTGTATGTGGGGGGGTTCAAATTTAGTAGAAGACCACACATGACATTTGGAGACATTTGAGGGGGTGGAGGGTTCAAATTTAGTAGAAGACCACACATGACATTTGGAGACATTTGAGGGGGTGGGGGGTTCTAATTTAGTAAAAGACCACACATGACATTTGGAGACATTTGAGGGGGCGGGGGGGTTCTAATTTAGTAGAAGACCACACATGATATTTGGAGACATTTGAGGGGGTGGGGGGTTCTAATTTAGTAGAAGACCACACATGACATTTTGAGACATTTTAGGGGGTGGGAGAGGGTAAAGCAGTACAATGGAGCTGACAATATACATTGTTAAAGGGACTATAGGCTATAGGTGTACATGGGCCCAGGATTGCATGGTGGGGAGGTTAGTGAAGGCAAATATGCATGTAGGGCAAAAAAGGATTTACGATAAAAAAACATGCATGCATGAAGATAAAGAGGACATTCACAGCATATTCCAAGCATGGCAATTAGGTAACGATGAAATTAATACAATACATTAGCAATCATTAAATACATATCATGTAATGTTAAAGGACAAAAAACTTACCTTCATATAGTCCTTCTGCAGGACCTGAATTATGTCAGAACAGGTCTCTGAGATTATGATCCCCAGAGCCTGGGGGGAAATGCCTGTCGAACTTCAGGTCCTGAAGGCTTCTCCCAGTCGCCAAGTAACGTAACGTGGCAACTAGCCTCTGCTCCGCAGTGATGACTTGCCTCATGCAGGTATCCTGCCTGCTGATATAGAGGGATAGCATAGCCACCAGACGTTGAAAAACAGGGTCCGTCATCCTGAGATAATTCCTGAAATCCTCAGGATTATTCTCATGGATCTCACAGAGCAAAGGCCGAGAATTGGTCACACTGGCGCAACCAATTCTTCGTCCATGAACTCCTCCTTGCCCTGTTCATGGACTGGGCTCGGGTCAAAGTATGAACCCCAACACCAAGCCCCCACGCAGCACAAACTCGAGAACGAGTACATCCATGCACCATGGCTTCAAAACGGTCGGCTGGTCAAACAAACAAACTTAGAACAAACGCACTGAAGAACAGCAAGGCCTATGAAGAGCGACCTGAATATCAGGAACGAGCAGACCAAAAGGGCCGCTATACAGGTTATGAACTGACCAACACGCACTGAAAACCAGATACAAACCTCACAAGCACAAACTGAACCACAGAAAACGATCGAAATAAGCTGAAGTCTGAAAAGCGCAAACCAAACTTCTACTAACACGCGGTAAACACGAGATTAGCAGAAGGAGCCCAAAGGGTGGCGTAATGGGGCTTGAACTTCCTTTTTCTAGTCCAGTCGTATGTGCGGTACTTTACCGCGTTCAAAACCATCAGACTTTTGGAGTGATCGTGTGTGTCCAAGTCCGTCCGTTTGTAAGTCCGGCGCACCTACGCTACAAAGTCCGTCGGAAAGATCGTGGGACCAAGTCTGCCGTAAAGTCCGCTCGTGTGTACGCAGCATTAGTCTTTTGACTAAAATGGCATTTTAGTTTTAATCACATTTTAGTCTTTTGACTAAAAAGCCATTTTAGTTTTAGTCGTATTTTAGTCATTTCAGTTGTTTTAGTTTGACGTATTTTAGTCGACTAAAATATTATTCATTTAGTCGACTAAAATGTTTTAGTCATTTTAGACGACAAAATTATCACTGGTAGCATCTGGTCGTTTAAATCCACTCCCCATTAGTTGATTATGATCCTGGATGCATTCAGGCTTTACAATGAGAATTTGTCTGTGAATCTCCACCAAGGTGTCATTGTGGATAGTGGACAGGACTAAAACATCTCTCTTGTCCATCCATTTCACGGCCAACACTTCCTCATTCCTCAGACTTGCAGATTCCCCCCTTTATAGCCTTGTTGTCACTAAATTTTGTGGGAAGCCCTTCCTGTTTTTTATGGTGGTACCGCCGGCATAGGTTTTTTCACTGTACAGGTGGTGGAAAAGGGGCAAAGTGATATAATAAACATCTACGTACAGTATCTCACAAAAGTGAGTACACCCCTCACATTTTTGTAAATATTTTATTATATCTTTTCATGTGACAACACTGAAAAAATAACACTTTGCTACAATGTAAAGTAGTGAGTGTACAGTATAACAGTGTAAATTTGCTGTCCCCCTCAAAATAACTAAACACACAGCTATTAATGTCTAAACCGCTGGCAACAAAAGTGAGTACACCCCTAAGTGAAAATGTCCAAATTGGGCCCAAAGTGTCAAAATTTTGCGTGGCCACTACTATTTTCCAGCACTGCCTTAACCCTCTTGGGCATAAAGTTCACCAGTGCTTCACAGGTTGCCACTGTAGTCCTCTTCCACTCCTCCATGACAACATCACAGAGCTGGTGGATGTTAAAGAACTTGTGCTCCTTCACCTTCTGTTTGAGGATGCCCCACAGATGCTCAATAGGGTTTAGGTCTGGAGACATGCTTGGCCAGTCCATCACCTTTACCCTCAGCTTCTTTAGCAAGGCAGTGGTAGTCTTGGAGGTGTGTATGGGGTCGTTATCATGTTGGAATACTGCCCTGCAGCCCAGTCTCCAAAGGAAGGGGATCATGCTCTGCTTCAGTATGTCACAGTACATGTTGGCATTCATGGCTCCCTCAATGAACCAGTGCCGGCAGCACTCATGCAGCCCCAGACCATGACACTCCCACCACCATGCTTGACTGTAGGCAAGACACACTTGTCTTTGTACTCCTCACCTGGTTGCCGCCACACACACTTGACACCATCTGAACCAAAAAATGTTTATCTTGGTCTCATCAGACCACAGGACATGGTTCCAGTAATCCATGTCCTTAGTCTGCTTGTCTTAAGAAAACTCTTTGCAGGCTTTCTTGTGCATCAGCTTTAGAAGAGGCTTCCTTCTGGGATGACAGCCATGCAGACCAATTTGATGCAGTGTGTGGCGTATGGTCTGAGCACTGACAAGCTGATCCCCCACCCCTTCAACCTCTGCAGCAAAGCTGGCAGCACTCATATATCTATTTCCCAAAGAAAACCTCTGGCTATGATGCTGAGCACATGCACTCAACCTCTTTGGTCGACCATGGCGAGGTCTGCTCTGAGTGGAACCTGTCCTGGTAAACCGTTGTATGGTCTGTATGGTCTTGGCCACCATGCTGCAGCTATGTTTCAGGGTCTTGGCAATATTCTTATAGCTTAGGCCATCTTTATGTAGACCAACATATCTTTTTTTCAGATCCCCAGAGAATTCTTTGCCATGAGGTGTCATGTTGAACTTCCAGTGACCAGTATTAGAGAGTGAGAGTGATAACACCAAAATTTAACACACCTGCTCCCCATTCACACCTGAGACCTTGTAACACTAACGAGTCACATGACACAGTCGAGAGAAGATGGCTAATTGGGCCCAATTTGAACATTTTCACTTGGGGGTGTACTCACTTTTGTTGCCAGCGCACATTAATGGCTGTGTGTTGAGTTATTTTGAGGGGACAGCAAATTTACACTGTTATACAAGCTGTACACTCACTACTTTACATTTTAGCAACGTGTAATTTCTTCAGTTTTGTCACATGAAAAGATATAATAAAATATTTACAAAAATGTGAGGGGTGTACTCACTTTTGTGAGATACTGTATAGATTTGCCTTTTATGAGCAAGGGGTATGCCAGGACCCAGACAATTTTTCCGATGTACAGTATCCCACAAAAGTGAGTACACCCCTCACATTTTTAAATATTTTATTATAACTTTTCATGTGACAACACTGATGAAATTACACTTTGCTACAATATAAAGTAGTGCGTGTACAGCTTGTATAACAGTATAAATTTGCTGACCCTCAAAATAACTCAACGCATAGCCATTAATGTCTAAACACGCTGGCAATAAAAGTGAGTACACCCCTAAGTGAAACTGTCCAAATTGGGTCCAATTAGCCATTTTCCCTCCCCTGTGTCATGTGACACGCCAGTGTTACAAGGTGTCAGAGAAATACCAGAAGCCTGAATTGCCGTCTTTGGCATTTTCCCGCGTGCATACGTGGTAGAATAGCACTTCAGTGCATGCGGGTTCGCGATACAGCTGGATGGCGCGAGCACATGCACGATGAGACGCACATAACATGAATCCCTTGCTGGCCTATAAAAGGCTGCTCAGTCCCATGCTAAATTGCTGTATTGTTTCTCAGCTTCCTGTGTTCCTGCTTCAGCATCCTGCTACCTTGTGAATACCTATTGTGACCCGGTTGACCCTGACCCTCTGATCTCTCTCCAGCCCTTTGACCCCGGCTTGCTTTAAGGACTCTGCTTACCCTGCCTGCTCCCTGTGCTTGACTCTGGCTTGCTTTAAGGACTCTGTTTACCCTGCTTGCTCCCTGTGTTTGACCCCGGCTTATATAAGGACTTCGTACTGTCTCATTTGCCTGACCACCAGTGTATGACCCCATCTAGTTATACATACTTGCCTCTGCTTCTATTACCTGATTACCTGTGTTTGACCCCGGCTCTCTCCACTGACTCCTTTACTAGGGATGAGCCCGATGTTCGAGTCGAACTTAAAGCGGAGTTCCACACAAAAATGGAACTTCCGCTTTTCGGAACCCTCCCCCCCTCCGGTGTCACATTTGGCACCTTTCAGGGGGGAGGGGGGTGCAGATACCTGTCTAAGACACTTAGACACTTATGCCTCTTCCTGTCCCTCCACGCTGTCTCCTGGGAAACACAGAGGTCCCAGGAGATAGCGGGGACCAGTTACGACGCGCAGCGCGACTACCGCATGAGCAGTAGGGAACCGGGAAGTGAAACCGCAATGCTTCACTTCCGGATTCCCTCACCTAGGATGGCGGCGGCAGCTGCCGAGAGTTGAGCGATTTATCGCGTCGGCTGCCGACATCGCTGGACCCTGGGACAGGTAAGTGGCCATGTATTAAAAGTCAGCAGCTGCAGTATTTGTAGCTGCTGGCTTTTAATATTTTTTTTTTGGGTGGACTCCCTCTTTAAGTTCGACTCGAACATCGGGTGTTCGCCTGTTCGCCGAATAGCGAACAATTTGGGGTGTTCGCGGCAAATTCGAAAGCCGCGGAACACCCTTTAAAAGTCTATGGGAGAAATCAAAAATGCTAATTTTAAAGGATTATATGCATGGTATTGTCATAAAAAGTGTTTGGGGACCCGGGTCCTGCCCCAGGGGACATGTATCAATGCAAAAAAAGTTTTAAAAACGGATGTTTTTTCGGGAGCAGTGATTTTTGTCACCTGGCAACGTCACCGTGTGGCCCCCTGCTCTCAGTTATAAAAGAACTGTCACCTAAGAGGCTGGTCTCCATGGTGGGTGCCTCCCACGGAGGCAGATCGGTGGCGGCGTGCGGCTTTTTTTTTTTCGGTCTGTTGGAGCGAGAGCAGAAGAAGATGAATGGACTTCGTGGAACACTTTTATTTTTTAATAAAAGACTTGTCCCAAGCCACGTCTTGTGTTTTTTTTACCATTCTCACACTTTTTTTGTGAAATGGTAGGGGTACATTTGTACCCCGTTGCCATTTCACACAGGGGGGGAGGCCGGGATCTGTGGGAGTCCCCTTGTTAAAGGGGGCTTTCAGATTCTGATAAGCCCCCCGCCCGCAGACCCTCACAACCACTGGGCAAGGGTTGTGGGGATGAGGCCCTTGTCCTCATCAACATGGGGACAAGGTGCTTTGGGGGGCCACTACCATGTGGCCTGGTACGGTTCAGGAGGGGGGCGCTCTCTCCCCCCCCTGTTTTTCTGCGGCCTGCCATGTTGCGTGCTCAGATAAGGGTCTGGTATGGATTTTTGGGGGGGCCCTTTTTTTTTTTTAGCTTTGGCACGGGGTTCCCCTTAATATCTATACCAGACCTGAAGGGCCTGGTATAGAATTTGGGGGGACCCCCACGCATTTTTTTTTAAATTTTAATTCGGGGGTCCCCTTAATATTCATACCAGAACCGAAGAGTCTTGTAATGGACTGTGGGGGAATCCCATGCCGTTTTTTTCAATGACTTTTATGTGTATTGCCGTGACCGACAATTCATTATAGCCGTGAGTACTTTTAAATGACTTTTTTTCCTTTAGAAATGTCATTTTGTTCTAGGACTGTTCTAAACATGGGAAACATGCGCCACTTTACAGGCATACTATACACACACCCCACGTACGAAATTTAAAGGAATATTTCACTTTTATTGTTTCACTTTAAGCATTATTAAAATTACTGCTCCCGAAAAAAGGGACGTTTTTAAAACTTTTTTTTGCATGGATACATGTCCCCTGGGGCAGGACCCAGGTCCCCAAACACTTTTTATGACAATAACTTGCATATAAGCCTTTAAAATTAGCACTTTTGATTTTTCATGTTCATGTCCCATAGACTTTAACGGTGTTCACATGTTAGAACAAATTTTTTGCCTGTTCGCATGTTCTGCTGCAAACCGAACTGGGGGGTGTTTGGCTCATCCCCATCCTTTACAACTATCACTTGCCTGATCTCCCGGGTTAGAGACTCAGCCGGGCTTCTTACTCAAACTGGTGTCAAGCCTAAGCACTGCACAGAGTTACAGCTTTCCCAGGACTCATCTCCTTCAAGTGGTTTGCCAGTGATCATCACTCAAGTCCTGTCTAAGCCCGTTGGTGACTCTTGCCTCTTTGTGCCCTATACCCTCTGTACCACTTCTAGGGATATAGTGTGCTCAGCTGCAAGGGAAGCCGCTCTCAGCATCTCGGTCTCGGTAAGGTACATGACAGTACAATCCAGCCATGTCAGAGGCTGACAGAGCTGGTTCCCCACTCGAGGCCCTGTGCCAGCAGGTTACAGCTCTCACGCAGGCAGTACAGAGGTTACAAGGTATCTTCTAGTGAGGCTTCGGCCTCCTCTTCACAGGATCAGGCCAGTGCAACTCCTGCAGTGATGATGACACCCCCTGAACCGAGAGTCCCTACACCAGAGCGGTTCTTGGATGACTGAAAAAAGTTCAGGACATTCAAAAATGCATGTTTATTATATCTGGCCCTCCAGCCTAGGACTTTCGTTACAGAAACTGTAAAACTGAGGTTCCTTATCTACTTGCTGTTTGAAGAACCACAAGCATGGGCCCGTAACCTTCTGGAGCAAAAGAGTCCCATATTAAACTCTGTGAATACCCTTTTTGAATCAATGGTGCAAAGTTATGATGACCCCCAACACGCAGCCACCACTGAAACCGTCCGACGCACCCTGTCTCAAGGAAGACGCCCAGTAGAAGACTACACTGTCGAGTTTTGAAAATGGTCTGCTGATACTGGATGGAATGAGGCCACCCTCAAATATCATCAGGGTCTTTCTGAAATCCTTAAAGATGAGCTAGCATGGGTCGAGACTCCTACCACCCTAGAAGACTTAACCAGCTTGCCATAAAACTGGATAGATGCCTGCGGGATCGGCGATCTAGACGTTTTCAGTCCACACAACCTACCTGGATGTTACCCAAGAGCCCGCCAGCTCATTCTTCTTTTCCGGTTCCCTCTTCTATGACCGCCTCTGAAGGTGAACCCATGCAACTAGGCCTGGTCCGGTTCCCACTTACTTCCGATGAAAAGCAACACCGGCGACAAGCCAATCTGTGCCTATACTGCGAAGGACCTGGCCACTTCTTGCACAATTGTCCTGTGAGACCCAGTAAGTCATACCAACAGCATTCCATGAACTTTATTGATTTAGGGGCATGCAGTTGCTTCTTGGATTTGTCCCTGGCCCAAAGACTGCACATTCCTCTTCGGGACAAAAAAGCAAAGCCTCCAGATACACCTGGCTGACGGTTCCCTACCCTGTTTGGGACCTGTTACTTGAGAAACCAGACCTATCTTCCAGAGTCTTTATCCTCCATTAAAGACTCTGGCCACCAAGAGTTCCTATGCTTTGACATCATATGTTCACCCATGTTCCCCATCATCCTGGGACATCCGTGATTACAGGCCCATGATCCGAGTAAGAAAGAGATTTCCTTCTCCTCTACCTACTGCTCACAACATTGCTTTGTTCCAGTTTCCAGTAACCCAGCCTCCTGGCTGACTGTACATTGTATACCTGATAACCTTCAGAATGTTCCCCCAGTTTACCATGAATTCATGGACATTTTTGATAAAAAGAGCGCTGATAGGACAGTCATAAAGCCAATGAGGTGGCAGTCTATGGGATTATTGCCTGTCTCCGAAATTTCCTTTGGCCGTATATTCCCGCTATCTGAGACCAAGCTGGAACCCCTAAGGTCTTACATAGATGAGAATCTCAAAAAGGGCTTCATCTGCCCCTCCTCTTCTCCGGCTGGAGCAGGTATATTCTTTGTTAAGAAGAAAGATGGCACCTTAAGACCTTGTGCGGACTATAGAGAACTCAACAAGATTACCATAAAAAATCGCTACCCGCTTCCTCTCATCCCAGAATTATTTCAAAGGTTCCGAATCGCCCGAATCTTCACCAAATTAGATTTACGAGGCGCCTATAATTTTGTTCGGATCCGTGCAGAGGACAAGTGGAAGACAGCCTTCAGATCCAGGTTTGGGTATTTTGAGTACTTGGTGATGCCATTCAGATTATGCAATGCCCCTGCCAGTTTCCAACACCTAGTAAACAATATTTTTCGGGAATACCTTGACAAGTTCATAATCTGGACGATATCCTCATCTTTTCCAACACAGTTGAACTTCGCCGAACCCATGTAAAAAAAGTACGTACAATTCTCAGAGAGCACGGACTTTATGTTAAAACGGAAAAATTTGATTTTGAAAAAATAGTTATCCAGTTCCTATGGCTCATTATTTCCATGAAAGGGGTTGCAATGGACCCGCAGAATGTAAAAGCAATTTTGGAATGGCCAGTCCATCGATTCATGGGCTTCACCAATTTTTACTGAAGATTTGTGAAGGGGTTCTCATCAATCATTTCACCCATTACCCAGATGACCCGCCGGCAAAGTCGGTTTCAGTGGCTCCAAGTATCTCAAGAAGTCTTCGACAAACACAAGAACCTGTTAATTTCCGCCCCAATACTGCAGCACCCAGACCCAGCTTTGCCCTATGTGTTGGAAGTGGATGCTTCAGAAACAGCCACGGGAGCGATCTTGTCCCAAAGACAAGGTCATAAAGCCCTTCTGCACCCTGTGGCCTTTGCATCTCGGAAGTTGAGTCCACCAAAAAAAACTATGATGGGGTGATCAGGAGCTGCTAGCTATAAAATTTGCTCTAGAAGAGTGGAGGTACTTTCTGGAGGGAGCTACCCATCCCATCATGATCTTCATGGATCATAAAAACTTGGAGTATCTCAGGACAGCAAAACGCCTAAGACCCCAGCAAGCTCGATGGGCATTCTTTTTCTCCAGGTTCAACTTCCATATCTCATACCGACCAGGCTCCAAGAATATAAACGTGGATGCACTCTCCCGGATGTTTCCAGAGGCCCCCCAGACAACTGAATCCAGTACAACCCTATCTGCACAAAACTTTTTTCTTATTCAACCTGACTTAAAGAATGCTATCAGACAGGTTTCCGGCCAGTGTACAAAACCAGAGGTGTCTTCCTTGAAGAAGAAGGATGGTCTATTATGGTTTCAGAATAAAATATTTATTCCTCAGCAAGTAAGACTTCAAGTCTTAAAAACCTTTCATGATCATAAACTTGCAGGACATTTTGGAGTACAAAAAACCTCTGAACTAATACAATGCTCTTTTTGGTGGCCAGGTTGGAGACAAGACTGTAATGCCGCGTACACACGGTCGGACTTTTCAGCTACAAAAGTCCGACAGCCCGTCCGACAGACTTTCGACAGACTTTCAACGGACTTTTGGAGGACTTTCAACAGACTTTCTAACGACTGGACTGGCCTACACATGAGCACACCAAAGTCCGAGGGATTAGTACGTGATGACGTACACCGGACTAAAATATGGAAGTTGATAGCCAGTAGCCAATAGCTGCCCTAGCGTGGGTTTTTGTCCGTCGGACTAGCATACAGACGAGCGAATTTCTGGGTCCGGCGGAGTTACGTCGTAAAGATTTGAAGCATGTTCCAAATCTAAAGTCCGTCAGATTTGCAACTGGAAAAGTCCGCTGAAGGTCCGGTGAAGCCCACACACGATCGGATTGTCCGCCGGATTTGGTCCGTCGGCGTCCGTCAGACAAGTCCGGTCAAAAAGTCCGACCGTGTGTACGCGGCATTAGAGCTATGTCAATTCATGTATTACTTGCCAACGCAACAAGGGGTCCAACACCAAATCCTGGGGTCTTTTAAGACCTTTACATATTTCAGAACAGCCCTGGAAGAAAATCTCTTTGAATTTCATCATTGACTTGCCCCCTTCTGAGGGGTTCACTACCATTCTGGTGGTAGTAGACCACCTTTCAAAGATGGCACATTTTCTGCTCATGGTTGGCACTCCTTCTGCTGTTGATACAGTGAATATATTCATCAAAGTGATGGTTAGGCTCCACGGGGTACCAGATAACATCATATCAGATAGGGGAGTGCAATTTACTTCCAGGTTCTGGAGAGATCTCTGCAAGTCCTTAGAAATTGAAGTCTGCCTTTCCTCAGCATACCACCCTTAAAGCAATGGCCAAACGGAAAGGACAAATCAAACTTTGGAACAATACCTTCTCTGTTTTTGCACTTGCTCTCAAGACAACCGGGCTTCTCTTCTCCCATGTGCAGAGTTCACTTATAATAATTCCATACATACGGCCACCAACTAATCTCCTTTTTGGGCCAATTACGGTTTTCACCCATACTTCCTTCCCGATTCTATTCCTGAAGCTTCAGTCCCTGCGGCACGGGATTGAATACATTTCATTCAAACCAATTTTAAACATATCCAGGAAGCCATGCAGAAGGCCCAAAAAATACCATGACAGGAGGAGCAAAGTAGGGAACAAGGTTTGGCTATCCGCCATCAATCTTAAATTGCCATGCACATCACGGAAATTAGGCCCCAAATTCTTCAGCCCTTTCAAGGTCAAGAAAATGGTGAACCCAGTGGCTTTTGAATTAGCACTACCTAGCTCCTACAAAGTGCATCCTGTTTTTCATGTGTCGTTACTAAAACCACCGTTCCCTAGCCACGTTTCGGGAAGAGAGGAGTTGCCACCTCTCCCAGTCCTGATTGAGGGCGAAGCTGAGTTTGAAGTGGAGGCTATAATGGGCTGTAGAAAGAGGGGAAGACAAGTTCAATACCTCATAAAATGGAAGGGGTACCCTCCAGAAGATAACTCTTGGGAACCCTCAAGTAATGTACACACCCCCACAACTGATACAAGCCTTCCACAAGAGATACCCAAGAGCACTGGCCAGGTTGGGCACCTGGAGGCTGCCCCTTGGGGGGGCACTGTCAGAGAAATACCAGAAGCCTGAATTGCCATTATCAGCATTTTACCACACGCATGCGTGGTAGAATGGTGCTTCTGGGCATGAGTGTGCGCAATACAGCGGGATGGTGCGGGCGGATGCGCGATTAGGCGCACATAATGTGAATCCCTTGCTGGCCTATAAAAGGCTGCTAAGTCCCATGCTAAATTGCTGGATTGTCTCTCAGCTTCCTGTGTTCCTGCTTCAGCATCCTGTTACCTTGTGATTACCTGTTGTGACCCGATTGACCCTGACCTGCTCTGATCTCTCTCCAGCACTTTGACCCCGGCTTGCTTTAAGGACTCTGCTTACCCTGTCTGACTACCAGTGTATTACCCCGGCTAGTTATACAGACTTGCTTCTGCTTCTATTACCTGATTACCTGTGTTTGACCCCGGCTCTCTCCACGGACTCCTCTACAGCTATCACTTGCCTGATCTCCCGGGTTAGAATCTCAGCCGGGCTTCTTACTCAAACTGGTGTCAAGCCTAACCACTGCACAGAGTTACAACTTTCAAGTGGTTTCCCAGTGATCATCACTCAAGTCCTGTCTAAGCCTGCTGGTGACTCGTGCCTCTTTGTGCCCTATACCCTCTGTACCACTTCAAGGGGTATAGTGTGCTCAGCTGCAAGGAGAGCCGCTCTCAGCATCTTGTCCTCGGTAAGGTACATGACACAAGGTCTCGGGAGTGAATGGGGAGCATTGGGGATGGGGGGGCTATAAGAAGATTGCCAAGACCCTGAAACTGAGCTGCAGCACGGTAGCCAAGACCATACAGCGGTTTGACAGGACAGGTTCCACTCAGAACAATAATAAAAAATAATAAAAGAAAAGTTGCGCTAAATATGAGATATCACAAATTAAGTGACATATAGTGCGAATAAATAAATAAACAGTGAAAATTCAAAAATTCTTCAGCACAAAATACGTGTATACATATACAAAAACTTGATAATGTGTGATAGAAACCAAAATTGATGATTAAATAGGAAATATAAAAAAATATAAAAAATATATAAATGAAAAAGAATCCGTTGAGTTGAGGTAAGAAGTCCCAAGGGCTATCCACCTTTACTAACAGAGGAAGAGAGGGGGAGAGGAGGAAGAGATCCCAATCTGAAGAGAAGATCCCACTCAGTGAGTGGGAACCCTTACCGGAACAGGTGGACCCCCTCTAGAGCGAGGTCATAAGCGCAGGCAGATTAAGCCCTCTGCAGGGACTGGACGGTCTCCGATGCCTCCGAAATCTTCCCAATATGGACGGGAGCCACTCAGCAGGGTATAATGGGAACAGACAAACAGGCACTTCGATCTGGGGTATACACTCCGACCCGAAACCACAATGTAAAAAAATAAAATAAAAAAGGACTCCAATCATGAAATAACGTTTTAAAAGGGAGCCTTTAACCACTTAACAACCGGCCCATAGCCAAATGAAGGCTACAGGGCGGTTGCTTAACTCTGGGAGGGCGTCCAGGGACGTCCTCCCAGAATTCCGCTCTCCCCCTAGAGAGTCTCCGTGGTCCTCTGCATCTCGGATCTCGGTAAATGGCCGCTAATCGCGGCCGTTTACCATGTGATCGCTCCGTCAAATGACGGAGCGATCACATGTAAACAAACCGGCGTCATGTCATGACGCCGGTTCCTCTCCTCCCCTCCTGTGTACCGATCGGTACACTGTGAGCAGAGAGGGGGATGAATGGATATTAGCAGCGCCGTGGGCTGCATCTGTAGTGCCCACAGCGCTGCACAGTGACATCCAGCCATCCATCCATCCATGCTCAGCCATCCCTCACTACTCATCAATGCCCTGCAATGCTGTGCAATACTCTGCAATGCCCCACACTACTCTGCAATGCCCTCTGCAATACCCCACAATACTCTGCAATACCCCACAATACTCTGCAATACTCTGCAATGCCCCACAATACTCTGCAATGCCCCACAATACTCTGCAATACTCTGCAATACCCCGCAATACTCTGCAATACCCTGCAATACTCTGCAATACCCCACAATACTCTGCCATACCCTGCAATACTCTGCCATACCCTGCAATACCCTGCAATACTCTGCAATACCCCGCAATACTCTGCAATACCCCGCAATACTCTGCCATATCCTGCAATACCCCAAAATACCCCGCAATACTCTGCAATTGCCCGCAATACTCTGCCATACCCCGAAATACCCCGCAATACTCTGCAATACCCCGCAATACCCAGCCATACTCTGCAATACTCGGTGATGCCCAGCCATACTCTGCCTTACCCAGCCATACTCAGCCATACCCTGCCATACCCTGCCATACTCTGCCATACTCTGCCATACTCTGCCATACCCCGCAAAAATCTGCAATACTCTGCCATAACCCGCAATACTCTGCCATTCCCAGCCATACTCTGCAATACCCCACCATACTCTGCAATACTCGGTGATACCCAGCCATACTCTGCCATACCCAGTCATACTCGGCGATACTCTGCCATACCCAGCCATGCTCAGCCATACTCGGCCATGCTCAGCCCTACTCGGCCATGCTCAGCCATACTCGGCCTCTGTATGTGGCCAGGCTGTGGAAGTCTCACACATGTGGTATCGCCGTACTCAGGAGGAGTAGGAGAATCTATTTTGGGGTGTCATTTTTGGTATGTACATGCTATGTGTTAGAAATATTGTATAAATGGACAACTTTATGTTAAAAAAAAAAAAGCGTTTTAACCACTTCCCGCCCGCCGTCATACGACGTCCTTGACTTTGTGCGGAGATATCTGAATGATGGGTGCAGCTACAGGCATCAATCAGATATCAGCTTTTTCAGCTGGCGATTCCCTACACCATAAGAATGATCATAGCGGCTGTTACACTGCTTGATCATTCTTACGGGAGGCGAGAGGGAACGTCTCCCCTCCCGCCGCCCTCCGGTGCTTCTACCGACTCACCGCTACGATCAAAGCCAGGATCGTTTTTTTTTTTTTTTTTTTTTATTTCAGGCACAGCCTAGAGGTGAGATGTGGGGTCTTATTGACCCCATATCTCACTGTAAAGAGGACCTGTCATGCCATATTCCTATCACAAGGGATGTTTACATTCCTTGTAATAGGAATAAAAGTGATCAAATTTTTTGTTTGGAAAAAAGAGTCAAACTAAAATAAATAAAGTAAAATGAACAATAAAAAAAAAAAAAATTTTAAAGCGCCCCTGTCCGTGTGCTCGCATGCAGAAGCGAACGCATACGTAAGTCCCACCCACATATAAAAACGGTGTTCAAACCACACATGTGAGGTATCGCTGCGATCGGTAGAGTGAGAGCAATGATTTTGGCACTAGACCTCCTCTGTAACTCAAAATTTGTAACCAGTAAAAAATTTTAAAACGTCGCCTATGGGGAATTTTAAGTAGTGAAGTTTGGCGCCATTCCACAAGCGTGTGCAATTTTGAAAGGTGACATGTTAGGTATCTATTTACTTGGCATAACTTCATCTTTCATATTATGCAAAAACATTGGGCTAACCTTACTGTTTTTTTTTTTTTTTAGAGCACAAAACAGTTTTTTTTCCAAAGAAAAGCGTTCGAAAAACTGCTGCGCAAATATCGTGTGAGATAAAAAGTTGCGATGACCGCTATTGTATTCTCTAGGGTCTTTGCTAAAAAGACATATATAATGTTTTGGAGTTCTTTATAATTTTCTAGCAAATAAATGATGATATTTACATGTAGGAGAGAAATGTCAGAATTGGCCTGGGTGCTCCAGAACGCCTGAAGGTGCTCCGTGCATGTTGCGCCTCTGTATATGGCCTTGCTGTGTAAAAGTCTCACACATGTGGTATCGCCATACTCGGGAGTCATAGCAGAATGTGTTTTGGGGTGTAATTTGTGGTATGCATATGCAGTGTGTGAGAAATAAACTGCTAATATGACAATTTTGTGAAAAAAAAAAAAAAGAAAAAAAAAAACTTGATTTTGCAAAGAATTGTGGGAAAAAATTACAACTTCAAAAAACTCACCATGCATCTTTCTAAATACCTTGGAATGTCTTGTTTCCAAAAAGGGGTCATTTGGGGGGTATTTGTACTTTTCTGGAATGTTAGGGACTCAAGAAATGAGATAGGCCATCAGTACTTCAGGTGTGATCAATTTTCAGATATTGGCACCATAGCTTTTGGACTCTATAACTTTCACAAAGACCAAATAATATCCACCGATTTGGGTTATTTTTACCAAAGATATGTAGCGGTATAAATTTTGGCCAAAATATATGAAGAAAAATTACTAATTTTCAAAATTTTATAACAGAAACAAAGAAAAATGCATTTTTTTACAGATTTTTCGGTTTTTTTTCTTTTATAGCGCAAAAAATAAAGAACCCAGCGGTGATTAAATACCACCAAAAGAAAGCTCTATTTGTGTGAAAAAAGGACAAAAATTTCATATAGATACAGTGTTGCATGACTGAGTAATTGTCATTCAAAATGTGAGAGCACCAAAAGCTGAAAATTGGTCTGGTTATTAAGGGGGTTTAGGTGCCCAGTGGTCAAGTGGTTAATACTTGTTAAAAAAAGAAGCAAGCAGTGGGAACCGCAACACTACAAGATAAAAAACAGCCGGCGCGCTCAAAATACAAACATCCGTGTACTAGGGTTACATGTGGCGTGGTGGCGTCAGCGCATAGCACCTCCCTACATGTTTCATAATACCTTATGTCTTCCTGGGGCCACTCAGAACAGGCCCTGCCATGGTCTACCAAAGACGTTGAGTACACGCGCTCAGCATCATATCCAGAGGTTGTCTTTGGGAAATAGACGTATGAGTGCTGCCAGCATTGCTGCAGAGGTTGAAGGGGTGGGGGGTCAGCCTGTTAGTGCTCAGACCATGCATCGCACATTGCATCAAATTGGGGGAGGAAGCCTCTTTTGAAGATGATGCACAAGAAAGCCGGCAAAGAGTTTGCTGAAGACAATAAGAGTAAGGACATGGATTACTGGAACCATATCCTGTGGTTTGATGAGACCAAGATAAACTTATTTGGTTCAGATGGTGTCAAGTGTGTGTGGCGGCAACCAGGTGAGGAATACAAAGACAAGTGTGTCTTGCCTACAGTCAAGCATGGTGGTGGGAGTGTCATGATCTGGGGTTGCATGAGTGCTGCTGGCACTGGAGAGCTACAGTTCATTGAGGAAACCATGAATGCCAACATGTACTGTGACATACTGAAGCAGAGCATGATTCCCTCCCTTCAGAGACTGGGCCGCAGGACAGTATTCCAACATGATAACGACCCCAAACACACCTCCAAGATGACCACTGCCTTGCTAAGGGTAAAGGTAAAGCTAAGGGTAAAGGTGATGGACTGGCCAAGCATGTCTCCAGACCTAAATCCTATTGAGCATCTGTGAGGCATCCTCAAATGGAGGTTGGAGGAGCCCAAAGTCTCTAACATCCACCAGCTCAGTGATGTCGTCATGGAGGAGTGGATGAGGACTCCAGTGGCAACCTGAAGCTCTGGTGTACTCCATGCCCAAGTGGGTTAAGGCAGTGCTGGAAAATATTGGTGGCCACACAAAATATTGACACTTTGGGCCCAATTTGGACATTTTCACTTTGGAGTGTACTCACTTTTGTTGCCAGTGGTTTAGACATTAATGGCTGTGTGTTGAGTTATTTTGAGAGGACAGCAAATTTACACTGTTATACAAGCTGTACACTCACTACTTTACATTATAGCACTACTTTACATACTGTATGTTGGGCACTTAGGGGGCTGGATCTGGGAGCTTTTGCCTACATACACACGGAAGGCGTACACATAACCTGTAGCTCTTTCACAAAGTTTGTTTTGTTTCAACCTGTACCCGGCCCTCTTCCTGGGAATATATTGTTTGAATTGCAGCCAGCCAGTGAAGTGGACAAGGGATTCATCCACACAAATGTTTTGCTCTGGGAGATACATTTCAGCAAATCAATTGGATAAATAATTTATTAGTGGGCGTATTTTATATCATTTATCATGGTTGGGATGATCTCAAGGAGGGCACTGTGAGTTGTCATTGAAATGTAGGATGCACATGATCATGTCATAGTGTGTCCTGTACATGACAGCAGAATAAATCGGCATGTGGTGGATGGATTGGGTGGACCAGTAGGCATGCGATTAATTTTTCTTTGTAAGCCCCATATTAAATGTAAGGCCCAAAAACAATTTTAACTCCTCCACCATGAGACGTCACTAATGAAACATATGGCCTAACTGTATGCGAGATACTGTTCCACCGTTTATTTTTTGTATTATGTAACGCATTTGAAACATTCTAATAAAAATATTTGAATTAAAATGAAAAAAAAAAAGAAAAAAAGTACTGCACACAGTTTTCCTGACACAAAGGATGACAGCATACACGAATGGGATAGGCTCTGCGCTCGCCCAATCAGGACTGGTTATACTATATTTAAATAAGTCGCCTCCCCCTAGGAGGCATTCTCTTTTTTTTCTCAAATGCTCAGCCGGTTATAACTGAATCAATTAAGATTTTTATTTTTGCCCTCACCTGCCGGATTCATCTGGCCAGCTGTACAGGTTCAGCCTCTTTCCCCGTGATGAAGCCCCTCTGTTCGGTTGTAAAACTTCCATACGAGGGAGACCCCCCCAGGTCCAGGCTGGGATACTGGTCTCTGAATGCAGGTAAAACAGTTCTGTCTTATGGTTAGTTGGGACTGATCCAGTCTCTCCTCCCTGGTGAGTTGTGGCCCCACACACACACACAGTTTGTTAGTTTGGCTTTGGATATGTTGGTTTCCCTTGCAAAGATGCTGGAAGTTTTTTTTTGTGGTGTGGGCTACCCCCTTCCAAGATGGCTCCTTGTCTATATCCTGTGGCTGAACGCAGGTGCTGGCAGAAGGGGCAGGCTAAAAGAAATCATAATAAGGACCATCCTTGGCAGAATGGGGAGTGTGGTTAGGTGACATGCCTGCCAAGATTCTATGCCAAGTTGCATATCAGGCGGCAGTAAAACACAACGGCAGATGTGTTCACTCAAGTGAAAACTGACTGGGTGGACCTCTAGTCGCTAAGGCTCAGGTACTAATCAAACAGCTGAGTCTGTTTAAAGGGTACCTTCTGCCTCAAAAAAACAGCAGGCCAAAGAGCGTTCAACAGATTGGCCAGATGTGTCTTCATGCTAGCAGAGAATGCAAGATCCCCTCTGTAAAGCCCAACTCTTACTGCAGAAGCAGTTGGCCAAGCCTAGTAATCTTCATTAGACCAGCCAGAAGTGCCAGTCTGCCAGTGGATGATGCGATAGCCTTCGCAGAGACATGGAAACAACAATATAGATTTGGAAATGAAGATTTATACTACCATTAAGGAGTATGGTATGGCCTGTGTTGGAGTTCACTTCAGTAGCCAAGGCTATTTGGTTCTCAGCAGACAAGTTTGGTCCAGTAAGGCAGTGAAACCACTATAGATGCAGCAGGCTGTTCCTCCTACTATTCTGTGGGATTAGTCAAGCCCTATGGCTTAACCCACTGATGGCATATGCCTCTTCTAAGTCGATTGAAATATGATTTAAGATGGAATCAGTGATGTCCACATCAGGGACTAATCCCTTAGGCTAGTCACCTAGGCCCAGAACAAAGAGTTGGTGACGCGGTGGGACTAGTGGGACTATTGTTAAATGGTCCTCCCATCTTCTTTTTATTGAGCACCCCACTGTAATGTAATTAGGTGAATGTTGAATATAAGGGAAGGAAGGAACAGATAATAAAGAGTTCATGTGCCCATATTGTATAATGGAGATATAAGATAAGGGGGTAAAATAAGACGTGGGCTGACGTACAAGAGAGAGGGATGGAGGAATAAAGAAGATGTAAGAAATTATTGAATTGGTGAATTGTTACTTTTCCCCCGCTCCGGCCTCACCGCCCCCCACCTTTTTTTTTGGCTCACTAGGAAGTTATAGTGGAATGCTACAGAGAATAAACAAAGTGCGCTATTTTAATATTGGTGGAGTAGGCTCGGAAGGCTCGGACTGGAGCAGCTGTACTCAACCATAATCCCCTAATAGGCCAGCAATCAAATTGCCATAGATCTGGAAATTGAGTGCTAAAAGCAGTAGTGCTTTAGGGATCTTTGTGGGAGTCGAAGGTAAACAACCGTCTCGAGGCCCTTTAGTGGGAAGGCAAATATTTTAAATTTTTTATAAATTGGGTTTTTTTTTGTTTTTTTTCCCTCCCCCCCCCCCCTTCTCCTCTCCCCTCCTCCCTCCATCTCCCTTACTATTGTCTGCATCTTTGGAACGCAGACCCTCAAAAGGGATTAGTGAGGAAAGAACCTACTTCTTGGGTACAAGCATTGTGGAGTTGGTGGTGGAGTAGGAGAAAATGGAAAACCATTCTGTAATGTCCTTTAACGTTAAGGGACTAAATATCCTGGAAAAAAGACGTACATTGCTTCAGGACTTAAGGAGACTGCATATAGATGTTGCATTAATTCAATAAACACACTTTAGAGAAAATAACCTTCCTCTGTTAAGAAGTAGAGATTATTCTATGATGTACCACGCTTGTAACGCTGAATCCAAAACCAAGGCAGTGTCTATTATGATATCGAATACAGTGGCCTGGAATTATAAAGATTCCATGATAGATGTAAAAGGAAGATATTTGTTCATAAAGGGAACCATTGGTAGGGAGGCAGTGATGCTGGCTTCATACTGTTCCCTAAACTCCCAGCAAGATATTTTTGTTAGAAATATATTAGAAAAACTCATGGGGTTCAAAGAAGGACAGTTGATCATGGGAGGAGATCAAAATGTACCCCTGATACCCAAAGAAGATACTTCATCAGGAGTATCTTCAGTGACACCTAAAGTAAGGAAGGGGATTTCCCAAGCAATGGCAGAGGCAATAATGGTAGATGTGTGGCAATTATTCCATCCAAGGGAAAAAGATTATACTTTCTTTTCCAACCCACATAGAGTATACTCACGTATTGATTTTTTTTTGGACCACACAAACAATTACACTCAGTAAGTGAGGCCTCTATTGGTTTAATCACATGGTCAGATCATGCACCAATCTTTTTAAAATACAACTTGACAGACAGACACCATACATCCACGAGGCTATGGAAACTTAATGAAAGCCTTCTTCAGGATCCCATAGTAAGGGAGGACGTCCAGAGGTAAATAGAATGGTTTTTCCAGATGAACGATAATTCAGATAGCCCTCCCGGAGTAATCTGGGAAACACATAAAGCAGTAATACGGGGAGTACTGATAAAACACGGAGCAAGAATAAAGGAGAGGGAAGCCAAATTAACTACGCTACTGTCCAAAATCCAAGGCTTAGAGGCACAACATAAACATGCTTAGACTGCAGAAGTGGAACGAGAATTATTAAATGCCCGTAGACAAGTAACTGACCTATTGCAATATAGAGCCAAAATGGCATTACAAATAGGACGTAAACGTAGCTACGAGTCGGGCAATAAATGTGGCAGGCAACTTGCAGGCGCATTACGTGAAATGCATGCAAGGACGTTTATTCCCTCAGTGAGGAAAAGAGATGGGGAGGAGGTTGGGATGCCTGGACAGATAGCCGAGGTGTTTGGCAAGTTCTACTCTTCACTTTACAATTTGAATATAGATGCACCAGATCGAACAGTGATGGGGGAGTACCTAAAAGCAAGTGGAATGCCGTGCCTGACAACTAGTGTGTAGGAGGAGTTGGACTCGCCAATTACTTTAGAAGAGGTACAGAGAGGAATAAGATTAGCAAAAATGGGGAAGGCACCAGGACCAGATGGGCTCTCGGCCCAGTACTATAAGTTATTCTCATCAATATTGGGACGCTATCTGGTTAAAATGTTTAATGAGCTGGGGAGGGAGTCTCTTTCCATTGAGAGACATTAAGAGCTATGATAGCGGTGATTCCAAAAGAAGGAAAGGATCCAAAGCAATGTGGAAGTTATAGGCCAAAATCTTTATTGAATGCGGATCTAAAAATATTCAGTAAGATTATAGCCTTAAGACTACAACAGCAATTACCCTTCCTGATCCATCAGGTAGGGTTTGTTCCAACAAGAGAAGCAGGGGGTAATACCATCAAAACCCTGAATTTGATGCATATAGCAAACTCAACTAAGACTCTGTGTGTTTTCCTAGGAACAGACACGGAGAAGGCATTTGATAGGGTGGGATGGGGGTTCATGTTTGCAATCCTTTGTCACATAAAACTGGGAGGGAAAATGATTAGTTGGATTGCAGGCATGTATAAAGAACCTAAAGCTCAGGTGAAGGTAAATGGAGTAGTCCCCCCCCCCCATTTGCGATAAGGAATGGGACAAGGCAGGGATGCCTATTGTCCCCTTTATTGTTTGCACTGATACTGGAACCTTTGTTATGTAGAATTCGGCTTAATAAGGATATTTGGGGAATAACGGTAGGAGGAACTCAACATAAAGTTGCAGCATATGCAGACAATATGCTCTTCCCAATGACCAATCCCATAAAATCAAATTATACATTTAAATGGGCAGATCAATTCCTGAAGTATCTAGGGACTTTTATAGCAGTGGATCCTTCTAAAACATATGAGCTTAATTTCCCGCCAGCGTTAAAAAAGGTGCGAGATTCATTGGAGAGATGGCATAAGGGATTACACTCCTGGTTTGGAAGAAGCAATATAATTAAGATGAATATTCTACCAAAGATTCTGTACCTCCTTCAGGCAATCCCAATTGCAATCCCTAGGAAGTTCTTTAGAAATATACAAATATTATTTACAAAATTCATCTGGGCACACAAACATCCTAGGATCAGGAGGGCACTGTTGTCCCTACCAAAACAAAACGGGGGGCTGGCCATCCCAGATATATATAAATATTACCAGGCAGTACATCTGGGCCGCCTGTTGGATTGGTGCCGACATGGAGAACTTAAAATCTTGCCAAGATTGGAGCAAGAGCAGAGTGGAGAGTTACTGTATAGGGCCCCTTGGTGTTTCAAGGACTTGGCATCTAAAACTAAGACACAGCCAACAATAGGACCTACCCTCCGTGTTTGTTATAACCTTTTATTTAAGGGTAAGCTATCAACACAGGAATCACCCTTAGTACCTATATAGGGGAACCCGCAATTCATATTAGGAACACAAAAAGGACCTTTTGACGTCCTGATCAAACGGGGACTGTATCAGGCATCGCATTTTTTGAGATCTGGTAGATGGCCAACAGTGCAGGAATTGGTAGACAGAAATGGCCCCCTCCATTTAGATTTTTGGTCGGCGGTACAACTACGACATTATCTATGTACTAATGTACCGCCAAGTCCTCTGGATCAGAATCTGTTACCACTCGAGAAATATTGTATGGAGAGTTGTTGATTAAACCATCGGAGAACTATCAGTTACCTTTTCTCCGGAAATGGCAAACAGATTTGGGGAGGACCTTTTTGGAGGAACAAAAAACTAATATGATACATTCAATACAGCAATATGTACATTCATACAGCAATTTGTACCAAAATACAGGAAACGAATTATAAAATCATTTCACAATGGTACAAAACTCCAGATAAACTTCAAAAGAAAGAGGAGAGTTAAATGTTTTTTGTTTTTTTTTTCGTTTTGGGAGGGGGGTAAAGACAGGAGGGGGAAATGGACTATAAAAAGTCAGAATACTGAGAGGTAGTTGGAGTATTATGGGTGGGTCTGGGGGAAGCGCCCCCCTCCTGACGCGGCAAGGAGTAACAACATGGAGGGCGGAAATGAGAGAGGAAGATTACTCTTCTTATTTCTTTGTCTTCTTTGCCTCTTTTTTGACTTCTTTATGTTTATTTGGGTTCATTCTTTTATCCATCTTTATTGGATAATATATTAGAAACAGACAGGAGTAGATGGAATGGAATGCAACAAGTTATTATAATTTTTTTGTTTCTTTTTAATTTCTTGTCTGGCTGTATGTGCAGAAATGGAATGTAATATACAGAAGGTTTGTTCATTTTTCTCCTGTTTATATAAAAGAAAAATAAATAAATTTAAAAAACAAACAAAGAGTTGGTGACAGGGCCTGAGAAGAGCTAGAGAAAAGATTGGAAGATCCATAATCATTTTGAATCGCCTAATCTCAAGTCTGCAAAGTTCCTTTTCACTCAAATGTGCCTAATAGGTGTTATATTGCAGAAATATATTGCAAAATTTGGGCAGGAGACTCAGGATTAGGGATGAGCTTCGTGTTCAAGTCAAACCCATGTTCGACTCGAACATCTTCTGTTCGCCCGTTCGCCGAATTGCGAACGATATGGGCCGTTCGCGCCAAATTCGTGTGGTGCGGCACGGCCCATAATTCACTGCGGCATCTATGGCTGATGATTGGCCAAGCATGCACTATGACCCACATGCTTGGCCAATCACAGTGCCGTCTGTAGAGAGAGCTGTAATTGGCCAAAGCCAGGGTGGCTTTGGCCAATTATGGCTCAGGGGGTTTAGTACACGCCCCACACTATATAAGGCCGCCTGCACGGCGGCCCTGTGTAGTGTGTGTTCCAGCGTTGAGAGACAGAGAGACAGTGTCATTTTATTTAAGTTAGATAGATTAGGCAGGACAGTCAGTGAGTTACAGTTTATTGTGTATATATATGCATCCCAGGTGTTGTGTGTGTGTATATATCTATATATATAGATATATACACTGTATTCTGTTTAGCTAGATCCGTTCCTGTTATTATCTTCCTACTGACAGGCAGGCTTGTGTTGTTACAGTATTTACAGCTACCTGAAGAAAATTGCTGGTGTTCTTCTGATCCTATTAGTACCACAGTCAGGCAGCTAGACTATTTACAGTTATAGGGCATACACACGGTCGGACTTTGTGCGGACATTCCGACAACAAAATCCTAGGATTTTTTCAGACAGATGTTGGCTCAAACTTGTTTTGTCTACACACGGTCGCACAAAGTTGTCGGAAAATCCGATCGTTCTAAACGCGGTGACGTAAAACACGTACGTCGGGACTATAAACAGGGCAGTGGCCAATATCTTTCATCTCTTTATTTATTCTGAGAATGCGTGGCACTTTGTCCGTCGGATTTGTGTACACACGATCGGAATTTCCAACAACGGATTTTGTTGTCGGAAAATTTTATCTCCTGCTCTCCAACTTTGTGTGTCGGAAAATCCGATGGAAAATGTTCGATGGAGCCCACACACGGTCGGAATTTCTGACAACACGCTCCGATCGGACATTTTCCATCGGAAAATCCGACCGTGTGTACGGGGCATTAGTGTAGTGCGTCCTCCTCACAGTGTTCAGCTAAAGCTACAAGTTAGTTTAGTGTGACCTCAGCACAGTGTTCAGCTAAAGCTACAAGTTAATGTAGTGCGTCCTCCTCACAGTGTTCAGCTAAAGCTACAAGTTAGTGTAGTGCGTCCTCTGAACAGTGTTCAGCTAAAGCTACAAGTTAGTGTAGTGCGACCTCTGCACAGTGTTCAGCTAAAGCTACAAGTTAGTGTAGTGCATCCTCTGAACAGTGTTCAGCTAAAGCTACAAGTTAGTGTAGTGCACAGTGTTCAGCTAAAGCTACAAGTTAGTGTAATGCGTCCTCCTCACAGTGTTCAGCTAAAGCTACAAGTTAGTGTAGTGCGTCCTCCTCACAGTGCTTAGCTAAAACTACAAGTTAGTGTAGTGCGTCCTCCTCACAGTGTTCAGCTAAAGCTACAAGTTAGTGTAGTGCGACCTCTGCATAGCGTTCAGCTAAAGCTACAAGTTAGTGTAGTGCGTCCTCCTCACAGTGTTCAGCTAAAGCTACAATTTAGTGCAGTGCGTCCTCCTCACAGTGTTCAGCTAAAGCTACAAGTTAATGTAGTGCGACCTCTGCACAGTGTTCAGCTAAATCTACAAGTTAGTGTAGTGCGTCCTCTGAACAGTGTTCAGCTAAAGCTACAAGTTAGTGTAGTGCACAGTGTTCAGCTAAAGCTACAAGTTAGTATAGTGCGTCCTCCTCACAGTGTTCAGCTAAAGCTACAAGTTAGTGTAGTGCGACCTCTGCACAGTGTTCAGCTAAAGCTACAAGTTAGTGTAGTGCGTCCTCTGAACAGTGTTCATCTAAAGCTACAACTTAGTGTAGTGCACAGTGTTCAGCTAAAGCTACAAGTTAGTGTAGTGCGTCCTCCTCACAGTGTTCAGCTAAAGCTACAAGTTAGTGTAATGCGTCCTCCTCACAGTGTTCAGCTAAAGCTACAAGTTAGTTTAGTGTGACCTCAGCACAGTGTTCAGCTAAAGCTACAAGTTAATGTAGTGCGTCCTCCTCACAGTGTTCAGCTAAAGCTACAAGTTAGTGTAGTGCGTCCTCTGAACAGTGTTCAGCTAAAGCTACAAGTTAGTGTAGTGTGACCTCTGCACAGTGTTCAGCTAAAGCTACAAGTTAGTGTAGTGCGTCCTCTGAACAGTGTTCAGCTAAAGCTACAAGTTAGTGTAGTGCACAGTGTTCAGCTAAAGCTACAAGTTAGTGTAATGCGTCCTCCTCACAGTGTTCAGCTAAAGCTACAAGTTAGTGTAGTGCGTCCTCCTCACAGTGTTCAGCTAAAGCTACAAGTTAGTTTAGTGTGACCTCAGCACAGTGTTCAGCTAAAGCTACAAGTTAATGTAGTGCGTCCTCCTCACAGTGTTCAGCTAAAGCTACAAGTTAGTGTAGTGCGTCCTCTGAACAGTGTTCAGCTAAAGCTACAAGTTAGTGTAGTGTGACCTCTGCACAGTGTTCAGCTAAAGCTACAAGTTAGTGTAGTGCGTCCTCTGAACAGTGTTCAGCTAAAGCTACAAGTTAGTGTAGTGCACAGTGTTCAGCTAAAGCTACAAGTTAGTGTAATGCGTCCTCCTCACAGTGTTCAGCTAAAGCTACAAGTTAGTGTAGTGCGTCCTCCTCACAGTGCTCAGCTAAAACTACAAGTTAGTGTAGTGCGTCCTCCTCACAGTGTTCAGCTAAAGCTACAAGTTAGTGTAGTGCGACCTCTGCACAGCGTTCAGCTAAAGCTACAAGTTAGTGTAGTGCGACCTCTGCACAGTGTTCAGCTAAAGCTACAAGTTAGTGTAGTGCGTCCTCTGAACAGTGTTCATCTAAAGCTACAACTTAGTGTAGTGCACAGTGTTCAGCTAAAGCTACAAGTTAGTGTAGTGCGTCCTCACAGTGTTCAGCTAAAGCTACAAGTTAGTGTAGTGCGTCCTCCTCACAGTGTTCAGCTAAAGCTACAAGTTACATAGTTACATAGTTACATAGTTAGTCAGGTTGAAAAAAGACACAAGTCCATCCAGTTCAACCATAAAAAAATAAATAAATAAATAAAAAACAAAAAAAAAAGATCGTACAATCCAATAGACCCAATTCTATACCCACAGTTGATCCAGAGGAAGGCAAAAAACCCCAGCAGAGCATGCTCCAATTTGCTACAGCAGGGGAAAAAATTCCTTCCTGATCCCCCAAGAGGCAATCGGATTTTCCCTGGATCAACTTTACCTATAAATGCTAGTACCCAGTTATATTATGTACATTTAGGTAAGTATCCAGGCCTTTCTTAAAGCAATCTACTGAGCTGGCCAGAACCACCTCTGGCGGGAGTCTATTCCACATTTTCACAGCTCTTACTGTGAAGAAAACTTTCTGTATTTGGAGATGAAATCTCTTTTCCTCCAGTCGTAAAGAGTGCCCCCTTGTCCTCTGTGTTGACCGTAAAGTGAATAACTCAACACCAAGTTCATTCTATGGACCCCTTATATATTTGAACATGTTGATCATATCCCCCCTTATTCTCCTCTTCTCAAGAGTGAATAAATTCAGTTCCTCTAATCTTTCCTCATAGATGAGCTCCTCCAAGCCTCTTATCAGTTTGGTTGCCCTTCTCTGCACTTTCTCCAGTTCCTGATATCCTTTTTGAGAACTGGTGCCCAAAACTGAACTGCATATTCCAGATGAGGTCTTACTAATGATTTGAACAGGGGCACAATGATATCTCTCTCTCTTAATACAAGAAAGGACTTTGCTCACTTTGGAAACCGCAGCTTGGCATTGCATGCTATTATTGAGCTTATGATCTACCAAAACCCCCAGATCCTTCTCCACTATGGATTCCCCCAGTTGTACTCCCCCTAGTATGTATGGTGCATGCATATTCTTAGCCCCCAAGTGCATAACTTTACATTTCTCAACATTAAACCTCATCTGCCACATAGACGCCAAATCAGACAGTGCATTGAGGTCAGCTTGTAAATTGGAGACATCCTGTAAGGACGTTATTCCACTGCATAGCTTGGTGTCATCTGCAAAGACAGAAATGTTACTTTTGATCCCAGACCCAATATCATTTATAAAGATATTAAAGAGTAAGGGTCCCAGCACTGAACCTTGGGGTACACCACTGATAACCTTAGACCATTCAGAGTAAGAATCATTAACCACTACTCTCTGAATTCTGTCTTTTAGCTAGTTTTATATCCATTTACAAACTGATATTTCCAAGCCTGTAAATTTTAACTTACACATGAGCCGTGTGGGTGGAACTGTATCGAACGCTTTTGCAAAATCCAAGTATTCCGCGTCCACAGCCACCCCTCTGTCCAAGGTTTTACTTACCGCTTCATAGAAAGAAATCAGGTTTGTCTGACAACTTCTGTCTTTCATGAATCCATGCTGTCTGTTGCTTAAAATGTTTTTTTCCAGCAAGAACTTGTCTATGTGGTCTTTTATTAAATGCTCCAGTATCTTCTCGACTATAGAAGTTAAACTAACAGGTCTATAGTTACTTGGTAAAGACTTTGATCCCTTTTTAAATATAGGCACCACGTTTGCCCTGCGCCAATCCAGTGGTACTATTCCCGTCATTAATGAGTCCCTAAAAATTAGATACAATGGCTTTGAAATTACAGAGCTCAATTCTTTTTTTTACAAATTTTTTATTTAATCAAAGGGAGAGGTCCATGGACCTTTGACATAGAATAAACATCGTTTCAATGTGTACAGAACTTATAAGAAGCAATACAATAATGAAGAGGAAATTAAATAGTTGGAGAGACAACAATATGCCCAGCTCTCAACATGAACGACATTGTTCAGTACATTACTCCCATGTGGCCTTCTCCACTCATTTTATTTACTAATAAAAAGCAAGTGCAACTGTGGAATCACAGGAGCACGAGAGAAAGGAAAGAAGCAGAATAGTGAAACTAGAAAAGTAAGAATCAGTATAGGTAGGAGGGAAACGGCAGTTAGGATGAAGGGGAAAAAAAAAACAACAAAAAAAGGGGGGGGGGGGCTCAAGTCTCAAGTCTGAGCTCAAGTCTCCAAATAAATTGCGCCCCTCTTCAGAATAGACAAACATGTTCCAAAGTGACCACGTCTTGGAATATCGTTCTTGTTGGTGCCGTGCTGTTAGGATTAGGTCTTAAAATTTATTGATTTGTTCTACTCTCCTGAGCCACATCCCGATAGTCGGCGACTGCGGGGTCTTCCATTTTAGTGGAATGCATGATTTGGCCGCGTCCAGGAGGTGACGAATAATTGATTTTTTGTAGGTTCTCATCGGGACAGCTGAGATGTGGAGGAGGAAGAAGGCAGGGTCATCTGGAATTTGCCGGTCTGAGAATTTCTAAATAATCTTTTTGACCTCTGACCAGAATTGTGCTATGATAGGACATGTCCAAAAGACGTGTAGTAGTGTACCCCGTTCCTCCTGGCACCTCCAGCATCTATCTGAAGTTGTTGGGAAAATTGTGTTTAGTTTCGCTGGAGTTCTGTACCATCTGGTTAAAATATTAAAATTGGTTTACTGCGTTTTTGTACATATTGACGATTTGTATGTGAAATGGAGGATGCGTTGTTTTTGTTGTGGGTTAAATGTACGTTTCAAGTCGCATTCCAGTCAGTTAAGCAGCTTAGTAAGTGGGAGTCCGGGGGAGTGATCAAAAGGTTGTACATGCACGAGAGCGTATGTGGAAGTGCTCCTTCCATTGAGCATATTTCCTCTAAGGTGGTAAGGGGTTGTTCGAAATTGCTTGGTGAGGGGAGAGCCCTAAGGAAATGGGAAAGTTGTAAAGCATTCCAAAACTTCAGGTGAAATGATCCTAAAGGGTCCATTAGGTTATGTAACGAGGGCCATCTACCCTGTGTTATAAAGTGTGATGCCTGTGAATAACCTGAAACTTGTAGACATTTAAAGGATTCATCCTGATAGCCCGGTGAAAAACTTGGATTCCCCAATATCGGGAATATCGGCGAAGTCTCAGTTGAGAGGGAACCTTTTTTGAACAGAAGGGAGCACACCCTCGCAGCCTGGCCCACCAGCGGGTGTGACTTCACTCTATTGGGTAAGGAGTCATAACACCATGGAGTTCTATTCAGAGGAACAGGGCTTTGATCTTGTTCAAGCTGGGTCCACAGTTTTAAGGATCTGTGTCTGCACCAATCGACCAGTCTGCCCAGGTGAACCGCCCTATAGTATTTGTGTACATTATTATTATTATTATACAGGATTTATATAGCGCCAACAGTTTGCGCAGCGCTTTACAACATGGGGCAGACAGTACACTTACAATACAAATCAATACAGGAGGGATCAGAGGGCCCTGCTCGTTAGAGCTTACAATCTAGAAGGGAGGGTCAAGTGGAAACAAAAGGTAATAACTGTGGAGGATGATCTGATGGAAAAAATGAAAATACAGTTGTTAGGTGTGGGTAGGATAGGCTTCTCTGAAGAGAAGGGTTTTCAGGGATCTTCTGAAAGCTAACAAAGCAGGAGATAAGCGGACAGATTGGGGTAAGGAGTTCCATAGGATTGGAGAGGCTTTGGAAAAGGCCTGGAGGCGAGCATGGGAGGGAGCTAGAGAGCAGGAGGTCTTGAGAGGAACGAAGAGAGCGAGTAGGTTGGTATTTAGAGACTAAGCTAGTGATGTAGCTGGGGGCAAAAATTATGGATGGCTTTGTACGTAGTTGTTAGAATTTAGAATTTAATTCTTTGGCCGAGCGGAAGCCAGTGGAGGGATTTGACAGAGAGGAGTGGCAGACACAGAGCGATTGGTAAGGTGGATGAGTCTGGCAGCGGCATTCATAATGGATTGAAGAGGTGATAGACTAGTGTACATCTGGTACTGCCAATCCCCCGTATTGCTTTGGCAATGTGAGTTGGGATCTTTTTAGTCGGGGGTGTTTGTGGGCCCATATAAATTCAGAGAATAGTTTTCGTATCTGCTGAAAATAATTAGATGGGATGTGGACGGGTAAAGCCTGTAGGAGGTATAAGAATTTGGGAAGAATACTCATTTTAAGAATATTACAACGGCCGAACCATGAGTGTAAGCCTGAATTCCATTTGTTGAGATGCGTCCAGACCTTCGTAAGTAGCGGAGAGAAATTCATTTCAAATACCTTCGATGTGTGAGATGGAATAATTGTGCCCAAATATGTCAATGCCTTATCACTCCATTTCAATCTGAAGTTGTTGCTTCAGTGACTGAGATAGATTAATGCCCATTGCTTCTGATTTTATGATATTTATTTTAAGGTTGGAGAGGGCGCCGTATTTATCAAATTCCCTAAAAAGATTTGGAATGGATATCACAGGGTTAGTAAGGGAGAATAACATGTCATCGGCGTATGCCGATACTTTATGTTGAAGGTTGCCCACTGTTATGCCAGTAATATCCGGATTTCTACGAACTGAGCAGAGAAAGGGTTCCAGTGACAGAGCGAAGAGGAGGGGCGATAATGGGCACCCCTGCTGTGTCCCATTGGAGATTTGAAAGGCATCAGACAAGACACTGTTGGCTTTTACACGAGCTGTGGGTCTTGAGTAGATTGATGAGATCCACCGGGACATATTGGCACCAACATATTGAAGGACTGCATAGATGAAGGCCCAGTTCACCCTGTCAAAGGCCTTCTCTGCAGAATTAAGCAGGGAGATCTGTCTGTAGTTTCCACAGGAGGTTGGGTCTTTACCTTCCTTTGGTATGACCGCAATATGGGTCTGTAAAGAGTCTATTGCAAAAGGTGATTCCGGGCCTACGCCATTAAAGAATTTTACCATATAGGTGCTCAATGTCGGCATAAAGGTCTTATAGTAACAGATGGTGAAACCATCCGGGCCAGGGGCTTTTCCTGGCTTAATTGCTGCTATCGCGCCTTGCACTTCGTCAATTGTGATGGGGTTTTCTAGGGCTTCCTGAGCTAACTCGGGCAATTGTGGCATTTGAGAAGCAGACAAGTAGGACTGCAGATTTTCTTGTGAAGGGGGATCTTTATCTATATTGTACAAAGATGTGTAAAATTTTTGGAATTCTTGGGCAATATCTAAGGGTTTGGAGATCCTGGTTCCTTTTGGCGGGCATATGTGGGGAATATATGTCGCCAACCTTTGATCCCTGAGCGACCGCGCTAGCATTTTGCCACATTTGTCCCCCGATTCGTAGGAAATTTTCCTGCAAATCTGCAACGATGCCTTAGCCTTGAACTGTAACAGGTCATTGATTTGATCTGACAAGGAGGTCGGTCTCTAAGGAGGGGGAGGGAGACTGTTTATATCGTGTTTCCAGCTGACGCAAATCATCTAGTAGTGAGGTCAACTGTTGGGTGCGTTGTTTTTTTAAGTCTCGAGCCATGCTTAATAAGCACTCCTCTGATGACCGCCTTGTGAGCCTCCCAAACAATGCCAGGGTCACTGTCCTCTGTATCGTTTGTATTGAAGTAGAACTGAAGTTCCCTAGTGACTTCCGAGATTACATCTTTGTCTTGTAAAAGACTTTCATTCAGCCTCCAATATTTAGTTTTTGAGGTGAGGGATTCAGTAAGGACATACGATAGAGAGATTGGCGCGTGGTCAGACCACGTAATGGATCCTATGGTGGATGTTTTGACTGCATGTAATTGTGAATGTGGTATTAGGAATTAGTCTATGCGAGAGTATACTTTGTGTGGTGAAGAATAAAATGTGTAGTCTTTTTCTGCAGGATGAAGGATACATCTACCAATTGGGCTCTATGTAGAGCTTGGTCAATGTGTCTACGGGTGCCAGGAGGGACAGAAGAATGTTTTGAGGAGGTATCTTCCGTAGGGATCATAGGAACATATAAATCCCCCCCACGATCAGCTGTCCTTCAGAAAAGCTTAATAGCTTTTCAATAGTCTTCTCCATGAATACATCCTGATGAGTGTTAGGGGCATATAGATTTGCTAATGTCACCCTAACACCCCCAAACATGCCTTTCAGGAATAAGAACCGACCCATTGGGTCCAGCACAGAGTCTAGATAGGTCCACGGTACCTTACCAGATATCAGTATAGACACTCCCTTAGACTTCGCAGTTTGTCGCTTCTGAAGTGGGTCTCCTGTAGGAAGGCCACATCCGCTTTCAGGCAGTGGAGATCATGTAGGAGCATACGTCTTTTTTCTGGGATGTTAAGACCCTTTGTATTAAGTGAAATCACGTTGATCTTATCCATGTTAAAAAAAAAAAAAAGGGGAGTGGGGTGAGAAGGTGAAAGGAGGTTAGGAGCCGACGGGGAGAGGAATGAGGGGAGAAAAAGAGAAACAGAAAGAAGTAGTAGAAGAGAAGAGATTCTAAAGATGAAGCAAATATGCTAGAACGCTCACCAGGAGAGAAAATTAATTCCCGGCGGTTGATCGCTGGCCTAAGTGACGCAGCCGAAGAGGAGGCTCCGGCTATCCCCACCCACCTCGACATTAGTGCATAATAAAGTTTAGCGACCTTCAACGTGTGACTGCTCAAAATGGACACAACTGCAAACTAAAGAAACCTAACATCAAAATATAACATTCCTATAGAAACATTCCTTTCCAGCAGCCTTTGTATTATATTACTAGTTCCAATGTCTTAATAAAGCTTGAGAGTTCCCCCTAAACATGAGTCTATAACTCGTCAGGTTTTACTCCTCAACTCATTGGTGTTAACCTCTAGGTGGAGTGGGTTGGTAAAACCATTTCAGTGTCAGTTGGAGGAGTATCACCCCATATCCCTTGTGTGAAGGGAGGGGGGGAACGGGGGTAGGGGGAGGGAAGGGGAGGAGGGGAGGGGAGGGGAAGGGAGAAGGAAAGGGGAGAGGGGAGGGAGGTAAGATTGGAGAGGCGCAGGGTGGGGAAAGCAGGGGGGGAGGAGGGAGGTAGGAGAGGAAGTATGGTGTAATGGAAGAGAAGTATATTATGGGAGAGTTGTCCACCGTCTCAGCAGCTGGTTACCGGTTGAAAATTTGGGTATCTGTATAGGGTTCGGTGGAGGAATGCACTCAGATTCAAAAGGCGAATGAGCTAAGATGAACATCCCTAGCGATCTGAGTTAAGCCACTCTAAACCACGGGGACCTGAAATTAGTAGTAGAAGAGGGAGCAACCTGTCCAGCTTAATAGCAAGGTACAAGGAAAACAGTATAACCTGCAAGAAAGGGGTTAGTCCACTAAAGCACATAACCAAACAAACATTAAGGCACTAAGACCTACTTTGGGAGGTTGAAACAAGAGGAAAAAAATAAAAATAAAAAAAACCCCACAAAAACTGCTCCCAAAGTTCCATGGAGCTGTAAAACATTGGGGCACTAAACCGCCCCCCGCCCCCCCCCCCTCCATAAGACATCCTATTAGTATTAGGGAGACAATGGGTAGGCACTGTCTGCTCCATCAAATGTAAAAGAGAGTCTTTGAAAACCACCCTATGTCTCTCTTAGGGGGGGTCGAGGATAAGGTGATAGTCTTGCAATAGGTCAGCCTTTGCAGGGGCTACAAAAAAAACAACCCCTGAGTGTTAAATGTCATGTAGCCTTCTTAAAGATTCGGAGGAGATCCTCAATACCATGATGGTCTCTACATTCTGAACCCTCATAGCTGGCGTGAACATTTACCAAGAGGCCCCCCTCTGACGCCACCATCCTCCGGAGATGTTCCTTAGGGAAAGACCGGGCAAAGGAGTGGGAACCTGCTGTTCATCTAGAACGTCCGCTTGAGGCCTTGCCAGAAGAGAACCAAAAAAACGTAAAAAAATCCCCAAAAAAATGAAAAAACAAACAAAGTTAGGTAATCAGTAGACTAGCATCCACCTCACTCACGATTCCCGGGATCTCTCTCCGGACGGGGCCCGCGGTCTCCTCCGTTGTCTCTGAGAATGCGCTTGAAAGGAACTCCTGGGACCCGCCGGGCCAGGACGGCCAGTAGCGATTGGTAGGAGTTGCAGCCAGTTGGGAACCTGGATGGGCTCAGCCCCCAAGAATGTGAACAGGTCTGGCAGGTCAGATGGGGTGCAGAGAGTGAAGAAAGCATAATCCTTTCTGAAAGACACAGATAGCGGGTATCCCCATCTATATGTATAGCCCTGATCTTTTGCCAGATCCAGCAACACTCGTAGGCGGGCACAACGTTTCAGGGTAGCACGGGAGAGGTCTGGGAGGATCTTGATAGCTGCCCCATCGATTTCGCTGCACTCCCACGCTTTACGAAAAATCTGTTCCTTCAGGGCATACTTGTGAATGCGGTACACCAAATCTCTAGGTCTGTTTGGGTCTAACGATCTCGGCCCCAAGGCTCTGTGGACCCTGTCTAGCTCAATAGTGGATTGAGGAGAAGCCAGCACCCGCTGAAAGATGGCAGTCACCATATCCTGAAGATTTTCAGATCCTGTTGCTTCCGGGAGCCATCAGAGCCGCAGGTTGTTCCTGCGACTCCTGTCTTCCAAATATTCTAAATGAAGTTGCAACGCAATCGCTGACTCTGTCTGTGCTATCTTAACCTGTTCCAGGGCCTCCATTCTGACTTCCAGAGAGGAGATGGATACGTGTAAAAAGTAGGGAATGGCGCTGTGCAAAAAAGGGGGGTATAATTGGTATATTTTGTGTCTAATAATAGTAGTAGGTGCACCAATGTGACATGTTGCAAGGAACACCAGTAAGTAGTACCCTCAAAGTGCAGTGCTATTAATTAATAAATAATGATAATAAAGTGCTAAACAGTAAATAATCAATCAGAAAATAAATATAAAAAACACAATTATAATCTCATGTGCAAATATTAATAGGTTAACCACTAATATTGTGAAAAAAGTGTCAAGTGCAGTGTTCCATCTACCCCCTGGGTGATAGAAATGGAGATGCAAATAAAAATAAAAAAGTGTCCACAATCCTCTATAGTGTATAAAGTAAAGGGTATCCACAGCCCTCTATAATGAAGTGCTAAAAAGCAATATGAAAAATGGATACGTGAAAAAATACACAATAAATGTGCAAATATTAAGACCCAGAATATTAAATGGTTGATATATATATATAAAGGTAAGTCTCTAATTTCCTGATGTATATAAAGGTAAGTCTCTAGTTTCCTGATGGTGAACCAATATAAAGCCTCATATGAAGGTGGTAGAGAAGTTCATGTCATGTCTTCCACAGGATTTCCTCCAAAAATTTTTTAAAACAAACACACTCCCCCCGATGTGATTCCACTCACCGGAACGTTGTACCCCTGCAGGGGTCTAGGCATAGGAAGTGTGTACGCCAGATCCCGATCCAGTCTAGATGTCGGTCCGATCCCCGTATGTCGGTATCCTCTCAACCCGGATCAGCCACTCATGGAGGGGATGGGGGAAGATGACGATCCCCTGTAGTAGTCCTATTTCCGGTCGGACATCCACTCCAGAGCATTATATGAAAAAAAGGAGGTGCTCCACATAGCGTAACTCCATAAAATAGTTTTTATTTAAAAAATCCAAAAATAGCACATTAAGTCCAAGGAATTGATAAACCAATCACTTATTAAAAAGGAGAGGGAGCCTGCAAGCTCTCTGACTCCCCTAGCCGTTCCGGGACGCAGCGTAGTGTGCAGCTACCGCTTGCGTTCCACCGGTCCGCTATCGAAAACCACAGTGACAGGAAGTGACGTTGTGCGTGCCAAGATAGTCCCGCCTTACGCGTTTCGTCACACGGACGTCATCGGAGGCGCTGCCATCTTGGTCCTCTCAACGTCTTATATCTGGGTGCAGTACATGCCGCGGCCAATCCCGTACTAGATGCTAAATGACAGGCATCTTGTAAATCCAATCGAAAAATTCGCTCAATTATGGAAACGAAAGCCAAAGACCCAATATCATTAGGCCAAAGAAATTACTGGATAGAGTTTCCTTGAGCGCCATCTGGTGGAAGTTTTATTGTACTTGTAATTCATATGGAATAACGGCCGTGGGGAATTGTAATTTGCAAACCAGATACTATCTGGTAAAGATAACATAACAATCGAATAGCTAAAACCAAAGATATAACATATAATTACCTCAAGAGGTATTCAGGCAGAGTTTAAAAAAGAGTTTCATGTATATATATCTAAAAATATACATATAAAAAATTCTTAAAAATGTATGTATATATAAAATATTGTGCACATAAAAAAGGGACGATATATTAAAAATCTTTTTAAAGAAGATGTACGAAGAGGAATACATTGTATAAATAGTGCTGGTATAAACCAGAATCAGAAGAGAATATGTTGGTATGTCAATGGGTATATTAATTTGTGAACCAAAATATCTTGATTTATCAATAAATATCTGAGAGTATACTGGAAGTGGTGTTGAAGTATCTCTATATCATCTAAAAATATTGAAATCTTCGGGAGTCAGGGGATAAGATAGGGGCACATATATATTTCACCTTTTTGATTAAGAAGCAATTCAGAACCGGTCGTGGAAACCTACAGTGTTTTTAAAAATTAGATAAAAAACAGTTCAGATCAATATCCACATTTAACCCTCTGGGGACAAGGCTCCCTAAGCGGTATATCCACTTAGTTTCATTCTGGGACACTTTTATTCTTTTATTACCGCCTCTCCAGTGATCTTTGATCAGATCTATGCCATAAAAGATTAACCCTGTGGGATTTCTATTGTGGACCTCGTCAAAGTGCCTGGAGAGATTGTGCTTTGGGAAGCCTTTTTTAATGTTGTTAATATGCTCTCTAATCCTAACGCGGAGAGGCCTAGTGGTTCTCCCCACGTACTGAAGCCGGCAAGGGCATTCTATCACATATGTGACGTGAGTACTTTCACAGGTGATCAATTCTCTGATTTGATACTCTTTCCCTGTTCTTGACTTAAAGAGCAATTTTTTCTTTGGTTGTCTCTTACTTACACGGCAGGGTAGACACTTTTGGCATCTAAAAAAACCTTTTAGTTCGGGGAATAACTTAACTGGTTTGGGCGGGTCGATCACATTATGTACCAACTGGTTCCTCAGACTGGGGGCCTTCTTGTAAATAAATCTTGGTTTTAATTGAGCGAATTTTTCGATTGGATTTACAAGATGCCTGTCATTTAGCATCTAGTACGGGATTGGCCGCGGCATGTACTGCACCCAGATATAAGACGTTGAGAGGACCAAGATGGCAGCGCCTCCGATGACGTCCGTGTGACGAAACGCGTAAGGCGGGACTATCTTGGCACGCACAACGTCACTTCCTGTCACTGTGGTTTTCGATAGCGGACCGGTGGAACGCAAGCGGTAGCTGCACACTACGCTGCGTCCCGGAACGGCTAGGGGAGTCAGAGAGCTTGCAGGCTCCCTCTCCTTTTTAATAAGTGATTGGTTTATCAATTCCTTGGACTTAATGTGCTATTTTTGGATTTTTTAAATAAAAACTATTTTATGGAGTTACGCTATGTGGAGCACCTCCTTTTTTTCATATAATGCTCTGGAGTGGATGTCCGACCGGAAATAGGACTACTACAGGGGATCGTCATCTTCCCCCATCCCCTCCATGAGTGGCTGATCCGGGTTGAGAGGATACCGACATACGGGGATCGGACCGACATCTAGACTGGATCGGGATCTGGCGTACACACTTCCTATGCCTAGACCCCTGCAGGGGTACAACGTTCCGGTGAGTGGAATCACATCGGGGGGAGTGTGTTTGTTTTAAAAAATTTTTGGAGGAAATCCTGTGGAAGACATGACATGAACTTCTCTACCACCTTCATATGAGGCTTTATATTGGTTCACCATCAGGAAACTAGAGACTTACCTTTATATACATCAGGAAATTAGAGACTTACCTTTATATATATATATCAACCATTTAATATTCTGGGTCTTAATATTTGCACATTTATTGTGTATTTTTTCACGTATCCATTTTTCATATTGCTTTTTAGCACTTCATTATAGAGGGCTGTGGATACCCTTTACTTTATACACTATAGAGGATTGTGGACACTTTTTTATTTTTATTTGCATCTCCATTTCTATCACCCAGGGGGTAGATGGAACACTGCACTTGACACTTTTTTCACAATATTAGTGGTTAACCTATTAATATTTGCACATGAGATTATAATTGTGTATTTTTATATTTATTTTCTGATTGATTATTTACTGTTTAGCACTTTATTATCATTATTTATTAATTAATAGCACTGCACTTTGAGGGTACTACTTACTGGTGTTCCTTGCAACATGTCACATTGGTGCACCTACTACTATTATTAGACACAAAATATACCAATTATACCCCCCTTTTTTGCACAGCGCCATTCCCTACTTTTTACACGTATCTATTTAGGGTACACGTCAGTGTCCCTTGTTTACATAGGGGGGCTGCAGTTGCAAATATATCCTGTAGCGCGGATCCACTGACAAAATTACTAGAGAGGAGATGGATGATTCACCAGCATCAACTCTGTCAGACAGAGCACCAATCTCCGTTCTTACAGCCTGAATGTCCCTGTGGTGAGCCTCCTCTACCCGCTGTATTAGTGTTTCTATGTCCTGCTTAGTCGGCAGAGCCTGAAGGAGTGCCCTGAGCTCCCCATCTACGTGAGCCATCTCCCGTCTGCCAGGGGAGGCCCCCCTTCCGACACTACGGGGCAGAGGAGAGCGGGGGCGTCCGACAGAGAGTCCGGAGCAGGAGACATGATAGACGGGGATGGCGGATCTTGCGAGCAGAGCCCACGAGGCGCCGTAGCAATGGCGCCCGGGGAGAGCTGGGCTGCGTTCCCAAAAAATCTGTTTATCTCACCCTGAGAGGTGCGTGGGCGATGTCCCTGTGTCGCCGATCGTGTCTGGTATCTTCTTGCCTTTATCATGCCGTTAGAAGATGCTGAATATGGTGGATTTTGTCGAGGCTGGAGGGGAGAAGCCGGGAGCTCACACAGAAAGTGTCCCCATCCAGCCATGTCCAGGCCACGCCCCCAGAGCTCAATTCTTTTAGGATCCGTGGGTGGATGCCATCAGGTCCAGGTGCTTTATCCACCTTTATTCTGTCTAAATAATTCTGGACCAAGTTAGTGTAGTGCGTCCTCTGAACAGTGTCCATCTAAAGCTACAAGTTAGTGTAGTGCACAGTGTTCAGCTAAAGCAGCAAGTTAGTGTAGTGCGTCCTCCTCACAGTGTTCAGCTAAAGCTGCAAGTTAGTGTAGTGCGTCCTCCTCGCAGTGTTCAGCTAAAGCTACAAGTTAGTGTAGTGCGACCTCTGCACAGTGTTCAGCTAAAGCTACCCGTAGAAGGTTGGTGGTGTATACCGCAGCCAGCTACATTAGTCCTCTGCACATTGTTCAGCTAAAGCTACAAGTTAGTGTAGTGCGACCTCTGCACAGTGTTCATCTAAAGCTACCTGCAGAAGATTGGTGGTGTTCTCATACTACAGGCAGGCAGTTGATTTTGCTAGTATATATATATATATATATATATATATATATATATATATATATATCCCAGCTTAGTGCAGCTACATCATCTCACTGCAGGCCATTAGTATGTCTGGAAGGCCAACAAGGAGAGGCAGACAGTCACAAGCCAATAAAAGAGGGCAAGCAGGCTCTGTGTCTAGAGGCAACAGTGCTGGTCGTGGAGATGGTGCATCCTCATCAGCATGGGGCCGTGGGACACGCTTGGCCTTTTTTTCGGCAGCTGGCCACGTTGAGCCGCAACATGCAGAAGACTTGGTCGAGTGGATGACCAAGCTGTCCTCATCCTCCTCATCCTCTCTCACCCATGCTCAGGGTACTTTGTCTGGCAAAGCAGCTGCCAACGCGGCCTCTTCCCTCGGCTCAATGGCATCAGTGACTCCTTCCCTAGCCCCACCATGTCCTGCTGAGGAGTCCCTTGAACTGTTTGACAACAGTGTTGGGTATATGCTCAAGGAGGATGCCCAGCGTTTAGAAGGCTCTTATGATGATACTGAGCTAGATGAAGGCAGTAACGTGAGCACGGACAGAGGGGGTGCCCAAGAAGGACAGCAATCTGGCAGTCATGCTCCCCCTGCTGCAGCATACTGCCAGGTTTGCTCCAGTGATGAGGAGGGAGGGGATGATGAGGTCACTGACTCAATGTGGGTGCCTGATAGGAGAGAGGAGGAGGAGGCACATCACCAACAAGGCAGGATGCCCTCCAGGGGCCAGCCTAAGGGCAGCACACTGACTGCATCACACCACAAAGCTCAGCATGTGCAGAGCTCTGCTGTCTCTGCGCGTTATTCCAAAAGTTCTTTGGTGTGGGCCTTTTTTGAAACGAGTGCATCAGATCCCACCGCTGCTATTTAGAACATATGTCTCAAGCGTATCTCGCCTGGCCAAAACATCTCCTGCTTGGGAACCACATGCTTGACCAGACATATGTTGACCTGCCATGCAGTTCGTTGGCAAGCGTATCTAAAAGTACCACACCAAAGAACAAAGAGGACCTCTCCTTGCTCTTCATCAGCTGAGATCTCCAACCCCACTATACCTTCAGTCCTCTCTGAGACCTGCACTGAGAGGAATGAAGGTGTAGAATTAGGTGTGTCACAGCCAAGTACTTGTGGGCAACCTGCTTTTGGTACACCGATGTCAGATTGTACCAGGCAAATTTCCCTGCCCCAGCTGCTGCACCGCCGAAAGAAGTTCGCTCCCAGCCATCCATATGCCCAGCGGTTGAATGCTAGCTTGGCAAAATTGCTAGCACTTCAAATGCTACCTTTTCAGTTGGTAGACTCTGCCCCCTTCCGTGAGTTTGTGGAATGTGCGGATCCTCAGTGGCAGGTACCCAAACGCCACTTTTTCTCACGGAAGGCAATTCCGGCTCTCTACTGGCATGTGGAAGGCAATGTCCATGCCTTGCTGGACAGGGCAGTCAGCAGAAAGGTGCATATTACCACTGACTTATGGTCCAGCAGGCATGGACAGGGATGTTACCTAAGTTTCACGGCGCATTGGGTGACTCTGCTGGCAGCTGGGAAGGATGCAGGACAAGTTGCAGTAGTGTTGGAGGTTATTCCGCCACAACGCCTCCAAAATGTCACTATAAATGATTCTGACACACCTCTCTCCTCCAACTCCTCCTCTTCTTCTTCCTCCATGGCCTCTTCCTGTGCTTTGTCCTCGGAACCAGCGGTGCTCCATAGCCGTTCAAGGGGCTACGCAAGTACGCAGGCCAAAAGATGCCATGCGGTGCTTGAGCTGGTGTACTTGGGGGACAGGAGCCACACTGGGGCAGAGGTTCTGTCAGCTCTGCAGGGGCAGGTTCAGAGGTGGTTGACGCCACGCCAACTTACGGCAGGAATGGTGGTTTGCGACAATGGCACCAACCTCCTCTCTGCCCTCCGACAGGGACAAATGACCCATGTGCCCTGTTTGGCTCACGTCCTTATTTTGGTGGTGCAGCGGTTCTTGGGCAGGTACCCGGGCTTACAGGATGTCCTGAGGCAGGCCAGGAAAGTCTGTGTGCATTTCTGCTGGTCATATAATGCCAGTGCTCGGCTGGCAGACCTCCAAAAGGAATTTAACCTGCCCAAGAACCGCCTAATCTGTGACATGCCCACCAGGTGGAACTCAACGTTGGCCATGCTGCAGCGGCTGCACATGCAGCAGAGGGCCATCAATGAGTACCTGTGCGACTATGGCACCAGGACAGGGTCAGGGGACCTTGTTTTTTTCCCCCACACCAGTGGGCCATGATCAGGGATGCATGCACTGTCCTGTCACCATTTGAGGAGGCCATGAGGATGGTGAGCAGTAACAGTGCATGCATCAGTGACACTGTCCCCCTTGTCCACCTGTTGGAGCACGCGCTACGTGGAATAATGGACAGGGCACTTGAGGCAGAACAGAGGCAGGAAGAGGAGGACTTCCTTAGCTCTCAAGGCCCCCTTTATCCAGACAGTGTTCCTGCGTGCCCGCCGATCATACAGGAAAAGGAGGAGGATTGTGTCAGTATGGAGGTGGAGCCTGGCACTCAGCATCAGCAGCAGTCTTTAAGGGGTCATTTACAGTCCCAAGAAACACATGGACTTGTACGTGGCTGGGAGGAGGTGGCTGCGGATCATGTCGTCCTTAGTGACCCAGAGGACTCCGGACCGAATGCCTCAGCAAACCTATGCTGCATGGCCTCCCTGATCCTGAAAAGCCTGCGGATGGATCCTCATATTCATGGTATCAAGGAGAAGGACCAATACTGGCTGGCAACCCTCCTTGATCCACGTTATAAGGGTAAGGTTGCAGGCCTTATCTTGCCGTTGCAGAGGGAGCAGAAGATGAAACATCTTTGGGAGGCCTTGCAGAAAGGTCTGTGCAACGCGTTCCCAGAGACTGGGAGGTTACAAACTCCTGTTTCTGGACAACGTGTTGCTGAGGCTTCAGTCAGGCAAAGAAGAAGCGGTGGAGAAGGTGGCCGCCTGACCTATGCGTTCAGACAATTTTTTAGTCCGCAGCCCCAAGGTATGATCGGGCTCAGCAACCATCGCCAGCGTCTGTTTTACATGGTGCAGGAATACCTAGGGGCAAGATCTGACTTGGACACCTTTCCCACCGAAAATCCTCTGGGTTACTGGGTCTTGAGGATGGATCACTGCCCAGAGCTTGCACAGTATGTAGTTGAGCTACTGGTCTGTCCTGCATCCAGCGTTCTTTCGGAACGCACATTCAGTGCTGCTGGAGGCTTTGTAACCGATCACAGGGTGCGTCTGTCCACCGACTCGGTCGATTGACTGACCTTCATAAAAATGAATCAGTCTTGGATCACCACCAGCTACCAAGCACCTGATGCTGATGTAACCGAATAAATTTTTTTGAAATGTCAGATCCATTCAAAGACTGCCTATGCTGATGCTGAGTGATTATCCTGTTATACTGAGTAATTATCCTCTTCCTTCTCAATGATCATGATGATCGCTTGTAAGAACATTTTTGGTTCTGGGCGCCGCCAGTCCCGCCACCAGTGCCTAAGGCCCAATTTTTCAGCCCCTGTTTAACAGGGCATGTAATTACAATTTTTCATGCAATTTTTTTTCAGCAGGGCTAGTTCCTGCGCTCCAACTAGATTATCTGTGAGGGGTTGTAGTGTTGTGGCACCAGCACCAGTGCCTAAGGCCCAATTTTTCAGCCCCTGTTTAACAGGGGTGTGTAATTCCAATTTTTGATGCAATTCTTTGCAGCAGGGCTAGTTCCTGCGCTCCAACTAGTGCATCTGTGAGGGTTTCCAGTGTTGTGGCACCACCACCAAAGGCCCAATTTTTGTGCCCCTGTTCAACAGGGGTATGTAATTACAATTCTTGATCTAATATTTCACAGCAGGGCCCGTTTCTGCTCCCACCAAGAGTATCTGTGAGGACTTACAGTGTTGTGGCACCAGCACCACCACCACCACCATAGGCCCAATTTTTCTGCCCCTGTTCAACAGGGGCATGTAATTACAATTCTTGATCTAATATTTCACAGCAGGGCCCGTTTCTGCGCCCACCAAGAGTATCTGTGAGGACTTAGAGTGTTGTGGCACCAGCAGCCACCAACACCACCAAAGGCCCAATTTTTCTGCCCCTGTTCAACAGGGGCATGTAATTACAATTCTTGATCTAATATTTCACAGCAGGGCCCATTTCTGCACCCACCAAATGTATCTGTGAGGACTTATGCCCCGTACACACGGTCGGACTTTGTTCGGACATTCCGACAACAAAATCCTAGGAATTTTTCCGACGGATGTTGGCTCAAACTTGTTTTGCCTACACACGGTCGCACAAAGTTGTCGGAATTTCCGATCGCCAAGAACGCGGTGACGTCAAGCACGTACGACGAGACTAGAAAAGGCCAGTTCAGAACCAAGCGAGGCACCCTTTGGGCTCCTTTTGCTAATCTCGTGTTAGTAAAAGTTTGGTGAGAGACGATTCGCGCTTTTTCAGACTCGTGGCTTTCAGATCGTTTTCTGCCGTTCAGTTTGTGCTTGTGGGTTTGTATCTGCTCTTCAGTGCGTGCAGTCAGTTCGTATTGGAGTTTTCTGTGCGATCTTGTCCGCTCGTTGCTGTTTTTCAGGTCGCTCTTCACAGGCCTTGCTGTTCTTCAATGCGTTCTGTTACTTCGTTCTGAACAGCCGACCATTTTCTAGCCATGTTTCGTATGCGTACTCCTCGTAGAGTTCGTGCTGTGCGGGGGCTTGGTGTTGGGGTCCTGACCTTGACACAAGTCCAGTCCATGAACAGGGTGGGGAGGAGTTCATGGACCAAGAATTGGTTGCTTCAGCGTGACCAGTTCTGTCATATGCCTTTGCTCCGTGAGATCCGTGAGAATAATCCTGATGATTTCAGGAACTTTCTCAGGATGACGGACCCCGTATTTCACCGTTTGTTGGCTTCGCTGACCCCCTATATCAGCAGGCAGGATACCTGCATGAGGCAAGCCATCACTCCGGAGCAGAGGTTGGTCGCTACCTTGAGGTATTTGGCCACAGGGAGAAGCCTGCAGGACCTCAAGTTCTCGACAGGCATCTCCCCCCAGGCTCTGGGGATCGTTATCCCAGAGACCTGTTCTGCCATCATCCAGGTCCTGCAGAAGGAGTATATGAAGGTAAGATTTTTATCCATTTATATCACATTTTATTGTATTGAATGTTTGAGAATATATTGTATTTCTTTCCTCATTCCCTAATTACCATGATTGTATTATGCTGTGAATGTCCCCTTTGTCCTCATGCATGCTGGATTTTTATATAATTATTATTTTCGGTCCTTTATACATATTTGCCCTTCAATAACCTCCACAGCATGGTGTCTCCTGGCCCTATATTCACCTCATGTAGTCACTTAACAATGTATTTTATCAGCTCCATAGTAGTGCTTTACCCCAAACACCCCCTAAAATGTTTTGAAATGTTATTTTTGATTTAAATTCAGGCAGAGGGCCAGAGGCTTTTTTTTGTGGTGTCCCCAAATTTTTTGTAACCCTCCCTCCCCCAACTGCTAAGTCAGCTGATCCCAATTCTCTATCCTCAATCATCTATCTGCTGACTTTGCCAAACCCATACACACTATACCCATCTCTTTACTGGTCAGATTTATGGATGAATTCCCCAAAGCATGTAGTGCAAGGGTCTGCCTGTATACTTTCCAATGGTACTGTTTAAAGTTTTTGTATCCTATTATTATCTTGATAGGTAATAGCAGAATGTCCAAATGTGCTCAAATGTGTACAGTGTGTATTTATATCTTTGTATTATGACACTTCTTACCTGTCCAGTGGGCTGCCAATAGTGTAACTAAGGAGGGGCTGTTCCAAGTAATACCCTGTATTTAGGCATTCATCTCTCAATGAAGTGAAGAGGGTTACCTGTCCAAGAGTCCCCCCCCTATAATGTTAGAAATGGCCCATGAGAGGGGGGGGGGATATGATAGGTGTACCTTATACTTTGTTGTTGTTAAATTCCCCTTAATAAATGCTATCTGGAGGTTGACCCATAATGTTTGTGTCTAATCTGCTTGCCAGGTTTCTGTGAAAAAATAGTAATGTTTATTGTTTTTTCCTCAACAGTTTCCTTCCACGCCACAGGAATGGCAGACTGTGGCCTCCCACTTTGCCCAGCGGTGGGACTTTCCTAACTGCGGAGGGGCAATTGATGGGAAACACGTCCACATCGTCCCACCAACCAACTCGGGGTCGTACTATTATAATTACAAGGGGTTTAATAGTATAGTGATGTTGGCAGTGGTGTCGGCTAATTACGACTTCTTGTATGTGGACGTGGGGAAGAATGGCCGGATGTCCGATGGTGGAGTCATCGCCCAGACGGAGTTCTACAGGCGTCTCCAGAATGGCAGCTTGGACTTGCCACCTCCAGAGGACAATGTTGAAGGTCTCCCATTTGTGTTCGTTGCTGATGAAGCATTTGCGCTGGGGGACCACCTGATGCGGCCATTCCCGATGAGGACCCTCACCCCGGAACAGAGGGTTTTTAATTACCGGCTGGCCAGAGCCCGAAGAGTGGTGGAGAACACATTTGGAATCCTGGCCAACCGGTTCCGATTATTTATGACACCCATCCATATGGCGGAGTATAAACTGAACCATATAATACTTGCCTGCTGTGTTCTCCATAATTTTCTACGAAAACATTCAGCCAACTATGCTGGCTCAGTTGGGCCTGAGGCCGGAATCCCAAATACATCAACAATGACGGCACTTGAAAGTGGCCGTCCTGGCTTGCCCTCCCTGAATGCCCGTGATGTCCGGTTACGATACCTGTAGTTCTTTGCGGGTAGGGGGTCTATCAATATGCCAGACAATATGTGACACCTTTTTCAAATAAAAAACAACCAAAATAAATTCTTGGTGGACATTTACTGCTTGTGTTTGTTTTAGCTGACCCTGACAGAAATGTGTTGAGTGCAGAAAATGTCGTGATTGGGTAACCTTATAAAAAACAGTGTTGGCTGGTACTTCCTAAATGCAAAAACACATTTCACTACAAGTGCACTTGCAACTGCACTGAACCTGCACTTGTAGTGCAAAGAGGATTTGCCCTTAGGAAATAACCCCCATTTTTGCATAAAACAACAATTACATCACCCCAAAAGTGTTGTAGTGTTGAGACAATAATCCACACATTCTTGAGTAAGGCACTTTTTTATACCTGCACAATCACATGCGCATTTACCAAAGGTTTTTAAAACAAACCAACATGTTTGTTGTATAACAATGTTTGCAGTAGCATTATGAAAAATCAAAATATCCATTTCAGATAAAACAGGCCTGTGTAAAACCAACAAGAAAGCCAAAAAACTTGAACTTACAAAGTTCACATTAGGTAAAACCTGAAGGCTATATCAGACATCAGTATTTAGGAACTGGGTTTGATATAGCGTTCAGATGGGGGGAAATCACCCCTGGAAAAGCCAAATTTAGAAGATGCACACCAATTTACAAATGTCAACATGTGCTATCTGCCATCAGGGGGGATCAAGGGACGTGTTTGGGGGGAGCAAGCCCTTCCTCAATGCTACTTTATAATTGAGGAAGGGGTTGCCCCCCCAAAACGCGTCCATTGATCTCCCGTGATGGCAGATAGCACATGTTGGCACACTGTGTGCATCCTCCAAATTTGGCTTTTCTAAACATTGAAAAAAGTTTGGTACGATAAAACAGGTGATTTTGTGGGGTTTAAATTCGCCCCAAAACATCAATGATGTTATTATTTTTTTTAATAACATCACTGATTTGTTGCTGGATGTTTTGCAATTGGAGATTACACCCCATGATCTCCCCGATCAGTATCTGGGCACTTTCAGATGTAAAGCGTTCTGGATCCCTCACATCACGATCACCTAAAAAGAGATAAAGAACAAAAAAAAAGGTCTCAAAAATCTGCCACCAGCCATCTCTTTTACCTGAGTCTGTGGTCGCAGACACTCACCTGTTGTGGTGCCAATCTCCACCACATCTTCTTCTTCCTCCTGCTCTTCTTCTTGGGTTGGTGTTATTTCTCCTTCTTCCAGAGGTGGGGGGTCTCTGGTCTCCTGGGATGAGGGGTGTCCTCCGAGTCTTTTCTCCCCTATGTAAAACAAAAATGGTATACTTAGCAGACAGATATTTGATGGCAGAACTATAGAAATAGGAAACATTGCTTGGAAGTGGGGTACAATTGTCTATTTTAGCCGAGTTCCAAGATGTATATTTTTTATTGCCCTTTGTCAAGCTGCAATACTTTACCGGTTTAGTACAAGCTTCACAGATGGAGACCCCCCTATAGTATACACTGGAGCACCTGTGTGGCCCCCCTAATAAAAATGATGTTCTTGTGTCCCACACTAGTGCTCCAGTGTCCAGATGTGAAAACAGCTGCTCAGTGTCCTCTCCTTACACACAATCTAGTTTGCATTTCATTCTAGTAACAAACCCATCTACACAAACAAATATTTGGCATCCAAGTAGGCCCCCAAAAATGTGTGAAAATGCATATGGCCTAAACAATGGTGTTCTAGAGGCCGAAAGAAAAATGTTTGATACGAACGAATAATGTGCCCATGAACATTAAAGTTGACCTTTGGAAACGTTACAACTAATCAAAGCATATGGAGCAGAACGAACGTAATAAAGACAGAAAGAATAGGAACACAGCACAACTACTTACTTTTTTGCAGCACTCTCCGGATCTTTCGGTACTGCTCTGGCTCTCTCAACTTCAGGTCCGACCACCGCTTCCTGAGCTGATCTTTAGACCTTCGTACCCCGAAATTCCGCTCTAGACTCCTGACCACTTTCGCCATGATTTTGGCCTTTCGGATGTTGGGGTGGGGGTAAGGCCCATATTTTCCGTCATAGTCGGACTTCCTCATGATGTCGACCATCTCCAACATCTCCCCAAACGACATATTTGTGGCCTTAAAACGTCTCCTTCTGGATCGGGACGTGCCTGGATCCGCCCTTTCCTCCTCCTCCTCCTCCTCGTTGCTACAATTAGCCCGCACCTGCTGTATGTCCGCCATCATGCTCTTCCCCCACTGCGCCGAACGAAAAGGGGCGGGGAATACACTAGAAAGAACGTCAGGGGTGGGCGGAGTTACACGCATGTGCAGTGTATATAAAGCGTAACACGCGTGCATATTACGTTTGATCTGTGAGCGGAGGAAGGAGCATTGAACGCGGCGATCGTAAGAACGAAGGTAAGAGACAAACTTGGGCCTATACTGCTTCTATAGATTGAGGCCTATATTGTAACAAGATTAGGACAGTTTTGTCTGACATTAGGCTTTGTCTTGTGTTGTGTCTTGCAGTGAACATGGATATGGTACTAAAAGATCAGGACTTCATGTCACTATTCATTGATATGCTAAGGGAGCTGCCCTGTCTGGGGGAGATTAAACACCCCCATTACAAGAACCAAGCAAAGAGGAAGGCAGCACTGGAGCAATTGTGTGAAATTGTGAAGCAGGTGATCCCCACGGCAGACATCACTTATTTAAAGATCTTCATTGGTGGCCTGAGGAGCACATATCTGAGGGAGCGCAATAAAGTCCTGGATTCACAGAGATCCGGAGCAGCAGATGACATCTATGTCCCCAGGATGTTGTACTACGACAGGCTGCACTTTCTGGCAGGCCAGACTGAACCCGGGCCATCCCTCTCAAGTCTTCCTTCCATGCTTCCTTCCCCCCTGGCTGAGGCTTCTGACGCCCAACCTGGGCCTTCCAGGCCACATGTGGAGGAGCCCAGATTGAGCCAGGTATAGCATTCCTCTAAATATTTCTGCTTGTCCAATCAATGATGTTAACTAGATGTTAGTTGGGAGTACTAATTTAGGATTGTGATTGATGATGCAAAAACTAAAACCATGTCCCTTTTTCATACACAGGGAAGTCTCAGCCAGGAGGTGGCCGGGCCGAGCCGGCTGGCTGATATCAAGGTCCCTCCACCCCCCCTGAAAACAGAAAGTGGCAGTAGGAGGAGTACCCTAGAGGAGGCGGCTATCAGATTTTTTTGTAGGGCTACAGAGGTCCTGGGAGCACCCCACACCAGGCAGGAGAACATTGGTGCATTCATAGCCTATAAAATGCAGAGGATGGAGGAGGGCCAACAAGCCATGTGTGAGGCCCTCATATCAGAGGCTCTGGAGAAAGGTATGAGGGGCCAAATTACACCTGACACACAGCTTTGGGATGGTCCTCCTCCTCCTCCTGCAGGTCCTCCTCCTCCTCCTCCCTCTCCTCCAGGTCCCCCCAGTCCTCCTCCAGGTCCCCCCAGTCCTCCTCCTCCTCCAGGTCCTACTCCTCCTCCTGCCACATCTCCAACTGCACAGCCACAGCCCCGGAAGGAAGTGTGAAAGGAAGACCAGAGAGTGATTGGACCCTGGATCCAGTCTGGTCGGCCAAAAAATGCAGCCTCTTGTGGTACCACAGCCTGGGGACACTGATGTCATCTGCTGCTATCCGAGTCTCTGTGAATCCCGGACCAGACTGCCCTCCCTCACATATGGACTCCTCAGGCCACCAATTTTGAGGTTTAAGAATTGTTGTCTGCCGTGGGGGTCCCAGGCTTCACTAATTTCTCATGTTTCTCCAGTGTTGCCTTCCTCTTTGTTTGGTTCTGATACCTTAATAAAGGATTTTTGTTTTGAATTATACTCTCCTATGTGTTTTACTTCAAAAATGATGGTTTGTTTGTGAGGATTCAGGTACATTTCTAATATACAATGTGAAATGAACAAGGGACACCAACAACAAACAATCTCATGGAGATTAAATAATAAAAGATATCAATGGTGTTGGGGTAACTTGACACACAAAACACACACAAAAATATTCTGGAGTAAAAATAAAAATAACATTAAACAAAGATCAGCCTTGGAAAAAATCCAAACATTAAAGAAAAAAAAGGCTTAAAAACAACAAAAAAAAAACATAAAAAATATAAAACTGTCAGATGTGACAACTAATAACAATATATTGAGGGAATCCCACTAAAAAAACACAAATAAAACTTTGTGAGAAGTGTGTGTGAATATGAGCAGCAAAACTACTTAATTCTTGTCACATTATAAAGAAGAAGAGAGTGCGCTGTATTAAACCATTTTTTACATTGCAGCGTGACGAAAGTGCTGTATCCATTGCGAACGCTAAGTTTACCAGAACGAGCTGTCCCGTGTCGGAATTTCTTCTGAGCATGCGTGGCACTTTGTGCGTCGGAACAGGCCACACACGGTCGGAATTGACGCGATCGGATTTTGTTGTCGGAAAATTTTATCTCCTGCTGTCCAACTTTGTGTGTCGGAAAATCCGATGGAAAATGTCCGATGGCGCCCACACACGGTCGGAATTTCCGACAACACGCTCCGATCGGACAATGTCCATCGGAAAATCCGACTGTGTGTACGGGGCATAACAGTGTTCTGGCACCAGCACCACCACCACCACCACCACCACCAAAGGCCCAATTTTTCTGCCCCTGTTTAACAGGGGCATGTAATTACAATTCTTGATCTAATATTTCACAGCAGGGCCCGTTTCTGCGCCCACCAAGAGTATCTGTGAGGACTTACATTGTTGTGGCACCAGCACCACCACCGCCACCAAAGGCCCAATTGTTATGCCCCTGTTCAACAGGAGCATGTAATTACAATTCTTGATCTAATATTTCACTGCAGGGCCCTGTGAGGGCTTACAGCGTTGTGGCCACAACAACACCTAAGGCCCAAATTTCTGCTGAGTATATAGGGCAGGCCCCTACTTTCAAACATCCAACTTACAAACGACTCCTACTTGCAAACGGAAGGAGACAACAGGAAGTGAGATGAAATCTACCCCTAGGAAGGAAAATTCTCTCCTGTAAGAGTTAATATGGGAAAAACTTTTCTCCTTTACACTGATGCTTTATCACCAATCCTTGTTTCACAAAAAAACACAAATTTTCAAAAAACATTTGTCATTGGGACAAAAAGTGAGGTGAAATCTTCTGAAGAGGAGCACAGACATCAAAACAAATGTCACAGGGGTGATAACCCTTCCCTAGGTTTTTCAAAAAGCTTAAAATAGATTTTTTGACTGGAGCTAAACACGTTAAAAATGTACCAGTTCAAAATTACAAACAGATCCTACTTAACAACAAACCTACAGTCCCTGTCTTGTTTGCACCACCTGTATACTGCTGTTCAGAGTATATAGGGCCTGGGGGCCCCACACCTTTCCTTTTTTAATTTGGGTGCGGGGTTCCCCTTAATATCCATACAAGACCCAAAGGGCCAGGTAATGGACTGGGGGGTACCCATGCCATTTGTCTCACTGATTTTCATCCATATTGCCAGGACCCGACATTACATTAAAGCCGCAAGCAGTTTTAAATGACTTTTTTCCTTTAAAAATGTCATTTTGCTCTCGGACTGTTCTAAACACAGGAAACACGCGCCATTTTACAGACATTCTATAGACACCCCCCAGGTACGATATTTAAAGGAATATTTCACTTTTTTTTTTTACTCCTGAAAAACGGCCCTTTTTAAAACTTATTTTTGCATTGATACATGTCCCCTGTGGCAGGACCCGGGTCCCCAAACCCTTTTGAGGACAATACCATGCAAATTAGCCTTTAAAATGAGCACTTTTGATTTTGAACGTTCGAGTCCCATAGACATCAATGGGGTTCTAACGTTCGTGCAAATTTTCGGTCCGTTCGCAGGTTCTGGTGCGAACGGAAACGGGGGGTGTTCGGCTCATCTCTAATGCAGACCCTCGTCTGGTGCTGGTGAAGAAGAAACCAGAGCCATTTTGTTTGATTATGGTAGCAATAAGTTTACTGCTTGACACTTGGATCTCTGAAAGAGTTTTTAAAGAAGTGATATCCTTAAGAAATACTACTTTAGTGTCACTGAACCTATTGAGGTAGTCTTGTTCAGAAGAATGACCCTAGTTGCAGTCGGTATCACCTCACTTTTTGTCCCAATGACAAATGTTTTTTGAAAATTTGGGTTTTTTTGTGGAACAAGGATTGGAAAGCATCAGTGGAAAGGAGAAATGTTTTTCCCATATTAACTCTTACAGGAGAGAATTTCCCTTCCTAGGGGTAGATTTCACCTTACTTCCTGTCGTCTCTTTCCGTTTGCAAGTTATGCCGCGTACACACGAGCGGACATTACGGCGGACTTTGCCCGGCGGACTTTTCGACGTACTTTCCGACGGACTTTGTGAATGAACGGACTTGCCTACACACAATCCACCAAAGTCCGTCGAATTCGTACGTGATGACGTACGACCGGACTAAAACAAGGAAGTTCATAGCCAGTAGCCAATAGCTGCCCTAGCGTGGCTTTTTGTCCGTCGAACTAGCATACAGACGGCGGACTTTTCGACCGGACTCGATTTCAACGGATAAATTTAAAACAAGTTTTAAATCTAATTCCGTCCAACTTTTGAGAAAACAAAGTCCGCTGGAGCCCACACACATCGAATTGTCCGACGAAATCCAGTCCGCCGGGCAAAGTCCGCCGTAATGTCCGCTCGTGTGTACGCGGCATAAGAGTCGTTTGTAAGTTAGATGTTTGAAAGTAGGGGCCTGCACTATATACTCAGCAGAAATTTGAGCCTTAGGTGTTGTTGTGGCCACAACACTGTAAGCCCTCACAGGGCCCTGCTGTGAAATATTAGATCAAGAATTGTAATTACATGCCCCTGTTGAACAGGGGCAGAAAAATTGGGCCTTTGGTGGTGGTGGTGGTGCTGGTGCCACAACACTGTAAGTCCTCACTCGCTCTTGGTGGGTGCAGAAATGGGCCCTGCTGTGAAATATTAGATCAAGAATTGTAATTACATGCCCCTGTTGAACAAGGGCTGAAAAATTGGGCCTTAGGCACTGGTGCCACAACACTGCAACCCCTCACAGATACTCTAGTTGTAATGCAGAAACGAGCCCTGCTGCAAAGTATTGCATCAAAAATTGTAATTACACGCCCCTGTTAAACAGGGGCTGAAAAATTGGGCCTTAGGCACTGGTGGTGGTGCCCAGAACCAAAAATGTTCTTACAAGCTATCAGCGTGATGATTGAGGAGGAAGAGGATAATTACTCAGGGATAGTCACTCAGCATCAGCATAGACAGTCTTTGAAGGGATCTGAGATTTCAAAAAAAAATATTCGTTACATCAGCATCAGGTGCTTGGTAGCTGGTGGTGATTCAAGACTGATTCATTTTTATGAAGGTCAGTTGATCGACAGAGTCGGTGGACAGAGGCACCCTGTGATCGGTTACAAAGCCTCCAGCAGCACTGAATGTGCGTTCCGAAAGAACGCTGGATGCAGGACAGGCCAGTAGCTCAATTGCATACTGTGCAAGCTCTGGCCAGTGATCCATCCTCAAGACCCAGTAACCCAGAGGATTTTTGGTGGGAAAGGTGTCCAAGTCAGATCTTGCCCCTAGGTATTCCTGCACCATGTAAAACAGACGCTGGCGATGGTTGCTGGAACCGATCATACCTTGGGGATGCGGACCAAAAATTGTCAGACGGCCACCTTCTCCACCGCTCCTTCTTTGACTGACCGAAGCCTCAGCAACACGATGTCCAGAAACAGGAGCTTGTAACCTCCCAGTCTCTGGGAACACGTTGCACAGACCTTTCTGCAAGGCCTCCCGAAGATGTTTCATCCTCTGCTCCCTCTGCGATGGCAATATAAGGTCCGCAACCTTACCCTTGTAACGTGGATCCTTTGGTCCTTCTCCTTGATACCACGAAAACGAGGATCCTTACGCAGGCTTTGCAGGATCAGGGAGGCCATGCAGCGTAGGTTTGCTGAGGCATTCGGTCCGGAGTCCTCTGGGTCACTAAGGACGACATAGTCTGCAGCCACTTCCTCCCAGCCACGTACAAGTCCATGTGTTTCTTGGGACGGATCCCTTAAAGACTGCTGCTGATGCTGAGTGCCAGGCTCCACCTCCATACTGACACAATATTCCTTCTCCTCCTCCTCCTCGTCCTCTTCCTGTGTGATTGGCGGGCACGCAGGAACACTGTCTGGATAAAGGGGGCCTTGAGAGCTAAGGAAGTCCTACTCTTCCTGCCTCTGTTCTGCCTCAAGTGCCCTGTCCATTATTCCACGCAGCGTGTGCTCCAACAGGTGGACAAGGGGGACAGTGTCACTGATGCATGCACTGTCACTGCTCACCATCCTCGTGGCCTCCTCAAATGGTGACAGGACAGTGCATGCATCCCTGATCATGGCCCACTGGCGTGGGGAAAAAAAAACAAGCTCCCCTGACCCTGTCCTGGTGTCATAGTCGCACAGGTACTCATTGATGGCCCTCTGCTACGTGTGCACCCGCTGCAGCATGGCCAACGTTGAGTTCCACCTGGTGGGCATGTCACAGATTAGGCGTTCCTGGGCAGGTTAAACTCCTTTTGGAGGTCCGCAAGCCGAGCACTGGCATTATATGACCGGCGGAAATGCACACAGACTTTCCTGGCCAGCCTCAGGACATCCTGTAAGCCCGGGTACCTGCCCAAGAACCGCTGCACCACCAAGTTAAGGATGTGAGCCAAACAGGGCACATGGGTCATTTGTCCCTGTCAGAGGACAGAGAGGAGGTTGGTGCCATTGTCGCAAACCACCATTCCTGCCTTAAGTTGGCGTGGCATCAACCACCTCTGAACCTGCCCCTGCAGAGCTGACAGAACCCCGTCCCCAGTGTGGCTCCTGTCCCCCAAGCACATCAGCTCAAGCACCGCATGGCATCTTTTGGCCTGCGTACTTGCGTAGCCCCTTGAACGGCTATGGAGCACCGCTGGTTCCGAGGACAAAGCACAGGAAGAGGCCATGGAGGAAGAAGAAGAGGAGGGGGTGGAGGAGAGAGGTGTGTCACAATCATTAGCATTTTGGAGGCGTGGTGGCGGAACAACCTCCAACGCTACTGCACCTTGTCCTGCATCCTTCCCAGCTGCCAGCAGAGTCACCCAATGCGCCGTGAAACTTAGGTAACGTCCCTGTCCATGCCTGCTGGACCATGAGTCAGCGGTAATATGCACCTTACCGCTGACCGCCCTGTCCAGCGAGGCATGGATATTGCCTTCCACATGCCGGTAGAGAGCCGGAATCACCTTCCGTAAGAAAAAGTGGCGTTTGGGTACCTGCCACTGAGGAACCGCACATTCCACAAACTCACGGAAGGGGGCAGAGTCTACCAACTGAAAAGGCAGCAGTTGAAGTGCTAGCAATTTTGCCAAGCTAGCATTCAACCGCTGGGCATGTGGATGGCTGGGAGCGAACTTCTTTCGGCGGTGCAGCAGCTGGGGCAGGGAAATTTGCCTGGTACAATCTGACGTCGGGGTCGCAAAAGCAGATTGCCCACAAGTACTTGGCTGTGACACACCTAAGTCTACACCTTCATTCCTCTCAGTGCAGGTCTCAGAGAGCACTGAAGGTATAGTGGGGTTGGAGATCTCAGCTGATGAGGAGCAAGGAGAGGTCCTCTTTGTTCTTTGGTGTGGGTCTTTTAGATATGTTTGCCAATGAACTGCAAGCATGTGGTACCCAAGTGGGAGATGTTTTGGACACGCGAGATATGCTTGAGACATATGTTGCAAATAGCAGCGGTGCGATCTGATGCACACGTCTCAAAAAAGGCCCACACCAAAGAACTTTTTGAATAACGCGCACAGACTGCAGCGCCCTACACATGTGGAGCTTTGGGGTGTGATGCAGTCAATGTGCTGCCCTTAGTCTGGCCCCTGGAGGGCACCCTGCCTCGTTGGTGATGTGATGCCTCCTCCTCCTCCTCCTCTCTCCTATCAGGCACCCACGTTGAGTCAGTGACCTCATCATCCCCTCCCTCCTCATCACTGGAGCAAACCTGGCAGTATGCTGCAGCAGGGGGAGCATGACTGCCAGATTGCTGTCCTTCTTGGGCACCCCCTCTGTCCTTGCTCATATTACTGCCTTCATCGACCTCAGTATCATCATCAGAGCCTTCCAAACGCTGGGCATCCTCCTGGAGCATGTACCCAACACTGTGGTCAAACAGTTCGAGGGACTCCTCAAGAGGACTAGGTGGGGCTAGGGAAGGAGTCACTGATGACATTGAGCCGAGGGAAGAGGTCACTGCTTTGCCAGACAAAGTACCCTGGGCATAGGTGAGAGAGGATGAGGAGGATGAGGACGGCTTGGTCATCCACTCGACCAAGTCTTCCGCATGTTGCGGCTCAACATAGCCAGCTGCCGAAAAAAAGGCCAAGCGTGTCCCACGGCCACGTGCTGATGAGGATGCACCGTCTCCACGACCAGCACTAGACACAGAGCCTGCTTGCCCTCTGTTATTGGCTTGTGACTGTCTGCCTCTCCTTCTTGGCCTTCCAGACATACTAATGGCCTGTAGCTGCACTAAGCTGGGATATATATATATATATATATATATATATATATACTGATACTGCAGCTAGCAAAATCAACTGCCTGCCTGTAGTATGAGAACACCACCAACCTTCTACAGGTAGCTTTAGCTGAACACTGTGCAAAGCTCGCAAAAAAATAACTTGTAGGTTTAGCTGAACACTGTGAGGAGGACGCACCACACTAACTTGTAGTTTTAGCTGAACACTGTGAGCAGGATGCACCGCACTAACTTGTAGTTTTAGCTGAACACTGTGCAGAGGTCTCACCCCACTAACTTGTAGTTTTAACTGAACACTATGAGCAGGACGCAACGCACTAACTTGTAGTTTTAGCTGAACACTGTGAGCAGGACGCACTGCACTAACTTGTAGCTTTAGATGAACACTGTGCAGAGGTCTCACTACACTAACTTGTAGTTTTAGCTGAACACTGTGAGCAGGACGCACCGCACTAACTTGTAGTTTTAGCTGAACACTGTGAGCAGGACGCACCGCACTAACTTGTAGTTTTAGCTGAACACTGTGAGCAGGACGCACCGCACTAACTTGTAGTTTTAGCTGAACACTGTGAGCAGGACGCACTGCACTAACTTGTAGCTTTAGATGAACACTGTGCAGAGGTCTCACTACACTAACTTGTAGTTTTAGCTGAACACTGTGCGTAGGACGCACCCCACTAACTTGTAGTTTTAGCTGAACACTGTGAGCACACCAAACTAACTTGTAGTTTTAGCTGAACACTGTGAGCAGGACGCACTGCACTAACTTGTAGCTTTAGATGAACCTTGTGCAGAGGTCTCACTACACTAACTTGTAGTTTTAGCTGAACACTGTGAGCAGCACGCACCGCACTAACTTGTTGTTTTAGCTGAACACTGTGAGCAGGACGCACTGCACTAACTTGTAGCTTTAGATGAACACTGTGCAGAGGTCTCACTACACTAACTTGTAGTTTTAGCTGAACACTGTGAGCAGGACGCACCACACTAACTTATAGTTTTAGCTGAACACTGTTAGCAGGACGCACCGCACTAACTTGTAGTTTTAGCTGAACACTGTGAGCAGGACGCACCCCACTAACTTGTAGTTTTAGCTGAACACTGTGAGCAGGACGCACTGCACTAACTGTAAATAGTCTAGCTGCCTGACTGTGGTACTAATAGGATCAAAAGAACACCAGCAATTTTCTTCAGGTAGCTGTAAATACTGTAACAAGACAAGCCTGCCTGTCAGTAAGAAGATAACAGGAACGGATCTAGCTAAACTGAATACAGTGTATATATATATATATATATATATGCAACACCTAGGATGCATATATATACACAATACACTGTAATGCCCCGTACACACGGTCGGATTTTCTGATGGAAAATGTCCGATCGGAGTGTGTTGTCGGAAATTGCGACCGTGTGTGGGCTCCATTGGACATTTTCCATCGGATTTTGCGACACACAAAGTTGGAGGGCAGGAGATAAAATTTTCCGACAACAAAATCCGATCGCGTCAATTCCGACCGTGTGTGGCCTGTTCCGACGCACAAAGTGCCACGCATGCTCAGAAGAAATTCCGACACGGAACAGCTCGTTTTGGTAAACTTAGCGTTCGCAATGGATACAGCACTTTCGTCACGCTGCAATGTCAAAAATGGTTTAATACAGCGCACTCTCTTCTTCTTTATAATGTGAGAAGAATTAAGTAGTTTTGCTGCTCATATTCACACAGACTTCTCACAAACTTTTTTTTTGTTTTTTTATTGGGATTCCCTGAATATATTGTTATTTGTCACATCTGACATAATGTTTTTTTTTTGTTTTTTTTTTTGGGGGGGATTTTAAGCCATTTTTGTTTTAGATTTTATGTATGTATTTTTTCCAAGGCTGATCTTTGTTCAATGTTATTTTTATTTTTACTCCAGACTATTTTTGTGTGTGTTTTGTGTGTCAAGTTACCACAACACCATTAATATCTTTTATTATTTAATCTCAAGGAGATTGTTTGTTGTTGGTGTCCCTTGTACATTTCACATTGTATATTTGAAATGTACCTGAATCCTCATAAACAAACTGTCCTTTTTGAAGTGAAACACATAGGAGAGTATTATTCAAACCAAAATTCCTTTATTAAGGGCTCAGAACCAAACAAAGAGGGAGGCAACACTGGATCAACAGGAGAAATTAGCGAAGCCTTGGACCCCCACGGCAAACATCAATTCTTGAACATCAAAATTGGTGGCCTGAGGAGTCCATATGTAAGGGAGGGCAGTCTGGTCCAGAATTCGCAGAGATCCGGAAAGCAGCAGATGACATCTGTGTCCCCAGGCTGTGGTACCAAAAGAGGCTGCATCTTTTGGCCGACCAGACTGGATCCAGGGTCCTCACTTTCTGGTCTTCCTTCCACGCTTCCTTCCGGGCTGTGGCTGTGCTGTTGGAGATGTGGCAGGAGGAGGAGGAGGAGGACTGGGAGGAGGAGGAGGAGAAGGAGGAGAAGGAGGAGGACCTGCAGGAGGAGGAGGAGGACCATGTGGGATTTCGCAAAGATGTGTCTGAGCTGTAATTTGGCCCCTCACACCTTTGGTAAGAGCCTCCAATATGAGCGACTCACACATGACTTGTTATCCCTCCTCCATCCTCTGCATTTTATAGGCAATGGTGGCAGCAATGTCCTCCTCCACGGTGTGTGGTGCTCCCAGGACCTCTGTAGCCCTCCAAAAGAGTCCTCTGCCAGCCTCCTCTAGGGCACTCCTCCGGCCACTTTCTCTTTCCAGGGGGAGTGGAGGGACCTGCAGATCAGCCAGCCGGCTCGGCCCGGCCACCTCCTGGTTGAGACTTCCCTGTGTATGAAAAAGGGACATGGTTTTAGTTTTTGCTTCATCAATCACAATCATAAATTAGTACTCCCAACTAACATCTAGTTAACATCATTGATTGGACAACCAGCAATATTTAGAGGAATGCTAAACCTGGCTCAATCTGGGCTCCTCCACTTGTTCCCTGGAAGGCCCAGGTTGGGCGTCAGAAGCCTCAGCCAGGGGGGAAGGAAGCGTGGAAGGAAGACTGGAGAGGGATGGCCTGGGTTCAGTCTGGCCTGCCAGAAAATGCAGCCTGTCGTAGTACCACATCCTGGGTAGGGATGAGCTTCGAGTTCGAGTCGAACTCATGTTCGACTCGAACATTGGCTGTTCGCAAGTTCGCCGAACACCGAACAATTTGGGGTGTTCGCGGCAAATTCGAATGCCGCGGAACACCCTTTAAAAGTCTATGGGAGAAATCAAAAGTGCTAATTTTAAAGGCTTATATGCAAGTTATTGTCATAAAACGTGTTTGGGGACCTGGGTCCTGCCCCAGGGGACATGGATCAATGCAAAAAAAAGTTTTAAAAACGGCCGTTTTTTCAGGAGCAGTGATTTTAATAATGCTTAAAGTCAAACAATAAAAGAGTAATATCCCTTTAAATTTCGTAGCTGGGGGGTGTCTATAGTATGCCTGTAAAGGGGCGCATGTTTCCTGTGTTTAGAACAGTCTGACAGCAAAATGACATTTCGAAGGAAAAAAAGCCATTTAAAACTACCCACGGCTATTGCATTGCCGACAATACACATAGAAGTTCATTGATAAAAACGGCATGGGAATTCCCCACAGGGCAACCCCAAACCAAAATTTAAAAAAAAAAATGACGTGGGAGACCCCCTAAATTCCATACCAGGCCCTTCAGGTCTGGTATGGATATTAAGGGGAACCCCGGCCAAAATTTAAAAAAAAAATGACGTGGGGTTCCCCCTAAATTCCATACCAGACCCTGCAGGTCTGGTATGGATTTTAAGGGGAACCCCGCGCCAAAAAAAAAACGGCGTGGGGTCCCCCCAAAAATCCATACCAGACCCTTATCCGAGCACGCAACCTGGCAGGCCGCAGGAAAAGAGGGGGGGACGAGAGTGCGCCCCCCCCCTCCTGAACCGTACCAGGCTACATGCCCTCAACATTGGGAGGGTGCTTTGGGGTAGCCCCCTAAAACACCTTGTCCCCATGTTGATGAAGACAAGGGCCTCATCCCCACAACCCTGGCCGGTGGTTGTGGGGGTCTGCGGGCGGGGGGCTTATCGGAATCTGGAAGCCCCCTTTAACAAGGGGACCCCCAGATCCCGCCCCCCCCCCTGTGTGAAATGGTAAGGGGGTACTTACCCCTACCATTTCACTAAAAAACTGTCAAAAATGTTAAAAATGACAAGAGACAGTTTTTGACAATTCCTTTATTTAAATGCTTCTTCTTTCTTCCTTCATCTTCTTCTGGTTCTTCTGGCTCTTTTGGTTCTTCCTCCGGCGTTCTCGTCCAGCATCTCCTCCGCGGCGTCTTCTATCTTCTTCTCCTCGGGCCGCTCCGCACCCATGGCATTGGGGGGGAGGCTCCCGCTCTTCTCTTCATCTTCTTCATCTTCTTCTTCTTCTTCATCTCTTCTTCCTTCTTCATTTCTTCTCCGGGCCGCTCCGCAGCCATGCTGGAATGGAGGGAGGCTCCCGCTGTGTGACGGCGTCTCTTTGTCTGACGGTTCTTAAATAACGGGGGGGCGGGGCCACCCGGTGACCCCGCCCCCCTCTGACGCACGGTGACTTGACGGGACTTCCCTGTGACGTCACGGGGAATGCCACAGGGAAGTCCCGTCATGTCCCGTGCGCCAGAGGGGGCGGGGTCACCGGGTGGCCCCGCCCCCCGTTATTTAAGAACCGTCAGATGAGGAGACGCCGTCACACAGCGGGAGCCTCCCTCCATGCATGGATGCGGAGCGGCCCGGAGAAGAAAATTAAGAAGAGAAACAGAGAAGAAGAGAAGAAGGAAGAAGAGAAGAGGATGAAGAAGAAGATGAAGAGAAGAGCGGGAGCCTCCCCCCTAATGCCATGGGTGCGGAGCGGCCCGAGGAGAAGAAGATAGAAGACGCCGCGGAGGAGATGCTGGACGAGAACGCCGGAGGAAGAACCAGAAGAGCCAGAAGAACCAGAAGAAGAAGAAGATGAAGGAAGAAAGAAGAAGCATTTAAATAAAGGAATTGTCAAAAACTGTCTCTTGTCATTTTTAACTATTTTGACACTTTTTTAGTGAAATGGTAGGGGTAAGTACCCCCTTACCATTTCACACAGGGGGGGGCCGGGATCTGGGGGTCCCCTTGTTAAAGGGGGCTTCCAGATTCCGATAAGCCCCCCGCCCGCAGACCCCCACAACCACCGGCCACGGTTGTGGGGATGAGGCCCTTGTCCTCATCAACATGGGGACAAGGTGTTTTGGGGGGCTACCCCAAAGCACCCTCCCAATGTTGAGGGCATGTGGCCTGGTACGGTTCAGGAGGGGGGGCGCACTCTCGTCCCCCCTCTTTTCCTGCGGCCTGCCAGGTTGCGTGCTCGGATAAGGGTCTGGTATGGATTTTTGGGGGAACCCCACGCCGTTTTTTTTTTTTTTGGCGCGGGGTTCCCCTTAAAATCCATACCAGACCTGAAGGGTCTGGTATGGAATTTAGGGGGAACCCCACGTCATTTTTTTTTTTAAATTTTGGCCGGGGTTCTCCTTAATATCCATACCAGACCTGAAGGGCCTGGTATGGAATTTAAGGGGACTCCCACTTCATTTTTTTTTTTTTTAATTTTGGTTCGGGGTTTCCCTGTGGGGAATTCCCATGCCGTTTTTATCAATGAACTTCTATGTGTATTGTCGGCAATGCAATAGCCGCGGGTAGTTTTAAATGAGTTTTTTCCTTCCAAATGTCATTTTGCTGTCAGGCTGTTCTAAACACGGGAAACATGCGCCCCTTTACAGGCATACTATAGACACCCCCCAGGTACGAAATTTAAAGGGATATTACACTTTTATTGTTTGACTTTAAGCATTATTAAAATCACTGCTCCTGAAAAAACGGCCGTTTTTAAAACTTTTTTTTGCATTGATCCATGTCCCCTGGGGCAGGACCCAGGTCCCCAAACACTTTTTATGACAATAACTTGCATATAAGCCTTTAAAATTAGCACTTTTGATTATTCATGTTCGTGTCCCATAGACTTTAACGGTGTTCGCGTGTTCGAGCGAACTTTTTTCCTGTTCGCATGTTCTGGTGCGAACCGAACAGGGGGGTGTTCGGCTCATCCCTAATCCTGGGGACATAGATGTCATCTGCTGCTCCTGATCTCTGTGAATCCAGGACTTTCTTGCGCTCCCTCACATATGTGCTCCTCAGGCCACCAATTAAGATCTTCAAATAGGTGATGTCTGCCGTGGGGATCACCTGCTTCACAATTTCACAAAATTGCTCCAGTGCTGCCTTCCTCTTTGCTTGGTTCTTGTAATGTGGGTGGTTAATCCCCCACAGACATGGCAGCTCCCTTAACATATCAATGAATAGTGACATGAAGTCATTGTCTTTCAATAGCATATCAATGTTCACTGCAAGACACAACACAAGACAAAGCCTAATGTCAGACAAAACTCTTCTAATCTTGTTACAATATAGGCCTCAATGTAGAAGCAGTATAGGCACAAGTTTGTCTCTTACCTTCGTTCTTACGATCGACACGTCCAATGTTCCTTCCTCTGCTCACAGATCGTACGTAATACGCACGTGTGTTACGCTTTATATACAATGCGCATGCGTGTAACTCCGCCCGCCCCTGATGTTCTTTCTATTCTATTCCCCGCCCCTTTTCGTTCGGCGCAGTGGGGGAAGAGCACATGGCAGAGTCACAGCAGGTGCGTGCTAATTACAGGAATGAGGAGGAGGAGGAGGAAAGCCCGGATCCGAACACGTCCCGATCCAGAAGGAGAAGATTTAAGGCCACAAATATGTCCTTTGGGGAGATGTTGGAGATGGTGGACATCCTGAAGAAGGCCGACTATGACGGGAAGTATGGGCCTTACCTCAACCCCAATATCAGAAAGGCCAAGATCATGGCGAAAGTGGTCAAAAGTCTTCACAGGAATTTCGGGGTACGACGATCGAAAGATCAGCTCAGGAAGCGGTGGTCGGACCTGAAATTAAGAGAGCCCGAGCAGTACAGAAAGATCCGGAGAGTGTTGCAAAAAAGTAAGTAGTTGTGCTGTGTTCCTATTCTTTTTGTCTTTCTTACGTTCGTGCTGCTCCATATGCTTTTCTTAATTGGTGTACAGTTTAAAATGTCAATTTTAATGTTCATGGGCCCATTATTCGTTCGTATCAAACATTTTTTTGGACCCCTCTAAAACACTATTGTTTAGGCCATATGCATTTTCCGACATTTTTTAGGGCCTACTTGGATGCAAAATATTTGGTTGTGTAGATGGGTTTGTTACTAGAATGAAATGCAAACTAGATTCTGTGTAAGGAGAGGACACTGAGCAGCTGTTTTCACATCTGGACACTGGAGCACTAGTGTGGGACACAAGAACACCATTTTTATTAGGGGGGCCACACAGGTGCTCCAGTGTATACTATAGGGGGGGTCTCCATCTGTGAAGCTTGTACTAAACAGGTAAAGTATTGCAGCTTGACAAAGGACAATAAAAAAGCGATATCTTGGAACTCGGCTAAAATAGACAATTGTACCCCACTTCAAAGCAATGTTTCCTATTTCTAGTTCTGCCATCAAGTATCTGTGTGCTAATTATACCATTTTTGTTTTACATAGGGGAGAAAAGACTCGGAGGACACCCCTCATCCGAGGAGACCACAGACCCCCCACCTATGGAAGAAGGTGAAATGCCCCCAACACAAGAAGAGCAGGAGGAGGAAGAAGATGTGGTGGAAATTGGCACCACAACAGGTGAGTGTCTGCGACCACAGACTCAGGTAAGAGATGGATGGTGGCAGATTTTTGATACCTGTTTTTGTTTGGTTTCTCTCTTTTTAGGTGATCGTGATGTTAGGGATCGAGATCCTTTCACATCTGAAAGTGCCCAGATCCTGATCGGGGAGATCATGGGGTGTAATGTAGAATTGCAAAACATCCAGAAAAAATAAATTATGTGATTCAAAAAAATAATAACATCATTGATGTTTTGGGGCGAATTTAAAACCCCACAAAATCACTTTTTTTAGTGTGGTCCAATGTTTTAAATATTTTAGCAATGTTTCGAAAAGCCGAATTTGGAGGATGCACACAGTGTGCCAACATGTGCTATCTGCCATCACGGGAGATCAATGGACGCGTTTTGGGGGTGCAACCCCTTCCTCAATTATAAAGTAGCGGTGAGGAAGGGCTTGCTCCCCAAAACACGTCCCTTGATCCCCCGTGATAGCAGCTAGCACATGTTGACATTCGTAAATTGGTGTGCATCTTCCAAATTTGGCTTTTCCTGGGGTGATTTGACCCCATCTGAACGCAATATCAAACACAGTTCATAAATACTCATGTCTGATATTGCCTTCAAGTTTTACCATATGTGAACTTTGTAAGTTCAAGTTTTTTGTCTTTCTTGTTGGTTTTACACAGGCCTGTTTTATCTTAAATGGACATTTATATTTTTGATAATGCCACCCCAAAAATTGTTATACAACAAACATGTTGGTTTGTTTTAAAAACCTTTGGTAAATGCACATGTGATTGTGCAGGTATAAAAAAGTTTGTTAATCAAGAATGTGTGGATTATTGTCTCAACGCTACAACACTTTTGGGGTGATGTAATTGCTGTTTTCAGCGAAAATGGGGGTTATTTCCTAAGGGCAAATCCTCTTTGCACTACAAGAGCATTTTCATTGCAGTTTCAAGAGCACTTGTAGTATAAAAAGTGTATACGCCTTTAGTAAATAACAGCCAACAGTGCTTTGTATAAGGTTACAGAATCACGCCATTTTCAGGACTCCCCACATTTCTGTCAGGGTCAGCTAAAACAAACACAAGCAGTAAATGTCCACAAAGATTTTCATTTTTTTGCTTTTTTATTGGAAAAAGGCTTCACAAATTTGAAGGCATATTGATAGCCCCCCTACCCGCAAAGAACTCCAGGTATCGTAACCGGACATCACGGGCACTCAGGGAGGGCAAGCCAGGACGGCCGCTTTCAAGCGCCGTCAGTGTTTCAGGTATCACTCCGGCCTCAGGCCCAACTGAGCCAGCATAGTTGGCCAAATGTTTCCTTAAAAAGTTATGGAGAATACAGCACGCCAGTATAATATGGTTCAGTTTATACTCCGCCATATGGATAGGTGTCAGAAATAGGCGGAACCGGCTGGCCAGGATTCCAAATGTGTTCTCCACCACTCTTCGGGCTCTGGCCAGCCGGTAATTAAAAACCCTCTGTTCCGGGGTGAGGGTCCTCATCGGGAATGGCCGCATCAGGTGGTCCCCCAGCGCAAACGCTTCATCAGCAACGAACACGAATGGGAGTCCTTCCACATTGTCCTCTGGAGCTGGCAAGTCCAAGCTGCCATTCTGGAGACGCCTGTAGAACTCCGTCTGGGCGATGACGCCACCATCGGACATCCGGCCATTCTTCCCCACGTCCACATACAAGAAGTCGTAATTAGCCGACGCCACCGCCAACATCACAATACTATTGAACCCCTTATAGTTGAAAGAGTACGACCCGAGTTGGGTGGTGGGACGATGTGGACGTGTTTCCCATCAATTGCCCCTCCGCAGTTAGGAAAGTCCCACCGCTGGGCAAAGTGGGAGGCCAGAGTCTGCCATTCCTGTGGCGTGGAAGGAAACTGTTGAGGAAAAGAATAAATAATTACTATTTTTGCTCAGAAACATGGCAAGCAGATTAGGCACAAACATTATGGGGCAACCTCCAGATAGCATTTATTAAGGGGAATTTAACAACGCCAAAGTATAAGGTACACCTATCATATCCCCCCCCCTCTCATGGGCCATTTCTAACATTATGGGGTGTGTGGAAATCTTGGACAGGTAACCCTCTTCACTTCATTGAGAGATGAATGCCTAAATACAGGGTATTACTTGGAACAGCCCCTCCTTAGTTACACTATTGGCAGCCCACTGGACAGGTAAGAAGTGTCATAATACAAAGATATAAATACACATTGTACACATTTGAGGACATTTGGACATTCTGCTATTACCTGTCAAGATAATAATAGGATACAAAAACTTTAAACAGTACCATTTGAAAATATACAGGCAGGCCCTTGCACTACATGCTTTGGGTAATTCATCCATACATCAGAGCACAAAACAGATGGGTATAGTGTGTATGGGTTTGGCAAAGTCAGCAGACAGATGATTGAGGATAGATAGAGAATTGGTATCAGCTGACTTAGCAGTTAGGGGGAGGGAGGGTTCCAAATGATTTGGGGACACCACAAAAAAAAAGCCTCTGGCACTCTGCCTGAATTTAAACCTAAAATAACATTTCAAAACATTTTAGGGGGTGTTTGGGGTAAAGCACTACTATGGAGCTGATAAAATACATTATTAAGTGACTACATGAGGTGAATATAGGGGCAGGAGAGCATGTTGGGGAGGTAAGTGAAGGACAATCTGTATGAAGGACCTAAAAAATTAATTACATAAAAATCCAGCATGCATGAGGAGAAAGGGGACATTCACAGCATATTACAATCATGGTAATTAGGGAATGAGGAAAGAAATACAATATATTAGCAAACATTAATTACAATGAAATGTGATATTAAAGGATAAAAATCTTACCTTCATATACTCCTTCTGCAGGACCTGTACGATGGCAGAACAGGTCTCTGGGATGATGATACCCAGAGCCTGGGGGGAGATGCCTGTCGAGAACTTCAAGTCCTGCAGGCTTCTCCCTGTCGCCAAATACCGCAGGGTAGCGACGAGTCTCTGCTCCGGAGTGATGGCTTGCCTCATGCAGGTATCCTGCCTGCTAATATAAGGGGTCAGCGAAGCCAACAGACGGTGAAACACGGGGTCCGTCATCCAGAGAAAGTTCCTGAAATCATCAGGATTATTCTCACGGATCTCACGGAGCAAAGGCATATGAGAGAACTGGTCATGCTGAAGCAATCAATTCTTGGTCCATGAACTCCTCCCCACCCTGTTCATGGACTGGACTTGTGTCAAGGTCAGGACCCCAACACCAAGCCCCCACACAGCACGAACTCTACGAGGAGTACGCATACGCAACATGGCTAGAAAACGTTCGGCTGCTCAGAACGAAGTAACAGAACGCACTGAAGAACAGCAAGGCCTGTGAAGAGCGACCTGAAAAACAGTAACGAACGAACAAGAATACAATGACTAAGTCACGCGGAACTTGCTTGCACGCACTGAAGAGCAGATACAAACCCACAAGCACAAACTGAACGGCAGAAAACGATCTGAAAACCACGAGTCTGAAAAAGCGCGAATCGTCTCTCACCAAACTTTTACTAACACGAGATTAGCAAAAGGAGCCAAAAGGGTGCCGCTCTTGGTTCTGAACTGGCCTTTTCTAGTCTCGTCGTACGTGGTGTACGTGACCGCGTGGTTGGAGATCGGAAATTCCGACAACTTTGTGCGACCCTGTGTACGCAAAACAAGTTTGAGCCAACATCCGTCGGAAAAAATCCTAGGATTTTGTTGTCGGAATGTCCGAACAAAGTCCGACCGTGTGTACGGGGCATTAGTGCAGCTAACTCACTGATTGTCCTGCCTAATCTAGCTAACTCAAATGAAATGACACTGTCTCTCTGTCTATCTATGTATCTCAACGCCGGAACACACACTACACAGGGCCGCCGTGCAGGCGGCCTTATATAGTGTGGGGCGTGTTCTAAACCCCCTAAGCCATAATTGGCCAAAGCCACCCTGGCTTTGGCCAATTACAGCTCTCTCTACTGACGGCGCTGTGATTGGCCAAGCATGCGGGTCATAGTGCATGCTTGGCCAATCATCAGCCAGCAATTCACTGCGATGCCGCAGTGAATTATGGGCCGTGATGCGCCACACAAATTTAGCACGAACGGCTCATATCGTTCGCAATTCGGCGAACGAGCGAACAGACGATGTTCAAGTCGAACATGGGTTCGACTCGAACACGAAGCTCATCCCTAGCAACACGTTGTCCAGAAACAGGAGTTTGTAACCTCCCAGTCTCTGGGAACGCGTTGCACAGACCTTTTTGCAAGGCTTCCCGAAGATGTTTCATCCTCTGCTCCCTCTGCGACGGCAAGATAAGGTCCGCAACCTTACCTTTGTAATGTGGATCAAGGAGGGTTGCCAGACAGTATTGTTCCTTCTCCTTGATACCATCAATTTGAGGATCCTTCCGCAGGCTTTGCAGGATCAGGGAGACCATGCAGCATAGGTTTGCTGAGGCATTTGGTCCGGAGTCCTCTGAGTCACTAAGGACGACATGATCTGCAGCCACCTCCTCCCAGCCACGTACAAGTCCATGTGTTTCTTGGGACTGTAAATGATCCCTTAAAGACTGCTGCTGATGCTGAGTGCCAGGCTCCATCTCCATACTGACACAATCCTCCTCCTCCTCTTCCTGTGTGATCAGCGGGCACGCAGGAACACTGTCTGGATAAAGGGGGCCTTGAGAGGTAAGGAAGTCCTACTCTTCCTGCCTCTGTTCTGCCTCAAGTGCCCTGTCCATTATTCCACGCAGCGTGTGCTTCAACAGGTGGACAAGGGGGACAGTGTCACTGATGCATGCACTGTCACTGCTCACCATCCTCGTGGCCTCCTCAAATGGTGACAGGACAGTGCATGCATCCCTGATCATGGCGTGGGGAAAAAAAAACCAAGCTCCCCTGACCCTGTCCTGGTTCCATATTCACACAGGTACTCATTGATGGCCCTCTGCTGCGTGTGCAGCCGCTGCAGCATGGCCAACGTTAAGTTCCACCTGGTGAGCATGTCACAGATTAGGCGGTTCTTGGGCAGGTTAAACTCCTTTTGGAGGTCTGCAAGCCGAGCACTGGCATTATATGACCGGCAGAAATGCACACAGACTTTCCTGGCCTGTCTCAGGACATCCTGTAAGCCCGGGTACCTGCCCAAGAACCGCTGCATCACCACGTTAAGGACGTGAGCCAAACAGGGCACATGGGTCATTTGTCCCTGTCGGAGGGCAGAGAGGAGGTTGGTGCCATCGTCGCAAACCACCATTCCTGATTAAGTTGGCATAGCGTCAACCACCTCTGAACCTGCCCCTGCAGAGCTGACAGAACCACTGCTCCAGTGTGGCTCCTGTCCCCCAAGCACACCAGCTCAAGCACCGCACGGCATCTTTTGGCCTGTGTACTTCCGTAGCCCCTTGAATGGCTACGGAGCACCGCTGGTTCCGAGGACAAAGCACAGGAAGTGGCCATGGAGGAAGAAGAAGAGGAGGGGGTGGAGGAGAGAGGTGTGTCACAATCAGTAGTAGTGGCATTTTGGAGGCGTGGTGGCGGAACAACCTCCAACACTACTGCACCTTGTCCTGCATCCTTCCCAGCTGCCAGCAGAGTCACCCAATGCGCAGTGAAACTTAGGTAACATCCCTGTCCATACCTGCTGGACCATGAGTCAGTGGTAATATTCACCTTACCGCTGACCGCCCTGTCCAGCGAGGCCAAGACATTGCCTTCCACATGCCGGTAGAGAGCTGGAATCGCCTTCCGTGAGAAAAAGTGGCGTTTGGGTACCTGCCACTAAGGAATCGCACATTCCACAAACTCACAGAAGGGGGCAGAGTCTACCAATTGAAAAGGTAGCAGTTGAAGTGCTAGCAATTTATCCAAGCTAGCATTCAACCGCTGGGCATGTGGATGGCTGGGAGCGAACTTCTTTTTGCAGTGCAGCAGCTGGGGCAGGGAAATTTGCCTGGTACAATCTGACATTGGTGTACCGATAGCAGATTGCCTGCAAGTACTTGGCTGTGACACACCTAATTCTACACCTTCATTCCTCTCAGTGCAGGTCTCAGAGAGGACTGAAGGTATAGTGGAGTTGGAGATCCCAGCTGATGAGGAGTAAGGAGAGGTCCTCTTTGTTTTTTGGTGTGGGTCCTTTAGGTACGTTTGCCAAGGAACTGCATGGCAGGTCAACATATGTCTGGTCAAGCATGTGGTGCCCAAGCGGGAAATGTTTTGGCCACACGAGATACGCGTGAGACATTTTTTGCAAATAGCAGTGGTGCCATCTGATGTTTTTTGTCTCAAAAAAGTCCCACACCAAAGAACTTTTGGAATAACGCACAGAGACAGCAGCGCCCTGCACATGTGGAGCACTGAGGTGTGATGCAGTCAGTGTGCTGCCCTTTAGGCTGGCCCCTGGAGGGCATCCTGCCTAGTTGGTGATGTACCTTCTCCTCCTCCTCCTCCTCTCTCCTATCAGGCACCCACGTTGAGTCAGTGACCTCATCATCCCCTCCCTCCTCATCCCTGGAGCAAACCTGGCAGTATGCTGCAGCAGGGGGAACATGACTGCCAGATTGCTGTCCTTCTTTGGCACCCCCTCTGTCTGTGCTCACGTTACTGGCTTCATCTAGCTCAGTATCATCATCAGAGCCTTCTAAACGCTGGGCATCCTCCTGGAGCATGTACCCAACACTGTGGTCAAACAGTTTGAGGGACTCCTCAGGAGGACATGGTGGGGCTAGGGAAGGAGTCACTGATGCCATTGAGCCAAGGGAAGAGGCCGCATTGGCAGCTGCTTTGCCAGACAAAGTAACCTGAGCATGGGTGAGAGAGGACGAGGAGGATGAGGACGGCTTGGTCATCCAGTCGACCATGTCTTCCACATGTTGCGGCTCAACGCGGCCAGCTGCCGAAAAAAAGGCCAAGCGTGTCCCATGGCCACGTGCTGATGAGGATGCACCGTGTCCATGACCAGCACTGTTGCCTCTAGACACAGAGCCTGCTTGCCCTCTTTTATTGGCTTGTGACTGTCTGCCTCTCCTTGTTTGCCTTCCAGACATACTAATGGCCTGCAGTGAGATGTAGCTGCACTAAGCTGGGATATATATATATATATATATATATATATATATACATATATATATATATATATATATATATATATACATATATATATATATATATATATATATATATATATATATATATATATATATATACTGATACTGCAGCTAGCAAAATCAACTGCCTGATTGTAGTATTATTAGTATAAGAACACCATCTTCTACAGGTAGCTTTAGCTGAACACTGTGCAGAGGTTGCACTACACTAACTTGTAGCTTTAGCTGAACACCGTGTAGAGGTCGCACTACACTAACTTGTAGCTTTAGGTGAATACTGTGCAGGGGATGCACTACACTAATGTTTAAATAATGTAGCTGCCTGCGGTAGTGATAGGATCAGGAAAAAAACACCAACCTTCTACAGGTAGCTTTAGCTGAACACTGTGCAGAGGTCGCACTACACTAACGTGTAAATAATGTAGCTGCCTGCGGTAGTGATAGGATCAGGAAAACAATACCAACCTTCTACAGGTAGCTTTAGCTGAACACTGTGCAGAGGTCGTACTACACTAACTTGTAGCTTTAGCTGAACACTGTGCAGAGGTCTCACTACACTAACTTGTAGCTTTAGCTGAACACTGTGCAGAGGACGCACTACACTAACGTTTAAATAATGTAGCTGCCTGCGGTAGTGATAGGATCAGGAAAACACCCCCAACCTTCTACAGGTAGCTTTAGCTGAACACTGTGCAGAGGCCGCACTACACTAATGTGTAAATAATGTAGCTGCCTGCGGTAACGATAGGATCAGGAAAACATCATCAACCTTCTACAGGTAGCTTTAGCTGAACACTGTGCAGAGGTCGCACTACACTAACGTGTAAATAATGTAGCTGCCTGCGGTAGTGATAGGATCAGGAAAACACCACCAACCTTCTACAGGTAGCTTTACCTGAACACTGTGCAGAGGTCGCACTACACTAACGTGTAAATAATGTAGCTGCCTGCGGTAGTGACAGGATCAGGAAAACAACACTAACCTTCTACAGGTAGCTTTAGCGGAACACTGTTCAGAGGTTGCACTACACTAACTTGTAGCTTTAGCTGAACACTGTGCAGAGGTCGCACTACACTAACGTGTAAATAATGTAGCTGCCTGCGGTAGTGATAGGATCAGGAAAGCAACACCAACCTTCTACAGGTAGCTTTAGCTGAACACTGTGCAGAGGTTGCACTACACTAACGTGTAAATAATGTAGCTGCCTGCGGTAGTGATAGGATCAGGAAAACAACACCAACCTTCTACAGGTAGCTTTAGCTGAACACTGTGCAGAGGTCGCACTACACTAACGTGTAAATAATGTAGCTGCCTGCGGTAGTGATAGGATCAGGAAAACACCACCAACCTTCTACAGGTAGCTTTAGCTGAACACTCTGCAGAGGTCGCACTACACTAACGTGTAAATAATGTAGCTGCCTGCGGTAGTGACAGGATCAGGAAAACAACACCAACCTTCTACAGGTAGCTTTAGCGGAACACTGTGCAGAGGTCGCACTACACTAACTTGTAGCTTTAGCTGAACACTGTGCAGAGGTCGCACTACACTAACTTGTAGCTTTAGCTGAACACTGTGCAGAGGTCGCACTACACTAACTTGTAGCTTTAGCTGAACACTGTGTAGAGGTCACACTACACTAATGTGTAAATAATGTAGCTGCCTGCAGTAGTGACAGGATCAGGAAAACAACACCAACCTTCTACAGGTAGCTTTAGCGGAACACTGTGCAGAGGTCGCACTACACTAACTTGTAGCTTTAGCTGAACACTGTGCAGAGGTTGCACTACACTAACTTGTAGCTTTAGCTGAACACTGTGCAGAGGTCACACTACACTAACTTGTAGCTTTAGCTGAACACTGTGCAGAGGTCGCACTGCACTAACTGTAAATACTGTAGCTGCCTGACTGTGGTACTAATAGGATCAGAAGAACACCAGCTATTTTCTTCAGGTAGCTGTAAATACTGTAACAACACCTGCCTGCCTGTCGGTAGAAAGATAATAACAGGAACGGATCTAGCTAAACTGAATACAGTGTATATAGATATATACAACACCTGGGATGCATATATATACACAATACACTGTAAGTGTAGCTAACTGACTGACTGTCCTGCCTAATCTATCTAACTTAAATCAAATGACACTGTCTCTCTGTCTCTGTCTCTCAACGCCGGAACACACTACACAGGGCCGACATGCAGACGGCCTTATATAGTGTGGGGCGTGTACTAAACCCCCTGAGCCATAATTGGCCAAAGCCACCCTGGTGCATCCATATTGGGACAATGCTGCTGAAATATGAAACTGATTGTATATTGTCATTAGGTGACAAAGGTTTTCATTATCTGATTTGTGAATAATACTTTTATGTGTTCTAGGGGCACTTTACTTGTTTCAAGTCCATGAGTAATACACTTGTAGCTTAATAAGGAAGTTCCCAATAGCAAGTGAAGGGAAATAGTTAAATCCTTTTACATTCAGCCCCCAACTTCCCATCCCCACCCTATGAGAACAGGAAGTTAAAGAGGAAAAGCTTTCCCGAGTCCAGCAGCTGGGAACGAGGGATCCTGGAACAATATATGCTCTGTGTTCGACAATAAAATGGCCCCCATCCCCCTAGCAGAGGAAACATGAGATGCACTTCTTCAAACCAATCAAAAAAACATTGGTTGTTGTTTTCTGAGACTTTACAGACAGACAACATTCAAAAGAACTGTTAGCTAAAGTGTGTGATTGTATATACTGTGTGTAAAAACTTCATATTGCAAATGTATTAATATTTTCAATGACCCATAGCTTAAATTTAAATATAGAAAGGGTAGGGGCTGGAATAACTGCCAGGGTTTATTGAAGTCTCTGTTTTTGTTAGTTAGATTTACCCTCACTTACTTTACTTGGGGCACTCATCACTGGGAGAGGGAATGACCTAAAATCTCCCCAGTAAGGGCACAGGCAGCAATTAAAAACTTGACAGTTTTAAATCTGTACCTGCTCAACTAAAAAAAAGTATTTTTAAATACTGCTTTTTATGCTTATTGGAAAGATTTTCCAGCAGGTAACACAGATAGCAATAAAAATCTAATGTAAGTTCTAACACTTCCCTTCTCTGTCCAATACCTAAAGCCTAATTCTACCTATTATTTTAAGCTCCCATACTATTTTTATTGCTTTCTTAATAACACAAAGGCAATTCTTGCTGCAATACTCATCTCCTATCCAGCTACTGTATGTCCCTCCATAGACTCACCAATCACCCAGCTTCATCATTGGTGCCCTGCAATCACAGTGCACTGATGCAAAGAATGGAGTGACGTCATCATGTCAGCAGCACTCTCTGCATGTCACATGATCATTTAGAATACATCTAAAAAAGGTAAGCATAAAAAAAAATAAAAATAAAATAATAAGCACATGTGAGAAGGTGGTGGATTGAGGCAAAGATTGGAGGGTGAGAGAGATGAGGGTGGAGTTGTGTTTAAATTTTGGCTGGAATTTAATTTTATGCCATGAGTTGGGTTTCAGCCATTGACAGTGTTGTATGTTCAAAATGTAGGTTGTATTGATGTGATTGGCATCTCCTGTTAGTTATAATAAGCGGACCTTTGTAACTGTGAGCACAGTTTTAGTTTTGACAACTCTGCCATGGTTGCGGTGTTCTGACTGTACTGAATGATTACATTATTGGCCTACCCTTCACCCCTTTTATTGGAAATCATCCAAGGGTGACCACATACTGTAGGTAATAGGAGACTAGAAGAATTTATTTGGCCACATGAACAAAGGGTGTAGACTTGCGTCAACAGAATATATAATGAAGAGCAAGAATGATTTTAGACAAATGGGCCCTGGGAAAATAATAAAGCAGCAGTCCCATTGTGATGGACGCAGGTATCAGATTCCTGCCCTCCTCACTAACTGGCGACAAAGGATTGGCCAATCTCACACCGTGCTGTCAGTTGCATAACAATGCCACTCTCAGCTGCACCTGGCACAAAGATTTCCCAGCTTCCAGGACCACAATCTAGGTGCCAGCAGCATTGTCACCGGGTTCGTTAATTAAGCAATTAACCTTTTAAAATCCAAACTGCCACCAGATAGCTTTTGGGTATATAAACCCTTCACAATATTAGCATGAACACACACTGTCACCACCGACAGGTACATTGAGAGATTTATTGTTCAATAGCGCTCTTCAAGAGGCAGGGAATTGTTTAATATGCATAGCGCAGTTAAAGACAAGGTTAACACTTTTCAGACTAAAGTTTTAATAATGAAAAAGTCAAATTGAAGCAAAAAAAATATGTCAAAGCGCAGAGCGGGCATACTGGGGGAGTCCTCCCAGAAGGCTGGGGCGTTTTTATTTTTTTATTTTTCGGGTCCGGTGGCGACGTGATTGACAATGTATATACATTGAGAGACACTATTCTTTTATTTTTTAATAAAGGATTGGTCAAAAACTGTCTTGTGTGGTTATTAGTTTTTTACACTTTTTTGGTGAATGGGTAGCTATGGATACCAATTCACATAGGGGAGGGTGCGGGATCTGGGGGCCCCCTTGTTAAAGGGGGCTTCCAAATTCCAATAAGCCTCCCACCTGCAGACCCCGACAACAACACACCCCAGGAAGAGGCCCTTGTTCCCATCAACATGGGGACAAGGTGCACCCATGTTGAGGGCATGTTATATGACACAGTGCTTATCCTGTGTCATTTGGATCCCTGTAACACCTAAAAAACCCGGCTGATCCTGCCAGTTTCTCCCCTCCCCTCTGTAAACTGACCACAGTAATCATGGCTGCTGAGCCCTGACACCATGGTCAGTTTGCGTGCCTCCGTCATCCACAGCCTGCTGTCTCTCCTCTCTGCTCCTGTGTCCTCCTCCCCCCACCTACCCCTGCCTTTCGGCTCCTGTGTCAGGGTTCGCCCCCGCCCCCTCAACCCCCCCTTTGCTGCTGCCTTAATAACACGTCCTACATTATAAAATCCGCTCTATCTTATAATGATATGCGGCCCTGTGTGTCTGTTGTATAAAAAAAAGCTGTATATACAGTCATGGCCGAAACTGTTGGCACCCCAGAATTTTTTCCAGAAAATCAAGTATTTCTCACAGAAAAGTATTGCAGTAACACATGTTTTGCTATACATATGTTTATTCCCTTTGTGTGTATTGGAACAAAACAAAAAAAGGAGAAAAAAACAAAAAACAAATTGGACATAATGTCACACAAAATTCCAAAATAGGCTGGTCAAAATTCTTGGCACCCTTTCAAAATTGTGGATAAATAGGATAATACTGCGACAGAATGGCACGGGCAGGCAAAATCACGTACCTGCTACGTGATTTGCCTCCCGTGGGTGCCCAAGGCGGTCGGCATCGTTAGGGGAGCGACTCATTCGTGGCCACCCCCTCGCGATCGCTCCCAACGAATGACAATCTTCCTCTGCCTCTGTAATGTAAACAGCAGCAGAGGAAGTGATGTCATCTCTCCTCGTGTCGAGCTTTTCGTTCCAGCGCTGAGGAGAGAAGACATCCAGGTAAGTGCACCAACACTACACTTACAGTAGAACACACTAGGCACACATTTCATCCCCCAGTCACCCCCCAATCACCCCCATGCACACCCTGTCACAGTGACACCAATAGCAGGTTTTTTTTCTGATTATAGCATTGGTGTCATTTGTGACCCCCTGATTGCCCCCTAGTTAACCCTTTCACCAGTGATCACCGTATAACTGTTACAGGTGACGCTGGTTAGTTAGTTTGTTTTTTATAGTTTCAGGGCACCCGCAATTTATTACCTAATAAAGGTTTAACCCCCTAACCGGGGTCAGATAGGGTCTGCATCACCCCAGATAGCATCAGGTTAGTGCCAGTACCGCTAACACCCACGCACGCAGCATACACCTCCCTTAGTGGTATAGTATCTGAATGGATCAATATCTGATCTGATCATATCTATACTAGCGTCCCCAGCAGTTTAGGGTTCCCAAAAACGCAGTGTTTGCGGGATCAGCCCAGATACCTGCTAGCACCTGCGTTTAACTCCAGCCCAGCCCACCCAAGTGCAGTATCGATCAATCACTGTCACTTACAAAACACTAAACACACATAACTGCAGCATTCGCAGAGTCAGGCCTGATCACTGCTATCGCTAACAGTTTTTTTGGTAGCGTTTTGATACAGTCGCTAACAGTCGGGAGCTTTTTTACCTGTGAGTCTCACTAGTGTACCACTAAATTTAGAGCCCAAAATGGCAAATCGAAGGTACACTAGTGAAGAGGCCTACACATTTCTGAGCATGACAGATAGTGAAGAGGAAGTCACTCATCTGTCAGATTCAGACTCAGAATACGATCCTGTAGAGAACAGCGGCTCCATGACAGATAGCTCTGATGACGGAGTTGTGGTCCCTGCCAAGGTCAGACGTACCAGACCCCAATCTTCTTCTTCTGTCATTAATGTGCAAGAACCGCAGGTCCCTCATATGGAGCAGAGCAGTACTAACGCCGCTATTCCTTCTGGTGAACTGGCAAGCACCAGCGGCCTAGTACACCCTGGTCGTAGTCAATCCAGCACTGCAGTATCACGTGGTGACGTGGCGAGTCCCATAAGTGCAGTTCAAGCTGGTGAGGTGGTAAGCACAAGTAGTGTCCCACTGCCACCAAGAAGACGAACACAGGCCCGTCGTGCCCATAGTGCCCTTCCTGCTGCATTCGCCAATCCTAATTGAGAACCCACCACTTCTGCAGCACCCGTACTTCCCCCATTTACTGGCCAACCCGGCATTCAGGTGGAAACAGTTGATTTTACGTCACTTGATTTTTATTTGCTGTTTTTCACCGAAGATCTCTATAGATTTATTGTGGACCAAAGCAATTTGTACACTGGTCAACACATCGCCACTATTCCCCAGTCCTCCCTTGCCAGAGATTGGAGACCAATTACGGTTTCCCAATTTAAGCTCTTTCTGGGCCTTTCCCTCAACATGGGTATAACTAAAAAGAGTGAGTTGCGGTCATATTGGTCCACTGACCCAATTCACCATATGCCCTTGTATTCTGCCTCCATGACCAGGGCACCATACGAGCAGATCTTGTGGTTCTTGCACTTCAATGACAATAAACTCTATCTACCTCGTGGAGACCCTGGATACGATCGGCTCTACAAAATTCGGCCACTCGTAAACCACTTCAGCCAACGTTTTGCAGACTTGTTTACTCCCCATAAAGTTGTCTGCGTTGATGAGTCCCTGATTAAGTTTTCTGGCCGCTTGTCATTCAAACAGTACCTTCCCAGCAAGCGTGCCAGATACGGGGTCAAGATGTATAAGCTCTGTGACAGGACCACAGGCTATACATGTAGTTTTATGATTTACGAGGGAAAAGATAGCCACGTAGAGCCGACAAACTGCCCTGACTACATAGGAAGCGCTGGCAAGATTGTGTGGGACTTGGTGTCACCCTTATTCAGAAAGGGGTACCACTTATATGTGGACAATTATTACATGAGCGTGCCACTTTTTAGTCACTTGTTTGATCAGCAGGTTGGAGCATGTGGCACCGTGCAACTTAATCACCGGGGCTTTCCCCAGCGGCTTGCAGATTTCCGTGTTCGGCTGGGGGAGAGAGCCTGCTTCAAGTGTAATAACTTGCTCGCTATGAAGTGGAGGGATATAATAAGAATGTTTTCGTTCTTACCTCCCTTCATGCAGACACAACGGTCCAAATTACTATGGCGACTGGGGTTGTGGAGAAATCCCTCTGTGTCCACGAATATAACCAAAATATGGGAGGGGTGGACCTCAACGACCAGTTGTTGGCGCCGTACCTAATTCCCTGTAAGGCCAGACGCTGGTACAAGAAAGTGTCTGTTTATTTCAATTGGCTTTGCTGAACGCTCATGTGCTATACAAAGCTTCAGGATGGACTGGATCCTTCCTTAAATTCCAGGAAGAGATCATCAGAGCCCTTCTGTTTCCAGACGGTGCTCCACCTCACCTTCCCCAACCAAATGCAGTAAGCTGGCTGCATGAGAGGCATTTTCTTTAAGTCCTCCCGAATACCCCTACCCAACGAGCCTCCCAAAAAAGATGTCGTGTCTGCAGCAAGCGCGGATATAGGCGTGACACCCGCTATTATTGTCCCTCCTGTCCTGACAATCCTGGTTTTTTGCATTGGTGAATGTTTTGAACGCTACCATACACTAGTTGAGTATTAGCGTAGGGTACAGCACTGCATAGACTAGGCACACTTTCACAGGGTCTCCCAAGATGCCATCGCAGTTCGAGAGACCCGAACCTGGAACCGGTTACAGTTACAAAAGTTACAGTTACAAAGAAAAGTGTAAAAAAAAGTAAAAAAATAAAAAAACACAAAAAAATATATAAAATAAAAAAAACAAAAATAGTTGTAGTTTTATTGTTCTCTCTCTATTCTCTTTCTATTGTTCTGCTCTTTTTTACTGTATAGATAAGCAATTTTTTATACTCTACTGTTTACTGTGTGTTATTGTTAACCATTTTTTTGCTTCGGCATATATATATTTTAGGCACAGGTTGCGTTAAAAAATGTTTTATTTTTTACTATTTTTTTTGTATTTGCTTTGCAGGTATGGTAAGTCTTACTGTTATACTGTAATATTACTTTGTTTTATTGTTAAACATGATTTGCTTAGCAGGTACGCCATTCAGTTGCAGCGCAGATTTATTTATCTTGACAGCAACAGCGTTTGCTCCCACGATACATAAAGCCGTGACTCCAGCGCTGTAGGTGGTGATTTCACCACCACAATTAAAAAAAGGAGCATATATGCCGAAGCATGGGGGCAGCAGGGGCGGAGGAGCGATTTGCTCCTACCTTTTGGGGCGGATGCCCCCATGCTTCGACATATATAAACGGTACATGTATGCCCATCATTAGAAGTGGGTGGATGAAGGGAGGTATTGTAATGGTGGGCATACCCACCGATCAATCTCTTTTTTTCGTTCAGCCCACAGGCTGCATGAAAAAGAAGTTTACAATATATGCCCAACAAGGACCAGTAACGTTCTGGTATGTTGCTGGACTTTGAGTGGTTATACCAGAATGATACCTGCAGGTTCAGGTATCATCTTGGTATCATTCTTTTCAGCCAGTGGTTGGCTTTCATGTAAAAGCAATCCTAGTGGCTAATTAGCCTCTAGACTGCTTTTACAAGCAGTGGGAAGGAATTCCCCCCCCACCTTCTTTCATGTTTTTCTCTGGCTCTCGTGTCCCAACAGGGAACCTGAGAATACAGCCGGTGATTCGGCCAGCTGACCATAGAGATGATTAGAGACCAGAATGGCTCCAAACATCTCTGTGGCCTAAGAAACCAGAAGCTATGCCCATTTTATTACTTAGATTTCGCCGGATGTAAACAGCGCCATTGGGAAATTGGGAAAGCATTTTATCACACCGATCTTGGTGTGGTCAGATGCTTTGAGGGCAGAGGAGAGATCTAGCGTCTAATAGACCCCAATTTTTTCAAAAAAGAGTACCTGTCACTACCTATTGCTATCATAGGGGATATTTACATTCCCTGAGATAACAATAAAATGATTTAAAAAAAATGAAAGGAACAGTTTAAAAATAAGATAAAAAAGTAAAAAAATAATAAAATAATAATATATATAATGAGAAAAAAAAAAGCACCCCTGTCCCCCCCTGCTTTCGGGCAAAGGCTAACGCAAGTGTCGCTCTGGCATCAACTGTAAACAGCAGTTGCACCATGCATGTGAGGTATCACTGCGAAGGTCAGATCGAGGGCAGTAATTTTAGCAGTAGACCTCCTCTGTAAATCTAAAGTGGTAACCTGTAAAGGCTTTTAAAGGCTTTTAAAAATGTATTTAGTTTGTCGCAACTTTTTAAAGCATGTCATGTACTCGGTCTAAGATCATCTTTTTTATTTCATCAAACATTTGGGCAATATAGTGTGTTTTAGTGCATTAAAATTTTAAAAAGTGTGTTTTTTCCCCAAAAAATGCGTTTGAAAAATCGCTGCGCAAATACTGTGTGAAAAAAAAAATTGAAACTCCCATTATTTTAATCTGTAGGGCATTTGCATTAAAAAAATATATAATGTTTGGGGGTTCAAAGTAATTTTCTTGCAAAAAAAAATATTTTTTCATGTAAACAAAAAGTGTCAGAAAGGGCTTTGTCTTCAAGTGATTAGAAGAGTGGGTAATGTGTGACATAAGCTTCTAAATGTTGTGCATAAAATGCCAGGACAGTTCAAACCCCCCCCCCCAAATGACCCCATTTTGGAAAGTAGACACCCCAAGCTATTTGCTGAGAGGCATGTCGAGTCCATGGAATATCTTATATTTTGACACAAGTTGTGGGAAAAAGACACATTTTTTTATTTTTATTTTTTTGCACAAAGTTATCAATAAATGATATATTGCTCAAACATGCCATGGGAATATGTGAAATTACACCCCAAAATACATTCTGTTGCTTCTCCTGAGTACAGGGATACCACATGTGTGAGACTTTTTGGGAGCCTAGCCGCGTACGGGACCCCGAAACCCAAAGCCCGCCTTCAGGCTTTCTAAGGGTGTAAATTTTTGATTTCACTCTTCACTGCCTATCACAGTTTCGGAGGCCATGGAATGCCCAGGTGGCACAACCCCCCTCCAAATGACTCCATTTTGGAAAGTAGTCACCCCAAGCTATTTGCTGAGAGGTATAGTGAGTATTTTGCAGACCTCACTTTTTGTCACAAAGTTTTGAAAATTGAAAAAAAATACATTGTTCTTGTCTTTCTTCATTTACAAAAACAAATGAGAGCTGAAAAATACTCACTATGCCTCTCAGCAAATAGCTTGGGGTGTCTACTTTCCAAAATGGGGTCATTTGGGGGGGGGGGTTTGTGCTATCTTGGCATTTTATGGCCTTCGAAACTGTGATAGGTAGTGAGTAGCAAAATCTAAAATTTACGCCCTTCGAAATCCTGAAGGCGGTGCTTGGTTTTCGGGGCCCCGTACGCGGCTAGGCTCCTAAAAAGTCCCACACATGTGGTATCCCCGTACTCAGGAGAAGCAGCAGAATGTATTTTGAGGTGTAATTCCACATATGCCCATGGCATGTTTGAGCAATATATCATTTAGTGACAACTTTGTGCAAAAAAACCCACAAAGTTTGTAAATTTCCCGCAACTTGAGTCAAAATATAAAATATTCCATGGACTCAACATGCCTCTTAGCAAATAGCTTGGGGTGTCTACTTTCCAAAATGGGGTCATTTGGGGGGGGATTTGTGCCATCTTGGCATTTTATGGCTTCAAAACTGTGATAGGTAGTGAGGAGTGAAATCAAAAATTTACGCCCTTAGAAATCCTGAAGGTGGTGCTTGGTTTTCGGGGTCCCGTACGCGGAGGCTCCCAAAAAGTCCCACACATGTGGTATCCCCATACTCAGGAGAAGCAGCTAAATGTATTTTGGGGCGCAATTTCACATATAACCATGCCATGTGTGAGCAATATATAATTTTGTAACAACTTTTTGTAATTTTTTTTTTTTTATCATTATTCAATCACTTTGGACAAAAAAATTTAAAATTTAATGGGCTCAACATGCCTCTCAGTAATTTCCTTGGGGTGTCTACTTTCCAAAATGGGGTCATTTGGGGGGGTTTGTACTGCCCTGCCATTTTAGCACCTCAAGAAAAGACATAGGCAGTCATAAAACTAAAAGCTGTGTAAATTCCAGAAAATGTACCCTAGTTTGTAGACGCTATAACTTCTGTGCAAACCAATAAATATGCGCTTATTGACATTTTTTTTACCAAAGACATGTGGCCGAATACATTTTGGCCTAAATGTATGACTAAAATTGAGTTTATTGGATTTTTTTATAACAAAAAGTAGAAAATGTCATTTTTTTCAAAATTTTTGGTATTTTTCCATTTATAGCGCAAAAAATAAAAAACACAGAGGTGATCAAATACCATCAAAAGAAAGCTCTATTTGTGGGAAAAAAAGGACGCAAATTTTGTTTGGGTACAGCATTGCATGACAGCGCAATTAGCAGTTAAAGCGACGCAGTGCCAAATTGTATAAAGTGCTCTGGTCATTAAGGGGGTAAATCCTTCCGGGGCTGAAGTGGTTAAACTCACCTGGAGCAAGTAACAGGTGTGGGCAATATAAAAATCACACCTGAAAGCAGATAAAAAAGAGATAAGTGATAGTGTGCCACACTAAGCATGGACAACAGAAAGAGGAGAAGAGAACTGTTCGAGGACTTGAGAACCAAAATTGTGGAAAAATATCAACAATCTCAAGGTTACAAGTTCATCTCCAGAGATCTAGATTTGCCTTTGTCCACAGTGCGCAACATTATCAAGAAGTTTGCAACTCATCGCACTATAGCTAATCTCTCTGGGCGTGGACGGAAGAGAAAAATTGATGAAAGGTTGCAACGCAGGATAGTCTGGATGGTGGATAAGCAGCCCCAAACAAGTTCCAAAGAAATTCAAGCTGGACTGCGGGCTCAGGGAGCATCAGTGTCAGCGTGAACTATCCGTCGACATTTAAATGAAATGAAATAATATGGCAGGAGACCCAAGAGGACCCCACTGCTGACACAGAGACATAAAAAAGCAAGACTACAGTTTGCCAAAATGTACTTGAGTAAGCCAAAATCCTTCTGGGAAAACATCTTGTGGACAGATAAGACCAAGATAGAGCTTTTTGGTAAAGTACATGATTCTACTGTTCACCAAAAACGGAATGAGGCCTAAAAAGAAAACAACACAGTACCTACAGTGAAATATGGTGGAAGTTCAATTATGTTTTGGGGTTGTTTTGCTGCCTCTGGCACTGGGTGCCTTGAATGTGTGCAAGGCATCATTAAATCTGAGGATTACCAAAGGATTTTGGGTTGCACTGTAGAGCCCAGTGTCAGAAAGCTGGGTTTGCGTCCGAGATCTTGGGTCTTCCAGCAGGACAATGACCCCAAACATATGTCAAAAAGCACCCAGAAATGGATGGCAACAAAGAGCTGGAGAGTTCTAAAGTGGCCAGCAATGGGTCCAGATCTAAATCCCATTGAACACCTGTGGAGAGATCTTAAAATTGCTGTTGGGAAAAGGCGCCCTTCCAATAAGAGAGACCTGGAGCAGTTTGCAAAGGAAGAGTGGTCCAAAATTCCGGGTGAGAGGTGTAAGAAGCTTATTCATGGTTATAAGAAGTGACTGATTTCATTTATTTTTTCCAAAGGGTGTGCAAGCAAATATTAAGTTAAGGGTGCCAAGAATTTTGACCAGCCAATTTTTGGAGTTTTGTGTGACATTATGTCCAATTTGTTTTTTTTCCTCCCTTTTTTTGTTTTGTTCCAATACACACGTGTATAGCAAAACATGTGTTACTGCAAAACTTTTCTGTGAGAAATGCTTGATTTTCTGGAAAAATTTCTGGGGTGCAAACAATTTTGGCCATGACTGTACCTTATCTGTGAGAGCTGATCAGCAGTCACGTGACGCGCCACATCTCTCCGGCTCTCTGCTCTTCTCTTCCTCCCCTCCTCTTCCCCTCCAGAGTGACATCAGCAAGGTAATCTCAGCCCCTCCCGCTGCATTTGTCACATGGAGAAAGGAGAGATGCGGCACATCACGTGACAGCTGACCAGCGGTCACAGATAAGGTATATACAGCTTTTTTTTATACAACAGACATACAGGGGGACATACTATTATATGACAAAACTGATTATAGAAAGTACATGATGTGGATTGACAAACCCTTTAAAAGAATATTTTAAAGTCTCAAACTCTATAACAGGAAATAGGAAACGCTTGCGTTTGAATTTCTTTAAAGTTTTCATCAGTCCTCTCATACCAGCTTCAGGCTACTGGTGTTTTGTTAAAAGATAGGTTCACCTATAGGAGCATGTTATATGTTACACCCATATTTAGGGTGTAACATGTAAAATGCTCGTCTCTACCTGTCGTCAGAGCTCTCATTCCCTGTAACAGCAGGCAGGGATTCTTCTTCCTGCACACTCTGTCACATTGCGAAGACAACGTCTGTCATTCGTTCACAGCAATGTGTGAATTAATAAACTGCTGCAGATGGCCTTGTAGTTTCAATAGACTGTAAGCATGTTGATCAGCACGCAAATAGTCCATTCATACTGCCACCTCTGTAATTGAAAGCCAGTGCAGGCAGTGTGTGAAGAATCCTGACATTGCAGCCATCTACTGACTTCTGAAAAAAAAAATAACAAATGCATATTTTTTCCTGCAAAAATACGTGCAGTTATTAATTTTTGTCACAAAGGTGAACTTAGCTTTTATTGACAGCAATCTCTGTATCCCCAAAGGGCAAATTATGTGAGTCAGGAGGAATTGCACCTTGGACACAGATTTCATTGCACAATCTCGGGTCATTAAAGAAAGATTTGCCCAGAAAGGATATAGGGAACAACAATTGAATGAGGTTATACAGGAAGTTGGAGAAATACCATGTCAATTTTTCCTGATGGACAAAGAACGTCAGGGAAATTCTAACAAGAATTGGGTTTTATTTCCAATTTCCATGAACAATACAGAGAAATTGAGGATATTTTTAAGTGTCACTGGCATATTCTGTGCATGGATAGAGTCCTTAATCAAGCACTTACAGAAAATCCTTCCTTTATTTACAGGAAAGCCCCAGATTTTGTTGATAAGGTGGTTAAAAAAGTTTAAGGTCCTCCCACTAGACCTTGTATGTTTTGGGACTGTGCAGTTTTTTTTGCTTGCAGACAGTGTAAAGCTTGCTCCCAAGTACGTAATCCAATGAGGGGTTTGACAGAATTTACATTTATGGGTAATAATAGGACCATTGAAATCTCTGAGTTTATTATGTGTAGTACTACACATGTAGTATTTGTTTTACAATGTCCATGTGGCTTGATGTGTGTGGGGGCACTAAGAGAACCCTTAAAAAACGTATCTCAGAGCATATCCATAATATCAAGATTGGTTTAAAATATCATAGTGTATCCTTGCATTTTAAGAATTTTCAAAACAAAGATCCACCTGGTTTGAAATTTTGGGGTGTGGACAGAATACACCCTATATGGAGAGGATTCAACTCAGTTAGGGAGATATCCAAGAGAGAAAGCAGATGGATATACCTAATAAATCATTAATGCCAGAGGTATGAATATTGAACTAGACATTAATTGTTTCATCGGGAACTATAAAGCGATTCTGTTCAATAATTTGTCTTGTTCATTAATTTTAAGGGTCATTATAATGAATTTATATGCGGCTAATTATAATTGTACTTTTTAATATTACATTTTTAGGCTTTTATAAGTCATTTTTATTATATCTTGCACATTTATTATGTCAAGTATAGTTATAATTGTGAGGTCAAGTTATACAATGTTGTCATTGTATGCTAATGTTATTTACAAATATGATGAAGTTGGGTACAGTGCGCTATGCAATATAAATGATGAGCATACATACCCAATTTCAATTATAAACTTCCCTCTTGCCTCAGTGAGGAGTGTTTTCCATTCGAGACATAGAGGGTTAAATTATTTGAATGATCTTTGATATGCGAAGATATCCTGATCGGCAGACGCTCACTACAGGCTGTGAACGGTTAATGCTGTTTTAGCAGCAGTTATATAAGCTGGTATGACCCTCAGATGATGTTGTGATGACGAAACGCGTCAATGCAGGGCCATACGAAGACCAACATTGATGTCAGCACGCCAAATGAGGATACCAGCAGCGCTAGAGAGCATTGAAGTGTATGGTAGGAGACACCTGCAGGATCCTTACTGGTGCACTGACTGGATACATGATTATGCGTGATATTTATATTTGTTTGTAAGTGTGTTTTTAGGGGGAGGTTGATCACAATAAAAAAATGTTTTTTTAAAATAAATCTTTTTATTTAATTTCTTAAACAAATAAACAAAACACAACAACACATCATACATATAGAATCTGAAATATATTAATAGAATGTATAAAGGGGGCACAATATGGGCCCACTTGCTTGAGATTGTGGCCACCCCGTCCCATTATTTAATATATTTATTTTGTGATTACAGCATTCAGACCAGCAGGTGATTAGGGAGCTGTCCCCTTTAAGGTTTTTTTCAAGACCAGGTTAGCTGACCAATGGGAAGCCAGGGTATCTTCTGGGAAACTTGGGAGAGTTTATTTAAGGGCTGGGGAGATAGAGTTCTCCCTCTTTCCCGGTGGCAAGACAGGAAGAAGAAAGCTGCAGCATGGAAGCTCTTGTCAGGCAGCTGCTGGAGAGCAAGTGGTGAGGGAGGAGAGTCATGGTGTGCCGGCCAAGCCCTCACAGACACTGCGGATGACTCAGATGACAAGAGGAGAAACCTGTGCGGTGAGGGAGACCCAGGTACAGTGTGCCGCCGGAGAGGAGCTGTCAGGCAAGTGTACCTGCTGAAGAGGTTCGTGTGGAGAATGAGAACGGAGGGGCGGAAGGAGGAGCCATGGCGGGGTGGAGTGGCAGAGTGAAAAAGAAGAGGAGGTCTTATTCTCCTTCACCTGCGACAAGAGTAGAGTGCAGGGAAGGAGAGTGACCGCCAGCTGTGAGGAACAGAAGAGGGTGGACACATGAGGCTTCAGCGCAAGTACAGCAGGAGGAGGTTACAGTGCAGCAAGGAGGCTGGCATGCTGACATTCTACAGGTGTTGCCAATCGGGCAGGCACTACAAGGCTCAGACAGGAGAATGCTGCTAGAGTGGGAAGCTGGTCAGGAGACAGTGCAGCCCCCAACAGCTGGTGAGTCATGTAATTTAAGTGTTTTATCTGGCTTAGTAAATTCTTTGTCATTTTTGATACAGTCTCTGGCTTCTAGAATGTCAGAGAATGCACCTGTTACATGTGTCACTCCAGCTCTTAGCTGCTCAGTGAGCCCTGCAGCTGCTGCAATTTCTGAAATTTCAGATGTAAGTGTATTGGCTTAGCAGGTGCCTGACACTGTGGCTACTGTTGGAATGCAAAAAGATTTGAGGGCTGGAGCATTGCAGATGGCTGCGCCTGCCAGGCTCACGGTCCCTGAAATTTGCATGAAAGACGCTATGCCCTGTGAGATCTCCCCCCTGAGCTATCATTTAAGCACAGCGGTAAAGGAAAAAAATTGGAAGGGAGAGTTCATAGATATATTATTGCTCCTACCTTTTCACAAGGATTTTGCATTTAATTTGGATAGGAGGGGAAAAAAGCGAGGAAGATAGGCGTAGGCCAATTCCTAGGTCATTTAACAATTGGCTGCAGGCCTATTGCATTCATTGTGGAGTGATGGCGAAAAACCACCCAGAGCTGTGCGGGGAGTTCTTTCAGCATCTAGACCACGTTTTAGAAGCTTACAAGAATTTTGGTGGATTGGGCTGGTACTATTACAATGAGTCGTTTAAAAAAAAGCTGTCCATACATGGGTCACTTAAGTGGGGTATGAAGGATGTCGGGTTGTGGCTCAATTTAATTTTACCGCAAAAGCAAGCAATGCCTAAGCCAATCTTTTAAATCCGGCTTTTAGGAAAGGCTGTTGTTTGTCTTTCAACGAAAGCCAATGTCGGAATACCGTATGCAGATACAGGCACGAATGTTCCTATTGTGCTGGAATGCACCCGGCAGTAAAGTGTTTAAGGACTGCTGGTTGGAAGCTAAACAGTGGGGACCTTGAGTGGAGAGTGAACAAGTCTTGCTTTTTGACTGCTGGTGATTGCTGGGTTGCATTTTTAGGTTCTTTTTGTGGCTTTTCCTTGTAGCTTTTTAACACCTTTTTCTAACACTTTTTAAACAGCTTTTTTTTTCCTTTGCTTCCTTCAGCCTACTAATCAAGGGGAGTGGCTAATTAGTCACAGGTGCTTGAGGCCTATATAACCTTGTGTAGAGCACATCTGAAATTGCCAGACTGCTGGTTGGAAGCTAAACAATGGGGACATTGAGTGGAGAGTGAACAAGTGTTGCTTTTTGACTGCTGGTGATTGCTGGGTTGCATTTTAAGGTTCTTTTTGGGGCTTTTTCTTGTAGCTTTTTAACACCTTTTTCTAACACTTTTTAAACAGCTTTTTTTTTCCTTTGCTTCCTTCAGCCTACTAATTAAGGGGAGTGGTTGATCGGCCAAAGGTGCTTGAGGCCTATATAACCTTGTGTAGAACTCATTGTGAGCCTGCTCATCTTTGAGTCTGCTGGAACTCTGCCCAAGTGGAACTGGTCTAAGTGGTGTGTTAAAAACCAGAGTTAGTGGAACTGAACTAATGGTGAGTAGGGATGAGCTTCGAGTTTGAGTCGAACTCATGTTCGACTCGAACATTGGCTGTTCGCAAGTTCGCCGAACAGCGAACAATTTGGGGTGTTCGCGGCAAATTCGAATGCCGCGGAACACCCTTTAAAAGTCTATGGGAGAAATCAAAAGTGCTAATTTTAAAGGCTTATATGCAAGTTATTGTCATAAAAAGTGTTTGGGGACCTGGGTCCTGCCCCAGGGGACATGGATCAATGCAAAAAAAAGTTTTAAAAACGGCCGTTTTTTCAGGAGCAGTGATTTTAATAATGCTTAAAGTCAAACAATAAAAGAGTAATATCCCTTTAAATTTCGTAGCTGGGGGGTGTCTATAGTATGCCTGTAAAGGGGCGCATGTTTCCTGTGTTTAGAACAGTCTGACAGCAAAATGACATTTCGAAGGAAAAAAAGCCATTTAAAACTACCCGCGGCTATTGCATTGCCGACAATACACATAGAAGTTCATTGATAAAAACGGCATGGGAATTCCCCACAGGGCAACCCCAAACCAAAATTTAAAAAAAAAAATGACGTGGGAGACCCCCTAAATTCCATACCAGGCCCTTCAGGTCTGGTATGGATATTAAGGGGAACCCCGGCCAAAATTTAAAAAAAAAATGACGTGGGGTTCCCCCTAAATTCCATACCAGACCCTTCAGGTCTGGTATGGATTTTAAGGGGAACCCCGCGCCAAAAAAAAAACGGCGTGGGATCCCCCCAAAAATCCATACCAGACCCTTATCCGAGCACGCAACCTGGCAGGCCGCAGGAAAAGAGGGGGGACGAGAGTTCGCCCCCCCTCCTGAACCGTACCAGGCCACATGCCCTCAACATTGGGAGGGTGCTTTGGGGTAGCCCCCCAAAACACCTTGTCCCCATGTTGATGAGGACAAGGGCCTCATCCCCACAACCCTGGCCGGTGGTTGTGGGGGTCTGCAGGCGGGGGGCTTATCGGAATCTGCAAGCCCCCTTTAACAAGGGGACCCCCAGATCCCGCCCCCCCTGTGTGAAGAAATGGTAAGGGGGTACTTACTCCTACCATTTCACTAAAAAACTGTCAAAAATGTTAAAAATGACAAGAGACAGTTTTTGACAATTCCTTTATTTAAATGCTTCTTCTTTCTTCCTTCATCTTCTTCTGGTTCTTCTGGCTCTTCTGGTTCTTCCTCTGGCGTTCTCGTCCAGCATCTCCTCCGCAGCGTCCTCTATCTTCTTCTCCTCGGGCCGCTCCGCACCCATGGCATGGAGGGGAGGCTCCCGCTCTTCTCTTCATCTTCTTCTTCATCCTCTTCTCTTCTTCCTTCCTCTCTTCTTCTCTTCTTCATTTTCTTCCCTGGGCCGCTCCGCATCCATGCTGTCATGGAGGGAGGCTCCCGCTGTGTGATGGCGTCTCTTCGTCTGACGGCTCTTAAATAACGGGGGGCAGGGCCACCCGGTGACCCCGCCCCCCTCTGACGCATGGGACATGACGGGACTTCCCTGTGGCATTCCCCGCTTCCAGATTCCGATAAGCCCCCTGCCCGCAGACCCCCACAACCACCGGCCAGGGTTGTGGGCATGAGGCCCTTGTCCTCATCAACATGGGGACAAGGTGTTTTGGGGGGCTACCCCAAAGCACCCTCCCAATGTTGAGGGCTTGTGGCCTGGTATGGTTCAGGAGGGGGGGGCGCACTCTCGTCCCCCCCTCTTTTCCTGCGGCCTGCCAGGTTGCGTGCTCGGATAAGGGTCTGGTATAGATTTTTGGGGGAACCCCACGCCGTTTTTTTTTTTTTTTGGCGCGGGGTTCCCCTTAAAATCCATACCAGACCTAAAGGGCCTTGTATGGAATTTAGGGGGACTCCCACATCATTTTTTTTTTTAATTTTGGTTCGGGGTTTCCCTGTGGGGAATTCCCATGCCGTTTTTATCAATGAACTTCTATGTGTATTGTCGGCAATGCAATAGCCGCGTGTAGTTTTAAATGTTTTTTCCTTCCAAATGTCATTTTGCTGTCAGACTGTTCTAAACACAGGAAACATGCGCCCCTTTACAGGCATACTATAGACACCCCCCAGGTACGAAATTTAAAGGGATATTACGCTTTTATTGTTTGCCTTTAAGCATTATTAAAATCACTGCTCCTGAAAAAACGGCCGTTTTTAAAACTTTTTTTGCATTGATCCATGTCCCCTGGGGCAGGACCCGGGTCCCCAAACACTTTTTATGACAATAACTTGCATATTAGCCTTTAAAATTAGCACTTTTGATTATTCATGTTCGTGTCCCATAGACTTTAACGGTGTTCGCGTGTTCGAGCAAACTTTTTTCCTGTTCGCATGTTCTGGTGCGAACCAACAGGGGGGCGTTCGGCTCATCCCTAGTGGTGAGTTAAAAACCAGAGTTGAACGGGAGGTTATAACAGGGGTCATAGTACCTGTGTAGTGTGAGTACCTGAGTGTTGTCGTAGTAGTTGTGAAGTGGATCGTTAGTACTTATTGTGTATTGTGTACTGGGTATTGCGAGTGCACGTAGGTCTGCGAGTGCACGTAGGTCTGCTAGTGGTCTGCGAGTGCACATAGGTCTGCGAGTGGTCTGCGAGTGCACGTTGGTCTGCGAGTGCACGTAGGTCTGCGAGTGCACGTAGGTCTACGACTGGTCTGCGAGTGCACGTAGGTCTACAAGTGGTCTGCGAGTGCACGTAGGTCTGTGAGTGGTCTGCGAGTGCACATAGGTCTGCGAGTACACGTAGGTCTACGAGTGGTCTGCGAGTGTACGTAGGTCTGCGAGTGGTCTGCGAGTGCACGTAGGTCTGCGAGTGCACGTAGGTCTACGGGTGGTCTATGAGTTCACGTAGGTCTGCGAGTGCAAGTAGGTCTGCTAGTGATTTGCGAGTGCACATAGGTCTGCGAGTGCATGTAGGTCTGCGAGTGGTCTTCAAGTGCACGTAAGTCTGCGAGTGCACGTAGGTCTACGAGTGGTCTGTGAGTGCACATAGGTCTGCGAGTGGTCTGCGAGTGCACGTAGATCTGCAAGTACCTGTGTATTGTCTTGTTGAGTACCTGTGTATTGTCTTGTTGAGTACCCATGTATTGTCTTGTTGAGTACCTGTGTATTGTTTTGTTGAGTATTAGTGTCAGGAAGCTAGTTGCTAGGTAATTTGGACAGGGTATAATCCCCAATCCTCATTAAATTTAATAGGTACGATGCCCGGTGGGTGTGGAGAGGTGACTCGTTGTACATCTTGCGGCATGTATGCGTTCCTTGATTATTCGATCGAGGGTGAATACTGCTGTGCAAAATGTAAGCGCATTGTTTCCCTGGAAGCCCAGGTTCTGAATCTGGGGAAGCAACTGTCAGCACTGAGAAGTCCTTCCATACTAAAGGAGAGCAAGGAACGTACACGGCAGGTGCCGGCTGGGGCCAGCACAGAGCCGGGTGGAGACAAAGAGATGCAGGCACTAGCAAAGAGTAGATGGGTGACAGGCAGGAAGGGTAGAGGGGGAAGTGCCAGGGAGGCCGATCCAGGGCTGGAGCATCCCAATAAGTACACTCCATTGAGCGACATTGGTGAAACCAGTCAGGGACCAGCACTGCTGGAGCTGAGGGACTCTCCTAGCTGCCGGGGGAAAAACTCCTCCATTGAGAGTCGGGGGGAAGCGAAGGGAAAGGAAAGACAGATTCTCGTGGTAGGGGACTCAATTCTTAGAAGGACAATCTGTAACTAAAACCTGAAGCGCCGAACAGTATGTTGTCTACCGGGCGCTCGGGTTCGGCACATCACGGATCTGGTGGACAGATTACTGGGAGAGGCTGGGGAAGACCCAGCTGTCATGGTGCACGTTGGCACCAATGACAAAGTCAGAGGCAGATGGAGTGTCCTAAAGAACGATTTTAGGGACTTAGGAGCTAAATTGAGGAAAAGGACCTCCAAGGTAGTATTCTCAGGAATACTACCGGTACATCGAGCCACACCAGAAAGGCAGAGGGATATTAGGGAAGTAAACAAGTGGCTGAAGAGCTGGTGTAGTAGAAGGGGTTTTGGGTTCCTGGAGGACTGGTCCGACTTCTCGGTCGATAACCGGTACTATAGAAGGGACGGACTGCACATAAATGAGGAGGGTGCAGATCAGCTGGGAATGAAGATGGTCAAAAAGTTAGAGGGGTTTTTAAACTAGGCGATGGGCGGGAGGGTCCAGAGGTAAAGATAGTCAGCGCGGAACATATTTCAGAGGGTAGTATTGGGGGCATTAGTGGTAGGTTGACCAAAGCACATAAACCCAAGGTAAGTATAGTAGCAAGTCCTAGTTGCAATCTCGGAACACCCAATAAGAGGATAATATGCGACCGGTCTAAACTACGTGGCATGTTCACCAATGCCAGGAGCCTGGCGGACAAGATGGGTGAACTAGAGATACTGTTGTAGGAGGAGGATTTGGATTTTGTGAGAATTTCAGAGACCTGGTTCAACAGCTCTCATGATTGGCTGGCAAACATTCAAGGTTATACCCTTTCTCGCAAGGATAGAGAGGGTAAAAAAGGGGGAGGGGTATGCCTATATATCAAGAATAATGTACAAGTGAATGTGAGAGATGACATCACTAAGGGAGCTGGAGAGGAGGTGGAATCCTTATGGGTGGAGCTCCAAAGGGATGAAGCTAGGGGGAAAATAATACTGGGAGTAGGCTATAGGACCCCTAACCTGAGGGAGGAAGGGGAGACAGATCTCCTATCACAAATTGGATTAGCAGCAAGGATGGGAAGTGTTATCATAATGGGGGATTTTAACTATCCAGACATAGACTGGGCGGAGAGAACCGCGCATTCATTTAAGGCTCACCAGTTCCTAAATGTCTTGCAGGACAATTTTATGGGTCAGATGGTAGACATATCAACTAGAAATAAAGTGTTACTGGATCTACTGATTACCAGCAATACAGACCTGATCACGGATGTGGAAAAACGGGGCAATTTAGGTAACAGCGATCACAGGTCAATTGGCTTCAGTATAAATCACACAAATAGGAAACATAAGGGGAATACAAAGACACTGAATTTCAAAAGAGCCAACTTCCCTAAACTAAGAGCCTTGCTAGAAGGCATAAATTGGGATAAAATCTTAGGAACAAAGAATACGGAGGAGAGATGGGTTTGCTTTAAGAGCATATTAAATAAGGGCATTAGCCAATGCATCCCATTGGGTAATAAATTTAAAAGAACGAACAATAGTCCTGGATGGCTTAACTCCAATGTAAAAATGAATATAAAAGCAAAGGAGAAGACCTTCAAAAAATACAAGGTTGAGGGATCATCCTCAGCATTCAGACTTTATAAAGAATGCAACAAGAAATGTAAGGGTGCAATAAGGATGGCTAAGATAGAACATGAAAGACACATAGCGGAGGAGAGCAAAAAAAATCCCAAGAAATTCTTTAAGTGTGTAAACAGTAAAAAAGGGAGGACAGACCATATTGGCCCCATAAAGAATGAGGAAGGACATCTGGTTACAAAGGATGGGGAGATGGCAAAGGTATTGAATTTATTCTTCTCCTCAGTATTCACGAGTGAATCGGGGGGCTTCAGTAACCAAAACTGCAGTGTTTATCCTCAGGACACAACACAGGAAGCACCTACATGGTTAACAGAGGACGGAATTAAAATTAGACTTGAGAAACTTAGCATTAATAAATCACCGGGACCAGATGGCTTGCATCCGAGGGTACTTAGGGAACTCAGTCAGGTGATTGCCAGACCGTTGTTCCTAATTTTTACAGACAGTCTATTGACTGGAATGGTTCCAGCTGATTGGAGAAAAGCCAATGTAGCACCAATATTTAAAAAGGGCCCAAAAAACATCCCTGGGAATTACAGACCAGTTAGCCTAGCATCAATAGTATGTAAACTCTTGGAGGGGATGATAAGGGACTATATACAAGATTTTAGTAATAAGAATGATATCATTAGCAGTAATCAGCATGGATTCATGAAGAATCGTTCTTGCCAAACCAATCTATTAACCTTCTATGAGGAGGTGAGTTGCCATCTAGATAAAGGAAGGCACGTAGACGTGGCGTATCTGGATTTTGCAAAAGCATTTGACACAGTTCCCCATAAACGTTTACTGTACAAAATAAGGTGCGTTGGCATGGACCATAGGGTGAATACATGGATTGAAAACTGGCTACAAGGGCGTGTTCAGAGGGTGGTGATAAATGGGGAGTACTCAGAATGGTCAGGGGTGGGTAGTGGGGTTCCCCAGGGTTCTGTGCTGGGACCAATCCTATTTAATTTGTTCATAAACGATCTGGAGGATGGGATAAACAGTTCAATCTCTGTATTTGCAGACGATACTAAGCTAAGCAGGGCAATAACTTTTCCGCAGGATGTGGAAATCTTGCAAAAAGACCTGAACAAATTAATGGGGTGGGCGACTACATGGCAAATTAGGTTCAATGTAGAAAAATGTAAAATAATGCATTTGGGTGGCAAAAATATGAATGCAATCTATACACTGGGGGGAGAACCTCTGGGGGAATCTAGGATGGAAAAGGACCTGGGGGTCCTAGTAGATGACAGGCTCAGCAATGGCATGCAATGCCAAGCTGCTGCTAATAAAGCAAACAGAATATTGGCATGCATTAAAAGAGGGATCAACTCCAGAGATAAAACGATAATTCTCCCGCTCTACAAGACTCTGGTCCGGCCGCACCTAGAGTATGCTGTCCAGTTCTGGGCACCAGTCCACAGGAGGGATGTACTGGAAATGGAGCGAGTACAAAGAAGGGCAACAAAGCTAATAAAGGGTCTGGAGGATCTTAGTTATGAGGAAAGGTTGCGAGCTCTGAACTTATTCTCTCTGGAGAAGAGATGCTTGAGAGGGGATATAATTTCAATTTACAAATACTGTACTGGTGACCCCACAATAGGGATAAAACTTTTTCGCAGAAGAGAGTTTAATAAGACTCGTGGCCACTCATTACAATTAGAAGAAAAAAGGTTTAACCTTAAACTACGTAGAGGGTTCTTTACTGTAAGAGCGGCAAGGATGTGGAATTCCCTTCCACAGGCGGTGGTCTCAGCGGGGAGCATTGATATCTTCAAGAAACTATTAGATAATCACCTGAATGACCGCAACATACAGGGATATGTAATGAAATACTGACACATAATCACACACATAGGTTGGACTTGATGGACTTGTGTCTTTTTTCAACCTCACCTACTATGTAACTATGTAACTATGATATTTTCAACCTGGGATTACAATACGGTATTGAGATGGCCACGGTGGTGGGGTGGGGCCGGAATGGCGTTGCAGTGCGGCTTGTGGGGACTGTTTATTTTCTATGTTAAAAAATATGTGGTACTGCTGCTCGAGTTCCAAAAACTGAGCAGCAAGAATTGAGGTTTATTTTAATTCATGATGTCATTTGGTTGATAATAAAAGGGTATTGAAGGATTTTTTATGTGAAAAACCAATAAAGTGCTGCGGCCATTTTCTTTGCCAAAAAATTTGGTATCTTGAGTCGTTATTTTATATATTGTATCTGGGAAAAGAAGCGTTTTTGGGAGGGGTGTGGCATGCAATCTCATGTATAAAGGGGGCACAATATGGGCCCACTTGCTTTAGATTGTGGCCACCCCATCCCATTATTTCATATATTTATTTTGGGATTACAGCATTCAGACCAGCAGGTGTTTAGGGTGCTGTCCCCTTTAAGGTATTTTCAGGACCAGGTAAGCGGACCAATGGGAAGCCAGGGAATCTACTGGAAAACTTGGGAGAGTTTATTTAAGGGCTGGGGAGATAGAGTTCTCCCTCTTTCCCGGCAGCAAGACAGGAAGAAGAAAGCTCCCTCCCTCCCACCCCATTTGCGAGGACTTTATGTGGTTGGGTAACCCTGGAATCCGGGGGGACTTTATTTTCTATGTAAAAAAAATGTGGTACTGCTGCTCGAGTTCGAAAAACTGAGCAGCAAGAATTGAGGTTTATTTGAATTCATGATGTAATTTGGTTGATAATAAAAGGGTATTGAAAGATATTTTATGTGAAAAACCAATAAAGTGCCGCAACCATTTTATTTGCCAAAAAAATTGGTATCCTGAGTCATTATTTTATATATTGTATCTGGGGAAAGAAGCGTTTTTGGGAGGGGTGTGGCATGCAATCTCATAACTGTATCCTTGTCAGGGCTGGGCTCAGCCCTTTCTTATCTGAGCTGGCCACTTAGCTGTCGGCTAATTGCCAGCTCCACAGTTACTCAGTTGTTGATCATATCCTGCTGGTCAGCCCTGCCTACTTAAGCCGCCCAGTCCAGAGGAGCCCTGCCTTCGCCTTGGTCAACATCACAAGAAACATCTCCTGCGTTCCTGTTTAAAGACTGGATTTGCTGACATCCCTTCCGGCTCCAGATCCTGCTTGCTGTTCCACTACATCCCTGACTTCTGGTTTGGCTGACTATCTGTTCCGGTTACTGAACTTTGGCTATGTTTTGACTACGTTTGTTCTTTTACTTTTATTATTAAACAAGTGTGATTCAACTGTACTTCTATCTCAGTCTGTTTTCATGGTTTCTGACAGTAGGCGAAGGCCATGAATTCAGCAGATGCAGTCAATCCACTCGTTGGTAATTTTTTTTCCAGATTGGATGAACTGGATCACCGCATGAATCAGTTTGCCATGGCGTTATAAACGCTCCTGAGTCGCACGGCTCACCTGGAATCTCCCACTGTGGCTGCCCCGATACAACCTATGTTGCAGGCTGACCCTGTTGCTGCTCCAGTCTCTTTGCAGGCACCCGCCTCGAGTATTACCGTTATAAGAGGTATGTCTGGTTCTGCTCCGCTTCCCCAGTGATTTAGGGGTGATCCAGTCAAATGCAGAGGGTTTCTCAACCAGGTTGAAATATACTTTGAGATGCTGCCCCAGGCGTTTCCCATAGACAGAAGCACAGTAGGTCTCATGACATCTTTGCTTTCTGAGAGAGCCTTGGCCTATGGGAGATGCAAAAAGCTGTTGTCTTGAGTCACCCTGAGTTTGTGGCTTCTGCTGCCAAGTGCCTCATGTCCATCGAAACAGAGTACGAGAACTGTTGTCGACTACGCCATTGAATTCTGTACTCTGGCAGCAGAGGTTGCGTGGAACAATGAGGCCCCCGTGGCTGCATTTTCTCATGGTCTCTCGGATACTGTCAAGGATGAGATAGCAGCCCGAGATATACCCACTGACTCTCTTTTAAGGAGCACTTGCAGAAGCCTCCTGTATGTTTGTCTCCAAGCTTTGCAGTCCCACCCGTGCCTCCCTCACCTCCCATGCCTCCTGGGAACGAGGCAGTGAAGGTGAACCCATGCACTTGGGTTTCACGCGTCTCTCTGCGGATGAGAGAACCTTTAGTAGGAGGGAGAGATTGTGCCTTTATTGTGGCCAGGCAAGTCACTTTTTGAAATCTTGTCCTACCCATCCAGGGAAAGCCCAAACCTTGGGGTCCTGTCATGGACAGACTTTAAGTGGCATTGTTTCATCCCCAGTTATCCAGAAGGATAAGCCCCTGGTTTTGGTCACTCTTTCTTGGGCTGAGTCGTCCGTCGAGATACAGGCTCTAATCGACTCGCCTGTCCATGTGACTCATGAGACGGTTCCATTGTCCATGGCCGTAGGGGCTCTTCACCATGAGATAATCCAATTCCAGGTTATTTCCTCACCTATGATCCACTGGTTATTAGTTATCCTTGGTTACAGAGGCACAACACCTCTTTTGATTGGCTCCATGCTGAGGTTCTCTCCTGGTCACCACAATGCGGTGAGACATGCTCTCAGAAGGTAGCCAAGGTCCTGTGCACCTCTTCACTCTCCTCCCTTCCGGAGGAGTACCACAATTTTAGCAATGTCTTTGACAAAGGTCAAGCCGATAGTTTGCTTCCACACCGGCTGTATGATTCCCAATTGACCTTCAACCTGGTGCCATACCCCCTCGTAGCCGGGTTTACACTTTGTCGGTCTTGGAGGATAAGGCCATGGAGGAGTATGTTGCAGACGCACTTTCTTGAGGTTTCATCCACAAATCCTCATCTCCTGCTGGTGCTGGTTTCTTCTTTGTGAAAAAGAAGAGTGGTAAACTGAGACCTTGTATTGATTATAGGGGTCTCAATCGTTTCACGATTAAGAATGCCTATCTGATTCCATTGATTATGGAGTTATTTGACAGCCTCAAGGGAGCAACGGTTTTCATGAAGCTTGATTTGAGAGGGACATACAATCTCGTGAGGATTAAGGAGGGCGATGAGTGGAAAACTACGTCCTCCGAGATTTGTTGCAGTTATGTGTGGTGGTTTATCTCGATGATATCCTCATATTTTCCAAGTCCCTGGAGAGCCACCACACAGTCTGTTGTGTGCTTCAGAAATTAAGAGAGAACAATCTCTATTGTAAACTGGAAAAGTGCAAGTTCCATAGTGAACAGGTTAAATTCCTGGGCTATGTCATTTCCACTGCTAGTTTTTCAATGGACCCAGAGAAACTTTCAGCAGTCCTACAGAGGCCCCGCCCCGTGAGTTTACGTCCTCTGCAGCATTTCCTGGGCTTTGCCAACTATTATCGGAAGTTTATCCGTAACTTCTCGTCTCTGGTCAAGCCCCTGACTGATATGACCAGAAAGGATGGTAACCCACAGAGTTGGTCTCCGGAGTCCATTAAGGCCTTTGAGAGTCTCAAGGCTGACTTTGTTTCTGCTCCTGTGTTGGCATATCCTGATCCTATGTTACCCGTTATGCTTGAGGTTGATGCTTCTAAGACTGGTGTTGGCACCCTTCTGTCTCAATGTCCTACCTCTTAGAGAGCGCTATGCATCCTTGTGGCTACTTTTCCAAGAAATTGTCACCTGCCGAGTGCAATTACGAGATTGGTGACAGAGAGCTGTTGGCGATCATTTTAGCCCTGAAAGAATGGAGACATCTCCTTGAAGGTACCACTGTGCCTGTTGTCATTCTTACTGACCATAAGAATCTCACATTCTTGTCTGAGGCTAAACGCCTCTCTCCCAGAAGGGCGCAATGGGTACTAAGAATGTAAGTGCTGACGCCTTGTCACGGCAATTTTCCTCTACTTCCAAGTTGGAGTCGGTTCCGGTTCTTGTGATTCTTCCTGATTGTATTCTGGCTATGGTTCGCACCAGTCTCACTTCTCCTTTGGGTGATAAAATGCTTGCTGCTCAGGTCCATGCTCCTCCTGAGAAACCTTGTGACCGCTGCTTTGTCCCAGAGAGTCTCCGTACTGCCATGCTCCAGACTCACCATTCTCCCAAGTCAGCTGGCCATCCTGGGAAGAATCAACTCGTTTGGGCCATTTCCCAACAATTCTGGTGGCCTAGTCTACATGCTGATATAACTGCCTGTTCCGTGTGTGCTCAGAGTAATGCCGCATACACACAATCGCACATTCCGACAACAAAATCCATGTTGGCTCAAACTTGTCTTGCATACACACGGTCACACAAATCTTGTCGGAACTTCCGAATGACAAGAATGCGGTGACGTACAACACGTACGACGGCACTATAAAAGGGAAGTTCAATAGCCAGTGTACCACCCTTTGGGCTCCTTCTGCTAATCTTGTGTTTATATTGTGTTAGTAGAAGTTTGGTGAGAGACGATTCGCGATTTTCAACCTCTTGCTTTTCTGATCTTTACTGCTCTTCAGTTTGTGCTTGTGGGTTTGTATCTGGTTTTGAGTGCTTGCCCCCCCCCAAAGTGCACGCGAGGTCCGTATAAAATATATGGAGTACTTTGCGGGTAGGGGGGGCATTGATATGCCAGAAAATGTTTAATAAACATTTTCAAAAATAACATTTTTTCGTTAAACTGAAATACAATTTTCTTTTGATTTACTGCTTGTGTTTCTTTTAGCTGTCTCCTAGGTTCTCCAATGTGCTTTTTTTGGCCATTTTCTTCAATAGTGCAAACGTAATTTATTTGATACATGAGGTGACAATCTCTTCTTCAGCGAACTATTATTATGTTGTGGGTCTGCTACACACACACCTTGTTTTTGTTGTTAATGTATGTAATGCATTACTGTTAAAAATATACATCATTTTCAGCACCATGAATGAATTTTGTTGAGTCACGAAAATGGCATGATTGTGGCAAATTATAAAGTACTGTGGGAGTTAGTTACTAAAGGAAAATCCACTTTGCACTCCAAGTGTACTGCAAAAGTGCACTTGAAACTGCACTTGAAACGGCACTGAAAGTGCACTTGTAGTGCAAAGTGGATTTGCCTTTAGTAAATAACCCCCATTTCAGTGTAAACACCAACTTAGTACAAAAAATGATATTAAGCATAGAAAGAAGAAGCCACACATTGTTGAGTACAAAATGTTTTACTCTGTGCAAATTCACATGTGTGTTAGAAAATGGTTCTTGAACAAACCAACATATTTTAGTAATAACATGTCCTAGCTCCCATCATGGGGGATAAATTGACGTGTTTTGGGGGTGCAACCTTTTCCTCTCATCTACTTCAGTTGCGAACAAATACAGCAACTTCAGTTGCGAGGAAGGGGTTGCACCCCCAAAATGCTTACCTTGATATCCCGTGATGGCAGATAGCACATGTTGACACACTGTGTGCATCTTCCAAATTTGGCTTTCTAAAGCATATTTAAAATTTGTGCAAATAATAAAAACACAAACAAACTAGAAGAATTTCGGGGTGTTTTAGATTCTGCCTAAAACATCAATGATGTTTTTAAGTCTTTTTTCCGCTACGCTTCACTTCCTGATTCCCTCACAGAGAATGGCGGCTGCCGATATCACTGGACTCCAGGACAGTTAGGTGACTATTTATTAAAAGTCAGCAGCTGCAGTGTTTGTAGCTGCTGGCTTTTAATATTTTTTTTCTAGGTGGACTCCCTCTTTAACCGGTTCAATACAGGGCATTTTCACCCCCTTCCTTCCCAGACCAATTTTTAGTTTTCAGCGCTGTCGCACTTTAAACGACAATTGCGCGGTCGTGCAATGTTGTACCCAAACAAAATTGACGTCCTTTTTTCCCCACAAATAGAGCTTTCTTTTGGTGGTATTTGATCACCTCTGCGGTTTTTATTTTTTGCGCTATAAACAAAAGAAGAGCGACAATTTTGAAAAAAACACAATATTTTTTACTTTTTGCTATAATAAATATCCCAATTTTTTTTAAAAAAAACAAATTTTTTCCTCAGTTTCAGCCGATATGTATTCTTCTACATATGTTTGATAAAAAAAATCGCAATAAGCGTATATTGATTGGTTTGCACAAAAATTATAGCGTCTACAAAATACGGGATAGATTTATGGCATTTTTAAAAAAAAAATATATATTTTTTTTTTTACTAGTAATAGCGGCGATCACCATTTTTTTTTCATGACTGCGACATTATGGCGGACACATCGGACACTTTTGACACATTTTTGGGACCATTCATATTTTTTTGGACTGGCGGGTGTTGGTGGTGCCCCCTCTCCCTCCTCGGGGTGAGTTTGGCCCCTCGCGGCTTCCCGGCAGGAGGGGGGGCATGCAAATTCTTTTGCATGCCCCCTTTTTCGCTCATCTCTGCAGTTAAGGTGAGCTTTATCCTGCCGGCGGCGTCCCGTGTTCATCTCCGGACATTTGGCGGAGTGCGCATGCCTGAAAGGGCCCGGAATGCGCGTGACGTCATGACATCACGCGTATTGCGGCGGAGATGACGACAGCGGTCGGGGCTGTTTGGCCTTCCGGGACGCCGAGGGAGCCACACGTGGGCCACTCCACTAGCGGTCCCAGCGCTAATCCTTCCGGTTTTTGGGGGGCGGTGTGTGTGTGGGGGGTGGGGGGTTTGCACCTGCACATGATCATCCCATTTGCCTGAATTTGGATATACTGGGAGACTGGAGGCCTGAGAATCAGATCACGATCTCTTACAGGCCAGGATGGATGCTACTGCTGCCAGGTTCTTTCTACACTAGAGCCCCCATTTTTGCACGATCGCCACCAAGCTTATTATATTGAACTTACTTACAAGTCCAATACCACCTCCAGCCTACACGATTTACACAATTGATAAGGTAAACTTCTTGTTATTTCACTTCTATTCCACACAGCACTTTCCACCATCCTACATACACATTTTCACATTTTTTCACCCATTTTTAGACTTTTCCACTTCTCAGTTTACCCTCATTTTTGTTTTTACACAGTAGGCACCAAGCAAGCACTATGTCATGTCACCACATCATGCACCATTTCATTCACATTATCCTCCAGCACACAATGCACTCTTCTCTATTCAGGCAATTGTTGTTTTTTACACACATATCTCTCCCCCCTTTTTCACCCATTTTACCTATCTAATTTACCCATTCATTATAATAGACTTACCATACTACTGCATTGTTGGATCATACGACCATTAAATCTTGTTGATTACATTCATGGGACGGAATCAATATCTCAATATATTTACATAGTAAAAATCCAATCCAACGTCAGTCTCCACATAGACAAATTGGAAACACTCAGTACATTACTAAGTTAATCATTAAACTTCCTCTAACTAAGACATGGCTATTCTTGGGTTTCTGTTGCAGGTGTGGGCTCCTCCCCCTTATTCCCCCCCCGGGGGGCGCGCAAAGTGTGGCTCCTTGTAAGCCCCTTGAGGCTTTCTCTCCTGGGAGATTGAGGGTGGCCCCCTGAGCCGTCCAGTGTCTCCATTGGCCCTCAATACATATCCTGGATTATAGAACACCCATTCCACCATTGAGCGGTAAAAACTCATTATCTTGGTATAATCCAAGCGATGCACAATAATATATATATATTTATGTATTTGAATTTGATTTATGTAATTCTTTTTTTAGATCCAACTGTCCCCCTGAAGAGACCATATACAGGTCGAAACGCGTCGGGGCTTGCTATCTATGTAATATTATGTAACCTAACAATGTGTATTAATATGTGTTTGTTACTGCACTGGGGAATAAGATGTGTGTTACTGTACCAGATGATTTTCTATATACTGTACTTCAAACCATGATATTGGATAAAACATTTTATACATCCATTAAGAACTTCCTTTTATTATGTAGATTGCTGTTTTAAAGCCCCACGGGGAAAATAATTTTTCTTTAATTCTTTTGGTGGTATTTGATCACCTCTGCGGTTTTTATTTTTTGCGCTATAAACAAAAGAAGAGCGACAATTTTGAAAAAAACACAATATTTTTTACTTTTTGCTATAATAAATATCCCAATTTTTAAAAAAAAAAACAAATTTTTTCCTCAGTTTCAGCCGATATGTATTCTTCTACATATGTTTGATAAAAAAAATCGCAATAAGCGTATATTGATTGGTTTGCGCAAAAATTATAGCGTCTACAAAATACGGGATAGATTTATGGCATTTAAAAAAAAAATATATATATATTTTTTTTTACTAGTAATAGCGGCGATCACCATTTTTTTTCATGACTGCGACATTATGGCGGACACATCGGACACTTTTGACACATTTTTGGGACCATTCACATTTATACAGCGATCAATGCTATAAAATTGCATTGATTACTGTATAAATGTGACAGGCAGGGAAGGGGTTAACCACTAGGGGGACACAAGGGGTTAATTATGTTTCCTAAGGGAGTGATTCTAACTGTAGGGGGCGGGGACGTACAAGGGGAGGAGACCGATTAGTGTTCCTCTGTACTGGGAACACAGATCAGTCTCCTCTCAACTGACAGGACGTGGATCTGTGTGTTTACACACACAGATCCACGGTCCGGCCCGGTTAACCGGCAATCGCGGGTGCCCGGCGGACATCGCGGCCGCCGGGCACACGCACCGGGTCCCGAGCAACGCGGCGAGCGCGCGCCGCCTAGACGTCATATGACGTCCACCCAGGATGGGAGATCCCATCTGTGGACGTCATTTGACAATGGCCGGGTAGTGAAGTGGTTAATAAATATTCGCTCAGTCACTATAGGGGTAATAGCCTCTACCAAATCCAGCAAACAAACAGACATTGAAACCAGTAAAGGAGCAGAGGTGATAGAATTTAAAGGCTTATATGCAAGTTATTGTCATAAAAAGTGTTTGGGGACCTGGGTCCTGCCCCAGGGGACATGGATCAATGCAAAAAAAGTTTTAAAAGCGGCCGTTTTTTCAGGAGCAGTGATTTTAATAATGCTTAAAAAAAAGTGTAAAAGTGTAATATCCCTTTAAATTTCATAGCTGGGGGGTGTCTATAGTATGCCTGTAAAGGGGCGCATGTTTCCCGTGTTTAGAACAGTCTGACAGCAAAATGACATTTCAAATAGAAAAAAGTCATTTAAAACTACTCGCGGCTATGGCATTGCCGGTCCGACAATACACATAAAAGTTCATTGATAAAAACGGCATGGGAATTCCCCACAGGGGAACTCCGAACCAAAATTTTTTTAAAAAATTACGTGGGGGTCCCCCTAAATTCCATACCAGGCCCTTCAGGTCTGGTATGAATATTAAGGGGAAACCCAGCCAAAATTAAAAAAAATGACGTGGGGGTCCCTCTAAATTCCATACAAGACCTGAAGGGATTTTAAGGGGAACCCCACGCCAAAATTAAAAAAAAAAACGGCGTGGGGTCCCCCCAAAAATCCATACCAGACCCTTATCCGAGCACGCAACCTGGCAGGCTGCAGGAAAAGAGGGGGGGATGAGAGCGCCCCCCCTCCTGAACCATACCAGGCCACATACCCTCAACATTGGGAGGGTGCTTTGGGGTAGCCCCCCAAAACACCTTGTCCCCATGTTGATGAGGACAAGGGCCTCATCCCCACAACCCTGGCCGGTGGTTGTGGGGGTCTGCGGGCGGGGGGCTTATCGGAAATTGGAAGCCCCCTTTAACAAGGGGACCCCCAGATCCCGGCCCCCCATGTGAAATGGTAAGGGGGTACAAAAGTACCCCTACCATTTCAATAAAAAACTGTCAAAAATGTTAAAAATGACAAGAGACAGTTTTTGACAATTCCTTTATTTAAATGCTTCTTCTTTCTTCTTTCTTCTATCTTCCTTCATCTTCTTCTGGTTCTTCTGGCTCTTCTGGTTCTTCCTCCGGTGTACTCGTCCAGCAACTCCTCCGCGGCATCTTCTATCTTCTTCTCCTCGGGCCGCTCCGCACCCATGGCATGGGGGGAGGCTCCTGCTCTTCTCTTCATCTTCTTCTCTTCTTCATCTTCTTCTCTTCTTCATCTTCTTCATCTTCTTCTCCGGGCCGCTCCGCACCCATGCTGGCATGGAGGGAGACTCCCACTGTGTGACGCGTCTCCTCTTCTCATTGTTCTTAAATAATGGGGGGCGGGGCCACCCGGTGAACCCGCCCCCCTCTGACGCACGGTGACTTGACGGGACTTCCCTGTGACGTCACAGGGAATGCCACAGGGAAGTCCCGTCATGTCCCGTGCGTCAGAGGGGGCGGGGTCACCGGGTGGCCCCGCCCCCGTTATTTAAGAACCGTCAGAAGAGGAGACGCGTCACACAGCAGGAGCCTCCCTCCATGCCAGCATGGATGCGGAGCGGCCCGAGGAGAAGAAGATGGAAGACGAGAAGAAGAAGAAGATGGAAGATGAGAAGAAGAAGAAGATGGAAGAAGACGATGGAAGAAGAAGGAAGAAGAATAAAGAAGAAGAAAGAAGAAGAAAGAAGAAGAATGAAGAAGAAGAAAGAAGAAGAAGAAAGAAGAAGAAGAAAGAAGAAGAAGAAAGAAGAAGAAGAAAGAAGAAGAAGAAAGAAGAAGAAGAAAGAAGAAGAAGAAGAAAGAAGAAGAAGAAGAAGGAAGAAGAAGAAGGAAGAAGAAGAAGGAAGAAAGAAGAAGAAGAAGAAAGAAAAAGAAGAAAGAAGAAGAAAGAAGAAGAAGAAAGAAGAAGAAGAAGGAAGAAGAAGAAGAAGAAGAAGAAAGAAGAAGAAGAAGAAAGAAGAAAGAATGTCAGGGATCTACCAGTTCCAGACCGGGGCGCTTGCATGCGCCTATGCGCCGGCGCGCCCTTGTTCAGACACAGCATCAAGCTGCTACTGTTGCTGTGCATCAGCGCGGCGCGGGCACACGCCCGGGCGCGTGCGCGTTCGTGGTAGCGCCGGTTTGGCGCCAATTAGCACATAAAAGTTCCCCTGTTCCATGGAAACATCGCTGCTTCGTCTCAGCTCTGTGACCCTGCCTGAACCTGTATTCTGATTATCTGCTACCTGATTTGACCCGGCTTGTTTGACCATCCGACCTGCTCCGATCCCGACCCGGCCTGCCTGACCATTCTGCTGTCTGTACCTGCTACCGTTGCCGACCTCTGCCTGTGCACCGACTCTGCCTTTGACTGCTGTTATCACCTGTGCCTGTTACCTGCCGACCCGGACTGTCTGACTCTGCTTGTGCCTGCCGCTCTACTTGCTGTTGCACCTTCAGCTTCAGCTCCTGTGATCCCGTGTGTCAAGTCTGCTGCTGTTCCAGTCTCCACTCACCTGCAGTCCTGCCATCCCAGGAGGGATCTCTGCCTCTTCACCAAGGACTATACTCCAACAGGCACTCCTACCCCACTGTGCTCAGGAGACCACTGTCCCCACTCCAGTGGCTCCTGAACCAGCGTTGTATGAGAGTTCTTCTCCTACAGTCAGGCTCTCCTACCCGGTACCTAACAGTACGAAGCAGCCATGACTGAGCCTGCAGGAGATACCTCTCCATTGAAAGAAATATGCACCCACCTTGCGGCCCTCACTCAAGCCTTTCAATCCCTCCAGGACAACTACAACAGATTAGAGGAGCAAGTCCAGAACCTTGCAGGACCTAACCCCCTGGCCTCCTCCTCAGCCGCAACCCCGGCACAGACGGTTCCTGGTCCTTCCGTGGTAATGCTTCCACCTGAACCAAAAGTTCCCACTCCTGATAGATTCTCTGGAGACCGGGCCAAGTTCCGGGCCTTTCGCAACGCCTGCAAGCTCTTCTTCGCCTTACAGCCCCAAACTTTCTCACTGGAGGCCACTAAGGTGGGGTTCGTAATCTCCCTCTTACAAGGGGAACCTCAGACCTGGGCTCATCGTCTACTTGAGGGGGACTCAGCACTAACCCAGTCCTTATCTTCCTTCTTTGAAGCCATGGCTCAAATATACGAAGACCCTCAACAGACTGCTACAGCTGAATCAGCTCTGTTCACGCTCCAGCAAGGCCGCAGACCTGCGGAGGACTATATTATGGACTTTAGACGTTGGAGTGCGGACACTCTGTGGAACGATGCGGCTCTGCGTCACCAGTTCCGCTTGGGTCTATCTGAAGGGTTAAAGGACGAACTTGCCCGAGTGGGTGTACCAAACACTCTTGAGGCTTTGATTAATTTGACTATCCAAATCGATCGACGTATTCGGGAACGTCGATCTGAACGATCTGCTCTACAAACCCGCCCGATTTGGATGACAGCCAGAGCACCACTTCCGGCAACACGCTATGTACCCCCATCCAGTGCAAATTCAGCCAATGCCACACCTGATTCCGCAGAACCTATGCAATTAGGACTGATGCGACCTGCCTTGTCGCCTGAAGAACGGGCCCGACGCCGGCAACTCAATCTGTGGGACTGGGCACTATGTCCTGAACTGTCCAGTTAAGATAAGTAAGTGCCCGTCTTCTGTGTATACCAATCTCTCTGCTCTGTCTGCGAATTCTACCCACATTGCCCTTCCTCTGTCTTTACAGCTGCAAGAAGGGACAATAACGATCAACGCCATCATTGATTCCGGAGCATGCAGTTGCTTTATTGATTCGAACTTTGCCAGCCAGCATAACATCCCATTACGAACCAAGACCCATGGACTTGCTGTATTTCTAGCTGATGGATCCCGCATCAGATCGGGACAAGTAACCCAGGAAACCCTGCCTCTGCCTGCTTCTACTTCCTCCCAACACAAGGAACTGCTGGTTCTTGATGCCATCTCCTCTCCCATGTTTCCCATCATCCTGGGCATTCCTTGGCTGCAGGTCCACAATCCATACATTCATTGGACATCTGGAGAAGTGAAATTCTCATCTTCTTACTGTCATGAACACTGTTTTAAGAAGGATTCGGATTCCTCTTCTACCCTACTTTGTTTGGACACCGACCAGAAACTTTGTCAGGTCATACCTAAACAGTATCATGAATTTATTGATGTTTTCAGTAAGAAGGGGGCAGACTCTCTTCCACCTCATCGCCCCTACGATTGCCCCATTGAATTGCTGCCTGGATCCGAAATACCGTTCGGACGCATTTTTCCATTGTCAGAGAAAGAACAGGAAGTACTAAAGACATATATCGATGAAAACCTGGCCAAAGGTTTTATACGCCACTCTACATCTCCAGCTGGTGCCGGAATATTTTTTGTCACAAAGAAGGACAAGTCTCTCCGTCCGTGTATAGACTATCGTGAACTAAACAAAATCACGGTCAAAAATCAGTATCCTCTACCCTTGATACCTGAACTCTTCCAAAAATTAAGGACTGCCGTCATTTTCACTAAACTTGACCTGAGAGGGGCATATAATTTGATCCGTATCCGGGCTGGGCATGAGTGGAAAACTGCATTCCGAACCCGATTCGGGCATTATGAATACCTGGTCATGCCCTTTGGACTCTGCAACGCCCCCGCGACCTTTCAACACCTAATTAACGATGTTCTCAGGGACTTTTTAGATGTGTTTGTAATCGCATACTTGGACGACATCTTGATTTTTTCAGAATCCCGTGAATTACATCAGGAACATGTCCGCAGGGTATTGGGTCGTCTCCGCTTACACAGTCTGTACGCGAAAGCGGAGAAATATGAGTTCGAACAACAGAGCATTCAGTTTCTGGGGTTAATAATCTCTGCAACAGGCATCAAGATGGACCCACAAAAGGTCTCCGCTGTTCTGGACTGGCCGGTACCCTTGGACAAGAAGGGAATTCAGCGGTTTGTGGGGTTTGCGAACTTCTACAGAAAGTTCATCAGGGGGTTCTCAGCCATAATCGCACCCATCACGCAGTTAACTAAACAGAATATCCGTTTTTCCTGGAATCAACCTGCCCAAGACGCCTTTGAAAATCTCAAAAGACTGTTTACTTCAGCACCTATCCTCAGTCACCCTGAACCATCTTTACCGTTTATTTTAGAGGTTGATGCCTCAGAGATTGCGGTAGGTGCGATTCTTTCACAACGCAAAGGTAGCAAAGAGATAATGCATCCTGTGGGGTTCTTCTCCCGTAAACTCTCCCCTGCGGAGAAGAATTATGACGTTGGTGACCGAGAGCTGCTCGCCATTAAAACTGCACTGGAAGAGTGGAGGTACCTGTTAGAGGGGGCTATGCATCCAGTACTTATTTACACTGACCATAAAAACCTGGAATACTTACGATCTGCCAAACGGCTGAAGCCTCGACAAGCCCGCTGGGCTCTGTTTTTCTCACGTTTTTCATTCCATATCACCTACCGTCCAGGCTCAAAAAATATTAAACCAGATGCATTATCACGTATGCACGACAATCCTAAGGACTTATCTACTCCTGACACCATCTTACCCGCAAACAGTTTTTTACTGCTACAAACAGATTTACTCTCCCAGATTAAGGAAGCGTCCTCTGAGTCAGCCAGGCCTACTGGAATTTCTTTAGTAAGTAGAGATGGTCTGTTCTGGAGGGGAAGCCAAATTTTCGTTCCTGAAGATGTTCGGGTCAGGGTTTTGACGCTTCTCCATGATCATCCTCTGGCGGGCCACTTTGGAGTTCGCAAGACCCTGGAACTGGTACAACGTACATTCTGGTGGCCCAATCTGAAAGACTTTTGTGAAAAGTATGTCAGTTCCTGTCCCATCTGCATTCAGAATAAGTCATCCAGGAATCGAGCTTGGGGCCTATTAAAACCATTGCCTGTACCCGACAGACCATGGAAAATGATTTCTATGGATTTTATTGTGGAGCTTCCATGTTCTGAAGGGTGCTCAGCCATCTTTGTAGTAGTGGACCGTCTAACCAAAATGGCTCATTTCCTACCTTTAAGGGGAACCCCGTCTGCCACCGAAACTGCTCGCATATTTATCAAGGAGATCATCAGACTTCATGGAGTACCTGTAAACATAGTTTCGGATAGAGGGGTTCAATTCACCTCACGTTTCTGGAGATCCCTGTGTGAAACCCTAAAGATTGAATTGGCCCTGTCCTCGGCCTATCATCCTCAAACAAACGGTCAGACAGAAAGAACTAATCAGACCCTGGAACAATACATCAGATGTTTCACATCGTTCACACAAGATGATTGGGTATCTCTACTACCCTTAGCAGAATTTGCTTACAATAATGCCAAACATTCTGCCACCGGTCAATCTCCTTTTGAAAGAAGAAGAAGAAGAAGAAGAAGAAAGAAGAAGAAGAAGAAAGAAGAAGAAGAAGAAAGAAGAAGAAAGAAGAAGAAGAAGAAAGAAGAAGAAGAAAGAAGAAGAAGAAGAAGAAGAATTTAAATAAAGGAATTGTCAAAAACTGTCTCTTGTCATTTTTAACATTTTTGACAGTTTTTTAGTGAAATGGTAGGGGTACTTTTGTACCCCCTTACCATTTCACATGGGGGGGCTGGGATCTGGGGGTCCCCTTGTTAAAGGGGGCTTCCAATTTCCGATAAGCCCCCCGCCCGCAGACCCCCACAACCACCGGCCAGGGTTGTGGGGATGAGGCCCTTGTCCTCATCAACATGGGGACAAGGTGTTTTGGGGGGCTACCCCAAAGCACCCTCCCAATGTTGAGGGCATGTGGCCTGGTATGGTTCAGGAGGGGGGGACGCTCTCTCGCCCCCCCCCTATTTTCCTGCGGCCTGCCAGGTTGCGTGCTCGGATAAGGGTCTGGTATGGATTTTTGGGGGGACCCCACACCGTTTTTTTTTTAAAATTTTGGCCGGGGTTCCCCTTAATATCCATAACAGACCTGAAGGGCCTGGTATGGAATTTAGGGGGACCCCCACGTCATTTTTTTTTAAATTTTGGTTCGGGGTTCCCCTGTGGGGAATTCCCATGCGGTTTTTATCAATGAACTTTTATGTGTATTGTCGGACCGGCAATGCAATAGCCGCGAGTAGTTTTAAATGACTTTTTTCCCTTTGAAATGTCATTTTGCTGTCAGACTGTTCTAAACATGGGAAACATGCGCCCCTTTACAGGCATACTATAGACACCCCCAGCTACGAAATTTAAAGGGATATTACACTTTTATTGTTTGACTTTAAGCATTATTAAAATCACTGCTCCTGAAAAAAACGTTTTTAAAACTTTTTTTTGCATTGATCCATGTCCCCTGGGGCAGGACCCAGGCCCCCAAACACTTTTTATGACAAAAACTTGCATATAAGCCTTTAAAATTAGCACTTTTGATTTCTCCCATAGACTTTTAAAGGGTGTTCCGCAGCATTCGAATTTGCCGCGAACACCCCAAATTGTTCGCTGTTCGTCGAATGAGTTTGACTCAAACTCGAAGCTCATCCCTAACCTCCAGCACTTAGAAGAGCAATCAGGATTTATCTTTTGAAGTCTATAGGGCGTGATATATGCTCTGTGTACCAGTTTAAATTGGATCATAGGGTCATTCCAGTAAACCAGAGATCTCAGAGGAAATCCCACACACAACTCCAATCCTCCATACCCAGATCTGGTATATCTTGCAGTCACCTAGTTCGAATACCCCCTAGTGGCAAAATAGAAATTAAAATAAGATGAGAGTACAGTTTCGAGGTAGGCTTATGCAGACACTCAGACCTAAGTACTAATTCCAGAGTGGATTGAATCATCATTAAACTATCCTGTGGAAACTGTGCATGAAAAGTGTGTAGAAGCTGGTATCTAAATAGATAGGAACTAAGTAGATTAAAAGTTGAGGTAAGGTGAAGAAAGTAGATAGTTTCTGATCAGTAACCACTTGAGCAAGTAATTTAATATTATATTTAGTCCATGCAATAGGCTCTGGTGTTTTAAAAAATTGAGGGAGAGTAGGGTTAAACCATAAAGGGGCATTTGGAGAAATCGCACCCTTTGCATAAGACTTGCATCTAAGACCAGCCTCTTAGGCTCGAATAGTATTAGGTATAAGAATAGTGGAGGAGTTATATAAATCTGGGCTTAGCCATCATGCGGCTGTATCCAGCTGAGTGGTCAAAAAAAATTAGTATGTACCCAGAAAAGCTAATCTTCCCTGTTCACAAGGGGCATATCAGGGTACTTAATTTATACCTGGTGTGACAGACCTAGCCAGGAGAGAGACTTTTGGAGGGGACTGAATGCTAGCCTCTTGCCGATCGTTCATGGGCCCTGGCATTTGGGGGAACGGTGCTCTTTGTGAGCTGTATGCCTGGGGACCCTTGAGGTGGTATTACTGTGGATTTGGGTCCTGGTCCCCCAGGACACACAGACTCTGGGGACCCTGGATTTGCCATATTAGAAATAGTGGCTGATTCATAATGCTGGGACAAATACTGTTAGGAGATGCTGATGTCAATTCCAGCCTGTCTGTCTGTTGCCTGCTAGAATGTGTATTGTAAATAAGTCTAGAGTCATTAGATCCCCATTGTTGTTTGTGTTAATTAACTCTGCTATTGTGAAAATGTCCTGTGGTTGTACTTATGATAATGTATAATGTACTGTGTGAAGCTCGGTGACCACAAGTCTGGGCAAAAGGTCATGTTAGTAAACTAGCTCATGTTAATTAGGTTAATTAGGTTACAGGTGTATTGTTAGAGTAATATGAGCAGGAGGTATACACCTCCCCTTTTACTGTATAAAAGAGCCTGTATTCCTCAATAAAAGAGATTCCTGTTTGAACTTACATATAGCCTGCCTGGTGTTTGTTCTGAGCTATCACAACTGGATTTGAACGGCACAGAGCTGTAGTTCTAATCCTGGAGCATCGGATGACCGAATAATCAGATGTTGCGATCTGCAATCTAATTCTATAGCCGCAGAGGAGTGTCGGGAGAGTGGAACTGAGCGAGCAGGGGCTCGTTACACCTGGGTTTTTTTTTTCATAAAAAAGATGAAAACAGCTGATTTAATCATGTGAAAAAGGATTCCAGGGACCATTGTGGAGAATGTCTAAATAAATACATAAATTTAGGTATAATTTTAATTTTTAAAAGATGAATGCGTCCCAATAGGGACAATAGTAGAGACTTCCATGCTTTCAATTTTTACCCAATATTTCCCAGAATTGGAGTCAGATTCAGGGACATAAATTCAGAAGCATGACAGGAAATTACATCTCCTAAATACTTGAAATGATCTACCCACTGCAGTGGAATATCCTTCAAAGCCATACTACGGGCCTCCATATCTGGAAATATCTTAGAAACAACAATGACTTAGTGCAATTTACGTTCAGCCCTGTATCCATTGAAAATTAATTCAGTATATATAGGAACCCTTGTAGCGTGGGGCCAGCATCATTTAAAAATAATAGGAGATTGTCTGCATACAAAGCTACCCTCTCCTCCAACCAACCGATCCGCAATCCCTTAACATTGGTCCCCCAGGACACACAGACTCTGGGGACCCTGGATTTGCCATATTAGAAATAGTGGCTGATTCATAATGCTGGGACAAATACTGTTAGGAGATGCTGATGTCAATTCCAGCCTGTCTGTCTGTTGCCTGCTAGAATGTGTATTGTAAATAAGTCTAGAGTCATTAGATCCCCATTGTTGTTTGTGTTAATTAACTCTGCTATTGTGAAAATGTCCTGTGGTTGTACTTATGATAATGTATAATGTACTGTGTGAAGCTCGGTGACCACAAGTCTGGGCAAAAGGTCATGTTAGTAAACTAGCTCATGTTAATTAGGTTAATTAGGTTACAGGTGTATTGTTAGAGTAATATGAGCAGGAGGTATACACCTCCCCTTTTACTGTATAAAAGAGCCTGTATTCCTCAATAAAAGAGATTCCTGTTTGAACTTACATATAGCCTGCCTGGTGTTTGTTCTGAGCTATCACAACTGGATTTGAACGGCACAGAGCTGTAGTTCTAATCCTGGAGCATCGGATGACCGAATAATCAGATGTTGCGATCTGCAATCTAATTCTATAGCCGCAGAGGAGTGGAACTGAGCGAGCAGGGGCTCGTTACACCTGGGTTTTTTTTTCATAAAAAAAGATGAAAACAGCTGATTTAATCATGTGAAAAAGGATTCCGGGGACCATTGTGGAGAATGTCTAAATAAATACATAAATTTAGGTATAATTTTAATTTTTAAAAGATGAATGCGTCCCAATAGGGACAATAGTAGAGACTTCCATGCTTTCAATTTTTACCCAATATTTCCCAGAATTGGAGTCAGATTCAGGGACATAAATTCAGAAGCATGACAGGAAATTACATCTCCTAAATACTTGAAATGATCTACCCACTGCAGTGGAATATCCTTCAAAGACATACTACGGGCCTCCATATCTGGAAATATCTTGGAAACAACAATGACTTAGTGCAATTTACGTTCAGCCCTGTATCCATTGAAAATTAATTCAGTATATATAGGAACCCTTGTAGCGTGGGGCCAGCATCATTTAAAAATAATAGGAGATCGTCTGCATACAAAGCTACCCTCTCCTCCAACCAACCGATCTGCAATCCCTTAACATTGGGGGAAGTGCGTAGAGCCTCCATAGCAATTGCAAAAAGAGTTGGAGAAAGAGGGCGACCCTGCCAAGTTCCCCTAGTTAATGAAAAGGGAGATGACAACCCTCCTCCCATTTTTACTGCAGCTGTGGGATTGCTATATAAGACCTGTAACCATTTTATAAATACCATTGCAAAACCCATTCTGCGGAGCACTTCCCACAAGAAGGACCACTCCAGGGTATCAAAAGCCTTCTCGATATCCAAGGAAGCAATTACCCTAGATCCTATATTAAGATGTGAAGCATAAATATTAGTATATAATCTCCTCAAATTCACATCAGTAGCCCTGCCAGGCATAAAACCCATCTGATCTGAGTCGACATCAAAGATTGTAGTCCTCGGGAGATTAACTTAGTCAAAATCTTGAAGAGCAAAGGGAAGGGGATTATTACAGTGCCAGCAACAACTCAGTACAATAAGTATATAGAAAAAACGAATTTTATTACAATGAGTTAAAAACATCACTACATGTTGAACCACATATAAAAGGGAGCACTTTGCAATATTCTGTTGACCAAAGGGGAATGATGGTAAGTATAACAGCAGGTCAATTCCTCCCTACTAGTTATTGCCAAGGCATTGGCTTCATCAGGGGAATAGAATTTAACAGAAAACAATTGTGGCTCTATAGAAAGGAAAAAACAAAAACATAAGTGTAATACAAAGAACAGTGAGCAAAAATAACATGATGCGTATTATTGAATGATTAGGCTGCATGGTACCAAGTGTCTGATCACCCTTCCCCAATGAACCAACCCCCCCCCCCCCGGAGAACCACCATGTAATGGGATTTTATCCCAAACACCCCCATGTCCCCAAACGTACCTTGGCAGCCCAGCAGGGCAAGGTCACTGCAGTCCAGTATCACAGGGCAATAACCCCACACTGCCAAGTAGTTTGGCTGGAAAGGGGCAAAAAAGGAGGCCTCATAAAAGCTGTAAAAAAAAAAAATAAAAAAAATAAAAAAAACCTGTAGCTATAGAACGCTCTATTATATTACAAAGGGGAGGGCTATATAGCCTCAATACCTACCAAAATCATGAAGATTATTTAATAGAAAGGGGGCACTGTTAAGACCAAAAATGTGTGGTCAGACCGTCTAGGACAGGTATGCTGATTAGTTGACAGAAGATTAACTGTTTAAAAATAATAATGAAGTTTTCAATTATAAGTGAGGAAATATAAAAATAAAAATTACAAAATGACATGCAAACAAACTTGAAAAAACTTAATTATGTTCTAATTGAAAGCTTACCCTGGAATATGTTGATACAGTCCAGGGCTTCAATAGGCTCCAAACTAAAGGTAAATTCCAACAAAAAACAGTGTTGGAAAAATGTTGGAAAACAGGGCCATATATAAATGAATAGCCAGAGATGTCCAAGCAGTCAGCATGCATAGACCTGGTAAATAAAGGGATATGTGCCAGAATGAGTGCTAGTACCATTGAATACCTCTCAAAAATGAGAGGATAGGGTACACACAAAGATGGGGTTCCCAATGAGAAGTTACTTTTCATAAAATGATCTGACATGACAGCGCCCCAGGAAGCCAGCAAATAAAGATTTGCGGCGGCTGCCTTTAAAGCCCCCCCCAATTGGCATAGGAAATAACCAATCGGGAGTGGACAAAAAACGGCCTTCGTGCCTGTGCAATGTCAGTGTCTAAGTGCCTACAATGCTCAGAGTGCCGAGCGCAGCGTATGTCACGTCGCATGGATCCAGCCGTGCGGCGCAAACAGTAGTAGGCGTGACCGGTACACGGGCCTGCCAATAGGGTGGAGACGTGAATGTCATAAACAACACCAACACAACGGGAGGATATTAACCTGTTGCCACCCGCCCACTGTCATATGATGGAGGAGCGGTGCGGCTCTTGTCCTGGGCCGCCACCATATGACGGCGGCCCATTCACACAGGGCATGCGCATGATCACGCGAGAGTCACGGGATATCTGTATATACGAAGGAAGAGATTCCCAGCTCCAGCCACCTGAGTGCCCGGCCTACATGGGCACAACTGGTAAAATTGTATGGGACCTGGCATACCCACTGCTGAAGAATGGTTACCACATATACCTGGATAACTTCTACACCAGCCAGCCCCTTTTCAAACACCTATACCTCGCAGAAACCCTGGCCTGTGGAACCTCCAGAAAGAATAGGAAGGGCTTTCCACAAGCGATAGTGAATAAGAAATTGTGAAGAGGAGAAAGAGCAACTTTGAGATGCAACGAAGTGCTGGCCTTGAGGTGGAAGGATACCAGGAATGTGTACATGATGTCCACCATCCATGATGATAATGCAGTTGAAGTTCAGAGAAGATGAGGTCCCATTGTAAGGTCAACATGTGTACAAGATTGCAATCTGTACATGGGGGGGTGGATTTCAACGACCAAATGCTTCAGCCCTATTTATCAATAAGGAGGTCCCGTTTCTGGTACAAGAAAGTAGCACTCTATTTAAATCATTTGGCCATTTATAATGCCTACATAATTCACACCAAATCCACAGAAAGCCCTGCCCACTAAAATTCATAGAAGAAGTTATCACGTCCCTCATCTACCATCAAAGACCCCCCCCCAGAAAACCTTTGCTCTGATGCTGTTAGCCGACTTCATGAACGCCCCTTCCCGGACCACATTCCACCATCTAAAGCAGGCCGAAGACTATGACTCTGCCAACCATTTGGACTGCTTCCACGTGAACTGACCCTGGCCTGTTTTATCAACTACGCTTCTGCCTACTGCTTGGACTGCTTGCATGTGAACTGACCCTGGCCTGTTTTATGCACTATGCTTTTGCCTACTGCTTGGACTGATCTGTTGCTCTGCTACTGTAGTACACAGGGGTCTCACATGTGAAGGGCTCCAGAAATGTTTTTCTAGATGGAGAAAATAATTTTTTTTGTTGTCGTAACAATTTTTTTTGTTTTGTAATTTCCGGATTAGGGTCTGGAGTCTAGAGGTTTCATAGAGAATTGGGTGGGTCGAAGCCTCTACCCCTATGCCCCTGTGCACAGGTCTTACCTCAGCCTGCTGCTGACATAGTGCCGCCATCCCCCTGCCTGCAGCATAAACTGACCAAACCTCTGCCTGCTACCTGGACTATGGGAATAATTAGCTGTAGCAAGAAGCAGTATATTTATGAAGGGATGGGGAGCAGTACAATAATGAGTTCAGGCAGGTAACGGTGTACTAGGACCAAAAATTTTGGCTGTGCTGGCTGTCTCTGCCTGGAAAATTTCTATAGACAAATGCTTTGGCTGTGCTGACGATATCTTTGTGCTGACTATAGACAATATTCCTGCCTTCTGCCTGGATAATTACTATTGTTGCTAAGCACATCCCTGCCTGCTGCCTGCTGCCTGGACCAATTCTCTCCTCTGGGGACACTACTAAAACCACAGGTAATACTTTTTTTTTACCCTTTCCGAATCCTCAATAGAATTTATTTTGGAGTGTAATTTTTGGTATGTAAATGCTATGTGTTAGAAATATAAGGGCCTTATAAATATAATAGGTTGTCAGGAAATTGGAAGTGTAATTTATGCTTGTAGAACGCCTGAAGGTGCGTTTTCATTTTTTTCACACATTTTCCAAAAACTTCTGGAAAAAAATGAACTGTTCAAAAGACTCACTATGGCACATAGATTATACGTTGTGGTGTCTGCTTTCTAAAATGGGGTCATTTAGTGGGCATTTCCATTGTTCTGGTGCTCCAGGGCCTTCAAAAATGTAAAAGATGGTTGAGAAATGAGATGTGTAATTTGTGCTTGTAGAACGCCTGAAGGCAGGGGCGTAACTAGAACCTTTAGGGCCCCGGTGCAAGGAACCATGAAGGGCCCCCCTGACTTTGGGCCCTTACCAATGATTCTGGGGTCCCTTTCTAGCATTGCGGGGCTCTTGATTATGGTCCTGCAGCAGGACCCCTTCCTGACATGTTGGTTTTTCAAGCCAAACCCAAAGACTTTAGCAGCGCACAGCAAATTCCTTTTTGTAGTATACACTATACATGTATTTTGTGATTAAATAACAATTCTAATTGCATATATTTAAATCCACAGAGTTCCCCTTTACATCTGAATATGCAGAGTTTCCCATTTACATCTGAACTTGCAGAGTTCCCCTACACTGTAAGGGTCCCCCCTTACTGTGCAGACTCTGATATAAGGGAGAACTCTGGTGACTTTGATTTAAGGAAGAACAGTGAGAACTCTGATATAAGGGGGTCCTTGGTAACTGAAGCCACCACTTACATCAATGTCTCCAGCATTCCCCTTTTAGTCAGGGTTCCCAGAGCCCCTGTTACTTAAGAGTCTGCAGAATTTCCATTTTCCACCCATTGTTCTGTATGGGGAGGTGGATGTAAATGGATATGTTTACATTTACACCTGCCTGGATCTGATCCAATGAGAACAGATGGATGGAGATCCATTCACCAACTGTCTAGTGGATTGGATGACAGTCAGACTGGCCCATAGAGAACAGTGAGCTGCGTCCCTGTCTGCTCTGTGCAAGTGAAGCATACACGGACCTGTCATCCGCCTGCTCAGTGAGAGATCCCCTGCTGAGCAGGCAGGTCCGCCTTTGTAAAAAGGCCCTAAGGGGGAGCTCTGTGGATTGTAATGTAAAGGGGAACTCTGATGTAAGGGGTGCTCTGGGAACCCTGATGTAGGGGGATTTCTGCTCATCAAAGCCCCACTTACATCAGAGTCCCCCTTTACATTACAGTCCACAGAGCTCTATCTTACATTGGTGTGCTCAGAGGGTGGCGAGAGCAGAGAGGAAGGGAGGGACACTTCACTCAACATAAATGGAGGCTTGGGCCCCGGAGTTTTGCCAGTACTGTGGTCAGCAAGCAAGGCCTACTAGCCTGTGCTATACATACACACAGGCTGGCAGAGCATGCTGAGGCTTGTAGTGCACCACACCAGGGAAACCCCAGCAGGCTAATGTGTTGGTAGAGGGGCTCTGGAGGTGACAACACTCTCTCTATTGACTGACCCACCTGTGTGCTGCTTTGCTTTCAACCACTGAGATGTTTGATTAGGAAGGAAGGCTGTCCTGGAGAGCTGTGGATCCCCTGTGGAGGTTTGCAGCATCCATGGTAAAAGCTGTCCTTCCCTCCACGATCTAGTAGTTTGCCGACTGTTGAACTTTCCATTTGAAAGGCACAGAGTTGCCGGTGATTGGAATGTGGGTGGAGCCACGGGTGCACACACACACACGGGAGGAGGAGAAGAGCCTGCTCACTCTATCTCTTTCCTCTCCTGTCCCTGCGAGGAGGGAGGGCGGGCTGTCAGCAAGTACGGGGTCTGTGCACTGCAGTGTGAGAGAGAACCCTGGAGCCATATCCCGGGCTTTTGGGCCCCCCCACAGTGGCAGAACTACAGGGCCCAGTCGCAAGTGCGACTGCTGCGACCCTGATAATTCCGCCACTGCCTGAAGGTGCTACTTCACTGGTGGGCCTCTGTATGTGGCCAGGCTGTGTAAAAGTCTCACACATGTGGTATCGCCATACTCAGGAGGAGTAGCAGAATGTATTTTGGGGTGTCATTTTTGCTCTGTACATGCTATGTGTTGGAAATATCTTAAAAATTGACAATTTTGTGGAAAAAAATGTGTTTTCATTTTTTTTCCACATTATTCATAAACTTCTGGAAAAAAATGAACCGTTCAAAAGACTCATTATGGCTCATAGATTATATGTTGCTTATTGTACTGAGTTGTTGCTGGCACTGTAATTTTTTTTTTTTTTTTTTTTCTTTTCCACTTCAGCAAAAAAATTTTGAGAGACATTATATCAACTTTGTATGTCAAAATTTATCTCTTCACATTTTTTTTTACATCATTGTGGATTATTTCTCTCTTAGCTTTGTTTATATTCCCATCGTATATCTTGTTTAATTACTTAAAAAAACAGAGAAACGCTTAAAGGTATGTTGCTACCGCTATATTTTATTTTTCCTTAATCCCTCCTATCCCCTCCCCCCCCCCCCCTATGTCTGGTTTACTCCTTTTTACATTGTTTGTTATCTTAGCTCTGTACCTGTTGTTTCTTTTATTTTGTCTAGGTATGTCTGAGGATTTATATTTTTTCCAACTTTCCCATAGACTGTTGCACTTATTGTCCCCTCTTTCTCTGCTCCTCAGCAGGTCCATTTTATAGTAATAATCTATTTTCTCTAACCATTCTCTGATGTCTGGTTTTCCGCATTGTAACCAATATCTTGGGATCAAACCCTTAGCGGCGTTCAGAAGACTCGGTACCATTGATCTCATATATTGTTTCTTTGATTTGTTATATACATGAAAGAGGCAAGTCCATATATTTTGTTCTACTTTTTCGCCGGTTATTTCCTTTATGCTTTTTACTACTTCATTCCAGTAATCCACTATTATTGGGTATTCCCACCATAGATGTAACATCGTTGCTTTTTGGCCACAATTTCTCCAGCACAACAGGGTTTTTTCTTGTTGATATTTATGTATTCTTACGGGTGTCAAGTACCATCTTGTTATTAGTTTGTAATTCATTTCAATAGTCTTCATGTCCCAAGCGTTGTTATATCCCATTTCTATCATTTTTTCCACTCTTTGATCGTTCAATTTTAAGTTCATTTCCTTTTCCCATTGTTTTATGTACTCCGGTCTTTCTTGTGTGCCCAGGTCTGCTAATATTCCATAAATTCTTGATGTTCCATTTTTCCTTGTCAAAGGAAGTTTATTGAGTATACAATGTTATAAAGATACATAAAGTAAGTTTACAAGGATCTATAAAGTAAGCTCATTGTTTTACAGTAGGGTTTATATAGGTAAATATCATGGAATTTCAAATATTAAACATCGGGTTCACGTAAACCTAAATTAAAGATATATATCATTTCCTTAGTTACTTTTGTAGGTATTTAAATGATTTATACCTACTATACATATTGTTTACAAGTAGAGTGTATATAGGTCAAATAAATTCTGATAATGAGCTTTAATCGTAAGGTGGAGAAAAGGAAAGAGAAAGAAGAAAAAGGGTTGAAAGGTAGAGGTATGGTCCACAAGGTTGTCCCGCTCGTCAGTTTATTATTCTTTTTAGTTCTCTTTGAAGCCTTAGAATGGGTGTCTCTGTAAGTCATTACAGAGTCAGGACAGAGTCATTGAAGTTTGACAGGAACTGTTGTTTTATCCAAGGATGCCAAAGTTTTTCAAATTTTGGAATTTGATTTTGATCGATGGCTACCATCTTAGCATGGGACATTGTATTATTCATTCTGTGAATTGTTTCTGCTAGTACCAATGTAGGAGATTTCCATGCCTTGGCCACTGTTTGTTTTGCAGCCGTTATTAGTTGGATCATAAGTTTGAATTGAGAGAGTGTTAACCATTCCGGTTTTAGATTAAGTAAAGTTAAATATGGATCTGGTTGTATTATTTTTTTAAATATTTTAGATGCAATCACGAAGACTTCCTTCCAGAAGGTTTGGATTACTGGGCACGTCCACCATATGTGTAAATATGTGCCTATTTCTGGGCATCCTCGAAAACAAAGAGCTGAGGTATTAGGTGAATATTTTGCCACTCTAGCGGGTACAAGGTACCAGTGAGTTAGGACTTTATAATTTGTCTCCAGTGCTAAGATGTTGGGTGAAGATGACTTAGATGTGAGCCATATGTTAGACCAGTCCGTGTCTTCTAAAGTTCGTCCCAGGTCCTCCTCCCACCTCTGAACGTAAGAGGGTCTATTAAGATTTGCTACTCCATATAATTGATTATAAAGTGATGAAATTGTACCTTTAGCAAATGGATCTTTTGTACAGATTGATTCAAAAATGGATAATTGGGATAATGGTGTATCCCCCTTTAGGAATGGTGTATAGAAATTTTTGATTTGGAGATATCTAAATATCTCAGAGTTTGGTAGATCATATTTTTCTCTAAGCGATGGGAATGAAAGGAATGATTTAGATGCTATGAAGTCATTTAGTGTCTGAATGCCTGATGTTGTCCAAGCTTTAAAAGAATTTGGGTAGATCCATGCCGGATAAAAGGCCGGATTTCTGATAAAAGAAAGGAGAGGATTGTGTGGAGATTGTAACTGATATTTGGTTTTTAGTTTATCCCAGAGAGATAAGAAGTGTTTAGTTATGGGATTATGAATTTTAAATCGGTCTTTAGGATCAAGCCATAATAAATTTGATATTAATAGAGGGTCATTTTCTGAAGCCTATATAAATACCCATAATGGGATTTCCTGTTTTGCATGGTATTTGGACAGACTGGCCAAATGTGCTGCTCTGTAGTAGTTAGTAAAATTAGGGTATCCCAGGCCTCCTTTATTTTTGGGAAGATGTAGTGTGTATAGGTATACGTGGTTTAGAAGAGCCCCATATAAACGAAGTTGCTCTTTTTTGTACTATTCTCAAAAAACAGGAAGGAATTGGAATAGGGAGGACTCTGAATAGATAAAGCAATTTGGGTAGAATAGTCATTTTGATTGCATTAATCTTCCCTATCCAGGATAAAGGAAGTTGCGACCATTGTTTTATTAGATTTGTGATCTGTCTTAATACAGGAGGATAATTGGTTGAGAATAAGTCAGAATGAGATGCTGTTAAATGAATTCCAAGATATGGGATTGATTTTTCTGCCCATGTGAATGGGAGTGCAGCCCTAGCCGGGATCAATTCCATGTTTGTGAGTGAAATATTAAGCACTAGGCATTTCTTAGGATTAATCATAAGGCCGGATAGGGCTGCAAATCCATCAAGAGCTGGTATTAAGTTAGGACCAGAGACCTGTGGTGATGATAGAAAAAGTAATATATCGTCTGCAAATATACATAGTTTGTGTGTAATACCTCCTACTTCAATGCCAGTTATAGTTTGGTTTGTTCTGATGTATTGGGCCATGGGTTCGAGTATAAGGGCAAATAATAAGGGAGATAATGGGCAACCCTGTCGGGTACCTCTTTCGATATTAAAGGCTTCAGATTTGTATCCAGCATATTTTATATAGGCTTTGGGTTTATTATATAATGCTTTGATCCATGTTAAAAAGTGGGGTCCAAAACCCCATTTTTGTAATGAATATTGCATATATTGCCAGGATACTGTGTCAAATGCCCTCTTAATATCGAGAGATAGAAAACATAAAGGGATTTTCCGTTTTTTAGCAATATGTGCCAATAACACTGCCCTGCGTATATTATCGCCTGCCTGTCTATTTGGCATGAAGCCTACTTGATCTCTATGTATTAATTTTCCTATAATGCTATTGAGGCGTTTTGCTATTGTTTTTGCTAATAATTTAATATCGAGGTTTAACAGAGAGATAGGCCGATAATTCACACAGGAAGTATCATCAGAAAGGGGTTTTGGGATCATACAAACAATTGCCATTAGTGTTTCTTGCCGAAAAGAATGTCCATCTAGAAGTTTGTTAAAAGTTTCAGTGAGAATGGGAGAGAGTATTTCTGAGAATGTTTTATAGTATAAAGCCGAGTAGCCGTCTGGGCCTGGTCTTTTGTTAAGTTTTAGGTCTTTTATGGTGTTAGCAACTTCATCTATAGTTATAGGCTCATCCAAACTGCTTTTTTGATTCTGAGATAACTCAGGTAAGGTTATTTTTGAGAAGAAGGATTCAGCCTCTGTAGGATTAAATTCATTGTTTGTCTTGTATAAAGTTGCGAGATGTGAGTGAAATTTATGGACTATTTTAACTGGATTACAAGTGTAAACATTTTTTGATAATTTCAAGCGTATTGGTTTGAAAGATTTGTTAGTTGAATTTAATGCCCGAGCCAAATATGTACCTGGTTTGTTTGTATTCATGTAGAAATTGTGTTTGGAGCATTTAAGGGATTTATCAACTGACTCAGTGAGAAATAGATCGTATTCCAATCTAGATTTTTCCAGATGAGATTTTGTACTCTGAGATGGATTATCTTGAAATGATATGTAGGCTGCATTAAAATTGAGTTCTAGTTTTTTTGCTAGATTTTTGCGTTCCCGTTTAAATAGTGCCATTTGTCTTTGTATTGTACCACGCAAGACAGGCTTATGAGCTTCCCACAGTGTTATTGGGGAGATGTCTGTTGTATTATTAATTGATATGTATTCCTTTAAAGCTTGTTCAATGGCCATCTGATGTAGTGGGTGTTTGAGCATTATGTCCGGTAAGTACCACGTTGGGTCATGCGCTTTTGGTATGGCTGAGGCTATAGTAGTGTATACTGCATTATGGTCAGACCACGGAATCGGAATTATATCTGATGCAATAATTTCTGGTATCATTCCTATTGTTAGAAAAATATGATCTATTCTGGTGAAGGTTTGATGAGGGTGCGAGAAATAAGTGAATTTCTTTTTCATTGGGTTACTTTCTCTCCACGAATCTACCAGATTGTATTTGGAAAGAAGTTGAGAAAAAGGTAATCTAGAGGTTATTTTGGATGGTGTAAAAGGTGATTTATCTAGAAATGGGAGGAGGACCTGGTTCGAATCCCCACACATTATCACTGTTCCTATTTTGTGTGTATTAATCACTTGTAATATATGTGAGAGGAATGGTGTAGGTTGTTTGTTAGGAGCGTAGTAGGAAATCACCGTGATTGCTGTATCCATTATATAACCCATGAGTATCAGGTATCTACCTTCTGGGTCTTTAATTTCTGATGATAAGGTGAATGGTGTGGATCGGTGAAATGCAATTAGAGTTCCCCTTTGCTTGGTACAGGCAGAAGCCATGTAAATTTGTTGATAAAAAGGAGAAATATATTTTGGAGTAGAATCTTTGGTGAAGTGTGTTTCTTGGAGGCATACTATGTGAGCCTTCTTGTTATGGAAAGTACGGAAGGCTTTGGTCCTTTTTTGAGGGACATTTATTCCCTGAACATTCAGGGAAAGTATATTCAGTGGTGCCATGGCAATAGATCAAATAGTTTTGACTTACTTTTTGTTATGCAGAGCTGACTGCGCAGATCAACCTGTGTGGACTGAAGAGATGAATAGATAGAAAAGAAACCAGTGAATTCTGGAGTAAAGAGTAAACAAAAAACATATGAGATTAGATGATACATTGTATAAATTATTTTTTGCAAGTAATCACAATTTACCCGTGAAAGAGAATAAATATCTCTCTCAGGGGAATAAGTGCCTTCGTCACACTCCCACATAATATGGTTGGGAGAATGAGGAGGGCTAATGGGGGTACACGGATCTTCCGCTTACAGGAGAGAAGTGCTATGTCAAAAGACATCAAAATGATGTTTCATTAATTGGAGTGCAGAATATAGTTTTTGTTGAAATTATTTATTCCAGGGTGGTTGTATATGGTTAGTCTTGCTCTAGGCTAAATAATTCAGTTAGAAAGGTACTGTTAATAACTTTAGTATTGATGAAGATAGTTTGAATTATTTTGGGATTTTAACCCTTTTAGAGTAAACAATTACATATTTTATTCATATGTAACTGTTTAGATATGTTAATTCATAAAATTGAGGTTGTATTGCTTCAGATAAGAATAAACAAAAACATAGTTCTAGGAATTAGTTAGGTAATAATATATTTGTTTTAAGAAAAGAAAGAAAAAGCTTCCATTACTTCTGGATTATTGAACATATTTGTCCTAAAAAGTAATAAATCTATTGTTATTACCTGATAATATATAACTGAACAAGAATTTCCTTATTTCACTTATATATTCTAAGGCTATATGAATCAGAAGTAATAAGAAATATAACTGGAATGTAACATGATCCCACACAGTGTGTGACTATCAGAATGCAGTTACATTCAGTTATAAATATAGGTTTTTTATAGAGAACCATCTCTTAGTATAATAAATGAAGAGATATCAGGAATTAGGATGTCAGTCCATTGAATCTTCTTGGTCCATGGATGATGTGGCATAACGGCCTTTTTTGTGAGAATGATGATTCCCATTTTGTTCTGAAATTTTCTGGGTGCTGCCTGAAGGTGAAGATGATGCCAATCTTCTGCGTGCGGGAGTGTTGCTGCTTGTGGGTTCTGTCAGATTTAATTTTAAAAGGGTTTGTTGCAGTTCATCTGCTGATCTGCTTCTGTAAATTGTACCTTGGTAGTTAAATCTGACTGAAAAGGGGAAGCCCCATTGATACATAATGTTGTGGCGTTGCAGTTCCATTAGTTGGGGTTTCATGGATCGTCTTTTAGTAATAGTAAGTTGGGATAGGTCAGCAAAAATTTGATAATTGTGTCCTTGAAAATTAAGTTCCTTTTTTTCTCTTGCAGCAATTAGTATTTGTTCTTTCGTTCTGTAATAATGAAATTTTGTGATTATATCACGTGGGGGTCCATCTTTCTTTTTGGCTGTGAGGGCTCTGTGTACTCTGTCCAGTTCTAAACGTTCAATAGGGATATCTGGCTTTAGTTCTTGTAATAGAGCAGTAATAGTAGATTGCAGGTCTGTCACAGTTTCAGGTATTCCCCTTATGCGCAAGTTTGAACGTCTGGCTCTATTTTCGTAATCTTCGAGCTTAGTTTGAAGTATTAAATTCTCTTTTTTTAATTGTTCCAATTCTGTTATATTTTCTTGGGTTGTAATTTCAATTTCATCCATTTTTATTTCTAAGGCTGTGGTGCGGTTTCCCAGCTCTCTTATTTCTTTGGTTAGGCTTTTTGTTATTTGGTCTGAGGTTTGTTTTAAAGCCTTATGAAGCATCTTTTCAAATTGTAATAATATTACTGGGGATACTGAGGAGGCTTGTGGAGAAGTTTGTGAGAGGATTTGTTCTGTATCTGACTCAAATGGAGAGTCTTGCTGTGACATTTTCTGTCTGTGAGAGCGCCCTGATGCTGTATCTTGTGAGGTGACTGGAGCTGCTTCAGCTGCAGTGAGTGCCTGTGAGCTCTTTGTGAGGTGATTTTTATTTCTGCCACGGTTTCCTCCCAGTACCATATTTCCTGCCCAAACTTTCACAGTTTGTTCCCTGGGGCAAAAAGGTTCAAATGGATACCTTTTGAGCCTGCAGGCTCCGCTTTGTCCTTCTCTTCTCTCCTCAGCGGTGTGGAGCTCTAACAATGCATGTCTGCTCCGCTAGGCTCCGCCTCCTGCCCCCCAATGTTCCATTTTTCAATGATAATTTGTTAGCACGGAGCTTTTCCAGTGTATTTAATTTCTCTTCATCTCTAAGTGGATGTGGTATTGTGTTTACCAAATGCCTTAATTGACAATAGTTCCATTCATTCATTGTCCATCCATTAATTTCTTCTAATTCCAATCGTGTTCTAATCCTACCATTTATGGTGATGTCTTTCAATTGTGGGTTTTCTATTCCTTGGGCTCCGAATATTTCCTTCCCAGGAATAAAAAAATGTGATCCTGTGATTGCTAGTAACGGTAAATTGTGTCTCCAATCATTCTTCAAGTGTACAGTGTCCCAAATTTTAAATACATTTTTTGTTATTTCATGAGTGTCTGTATCCATTAATCTAAACTTTTGTGGGATCCAAATGCTCTTGTGCAGTATTGTTCCGCTTATTGTGTTTTCTATTTCTACCCACTTTTTTTTTTCACTTTTCTCGTTTGTCCACTCAACCATTCGTGCCAGAACAACTGCTTTGTAATACCTGTTTATATCTGGGGTGGCTAATCCTCCGTGCTCCCTTTTCCTTGTGATCAATGTGTATTTAATTCTTGTTTTTTTATTAAGCCAAATGTATTTTAACAAAATTGTTTTAATTGTTTTGAAAAAACTCTGTGGTATCATAACTGGCAGCATCTGGAATCTATAGATTATTTTTGGAAGAACCATCAGTTTAAACATATTTACTCTTCCTATCCATGAGAGTGGTTGCAAACTTAGTTTTTTTGTTTCTTCTTTAACCTCGTTGATCAATGGGATATAGTTTGCCTGATAGATCTTTTCAACTCTTGGAGTTATTTTGGTTCCAAGGTATTTTAATTCTTTTACCCAAGTAAATGGGAATTCTTTTTGTAGGTACTGGGCTTCCTTTTCCTCTAATCCTATATTCAATATCTCTGTTTTTATTGGATTAATTTTGAAGTTTGACAATTCTCCATATTTTTTTATTTCTTTTAATATATTTGGAAGTGACACTCTTGGGTTAGCTACATACATCAAGATATCATCCGCGTATGCAGCAATCTTGTGTTCTTTTCCTCCAATTCTCGCTCCTTTCACATCTTGGTTGTTACGGAGTGTCGCTAGCAGTGGTTCCAATGCCAAAACGTATAATAATGGAGAGAGCGGGCAACCTTGCCGTGTTCCATTCTGCATCTTGATTAATGGGGAGAGTCTGCCATTCATCTTTACCATTGCTATCGGGCCCTTATAAAGATTTGTTATCCACTTCATCATTTTTGTCTCTAATCCCAGGTGACACAGCGTGTCCATCATGAATCCCCAGTCTACCCTGTCGAATGCTTTTTCTGCATCCAATGACAGGAATAGAACTGGGGACTCTTTCTGCACACTCTTGTGTAGCATCAATATTGTTTTTAGACTGTTGTCCCTTCCCTCTCTCCCAGGGACAAATCCGGTCTGGTCAGGGTTGATCCAGAGTGGGATTAATTTTTTTATTCTCATAGCTAAAATTTTAGAATAAAGTTTTGTATCCACGTTCAGTAGGGCAATCGGCCTATAACTTGAACAGTTCGTTTTGTCTTTCCCTTCCTTTGGTAGTATTGTGATATGGGCTAATAACGATTCTCGTCTTTTTTCTTCTTCCTCCCCTATGGAATTCATGTATTCTTGTAATTTAGGGATCAGCTGTTCTTGGAATTTTTTATAGTATTTAACCGTGAACCCGTCTGGTCCTGGACTTTTTCCTGCAGGTGTTTCTTTTAATGACAGTTTTATCTCTTCTTCCGTTATGTTTTTTCCAGTTCTTTTAATTGGTCCGTTTCTATTTTTGGTAAATTTGCGTTTTTTAACCACTTCAGCCCCGGAAGGTTTTACCCCCTTCCTGACCAGAGCACTTTTTACAATTCGGCACTGCGTCGCTTTAACTGCTAATTGCGCGGTCATGCAATGCTGTACCCAAACGAAATTTGCGTCCTTTTCTTCCCACAAATAGAGCTTTCTTTTGATGGTATTTGATCACCTCTGCCGTTTTTATTTTTTGCGCTATACACGGAAAAATGATATTTTCTACTTTTTGTTCTAAAAAAAATCCAATAAACTCAATTTTAGTAATACATTTAGGCCAAAATGTATTCGGCCACATGCCTTTGGTAAAAAAAATGTCAATAAGTGTATATTTATTGGTTCACGCAAAAGTTATAGCGCCTACAAACTAGGGTACATTTTCTGGAATTTACACAGCCTTTAATTTATGACTGCCTATGTCGTTTCTTGAGGTGCTAAAATGGCAGGGCAGTACAAAACCCCCACAAATGACCCCATTTTGGAAAGTAGACACCCCAAGGAAATTGCTGAGAGGCATGTTGAGCCAATTGAATATTCATTTTTTTTGTCCCAAGTGATTGAATAATGACAAAAAAAAAAATTACAAAAAGTTGTCACTAAATGATATATTGCTCACACAGGCCATGGGCATATGTGGAATTGCACCCCAAAATACATTTAGCTGCTTCTCCTGAGTATGGGGATACCACATGTGTGGGACTTTTTGGGAGCCTAGCTGCGTACGGGGCCCTGAAAACCAATCACTGCCTTCAGGATTTCTAAGGGCGTACATTTTTGATTTTACTCCTCACTACCTATCACAGTTTTGAAGGCCATAAAATGCCCAGATGGCATAAACCCCCCCCCCAAATGACCCCATTTTGGAAAGTAGACACCCCAAGCTATTTGCTTTGAGGCATGTTGAGTCCATGGAATGTTTTATATTTTGACACAAGTTGTGGGAAAGTGACAATTTTTTTTTTTTTTTTTGCACAAAGTTGTCACTAAATGATATATTGCTCACACAGGCCATGGGCATATGTGGAATTGCACCCCAAAATACATTTAGCTACTTCTCCTGAGTACGGGGATACCACATGTGTGGGACTTTTTGGGAGCCTAGCCGCGTACGGGGCCCCGAAAACCAATCACCGCCTTCAGGATTTCTAAGGGTGTAAATTTTTGATTTCACTCTTCACTGCCTATCACAGTTTCGGAGGCCATGGAATGCCCAGGTGGCACAACCCCCCCCCCCAAATGAACCCATTTTGGAAAGTAGACACCCCAAGCTATTTTCTGAGATGCATGGTGAGTATTTTGCAGCTCTCATTTGTTTTTGAAAATAAAGAAAGACGAGAAAAACATTTTTTTTTTCTTTTTTCAATTTTCAAAACTTTGTGACAAAAAGTGAGGTCTGCAAAATACTCACTATACCTCTCATCAAATAGCTTTGGGTGTATACTTTCCAAAATGGGGTCATTTGGGGGGGGGGGGTTGCCACCTGGGCATTCCATGGCCTCCGAAAATGTGATAGGCAGTGAAATCAAAAGAGTGAAATCAAAAATTTACGGCCTTAGAAAGCCTGAAGGCGGTGCTTGGTTTTCGGGGTCCCGTACGCGGCTAGGCTCCCAAAAAGTCTCACACATGTGGTTTCCACATGCTCAGGAGAAGCAACAGAATGTATTTTGGGGTGTAATTTCACATATTCCCATGGCATGTTTGAGCAATATATCATTTAGTGACAAAAAATAAAAAAAATAAAAAATTGTCTCTTTCCCGCAACTTGTGTCACAATATAAATTATTCCATGGACTCGACATGCCTCTCAGCAAATAGCTTGGGATGTCTACTTTCCAAAATGGGGTCATTTGGGGGGGGTTTGAACTGTCCTGAAATTTTATGCACAACATTTAGAAGCTTATGTCACACATCACCCACTCTTCTAACCACTTGAAGACAAAGCCCTTTCTGACACTTTTTGATTACATAAAAAAATATTTTTTTTTTGCAAGAAAATTACTTTGAACCCCCAAACATTATATATTTTTTTAAAGCAAATGCCCTACAGATTAAAATGGTGGGTGTTTCATTTTTTTTTTCACACAGTATTTGCGCAGCGATTTTTCAAACGCATTTTTTGGGGAAAAAACACACTTTTTTAAATTTGAATGCACTAAAACACACTATATTGCCCAAATGTTTGATGAAATAAAAAAGATGATCTTAGGCGGAGTACATGGATACCAAACATGACATGCTTTAAAATTGCGCACAAACGTGCAGTGGCGACAAACTAAATACATTTTTAAAAGCCTTTAAAAGCCTTTACAGTTTACCACTTTAGATTTACAGAGGAGGTCTACTGCTAAAATTACTGCCCTCGATCTGACGTTCGCGGTGATACCTCACATGCATGGTGCAATTGCTGTTTACATTTGACGCCAGACCGACGCTTGCGTTCGGCTTAGCGCGAGAGCAGGGGGGACAGGGGTGCTTTTTTTTTTTTTTCTTTATTATTATTATTATTATTTTTTTTTATTTTATTTTTAAACTGTTCCTTTCATTTTTTTTTTTTTTTAATCATTTTTATTGTTATCTCAGGGAATGTAAATATCCCCTATCATAGCAATAGGTAGTGACAGGTACTCTTTTTTGAAAAAATTGGGGTCTATTAGACCCTAGATTTCTCCTCTGCCCTCAAAGCATCTGACCACACCAAGATCGGTGTGATAAAATGCTTTCCCAATTTCCCAATGGCGCTGTTTACATCCGGCAAAATCTAAGTCATAAAATGCTCGTAGCTTCCGGTTTCTTAGGCCATAGAGATGTTTGGAGCCACTCTGGTCTCTGATCAGCTCTATGGTCAGCTGGCTGAATCACCGGCTGCATTTTCAGGTTCCCTGTTGAGACAGGAGAGCCAGAGAAAAACACGGAAGACGTTGGGGGGGGGGCATTCCCTCCCACTGCTTGTAAAAGCAGTCTAGAGGCTAATTAGCCGCTAGGATTGCTTTTACGTGAAAGCCGACCGCTGGCTGAAAAGAATGATACCAAGATGATACCTAAACCTGCAGGCATCATTCTGGTATAACCACTCAAAGTCGTGAATGGCGTACCTGAAGACAAAAAAATGGTTAACAATAAAGCACAGTAAACGGTAAAGTATAAAAAATTGCATACCTGAAAAGCAAACATGATAAAACATAATAACAATAAAACATTGCAGAATAGAATACAGTAAAAAAGAGCAGAACAATAGAGAGAATAGAGAGAGAGAGAACAATAAAACGACAACTATTTTTTTTATTTTATATTTTTGTATGTGTTTTTTTTTTTTTACACTTTTTTTTGTAACTAACTTTTATAACTGTAACCGGTTCCAGGTTCGGGTCTCTCAAAATGCGATGGCATCTTGGGAGACCCTGTGAAAGTGTGCCTAGTCTGTGCAATGCTGTACCCTACGCTAATACTCAACTAGTGAATGGTAGCGTTCAAAACATTCACCAATGCAAAGACCAGGATTGTCAGGACAGGAGGGACAATAATAGCGGGTGTCACGCCTATATCCGCGCTTGCTGCAGACACAACATCTTTTTTGGGGGGGTTCACTGGGTAGGGGTACTCGGGAGGACATGCCTCTCATGCAGCCAACTGCATTTGGTTGGGGATGTGAATGGGGGAAGTACGGGCGCTGCAGAAGTGGTGGATTCCCAATTGGGATTGGCGAATGCAGCAGGAAGGGCATTATGGGCATGACGGGCCTGTGTTTGTCTTCTTGGTGGCAGCGGGACACTACTTGTGCTTGCCACCTCACCAGCTTGAACTGCACTTATGGGACTCGCCACGTCACCAAGTGTTACTGCAGTGCTGGTTTGACTACGACCGGGGTGTACTAGGCCGCTGGTGCTTGCCAGTTCACCAAAACGCTACAAAAAAAACTGTTAGCGATCGCAGGGATCAGGCCTGACTCTGCGAACGCTGCAGTTATGCGTGTAGTGTTTTGTAAGTGTCAGTGATCGATCGATACTGCACTTGGGTGGGCTGGGCTGGGCCGGGCGGAGGGGCAAAATGCAGGTGCTAGCAGGTATCTGGGCTGATCCCGCTAACACTGCGTTTGTGGGAACCCTAAACTGCTGGGGACGCTAGTATAGATCTGATCAGATCAGATATTGATCCGATCAGATACTATACCACTAAGGGAGGTGTACGGTGCGTGCGTGGGTGTTAGCGGTACTGGCGCTAACCTGACGCTGCCTGGGGCTGGTGCTTGCCAGTTCACCAAAACGCTACCAAAAAAACTGTTAGCGATCGCAGGGATCAGGCCTGACTCTGCGAACGCTGCAGTTATGCGTTTAGTGTTTTGTAAGTGACAGTGATCGATTGATACTGCACTTGGTTGGGCTGGGCCGGGCGGAGGGGCAAAATGCAGGTGCTAGCAGGTATCTGGGCTGATCCCGCTAACACTGCATTTTTGGGAACCCTAAACTGCTGGGGACGCTAGTATAGATCTGATCGGATCAGATATTGATCTGTTCAGATACTATACCACTAAGGGAGGTGTACGGTGCGTGCGTTGGTGTTAGCGGTACTGGCGCTAACCTGACGCTGCCTGGGGCTGGTGCTTGCCAGTTCACCAAAACGCTACCAAGAAAACTGTTAGCGATCGCAGGGATCAGGCCTGACTCTGCGAACGCTGCAGTTATGCGTTTAGTGTTTTGTAAGTGACAGTGATCGATCGATACTGCACTTGGGTGGGCTGGGCCGGGCGGAGGGGAAAAACGCAGGTGCTAGCGGGTATCTGGGCTGATCCTGCTAACACTGCGTTTTTGGGAACCCTAAACTGCTGGGGAGGCTAGTATAGATCTGATTGGTACAGATACTATACCACTAAGGGAGGCGCATGCTGCGTGCATGGGTGTTAGCGGTACTGGCGCTAATCTGACGCTGCCTGGGGCGACGCATATCACCACCGGGCGATCAGGGGGCTAAACCTTTATTCGGTAATAAACGGCGGGTGCCCTGACACTATAAAAAATAAACGAACTAATCAGCGTCACCCGTAACGGTTATATGGTGATCAGTGGTGAAAGGGTTAACTAGGGGGCAATCAAGGGGTTAAAACATTTATTAGATAGTATATGGGGGTCCCTGACGCTATAAAACGCTGACGGCGAACCTAAATATTTACCCCGTCATCAGCGACACTAATACAGCGATCAGAAAAATGATCGCTTAGTGACACTGGTGACGGGGGGTGATCAAAGGGTTAAAACTTTATTAGGGGGGGTTAGGGGGGTACCCTAGACCTACAGGGGGCTAACACTCACTGCCCTAACACTGTAACTGTCACAAACTGACACCAATCAGTAATCAGAAAAAAAAAAAAATACTGCTTGGTGTCAGTTTGTGACAGGGGGGGTGATTGGGGGGGGGATCGGGGGGTGATCGGGGGGGTCGGGGGTGTTTTATGTGCCTGGCATGTTCTACTGTGTGTGTTTGTGTTTTGTGCACTTACATGTCTTCTCTCCTCGGCGCTGGAACGGAAACTGCCAAGCCGAGGAGAGATGACATCACATCCTCTGCCTGTGTGAAACTACACACAGGCAGGGGAGGATTCCGATTGGCTGGGAGCGATCGCGAGGGGGGGGGCACAATCGGATGGTCTCCCCCTCGCCTCCCAACGCTCCCAGTGAGATGCCGACTGCCGCTGGCACTGGGGGGGGGGTCCGATCGGACCCCGCCGCCCGCGGGAGGCAGATCACGTATGGGTACGTGATTCTGCCTGCCCGTGCCATTCTGCCGCAGTATATCTGCGTTAGGCGGTCGGCAAGTGGTTAAGTAGTCTTGTATCTTCTTTGTTCTTATATCTACTTCTGTCCGTATTTCCTGTCCTTTTATTGCGTATAGAGAGCTAAAGTATTTTTGAAATGCCAGCGCAATATCTGTGGTTTTGTTTACCACTTCTCCCTTCTCGTTTTTGATCTTCTCAATATAGTTTGAAGACTTCTTTTTTTTTACCAAATTTGCGAGAAATTTTCCTGGTTTATTGCCCCATTCGAATTTTTTTTGCACTACTCTGTTGTACTCCCTCTTTTCTTCTTGTTCCATCCACTCCTTTAGTTGTTCTCTCTTTTGGAATAATAAACGATATGTTTCATTGTTTACTTGCTTTTTATGTTTTTGCTCTAATTCATATATTTCCTTTATAGTCTGTTGCATATTTTTTCTTCTTTCTTGTTTTTTTCCTGCCCCAATAGCTATTAATTTACCCCTGATGACAGATTTATGTGCTTCCCAGATTGTTGCTTTTGATGTCCCTGGAGTTTCATTTTCCTTAAAATATCTTTTAATTTCTTGTAATATAATTTTTTCTGTTTCACTATCTTCAATTATATTTTCATTAATTCTCCATGGGCCTCTTTCAAAGGCTTCTCCTTGTATTTTCTTTTTTTTTTTTTTTTTTTTTAAGTTTTAAGATGTTTATTGAAGCAAAATGTTAAACATCAACAATTTTTTTTTCCCACGCAGGGGAAAGGAGCAACTATCAGATTTTGAACATGTAGATACATTTAAAATCGGGATTCACATGAAATCTTTGCATAGTATTGATTGACATCTGTACGTTCAATGTAGCAACAATAAAGTAAAGATTCTATATAATCTAGTTGGGTGTTCGTAACAAGAGGGCGACTGCCCCAGTGACCAGACACCCCGAAATGGGATCATGCTGTGTCTGGGCCCCGCGGGCACCGGTCCTCCGTTAGAAGGTAGTTTCCCAACAGCTTTAGAACTTTGGTGCAATGTCAAACATTTAGTTTCTAGAAAATGTCATTAAAGTTTAACAAACGCAATCTCAGCGTTAATGTCTTTGAAAAATAGTACCTTTAACATAATAACCTAAAAGGACATGAAAGACATTTGTATATTCTTGTATCTACAAGTACACCTCCCACCATTCCGATTCGGTGGGAGAGAAGGCACCAAGAAAAATTTTATTTTATTAATAAAATAATAAAAAAAGAGAAGAGAAAAAAAAAATAAAAGAGGAAAAAGAGAAAAGAGGGAAGAAGTACGAAAGAGAGAGAGAGGGGGATGGGAGGATTAAGTGGGGGGGGGGGTTGCCAGGTCCTTTGAGGGGAGCCGTATTAGAGTTTCATGGAGCCGGGCAGGGAAACTTATTTAGCATACTGAGAGACGGAATTAGGGATTAGAGGGTCACTCCAATGTGATTAGCCCATGGGTCCCATATACGTTTGAATTTCTCAGTCTTGTCAAGAATGATATTAGAGATTTTCTCCTGATACATGATCCAGGAGATTTTCTGTTTGGTTATAGGAAACGAAACTTTAGGAAGTTTCCATGCCCGGGCTATTGTAATTTTGGCCCCGATAAGAATGTAGTGGATTAGAATCTGGTCATATTTAGGAATTTTGGGGATTTTTTGATTTAATAGTGCTACAGTTGGGGTTTGTGGAATCGCCAAGTCAGTGACTTTGCAAATTAAATTGAATATTTTGTTCCAATATCCCCTGATGCGTGGGCATTCCCAAAAAATATGTAAGAGGGTACCTAAGTGTCCACATCCCCTAAAACATGTAGGGGAAGAATGAGGGTAGAACTTAGCTAGCCTAGTGGGGACTAGGTACCATCGTGTTATGATTTTGAGGTCTGCTTCCGTAAGGGAGACACTTAGAATCCCTTTAAAAGCGAACGCTACATTAGAATGCCATGTATCGAGATCCCATTCGAATCCAATATCACGTTCCCAGGATATCATATAGGGAGCTTTCTCTGGAGGATCAGCTAAAGCTGAGTATATTAGCGAAATTCCCCCTTTCATGTCCGTGGCTGAGGCGCACCACTGTTCATAGGGAGTGGTTTGAAGTGGAAGCTGTTCCTGGGATAAGTTGGAGAGTAGGAAATGTCTCAGTTGGTGTAAGCGAAATTTTTCTGATTGGGGCATTTTTAGTTTCGATGTGCATTGTGCCAGAGTGAGGGGACCACCCGAGTTACAGAAGTGACCTATTCTGTACATTCCTTTTTTGTTTCAAAGAATTTTATTGAGTATCATAAAATCTTTACAGCAGTTGTGTTACAGTAAACAGTAAACAGTAAACATGGGAATGTTAAAGTATACAGTTTTTTCATTTCGTACTATTCCCAGCCGTGCTATAGGAAAATAAACCTAGTTAACCATGTAGTAGGGGGATGTGTGCCCCACTAGTGTCCTTGGGTAAGTTCATTCGGTACTAAAATTGAAATTCCTTTTTAGGAATGTTCTACAGTCCGTGATAGAGTTTGAGTGTATTAACAGGTTGATTTGCCTTTTAAGGGAACGCTCTATCATTGGGGTGGTACATTTTCCAATTAATGTGTAAGGGGCCAGTCGATATTCGTGTTTGGTATGACTTTTTGTCTCTTGGTAGTATTGCCTTAGTTTGGTAGATAATTAGTATACGGCATGGGCATCTTAGTTACTCTTCAGGATGTTTAATATTTCAAGCAAGGGAAGGGGAGAGGGTGTATAAGAAAGTAAAGGAGGTATGAAATAAGGTAAGAGGGTAGGGAGGGGTGGGGGTGTACTTAAAGGATGGGGATAGCGGGGGGGGGGGGGGTGAATCTCTGACTTCTCTTTGTAGGTGCGATATGCTCAATATATATTCTAGGTCCTGGGATATTCTCAACGGGGGATAATTTTTCATCTGGACGGGGGATTAAGATATATGTATGTTGGTTGTTTGTGAGTAATGTAACTGTCTATCTCGACTCTTATATAGGGGAATTTAGAATGGTCTCGTATTCTGGTAAAGATTGGAAGTGAAGCCAGCATGCCCATTTGCTGCTAAATTTTGTCGGTGTGTCTCTTGCTATTTGTATTAATTTTTCCATCTCTGCTACTTTGTTTATTCTGACGAACCATTCTCTCAGAGAGGGAATCTTGTTTGATTTCCAGTGTATTGGGATGCATTGCTTTGCTGCGTTGATTAAGTGCATCATCAAAGATTTGTTGTAAGTCTTGTGTGGTAAAGAGGAAAAGTGTAGGAGAAATTGGGCAGGGGTGAAATCTGGGCTATAAGTGGTAATCTGTTCAGTAATTCTGCAGACCTCTGACCAGAAGGCTTGTAGTGGGGGGCAAGACCACCAAATATGTAGTAGTGTTCCTCTCTCTTGGTGGCACCTCCAACATGTATCAGGGATGTCAGCTTTGAATTTATGTAACAGTGTTGGGGTATGGTACCATCTTGATAGTATTTTGTATCCATTCTCTTGAGTGGAGACATTTATAGAGCCTTTGTGTATGTTCAAAAATATATGTTCCCAACTCTCTTCCGAGATTTGTACGTCTAGATCTTTTTCCCATTTTCTGCAGTATTGAGTGTCCTTAGGTTTGTGGTCAGTGTAGAGGAGGTTGTGTATTTGAGAGATAAGATGTGTTTGTTGTGTTGTTTTGGTACATAATGTTTCGAAAGGAGTGAGTTGTCTGGAGCATTGACCTGTTTTGTCCAGGATTTGGAGATAATGGGCTAGCATTGTGAACTTCCAACTTGGTATAGGTACCCGTTCAAAGCGTGTTGCGATTTGTGTTGCAGGGAGTAGTTTGCCTTGTTGGAGAAATTGGTGGGCTCTAATTTGTCCCTGTGGAAGATTGTCAGAAAGAAATTGGTGGTGCATACCCGGTGGGAAGTCTGGGTTCAGTTTAATAGGAGTCAATGGGCTGGGGGTGGAGGAGATCGGGGTAGTCTTACATATCGCATGAAAACAGCGCAGGGTGGGGCCAATCGTCGGGTGGGTTTGAATGTCTTGTGGAATATGTTTGGGGAAAATCCATGGGAGCGAATTCAGGTCTAGCTTCGTGAAGGAGGCCTCTAGGGAGACCCAATCTTTTTGTTGGGAATGTGCGTTCCAGTCAACTATCCTGGTTAGATGGGTGGCTGCGTGGTAATTAAGGATGTTTGGAAGGCCTATTCCTCCTAGGTTTTTCGGACGAGAGAGTATGGTGTGACTAACTCTATGTCTATTTTTGCCCCATAAGAAATTGGAGCTGATTTGCCTATATGTTTTGAAGAACAAGGGAGGGATCTGTATCGGGATAGTCTGTAGGAGGTATAATATTCGGGGAAGTGCGTTCATCTTCAGGATAGCTGCTCTACCGAACCATGAGAATGTCGGCTTGTTCCATGTTTCTAGATCTGAGGATAGCCTGTTTAGTAGGGGAAGAAAGTTTTTGGCGTATAAGTCGGAGAGTGTGGTCGGGATCTGGATACCTAAGTATGATATTGAGTCTTGTCTCCATCGGAATGGGAAATTATTTTTACATTGGTTTACTAGATTCTGGGTTAGGGATATGTTAAGTGCGAATGATTTGGAGAAATTGATCTTCAGATTGGATAGGGTTTGGAAGAGCTTAAATTCAGCTAGTAAAATTGGCAGAGTGGTTAATGGTTGAGTTAAGAACAGTAGTATGTCATCTGCGTATGCCGCATATTTGTATTCCTTTTTAGGAGATTGGATACCTTTTATGTCTGGATTAAGTGAGATTTTCCTTAGAAAGGGTTCGAGGGTTAGTACAAACAATATGGGTGACAGGGGACATCCCTGTCTTGTTTCATTACGGATGGGAAAGGCGTCCGACAGAGTACCGTTGACCCTCACTCTAGCAGAGGGATTAGTGTATAGAGCCATAATCAGGCCAATCAAATGAGGGCCAAGTCCTATGGCTTGTAAGACTGCTAACATGTAATCCCAAGATACTCTGTCGAACGCCTTTTCGGCATCAAGCGACAAAAAAAAGCCTTTTTGTTTGGTATGGGTAATTAAATAGTGCAGGTTAATTGCTTTGTTTGTGTTGTCCCTGGCTTCACGGCCAGGGATGAAGCCTACCTGGTCGTGGGATATGAGTGAGGGCAGAAGGGTAAGTAGTCTGTTGGCTATTATTTTTGAGAATATTTTTATGTCTACGTTTAACAGTGAAATGGGTCTGTAATTGCTAGTGAGGGAGGGGTCTTTTCCTTCTTTGGGGATGACTGTTATGTGGGCTTCAAGCATTCCACCTGAGAGGGGATTTGTGGGGGATAGCGAGTTGAAGGTCCTAAGGAAAGGATTTTGGAGGGTGTCAGTAAATGTCTTGTAGTAGACCGCTGGGAGGCCATCTGGGCCTGGACTTTTGCCAGGCTTGAGTTGACTGATTGCCTGTGTCCATTCCAAGTGTGAGATTGGGGTGTCAAGAGTTGTCGCTATCTCCGGAGCTATTTTCTGGGGGGCATATTGGGCTAGGAATGAGTTGATGTTTTGGGTTCTTAGTGAAGCTGGTGTGGAGGTGGGTTCGGATACTCGTAAGTCGTAGAGAGAGGAGTAATATTTTGTGAATTCCTGTGCTATGTCCTCGTTATGTGTAAGAGTTGAGCCGGTATTGGATTGTATTTGGTGGATCGTATTATTGGCTTTTTGTTTGCGTAGGGCACGTGCAAGGAGTCGACCGCTCTTGTTACCAAACTCGTAGAATAATTTATGTGAGAGAATGAATTTTTTCTTGAGGGTGGCGTGTATTTCTTCCTTGATAAGTGTACGCACCTCTGTTAGTTCCGTAAGAGTTTGTTGTGCTAGAGTTTGTTTATGTGTAGTCTCGAGTTTTTTCAGTTTTGCGAATAGATTGGCTAAATTGGCTTTCTTGGCTTTTTTAATAGAAGCGGAAAGGGAAATCAATTTTCCCCTTATGACACATTTGTGCGCCTCCCATTGTGTCAGGGGGGTTGTATCCGGGGTGTTGTTTTCTAAGAAATAGTTCTTTAGGCATGAGCGGATTTCTTCTACCTGGAGTTCGTCTGTTAGAAGTGTGTGGTCTAGTTTCCAAATGTAAGATCTGCTGGGGGTGTCCGGGAAAGTGAGTGATATAGAAATTGGGTGATGGTCTGAGAACGTCATGGGGTCTATGGTAGCTGTTAATAGTGTTGGAAGGTCTTGTTGTGAAAGAAACAAATAGTCAATACGAGAATATTTATTGTGTGGGGTCGAGAAGAAGGTATAGTCTTTGACTTTCGGGTGGAGGGTACGCCAGGTATCATGTAGTGATAATTCTTGTAGGCAGTTTTTGATCTGCTTTAGGGCTCTGTACGGTAGGTGGGATTTTCCTGTAGAGGTGTCTATTAATGGATCCAGGGGGACATTAAAATCTCCCCCTAAGATCAGGATGCCTTCCTGGAAGTATGTAAGTTCTCTTGTCACTGTACGGAAGAAGGGGACTTGGGAAGTATTGGGGCTGTAGATGTTTGCTAGGGTGATTGGTTTTTGTTTGTAAGTGCCTTTAAGGAAGATGTACCTGCCCTGTTCGTCAAATAGGGTGTCTGATATTTGCAGTGGGACTTTTTTGGAAAGAAGTATAGAGACCCCTTTCGTCTTTGAATTAGGTGAGGTAGCGTGGTAGCAATGTGGGAAGAAATGGTTCGTCAGTTTGGGGATATTTGTGCTACTGAAGTGAGTCTCCTGTATATAGATCACGTCTGCTTTCGCACTACGCATGTACGCGAGCAACTGTGATCGCTTTTCAGGGGTATTTAAACCTTTTGCGTTAAGAGAGATTACCTTCAACGAGGTAGGTGTGGGCAATGCTTGGCGAGGTGCCATTGTGGTCTGTCTAGAGCTTGAGCACTCTGATATATAGTACTCTAAAGAGAAGTCAGAGATTGGGAGATAGTTGATAAGGGCGCTGGGTTGAGAGGGTGATTTGAGGGGAGGAGGAGATGTGATTAGGAGGTGTAGTGGAGAGGTGGGATAGGGGAGAGGAGGATGTGCAAGAGGGTGAGGCAAAGGGAAATACAAAGGGATAACCGGTCGTGTGGGATTGCCGGCAAACCCACGGACTAAATTTGTGTTGTACCGGTGTGGGTCAACGGAGTCTACTTGATTCCGCTGTTTGTGGGAGTGGAAGGTGACGTTCAACCGATGGTGGAAGTCCTGTGTCCCAAGGAGGTCATAAAAGGCTGATAGTGGAATTTTTTGGTTAATAGGTCGGGGTCTGCTAATTCTGATATGAGTGTTTAAATGTGTGCCCGACTGAGTGATAAAGTCTTGTCTGACTATGGTTTCGAGCTATAGATTTGTAGTAAGGAAGTGGTGCATCTGTATATTATGAAGGGTGTCTTGGGTCTTATATTTCTGTTTTGCTTTGGAGGAGGAGGCGTTTCTAGAAAAACTCATCCTTTCTTTGATGAGATGTTATGTGGCAGTGTATTGACCTGTTGGTCAGTTTGTAATTTGTGTGAGATGTTGCTTAACGCTCGGTTATCTGAGTCATTACTATAATTCCCGTTTGGGAAAACAGAGGAGTATAGAGGGTGTTTTGTGGAACCGTAATCATTCTGACTCAGGTTAAACCATAATCTATTAGTTAACTTTAACCTTAACCTTAATAAGTTGAACTTAGTGATTGAACTACAATTATAATCATACCTGTAAACTTAGAGGTAAGTCCTCTATATTCTTTCTCTGGTACCGAGGGGGACGTGCTCTGTGGTGCAATGAGGGACATACATTAAATTCTGAGTGGAATGAACAGTTTGTTCCACTGGGTAGTGTGTGTGTGTATGCGCATGTTTTGTGGATATAGTTCGCTTACCTGAGCACGTCCCTGTCGGTTTCCAGACAGTCATAAGCAGTCCGTTAGTCTAAAAGTTTAAAGAACAAGAGAAATAAAAACCGTGAGTAGAGGATAAGTCTTGACGGAAATAAAACTGAAAAAAAAACTAAAAAGAGAAGGAAAAAAAAGAAAACAACATGTTTCATAAGATGACCAAATCTACTTCGTGAGGGCGGTTCAAGGTAATCGGTATTATATTGATAACGCTAGGGCTGAGTGAGGAGAGGTACGGGTGAGTAGAAAGAGCAATTAGCTGTTTCAGGAAGGAGAGAGAGTAGGGGGGGGTCCCCAAGATGAGGGGGAAAGTAATGGTGTAGAGGGGGAGGTATATAGGGGGAGAGAATGAGTTAGTGATATATATATAGTTACTGCTTGTGTCCTTAAAAATCTTTCAATACGGCTCTCTTTAGTTCCTTCTTCTGCGACAGTTATATGAATAGGATGGCTACACGTTCTGATGTGCGTTGAAAGTGTTCCGTTTTTGAAAGTTCGGCTTAAGGATGTAATAGTTTGTGGGTCAACCGGAGCTGATTGAGAAAATGTCTGGGTTCATACCATAGGTCTTGCTTCTTGAGAAAAATAATAGATAAATATATAAAAAAATATATAAAGAGAGACAACAAAAAAAAAAAAAAAGGGGAAAAGAATTGTGTAGAAAATTTAAAGGAAGTAGTTGTATTCTTTCTTGTCGATATCCTCATCTGGGGGTAATGTCATTTTTTCCTTCTTGGTGTGTTAACGGGAATGCTGGTGATTATATGAGTGAGCTTTTCTCTGTCTGTATGTTAGACAGACTGTCTGGGTTCAGGGCAGGTTGCCAGAGATTTCAGGAGCGGGTTGTTTTATCTTTTACAGGTATCTGTAAGCGTATAACGAAGGTAGTTGTTCAACAAGGCAATTTTAACTTAACCACCTGAGTCAGAAGATAAGTAGGTGACGGTGTGTCCATTTCTTTAGGTGATCCGGGCCCTGCGATGAGCTGGAGAGGCCGTGGGGCTACCGTTTCGTGGCCTGTTTGGATCTCGTATTGGCGAGAGAGGAGGTGCCTGATGGTGTCGGCGACGTCCAAGATGAAAGTTGCCTGCTTCTGCGATGCCATCCATAGAAGTTGCCCTGTGCATCTGTGGGAGACGAAAGTCACTATACCAATCCGGTAATGCTACTACAGGGATATCCAGAGTAGAGCAGAAATGCTCTAAGTCTTCTGGTACTCTAAGAAGTGCAGTGCGGCCTTGGTGTGTTGCTGATAGGCCAAAAGGGAATTTCCATCTATATATAATCGATCTGGCTCTTAGAGTGTCTAATAGGGGTCTCAGTTCACGCCTTCTTTGCAGGGTGATATTGGAGAGATCTTGGTATATTTTGATGCTTGATCCTTGGTAAATCAATTGATTGCGAGATCTGGAAGCCCTCAAAATATCCTCTTTAAGGGAGAAGTCTATGAGGCAGCAAACAATGTCTCTTGGGGGATCTGTGTCTCTCCCTCTCGGCCTTAAAGCTCTATGGATGCGCTCAAAGGCCACCGGAGCTTCTTGGGGTCTTTCTAGTAGCTCATTGATAATGGTGGAAACCGTTGGGGTTAGTTGTTGTGTATCGATCGATTCAGGTAGTCCTCTCAGACGGAGATTACGGCGTCTCCCGCGATTGTCAAGGTCCTCCATGTGACGATTGATATCTCTTAGGTGTACTGCATGAGATTCTGTGAGTTGCTGCACATGGCAAAGTGAAGCCTCATGGCGGGTCTGGGTTATTTCTACCTCCTCCACTCTGAGAGAGATAGATTGCAGGTCAGATCTCATATCTGAAATAGCTGCCATCAGTGTGCTTTTGATGTCTGCAGCTACGCTATGGAGATCTTCTAAATTGACTGCGGGTGGCGGTCTCTGCTCCGGCCCCGCGCCTGACTGACTCGGAATTCCCGAGCGGAGGGGGCTGACACTCTGGAGTTGCGTCTTACTTGAGGTGGCTGGATTAGCGGCCTGCATGGCGCCTCTGGGCCTTGAGCGGAAGATCTCAGGAATGTGCCCTTCTCGCGTGCGATCTTGGTTCCGTGGGGACCGGGATCGTGATGCTGAGGTACTGCGGGCTGTTCTCACCATAGCAGGGTGTTGTAAGGTGCTGTTTCGCTGAAGAAGCTAGACCTCATGGACGGGAGCTTCAGCACATCGCGTCCATCTTAGAGCGGCTCCAGACCACGCCCCCTCTGTACATTCCTTTATCAAGCCACCATTGGAACGCTCTTATGTTTGTGCCTGGGGGGAAGAGGGGATTGTTAAAAATATGTGCTAAGGGTTTCCATGGCGATATTAAATTGTGTAGTTTGTGCATGGTATCACATAATGTGAATGAATGTGAGAGAGAGGGGGAGAGGATCGATGGTCTAGTCTTATGGGGGCACCATAAAAGGTAATCTATTGTGAATTTGGGTATAGCTTGTCTTTCCATCTCTATCCATTCAGGTTTGGGGCCTCTGTAGTAAATAGCTGAAAACTGACTAAGATGTGCTGCCTGATAGTACCACCAGAGATTGGGTAGTCCAAGACCCCCTTTTTTCCTTGGTCTATAAAGAGTTTTTTTAGGGAGCCTGTGGTTTGATTTATTCCAAATAAATTGGATGATCGAGGATTGTAATTTGGAGATATGAAGTTTGGGGACAGGGATGGGGAGGGAGCGGAACAAATATAGGATTCGCGGTAGTAGCGTCATTTTGACCGCATTTAATCTTCCTAGCCAAGACAATTTGTGTAGCGACCATTGATCAAGATCAGATTTAAGTTTTTTGAACATAGGGGGGTAATTAAAGCGGTATATTTGCTCTATTAGGGGGGTTAACTGAATACCTAAGTATGTGATGGAGTTTGGGCTCCAGACAAAAGGGAAGTGTTCCTTTAGACTTTCCACTGTACGAGATGGAGTGGATATGTTAAGTGCTATGGATTTGGACATATTCACTTGTAGACCCGAGATCCGTCCAAATTTGTTTAGAAGAGAGAAGATATTGGGGGTAGAGATGAGGGGGGAAGTGATGAAGAGTAGAACATCATCCGCGAATAGTGCGCATTTGTGTGTTGACTGGCCACAGTTAACACCATGTATATCCAGGTGGTTTCTTATTGCAATAGCTAAATTTTCTATGCCAATGGCAAAGAGAAGGGGTGATAAAGGGCACCCCTGTCTAGTTCCTTTGGTTATGGGGAAGGGTTCAGATAAATGGCCTTGGATCCTAATCTGGGCTCTGGGGTGGGAGTAGAGAGCTGCAAGGAGATTTAAAAAGTGGGAGCCGAAACCCCATCGCTCTAATGTTCCGAAAAGATAAGGCCATGTAATGGAGTCGAAAGCTTTTTGGAGGTCAATAGACAGGAGGTATCCTTCCTGGGATGGATTACCATCCCATTTTGACTGCAGTATAGAGATGACATCTATCGCTCGCCTTATCTGGTCCGGTCCCTGCCTCCCTGGTATAAATCCCACTTGATCCCTATGAACATATGCTCCTATAAAGGAGCCTAGTCTGTTGGAGAGGATTTTGGTCATTATTTTAAGATCATTGTTCATGAGGGATATCGGTCTGTAATTACTGACCAGGCTTTGATCTTTTCCCGGTTTGGGTATGACCGAGATATAGGCTAGGTTTGTTGCTGGGTCTACGGGTGAGTCTCTGCTAAGAGAGTTAAGGTACCGGACCAGATAAGGAGCCAAGGGAGTACCGAATTTTTTATAATATAGTGACGAGAACCCGTCAGGGCCAGGGGCTGATCCCGTTCTAGTTTTTTTTATGACTTCCAAGACCTCCTCTATAGAAATGGGGGCTTCCATTAGGGAGCGATGAGAGTCAGAAATTTTGGGGAGGGGGATGCTCTCAAAAAATTTGTTTAGTGCTTGGGCCTTCTCTTGACTAGGGTGGGAGTATAGCTTGGAATAAAATGAGTGGAATGTCTCCAGGATTGTCCTGGGGTTTTGTGTTAATGAGCCCGAAAGAGATTTAATTTTGGGTAGAGCTTGGTATCTATGTCTGGGGGAAAGTTTTGAGGCCAATTGGGGACCAAACTTATCAGTATTAAGGTAAAATCTTCCACTGACCCATTTGAGGTGATTTTCTGCAGAAGATGTTAGTGCGGTGTTAAAGGCAATCCTAGAGGCATCCATCTTGGCCAAAGACACGGGAGTGGGGTTTTGCTTGTGCTGCTTGCAATTGAGTCAGAATTCTTTTTGCAATTTTTTAATGTCGATTTGTTTTTCTCTTTTAAGTTTCGCTGCAAGTTGTATAAGGTTACCCCTTATTACCGTTTTATGAGCTCCCCATAAAGATCCTGGGGAAATCTCCGGTGTGTCATTAAGGCGGAAGTATTCTAGGATGTCTTTTTCTATCATGGTGCAGTGTACCGGGTTGGATAAGAGAGTTTCATTAAGGCGCCATTGTGGTGGGCTTCTTGTGTGTAGGAATCCGCTTAGCTTGGCTGAGACCAATGAATGGTCAGACCAGGGGACCTCGTTAATTACTGCCCTAGATGCTAGGTGTATGTCAGTAGTGTGTATAAAGATATGATCTATACGGGCGTATGTTTTGTGGGGGGCTGAGTAGTGAGTATAGTCTGTGGCACTAGGGTTCAACTCTCTCCATACATCAATGAGACCCAAAGAGTGTAGAAGTTTGGCAATACGAAGGCTCTGGTTGGGGGGCCTTTTGAGCTTCGAATGGCTTTTTGTTGATTTGTCAAGCATATGATCGAAGGCAATATTAGAGTCCCCTCCCATGATCACTTTGCCCTCCAAATGTGGGGAGAGCAAATTGAGCATAGAGGAGAAGAAAGAGGCCTGTCCCTTGTTAGGAGCATAGTACGATATTATGGAGAGAGTTGCGCCGTTTATTTGACCCTTCACTAGTATATATCTCCCTTCCTCGTCCTTAATGGTTTTGGTCAAAGAAAATGGTGTGCGTTTGGAGATAAGTACAGCTACTCCTCTTTTCTTGTCATCTGCATTGGCCAAATAAAAGGTGGGATAGTTACGGTGTAGAAAAGATGGGTTGAAGGATTTCGGGAAGTGAGTTTCTTGGATAAGTATAATATCTAACCCTTTGGAGTGGTAGTTATGAAAAGCTTTGCGCCTTTTTACTGGGGAGTTTAGTCCCTGAGCGTTGTGAGTTGCTATTTTAAGAGATGACAGTGGGGTAGGTTCGTCAGCCATGGACATTGAGTGAGGTGTTCGATAATAAAATAAAGTTTCTTACCCTATCCAGGTTTGGGGTCCCATCTGCTTCTGGAGCATGAGCTTGGCTGTGTAGTATCGGATGTATTGCTTGTTCAGCTTCCCTCAAAGGCGCCTGGGTGGGGGGAAGAAAGGGTGGGGAAGAGAGCAGGACAGAAAAAGACAGAATGAAAGAATAGAACCAACTGAAAAAGAAAGAGTCCAGTGTGTAAAAGGACACTGGATCCTTTAGTTGCAGGATCCGAAACCTGCACTGAGTCCCTAAAATAGAGGGCTCAGTAAAATATGGACGACCAAAAATAGGGTCGTACGTCTATTGTGACCAAGGGGTAAAATCCCTCTCGGCTACAATAGGTGGGGTGGCATGTGGGACCGCTCCGGCCGCAGAGCATTTGTGTTGAGCCATGAAAAAGATATATATAAAATAAGTAATAATAAAAAAAAAAAATATAAGTAATCAAATAAACAAGGCTAATAGAGAAATCTCCCTATGGCGGGAGCTAATATTAGCTTAATAAGAGCGAACTAGAGTATTCTTCCAGTATTAACTCTAACTAAATGGGGCTAACACGCCCTTGTAAACTGGACGGAGACGAACTAGCACACTCTGTTTATACTGTAAACAGCAGAATGACCTGCGTCGTATCAAATGCTATAGATTTGATACGCAAAGTAAAATAGTATGGGGGGTGTAGGGGAGGGGGGATGGGGAAGGGAAGGGTGGGGGGGAGGGATAAGGGAAGGGATAAGGGAAGGGGAAAGGAAGTGAAGGGGTGAGACTTATGAGGGTTTGGGATGTTCCCAAATATTGCCCAGGCTTGAAACCTAAAGGGAAGGAATAAGGTTAGTAAGTCTTTGGCAGTCCTCTTAAAGTGAAAAGATCTTCTGCATCTGGTGCTTCAGAGGGGAATGGCAATAAACCGCCAAAGCAGGGCAAGGCCAGAAAAAACCATGGGTGTGTAGGAGAAGCCTCTACACAAATCCTGTAGGACGATTTGAGTTACGTGGAGAAATGATAGTCAAGTTCATCTGGGGGGCACGGATTCCCGTTGTTTCTTTGTTTGTTGTTTCACCCACAGTGGAGTAAGGGGACTGCTTGGAGGGGGTCTTTTGGATGAAGCTGGTCGGTTTTCCACGTTGAGCTGGGGGATATCTTGAGAGATTAGCCCAAGGCGAAGAAGTAGTTGCTCTCCCATGTGGAAATTTGAAAAGCCGTAGGTTTTCTCTTTGTAATTGAATTGAAGCCGGAAAGGAAATGTCCATCTATATTTGATCATTTTCTGTGAGAGCACTTCTAAGAGTGGTTTAAGTGATCTTCTTTTTTGAATCGTGGTTGGTGAGATGTTGGCGAAAATCTGGATTTTATTGCCAAACAGGGTGATGTCATCTTTGTAGCGGGATCTTTTCATGACCTCTTCTTTAGTCCCGTAGAAGTGTGTCTTGACCACTATGTCCCTGGGGAGGCCATCTTGGCGGGGGGGTTGAAGCACCCTGTGGGCCCTGTCCAATTCGAGTTTGTCGTCTGGAATGTCAGGGGTGATTTCTTTGATTAGGGCTTTGATTGTGTCAGGGATATCCATGTTGGTTTCAGGGATGCCTCTCACTCTAAAGTTATAGCGTCTGCTTCTGTTCTCAAGGTCTTCAATTTTGGCCAAAGCATTCTCAAGCTGATCCTGTAAAGAGTGGATACAGGTGGCATGTTGATTTGTGCGTGCTGCGGAGTCGTCTACTGCCTGTTCAATAGCGTCAATTCTGGCCCCTAGGTTCTGGAGATCTGCTTTAATTGATGTGGTAATTTGTGTGGCGTTTTGTGCTAGCCCTGTAGCAAGCATGTCTGAGAAGCAGAGCAGCAGTTGTGCCATCTCCGGGGGATGATTATTTGTGATGGGGGAGGTCTGTGGGGAGTTTGCAATGGTGTCAGGGGAATTTAGAAGGGGGGAGTAAGGGTTGCCGTTCTGCATTCTGCTGAGGAGCGATTCAGTGGATGCGGGTGATGCTAAGTAGTTTTGAGCTCCCATAATGTTACTCACTTGCGCTGTAGTTGGGGTAGATAACGCTGGAGGAAATACCGGGCCTTGTGTGTTTGCAGTGTCTCCGCATGGAGCATTTGCGGCCGCCATCTTGGAAGGTCCCGGGGGAGCTAGGCCAAAGTTCAGCTGCCTATTAACGTCCTTTTTCTGCTGAGATCCGGACATGTAGGCTGGTTCCCTGATGGTAGATGGTCTGATACCTGGAACCCCTGCTGAAATCCGCTGATTTTAGCGTCTGTGCTGAGCTCTGGAGGGCCGGAGCGGTGCGGAGCTCTCGGTCAGCGTGTCGCTCCGGAAGTCCCGCGCATGCGCACTCTCTCCTTGTATTTTCATTCTCAACATTACTGGGCTATGGTCCGACGCTGTTGTTATTCCTATTTTTGTTTCTTCTATTTCTTCAAGATTTCTATGTTCTACCATAATATAATCCAACCTGGAGTAACTTCTGTGTACTGCTGAGTAATAGGTGTAGTCCTTTGTACTTGGGTGCTGAATTCTCCAGGGGTCAATTAATTGATGTTCGTATAGTTTTCTTTTTAGTTTCTTTAATTGTCTCATTTCTCTGTCAATTGCTGTAGAGGTGCTGTTCATTTTATGATCCATACTAAAATTTAAATCTCCTGCCAATATTAATTTACCTTGTTTGAATTCCATTAATGTTTTTAATATGTCTATAAGATATTTTTTGGGGTTTTTATTGGGGCAGTAAACGTTGGCAAGTGTATATTTTACCCCCTCTATCGTACCTATAATAAAAAGGAAGCGTCCTTCCGGATCCGTTTTTCTTTGTTCTATCAGGAAGCATGTATTTTTCCCCATTCCAATGGCTACTCCTTTGGCCCTTCTTATTGGTGAATCTCCCTAATACCATGTTGGTATATTTCTAGAGTAGATTTTGGTACTTGAGTTTTGGGTTATGTGTGTCTCCTGTAGGAAGATTATTTCTGCTTTGCTCTTATCTAATTCACGGAGAATGATATTTCTCTTCCCGGGGGAATTTAACCCTCGGACATTATAGGACAAAATTTTTATGCTATTTGTACTTTCCATTATTTAACCTTTCTCTTCCACCTGTTCTCCTCTGCCCCCTCCCGTCCCCCTGGTGTTTCTCCCCCCCGGTCCATCTGGGGGACCAGAAGGAAGAGCGACCCGGCCGACACCCGGGGTCTCCCCATCCCTGTTTTAGAGCAATTGAACGAAAATGACAGCCTATGTAAACCAGACCTCTACCCCCCCTTCCCCCCCCCCCCTGTCCTTCCTGGTAAGGGTATTTTGACCCCCTGGTCTCTAGAGCTGAGAACATTTTGTTTTGTTTTATGGGGCACGCTCTGCCCCCTCTGCTCTATTAGGTCTGAGGTGGAAATCTGTTGGACGCCGTGAGCCCCCTTTTCCTGTACGTGGATAGAGTGACCCCTTGTCCACACCGTGGGTCCCTATTGCCCCCCTCCTGCCTCTACTCTTTTATCTTGCATCTTTATTAAACTCTCCTTTTACCTTTCGCTCCCCCTCCCCCCCCCCCTGGTCCCCCCCCTACTACTCAAAGGCAACACCTCTTATCTTTATATGTTATTCTCTTTGCTATTTACTTATTTATTTCCTCCAAATTCTACCTCCTGTGTTCTATTCCTGGAACTTGCTTGCCATTGGAGATTGTCACGTAATGTTGTTAGCTCCTGTCTATTTACATTCTTATCAATTTCTGGGAATGGGATTTCCAATTTATTGCAGAAATCCGGCACCTCCTCAACAAATCTTAGCCTAGCGCTTCTTCCATTTTTCTTCGCTATTAAACATGCTGGAAAGCCCCAATTATATTGGATTTCCTGCTCCCGAAGAATACCCAATAAAGGTTTTAGTGTCCATCTTCTTCTTAACGTTTCTTGGGACAGGTCTTGAAATATTTGTAATCTAGCTTCTGCATATTCAATTGATGGTTTTCTCTTAAAATTTATCCAAATCTGATTCTTTTCTTCCCATCTTTCAAAACGTACTATTATGTCTCTAGGTGTTTCCGTTGAGAGCCCTTGGGGTCTTCTTAATCAATATGCTCTTTCTATTCCTATTATGTTGGATTCCTCCTTTCCCAAAATTTGGTTGAAGAGATTATTCATTTTTCCTATTAGATTTTCTGCTTGTTCTGCTTCCGGAAGACCGCGTATTCTCAAGTTTTTCTTTCTTTTCCTATTTTCTTGATCTTCTATTTTATAGGATTGTTCCTGTTGTTCCCTTTTTAGTATCTTTATTTCTCCTTTCAGCTCCTTTATCATTTTTAGGTGAAAGTCTGTTTTGGTCTCCACTTCTTCCACTCTTTGTAATATATATCCCATGTCTTTATGAAGTGGCCGCGAACATTTTTTCCATGTCATGTTTTGTTGGCAACTGGGGCGCATACTGTCCTTCCTCCCTTCCTCTTTCTTCACCCTCCATTTCTGACTCCATTCTGGGTTCTGAGAGATGGCTAGTTTCTGTTACTGTTTTATTCTGTCCTTTTTTTTCTTTATTTTCCTTCTCTTTTGTATCTGTCTGTCGGCCCTTTATACCCAAATGCCTCTCTCCTTCTCCGTTTCCTTGCTGAATATATCTATTCATGGGCCCCTGGCTTGGGCGTAAACTAGTCCTGGGTGATTTGGGTATTGCTCCCGCACTTCTTGTTGTTGTTTTTCCCCTCATGGCACTGTAATAATCCCCTTCCCTTTACTTTTCATTATATTAAATTTTTGGGATGATGTGACTTATCTATTAGGACATGCTAGCCACTACTCTTGTTTTCTTCCACGATTTAGGTGTTTCAATACACCACCTTCTATGGCAGTATGTCCATTTAGATAAAAATAATTATTCTATTTGTATTTTCTTTTTTCTTGTAATTTTTCTTCTTTTCTTCTTAAATTCATTTATAAATTTAAAGTCAATTGAATTACTATTATTGCTAATTATTTAATAGTATTTAGACGGATATTGACCTGGTTGCCTTTTTTGTGTGTTTCTGAGCAGTGACTGGAGATGAGCCGAGCACCTCCTGGTTCAGTTCGCACCAGAACCTGCAAATGGACCGAAAGTTCGTGTGAACTTTAGAACCCCATTAAAGTCTATGGGACTCGAACGTTCAAAATAAAAAGTGCTAATTTTAAAGGCTAATATGCAATTTATTGTCCTAAAAAAGGTTTGGGGACCCGGGTCCTGCCCCAGGGGACATGTATCAATGCAAAAAAAAGTTTTAAAGATGGACGTTTTTTCGGGAGCAGTGATTTTAATGATGCTTAAAGTGAAAAAAATGAAATATTCCTTTAAATATCGTACCTGGGGGGTGTCTATAGTATGCCTGTAAAGTGGCGCGTGTTTCCCATGCTTAGAACAGTCCCTGCACAAAATTAAATTTGTAAAGGAATAAAAGTCATTTAAAACTGCTTGCGGCTTTAATGTAATGTCGGGTCCTGGCAATATGGATGAAAATCAGTGAGAAAAAAAACGGCATGGGTACCCCCCCTAGTTCAGTACCAGGCCCTTTGGGTCTTGTATGGATATTAAGGGGAACCCCGCACCCAAATTAAAAAAAGGAAAGGCGGGGGGCCCCCAGGCCCTATGTACTCCCAACAGCAGTATACAGGCGGTGCAAACAAGACAGGGACCGTAGGTTTGTTGTTAAGTAGCTCCAGCCAAAAAATTTATTTTTAAACTTTTTGGAAAACATGGGGAAGGGTTATCACCCCTGTAACATTTGTTTTGTTGTGTGTGCACCTCTTCAGAAGATTTCACCTTGCTTTCTGTCCCAATGACAAATGTTTTTTGAAAATTTGGGGTTTTTAGTGAAACAAGGATTGGTGATAAAGCATCAGTGAGGAGACATGTTTTCCCATATTAACTCTTTCAGGAGAGAATTTCCCTTCCTAGGGGTAGATTTCATCTAACTTCCTGTTGTCTCCTTCCATTTGCAAGTAGGAGTTGTTTGCAAGTTGGATGTTTGAAAGTAGGGGCCTGCCCTATATACTCTGCAGAAATTGGGGCCTTAGGTGTTGGTGTTGTCACAACACTATAAGCCCTCACAGTTACACTTGGTGGGCGAAGGAACGGGCCCTGCTGTGAAATATTAGATCAAGAATTGTAATTACATGCACCTGTTGAACAGGGGCAGAAAAATTGGGCTTTTGGTGGTGGTGGTGGTGTTGCCACAACACTGTAAGCCCTCACAGTTACTCTTGGTGGGCACAGGAATGGGCCCTGCTGTGAAATATTAGATCAATAATTGTAATGACATGTCCCTGTTGAACAGGGGCAGAAAAATGAGCCTTAGGCACTGATGCCACAACACTGCAACCCCTCACAGATACTCTAGTTGGAGCGCAGGTACTCATTGATGGCCCTCTGCTGCATGTGCAGCCACTGCAGCATCGCCAACGTTGAGTTCCACCTGGTGGGCTTGTCACAGATTAGGCGGTTTTTGGGCAGGTTAAATTCCTTTTGGATGTCAGCCAGCCGAGCACTGGCATTATATGACCTGCAGAAATGCACACAGACTTTTCTGGCCTGCCTCAGGACATCCTGTAAGCCCAGGGACCTGCCCAAGGATCATTGCACCACCAAGTTAAAGACGGGGCACATGGGTCAGTTGTCCCTGTCGGAGGGCGGAGAGAAGGTTGGTGCCATTGTCGTAAACCACCATACCTGCCTTAAGCTAGCGTGGCATCAACCACCTCTGAACCTGCCCCTGCAGAGGTGACAGAATCTCTGCCAGAGTGTGGCTCCTATCCCCCAAGCACACCAGCTCAAGCACCGCATGGCATCTTTTTGCCTGCATGCTTGTGTAGCCCCTTGAACACCTACGGAGCACCGCTGGTTCCGAGGACAAATCAATACAGGAAGAGGCCATGGAGGAAGAAGAAGAGGAGGGGGTGGAGGAGAGAGGTGTGGCAGAATCACCACTAGTAGAATTTTGGAGGCGTGGTGGCAGAACAACACTACTGCACCCTGTCCTGCATCCTTCCCAGCTGCCAGAAGAGTCACCCAGTGCACAGTGAAAGATAGGTAATGTCCTTCTCCATGCCTGCTGGACCATGAGCCAGCGGTAATATGCACCTTACCGTTGACCGCCCTGTCCAGCGAGGCCAAGACATTGCCTTCTACATGCCGGTAGAGAGCTGGAATCGCCTTTCGTGAGAAAAAGTGGCGTTTGGGAACCTGCCACTGAGGAACCGCACATTCCACAAACTCACGGAAGGGGCAGAGTCTACCAACTGAAAAGGCAGCAGTTGAAGTGCTAGCAATTTAGCCAAGCTAGCATTCAACCGCTGGGCATGTGGATGGCTGGGAGTGAACTTCTTTTGGCGGTGCAGCAGCTGGGGCAATTTGCCTGGTACAATCTGACGTTGGTGTACCGATAGCAGATTACCCGCAAGTACTTGGCTGTGACACACCTAATTCTACACCTTCATTCCTCTTGGTGCAGATTTCAGAGAGGACTGAAGGTATAGTGGGGTTACTGTCTCTTGACATGAACAAGGCTTTTGACACTTTGTCCTGGCCTTACCTGACAAAGGTACTCAGCCACTATGGCTTCGGATCGTCATTCTTGCAATGGGTAATGGCACTATATGATTCCCCCCAGGCTAAGGTCAAATAGTATGGTTTCGAATCTGTTCCATTTTCCATCAGGAGGGGGACTCGGCAATACTGCCCACTCTCCCCACTCCTATTTATTTTGGCCATGGAACCGTTGGCAGAGGCGATCCGATCCCACCCGGACATAACTGGTGTTGAGATAGCAGGGACACCCCATAAGATATCACTGTTCGCAGATGATATTCTCCCAACCCTAACAAACCCTAGAATCACCCTACCTAACCTGTTCTCTTTACTAGACTCTTTTGCCTCCCTTTCTGGCTTGTCCGTTAACACCACCAAATCAAAAGCCATGTCAATTAATCTTCGTCCCTCAGACTTGATAACCTTAAACACCTTCACGTTCCAATGGCTAACCTCATTACCCTACCTGGGGATCCGGCTCACCCCAACCTACACGGGACTCTATAAGGCAAACTTTCCTCCTATACTCAAGAAGCTGACGGACATGTTGTCCTCCTGGACTCATCTCCCATTATCCTGGTTTGGCAGGATCGTGGCTATTCGTATGACATACCTCCCGAAATTACTCTACTTCTTTAGAGTCCTACCGGTCCTGATCCCGCCGCATATCCTACGAATACATCAGCGCAAAATCCTGAAATTTGTCTGGGGTTCTACCCGCCCCAGGGTCAATAAGCAAATACTTTATGCCCGCAGAATCAATGGTGGACTTTCAGTCCCTAACCTACAAGCCTACTATATAGCTGCAAACATAGCCCCGTTATCCCAACTTCATGCATAACACCAAATGCTGCTATGGGCCACTATGGACCTAGTGGATTCACACCCAACACCCATCTCCTCATTGCCCTGTCTCCTTCCCACACATCACCCTCTCGTGACGGGGCCATGTCTGGCCCATTCCCTTCGTATGTGGGACTTGGTAAAGTATTCGGCCGGCCTGATTTCTCCTCATCTACCCCTACTTCAACTTCTCCAGTGCCCATTGTTCCCACCAGGCTGCGAAAATCCCCAGCAATTCTCCTGGTGGAAGACAAACGGATTTACGGACATTCACTCTTTTTTTCACCCCCACCAGGATAATATCATTTGAGGCTCTACGCTCCTCTCACAATATCCCTTTACGCGAACACTACAGCTACCTACAGATTCGTCACTTTCTCCAGCGGCTTATAAAATCTCAACCGACCCCTTATATTTTGACCCCCTTCGAGAACTTCTGCAGAGCAAGACCTCAAACCTCGGGTTTAATATCACTGATCTATTCCTCTATTATTACCTCTAAAAAGTCACCAACACGGCTTTGTCACCTTCAATGGGAAAGGGAACTAGGAAAACAGCTTGATCCGGAGGATTGGCAGGTCATGACTTTAGCAATATCCAAATGCTCAAAGAATGTCATCTTTTTAGAAAATGCCTATAAGATACTTTACAGGTGGAACTACACACCTGCTAGACTGGCCTGGTTCATTCCAGCCTACTCTCCCTTGTGCTTCCGAGGGTGCTCCCAGGAGGACACAATGTCGCACATCTGGTGGACCTGTCCGAGGGTACGCAGGTTATGGATTAGAGTTTACTCCCTCCTCCGAAACATACTCCATGCTGACCTCAAAAAGGATCCGTTCGAGGCACTTCTCTGCAACCCAATTGCGGAGCTGCTTCGCCCGGAGCGCCAGCTGGCTCTGCATCTCTTTACTGCAACCAAACTAACGATAGCTAGGGCATGGAAGACACAGACACTAAGTTTTGAGGCGGTTAAGAATCGCATGGACGATATAATGGTTAATGAAAAGCTGACTGCTGTCCTTTCGGACACTCAAGATAAGTTCCTGAAGGTATGGAGGCCATGGGTCGAATATACTAAACCCACCAGATTTAATACCACCCTTCTTCAGATTTAATGCACTCTTGCTCCCCACCGCGAGGACCCACCCTTCCCCCTGTCTTCCTCTTCTCTCCTTTCCCCCTATTCTTTACTCCTCCCTTCTCAACTAATCTCTGCCCCTAGCTCTTCTTTAACCTCCCTCTCAAAACTGTTTTCAGCCTCTGTTATATTCTTATTGTTTTGTTTTTCTTTGATTTACTAGCATACTTATTTTATTTATAAGATGCTAAACTTTATGTTATGTTTATTCATAATGCATTATCTACACTGTTAAACTGTGAAATTGCTATGATTATCAATAAAACCCTTTGTAAAAAAAGGTATAGTGGGGTTGGAGATCCCAGCTGATGAGGATCAAGGAGAGGTCAGCTTTGTTCTTTGGTGTGGGTCTTTTAGGTACCCTTGGCATGTGTCTGGTCAAGCATGTGGTGCCCAAGCGGGTGAGGTTTTAGCTACTCAAGATATGCTTGAGACATATGTTGCAAATAGCAGCGGTGGGATCTGATGCACTTGTCTCAAAAAAGGCCCACACCAAAGAACTTTTGGAATAATGTGCAGAGACAGCAGCGCCCTGCACATGCAGAGCTCTGTAGTGTGATGAAGTCAGTGTGCGGCCTTTAAACTGGCCCCTGGAGGGCATCCTGCCTCGTTGGAGATGTGCCTCCTCCTCCTATCAGGCACCCATTTGGAGTCAGTGACCTAAAAACACCTGTCTGCCTGTCAGTAGGAAGAGAATAACAGGAACGGATCTAGCTAAACTGAATACAGTGTATATATATATACCGTATTTATCGGCGTATAACACGCGCCGGCGTATAACACGCACCCCAAGATTAGGAGAGAATTTTAAGGAAAAAAACTTTTAGGAGGGAAGTTTAAGAAAAAGAAACTTACATTAAAATGCCCATCAATGCAGCCTCATCAGTGTTCATCTGCAGCCTTGTTAGTGTCATTGCAGCCTTTTCAGTGTCAGTGCAGCCTTGTCAGTGCAGCTTTGCCCCAGTGCAGCCTTGTCAGTGCAGCCTTGCCCCAGTGCAGCCTTGTCAGTGCAGCCTTGTCCCCAGTGCAGCCTTGTCAATGCAGCCTTGTCCCCAGTGCAGCCTTGTCAATGCAGCCTTGTCCCCAGTGCAGCCTTGTCAATGCAGCCTTGTCCCCAGTGCAGCCTTGTCAATGCAGCCTTGTCCCCAGTGCAGCCTTGTCAATTCAGCCTTGTCCCCAGTGCAGCCTTGTCAGTGCAGCCTTGTCCCCAGTGCAGCCTTGTCCCCAGTGTCCATGCCTCCTGCCGCCGCCGCCATACACATGGTAGTAGTTTCAAATATGGCGCCGCGGAGTTCGGAGGGACTCGGCGCCGGCGGAAGTGAACGAACGCCGCCGAGATACACATAGCCGAGGGTTCTCGGCTCTTTCCGGCGCCGCTCACAGTCCCGCCCTATGATGGACATAACACAGGTCCAATGGCGGGACTGGGCGTGACTGTGAGCGGCGCCGGAAAGAGCCGAATACACCCGACTATGTGTATCTCGGCTCTGTGATTTCGGCGGCGCTCGTTCAGCACCGCCGAGTCCCTCCGAACTCCGCGGCGCCATATTTGAAACTACTCGCTATGTGAATGTCGGCGGCGATCGCCGACATTCACATAGCGATAGCGGGGATCGGCGTATAACACGCACCCACAACTTTCCCCTGATTTTAAGGGGAAAAAAGTGCGTGTTATACGCCGATAAATACGGTATATATATATATATATATATATATATATATATACACAACACCTAGGATGCATATATATCCACAATATACTGTAAGTGCAGCTAACTGACTCGCCTGCCTACTCTATCTAACTTAAATCAAATGACACTGTCTCTCTATCTATCTCTCTCCGTCGCCGCAACACACTACACAAGGCCGCAATGCAGGTGGCCTTATATAGTGTGGGACGTGTACTCAACCCCCTGAGCCATAATTGGCCAAAGCCACCCTGGCTTTGGCCAATTATTGCTCTCTGTACAGACGGCGCTGTGATTGGCCAAGCATGCGGGTCATAGTGCATGCTTGGCCGATCATTAGCCAGCAATGCACTGCAATGCCACAGTGAATTATGGGCCATGATGCGCCACTCGAATTTGGCGCAAATGACCCATAAAGTTTGCAATTCGAGTAACGGTCAAAGAGGCTATGTTCGTGTCGAACATGGGTTTGACTTGAACTCGAAGCTCATCCCTAGCAGTGACTATCATGGAGGACTTTTGTGATGAGGCCTGGGAGGACCTTATGACAAAGATCCAATCATCTCAAACTAATGCCAACATTTCTGATGCTGATCTTGATCGGGCCTTTATGAGATTGCAGTGTCTTCTGGAAAAGAAAGTGCAAATTTATTGGCACAAGAAATATTTTGAAAAATATTCACAAAATTGTATTGTTCCCTGGAGTTTGAGGATTCAAATATCTTGTCAATGATTCTCTTAAACAGTCCTGGGAGCAAAATCTTCAAATGTGCTCCTTTCAAATGATTTCCATTCTTTGCAAACAATACGAGTCTGAACTCAATCAGCTTAATCTTCAGATAAATAACTGGTATCAGGAGCATGTTCTCGGCATGGCTTCCACTGGGTTCACCAAGCGAGAACAATATCTGCGGGTGCATGTAGAGGAATACACGTTGAGCGTTATAAACACCAAGGAGGGCAAGTTCCTTCTTGAAAAATCTGCCCATGAAAACGGTTATGCATACAAGTGGAAACAAACCACCTTCAATAAACCCTTTTCCAAACCATATACCTCTGATGCACCTAAACCAGATAATGTTGTACCTAACGCTATTTCTGTTTCTTTTTCACCCAGTTCCGGGTGAAAAGGGGGACCGTACCACTACCTCCCCGGATTCACTTCACCGCACCTTTGGACCCACTGTCACTCGTTGACCCACGGTGGTTCGTACTCACCTCACCAATGTGCACTCGTCCACCCCTTTTCCTTCTTCTGGTAGACCTTCCTCGATACCTTCTTTGTCTAGTTCACAATCACATCCTACACTTGGTGTCACCACCCCTGTTCCTTCTTCTTTATCATCTTCTATGACCCATTGGGTCAGTGAACCTACTCTATCTTCTCTGTTTCCCACCAGCACTCAATCTATTGATCCCAAACTTGCACCTATTTTTTTAGGGAAAACCCCGGACCTGGCACTGAACTCAACACAGTCTCTGCCAATCAGGAAACCTCAGGATTAGAAGTCATAAACCTTTCCTTGGTACCCTTGACTGAGCAACAGGTTTATGTGCTTAAACTTGGCCTTAACTTTGGTCCATATGTTGACCTTGACAGATTTCAATTGCTCAAGGATATACACTTGTTTGCTGGACATTTGATGTTCAAAGTCATTTATGACAAACCCTCTTCAATGGAACTTTCTGATTCTCCCCCTTTGGAACTCTCTGATACTGAACTTCAAGCTATGGATGACCTTATGTTGCTTTGGGGGAAGGGACACACTGGTGATGAGGAACCGCCTAACATTGCTTTGTCCGGTGTCGTCATCCCCAGTGTGTCCTTTCCCCCTCCTTTTTTGTTCATACCTAAGTCTCTGGCTTTCCCCCTGCTTCAGGCAAACCCCAATATCTGGGCTTTTGTCCAACAAACTACTCTTGAGTAGGGATGAGCTGAACACCCCCACCAGAATCTGCGAACGGACCGAAAATTCACACGAACGTTAGAACCCCATTGAAGTCTATGGGACTCGAATGTACGAAATCAAAAGTGCTAATTTTAAAGGCTAATTTGCATGGTATTGTCCTAAAAAGGGTTTGGGGACCTGGGTCCTGCCCCAGGGGACATGTATCAATGCAAAAAAAGTTTTAAAAACGGCCGTTTTTTTCGGGAGCAGTAATTTTAAGGATGCTTAAAGTGAAAAAAAAAGTGAAATATTCCTTTAAATATCGTACCTGGGGGGTGTCTATAGTATGCCTGTAAAGTGGCGCGTGTTTCCCGTGCTTAGAACAGTCCCTGCACAAAATGACATTTTTAAAGGAATAAAAGTCATTTAAAACTGCTTGTGGCTTTAATGTAATGTTGGGTCCCGGCAATATGGATGAAAATCAGTGAGACAAACGGCATGGGTCCCCCCCCCAATTACCAGGCCCTTTGGGTCTTGTATGGATATTAAGGGGAACCCCGCACCCAAATTAAAAAAAGGAAAGGCGTGGGGCTCCCAGGCCCTATATACTCTGAACAGCAGTATACAGGCGGTGCAAAGAAGACAAGGACTGTAGGTTTGTTGTTAAGTAGAATATGTTTGTAATTTTGAACTGGTACATTTTTAAAGTGTAGCTCCAGCCGAAAAATCTATTTTTAAGCTTTTTGGAAAACATAGGGAAGGGTTATCACCCCTGTGACATTTGTTTTGCTGTCTGTGCTCCTCTTCAGAAGATTTCACCTCACTTTCTGTCACAATGACAAATGTTTTTAGAAAATCTGGGGTTTTTAGTGAAATAAGGATTGGTGATAAAGCATCCGTGGAAAAGAGACACATTTTTCCCATATTAACTCTTACAGGAGAGAATTTCCTAGGGGTAGATTTCATCTCACTTCCTGTTGTCTCATTCTGTTTGCAAGTAGGAGTCGTTTGTAAGTTGGATGTTTGAAAGTAGGGGCCTGCCCTGTATACTCTGCAGAAATTGGGGCCTTAAGTGTTGGTGTTGCCACAACACTGTAAGCCCTCAAAGGGCCCTGCTGTGAAATATTAGTAATTATTACATGCCCCTGTTGAACAGAGGCAGAAAAATGGGGCCTTTGGTGATGGTGGTGGTGCTGGTGCCACAACACTGTAAGTCCTCACAGTTACTCTTAGTGGGCACTGGAACGGGCCCTGCTGTGAAATATTAGATCAAGAATTGTAATTACACGCACCTGTCGAACAGGGGCAGAAAAATTGGGCCTTTGGTGGTGGTGGTGGTGCTGGTGCCACAACACTGTAAGTCCTCACAGTTACTCTTAGTGGGCACTGGAACGGGTCCTGCTGTGAAATATTAGATCAAGAATTGTAATTACATGTCCCTGTTGAACAGGGAGAGAAAAATTGGGCCTTAGGCACTGGTGCTGGTGCCACAACACTGCAACCCCTCACAGATACTCTAGTTGGAGCGCAGGAACGAGCCCTGCTGCAAAGAATTGGATCAAAAATTGTAATTACACGCCCCTGTTAAACAGGGGCTGAAAAATTGGTACTTAGCCACTGGTGGCGGTACCCAGAAACAAAAATATTCTTACAAGCTATCAGCATGATCATTGAGGAGAAAGAGGATAGTCACTCAGCATAACAGGATAGTCACTCAGCATCAGCATAGGCAGTCTTGAAGGGATCTGACATTTCAAAAAAATGTATTCGGTTGCATCAGCATCAGGTGCTTGGTATCTGGTGGAGATCCAAGACTGATTCATTTTTATGAAGGTCAGTCGATCGACCGAGTCGGTGGACAGGCGCACCCTGTGATCGGTTACAAAGCCTCCAGCAGCACTGAATGTGCATTCCAAAAGAACGCTGGATGCAGGACCGGCCAGTAGCTCAATTGCATACTGTGCAAGCTCTGGCCAGTGATCCATCCTCAAGACCCAGTAACCCAGAGGATTTTCGGTGGGAAAGGTGTCCAAGTCAGATCTTGCCCCTAGATATTCCTGCACCATGTAAAACAGACGCTGGCGATGGTTGCTGGAACTGATCATACCTTGCGGCTGCGGACTAAAAAATTGTCTGAACGGCCACCTTCTCCACCGCTCCTTCTTTGACTGACCGAAGCCTCGGCAACACGTTGTCCAGGAACAGGAGTTTGTAACCTCCCAGTCTCTGGGATCGCGTTGCACAGACCTTTCTGCAAGGCCTCCTGAAGATGTTTCATCCTCTGCTCCCTCTGCGATGGCAAGATAAGGTCTGCAACCTTACTCTTGTAACGTGGATTAAAGAGGGTTGCCAGCCAGTAACGTTCCCTCTCCTTGATACCACGAATACGAGGATCCTTCCTCAGGCTTTACAGGATCAGGGAGGTCATGCAGCGTAGGTTTGCTGAGGCATTCGGTCCGGAGTCCTCTGGGTCACTAAGGACGACATGATCCGCAGCCACCTCCTCCCAGCCACGTACAAGTCCATGGGTTTCTTGGGACTGTAAATGATCCCTTAAAGACTGCTGCTATCTACCAGTGTTAACATCAGAAGGGCATACCTGAACCTCCAGCTCCCGTCGGGGATCAAGGGTTCCAGAGCGGTCCTTGCCTTGGACATTGCCAAGGCATTTGACAGCCTGGAATGGGGGTATCTCTGGTGGGTGCTGAAGAGGTTTGGGTTTGGCCCAAAATTCATTAAGTGGGTGAAAACCCTATACTTCCACCCAAGAGCTAGACTTAAGATCAACAACGAATATACGGAGTGATTATTTCTTGAGAGAGGGACGAGGCAGGGGTGCCTACTCTCACCACTGTTATTCGCTTTAGCAATGGAGCCACTGGCAGAGTTAATAAGAAGTTCACCCGGAATGCCACAACTATTGTATGTGCTTCATAACTCCCCAGTCTGGATCGAGAAGAACTGGTTTTTAAAAATAAACACCTTATTTAGAGAATTAATATGGAAGAAAGGGCTGGCAAGGATCAGATTACAAACGCTACAGAGACCTGTCAGGGAAGGGGGAATGGCAATACCTCATCCATATAGCTATTACTTGGCGGCTCAATTACAACACTTAGGAGGCTGTGAATCCCAAGGTATGTTGAATACTAACGGGAAACTTATGTTGCAGGATAACCCACATAATTCTCTGGCGGAAGCGCTAGAGGCCGAGTCATTTCAGGATGGGCCCCCAACATATAAATTAGTTACTAAAGTTTGGCAGTCTGCTAAGAGGATCATGGGTTATGGGGGACTTACCGAATTCTCACCCATATGGCATAATAAAAGCTTGAACGAGCTGCTAACATTGGAAAAAAACTTGATATGGGTGCGTCACGGAATATGCAAGCTGGCACAGCTATATGAAGCCAACGCTTTGAAATCTTTTGTTGAGTTGAGGCGAGAATACGGTATCCCAAATAAAACATTCTACACTTACCTTCAGATTAGGCACGCCCTTGACACTCAATTCAGAAATCGCCCATTGGAATGGTGCAATGCACCACTCCTTAATAAAATCACTAGAACAAATACCACCAAGGGTTTGATAGCAATGTCATACGGACAAATCTCTGAAAGGCTGTTGGCTCTACAAACGACTCTGCGTGTCAGGGAGAGATGGGAGGAGGACGTGGAGGAGATCACTGATAGCCAGTGGAAAAGAATTTTGGAGGCTGGTCCGCTGGTGTCCGTCTCTCCGTTGCAGCAGGCCTCGCATCTCTTTCTCTCTTAGGTTCGGCCGTAGAATGGACGACAAATGCCCTAGATGCCTGGAGACAGGAGATCTAATACAGATGGTGTGGAGATGCCCAAAATTGGGACGATACTGGTCAGGGATAGTTAAGACTAAAGAAACTAGGTTTAACATTAAACTGAAACAGGAGGTCAGGGTTTGTATCCTTGGTCTGATAGGTGAAAACACGGGGTGTAATTATATGAAAATTGCCATAATGAGGTACCTTTACCAAGCTAGGAAACTAATAGCACAATCCTGGCTTTCCACCTCGCCTCCAACTTTGGAAGAATGGCTTAGGACAATGGACAAACTGGTGTGGACAGAAAAGACAGTCTACACCAGGAGGAGTAGCTATGGTAAATTCATAAAGATCTGGAGACCCTGGTTACACTGGCTGGGCATAGCCCCCTGACTTGAATTTAATCCAAAAAGGGCTTAAGGCATTAGATTATCCAGTAGCATAGTGGGGAAGTGAAAGTGTACCAGGGAAGGCCAAGCAGCTGGCATGAGGATAACACAGTGATTCGGTCATGCACCCATTCGCTAAAGATTATTACTAGGGATAGGTGGGAGGGGGTTGCTCCAGGGGGGTGGGGGGGGGAGAAAGTGTTCTAAAAGCATGGGGCAGGATCTACTGTTTAATGCCTTAATATCTGCTGATTGTAAAACATCTTTGTGTAAGTGGATTCATCATTGTCTGTAATTTGATGTGTAAATACCGTATTTATTGGCGTATAACACGCACCGGCGTATAACACGCAATTTAGGAGGGAATTTTAAGGAAAAAAAACTTTTAGGAGGGAAGTTGAAGGGAATAAATGCCCATCATTGCAGCCTTCTCAGTGTAGCCTTGACCCAGTGCAGCCTTGCCCCAATGCAGCCATGCCCCAGTGCAGCCTTGTCAGTGCAGCCTTCCCCAGTGTTCATTGCAGCCTTATCCCAGTGCAGCCTTGCTCCAGTGCAGCCTTGCCCCAGTGCAGCCTTGCAGCTCGCAGTTTGGTCTCCTGCGATCCCGAGCTTCAAAATCGCCGACCGCGATTCGAAAATGGTGCCGCCGGCGCCAAAATACACAGAGCCGGTCCTCGGCTCTTCTCGGCGGCTCTCGTTCACTTTCGGCTCCACTTGTAGTCCCGCCCGGGATGGGCATGATTGTGAGCGGAGCTATCCGAACCTAGCCGAGTACACTCGGCTAGGTTCGGGCGGCGCTCGAGTGAAGCCGAAAGTGGCCGAGAAGAGACGAGGACCGGCTCTGTGTATTTTTCGGCGCCGGCGGCGCCATTTACAAATCACGGTCGGCGATTTTGAACATCTGTCAGCTCAGGATCGCAGGGGATCGGCGTATAACACGCACCTGCGATTTTCCCCTGATTTCAAGGGGAAAAAAGTGCGTGTTATACGCCGATAAATACGGTACATGCTTTTTTTTAAAGAAGAGAAAATTAAGAAAGAATAAGAAAGTAAAAAAAAAAAAAGTAAAAAAAAGGAAGGAAAAGAGAAGAGAAAAAAAAAAGAAAAAAAGACTGCTGCTGATGCTGAGTGCCAGGCTCCACCTCCATGCTGACACAATCCTCCTCTTCCTCCTCCTCCTCGTCCTCTTCCTGTGTGATCGGCGGGCATGCAGGAACACAATCTGGATAAAGGGGGCCTTGAGAGCTAAGGAAGTCCTCCTCTTCCTGCCTCTGTTCTGCCTCAAGTGCCCTGTCCATTATTCCACGCAGCGTGTGCTCCAACAGGTAGACAAAGGGGACAGTGTCACTGATGCCTGCACTGTCACTGCTCACCATCCTCGTGGCCTCTTCAAATGGTGACAGGACAGTGCATGCATCCCAGATCATGGCCCACTGGTGTGGGGAAAAAAAACAAAGCTCCCCTGACCCTGTCCTGCTGCCACAGGTACTCATTGATGGCCCTCTGCTGCGTGTGCAGCCTCTGCAGCATGGCCAACGTTGAGTTCCACCTGGTGGGCATGTGAAATATTAGGCGGTTCTTGGGCAGGTTAAATTCCTTTTGGAGGTCTGCCAGCCGAGCACTGGCATTATATGACTGGCGGAAATGCACACAGACTTTCCTGGCCTGCCTCAGGACACACTGTAAGCCCAGGTACCTGCCCAAGAACCGCTGCACCACCAAGTTAAGGATGTGAGCCAAACAGGGCACATGGGTCAGTTGTCCCTGTCGGAGGGCGGAGAGGAGGTTGGTGCCATTGTCGCAAACCACCATTCCTGGCTTAATTTGGCATGGCGTCAACCACCTCTGAACCTGCCCCTGCAGAGCTGACAGAATCTCTGCCGCAGTGTGGCTCCTGTCCCCCAAGCACACCAGCTCAAGCACCGCATGGCATCTTTTGGCCTGAGTACTTGCGTAGCCTCTTGAACACCTACGGAGCACCGCTGGTTCCGAGGACAAAGCACAGGAAGAGGCCATGGAGGAAGAAGAAGAGGAGGGGGTCAAGGAGAGAGGTGTGTCAGAATCACCAGTAGTGGCATTTTGGAGGCTTGGTGGCGGAACAACCTCCAACACTACTGCACCTTGTCCTGCATCCTTCCCAGCTGCCAGCAGAGTCACCCAATGCGCCATGAGACTTAGGTAACGTCCCTGTCCATGCCTGCTGGACCATGAATCAGCGGTAATATGCACCTTAACGCTGACTGCCCTGTCCAGCGAGGCCAAGACATTGCCTTCCACATGCCGGTAGAGAGCCGGAATCGCCTTCCGTGAGAAATAGTGGCGTTTGGGAACCTGCCACTAAGGAACTGCACATTCCACAAACTCACGGAAGGGGGCAGAGTCTACCAACTGAAAAGGTAGCAGTTGAAGTGCTAGCATTTTTGCCAAGCTAGCATTCAACCGGTGGGCATGTGGATGGCTGGGAGCAAACTTCTTTCGGTGGTGCAGCAGCTGGGGCAGCTGCCTGTTACAATCTGACGACGGTGTAACGATAGCAGATTGCCTGCAAGTACTGGGCTGTGACACACCTAATTCTACACCTTCATTCCTCCCAGTGCAGGTCTCAGAGAGGACTGAAGGTATAGTGGGGTTGGAGATCCCAGCTGATGAGGAGCAAGGAGAGGTCCTCTTTGTTCTTTGGTGTGGGTCTTTTAGGTACGATTGCTAACGAACTGCATGGCAGGTCAACATATGTCTGGTCAAGCATGTGGCACCCAAGCGGGAGATGTTTTGGCCACGCGAGATACGCTTGAGACATATGTTGCAAATAGCAGTGGTGCGATCTGATGCACTCGTCTCAAAAAAGGCCCACACCAAAGAACTTTTTGGAATAACGCGCAGAGACAGTAGCGCCCTGCTCATGCGGAGCTCTGCGGTGTGATGCAGTCAGTGTGCTACCCTTAGGCTGGCCCCTGGAGGGCATCCTGCCTCGTTGGTGATGTGCCTCCTCCTCCTCCCTCCTATCAGGCACCCACGTTGAGTCAGTGACCTCATCATCCCCTCCCTCCTCATCACTGGAGCAAAGCTGGCAGTATGCTGCAGCAGGAGGAACATGACTGCCAGATTGCTGTCCTTCTTGGGCACCCCCTCTGTCTGGGCTCACGTTACTGCCTTCCTCTAGCTGAGTACCATCATCGGAGCTTTCAAAACGCTGGGCATCCTCCTGGAGCATGTACCCAACACTGTGGTCAAACAGTTCTGGGGACTCCTCAGGAGGACATGGTGGGGCTAGGGAAGGAGTCACTGATGCCATTGAGCCGAGGGAAGAGGCTGCGTTGGCAGCTGCTTTGCCAGACAAAGTACCCTGAGCCTGGGTGAGAGAGGATGAGGAGGATGAGAACGGCTTGGTCATCCACTCGACCAAGTCTTCCGCATGCTCAACACGGCCAGCTGCCGAAAAAAAGGCCAAGCGTGTCCCATGGCCACGTGCTGATGAGGATGCACCGTGTCCATGACCAGCACTGTTGCCTCTAGACACAGAGCCTGCTTGCCCTCTTTTATTGGCTTGTGACTGTCTGCCTCTCTTTGTTGGCCTTCTAGACATACTATTGGCCTGCAGTGAGATGTAGCTGGACAAAACTGGGATGTATATATCTACCGATTATACTGCAGCTAGCAGAATCAACTTCCTGCCTGTGGTATTATTAGTATGAGTGTGGGGCGTGTACTAAACCCCTTGAGCCATAATTGGCCAAAGCCTCCTTGGCTGAGCCTACACAAGCACCTGGCTTCAGGTAGCTATACTGTAGGTGCAACTGTGCAGGGTACACAGTATAGTAACTGGAAATACGTCAAGAGCCTACACAAGCACCTGGCTTCAGGTAGCTTTACTGTAGGTGCAACTGTGCAGAGTACACAGTACAGTAACTGGAAATACATCAAGAGCCTACACAAGCACCTGGCTTCAGGTAGCTATACTGTAGGTGCAACTGTGCAGGGTACACAGTACAGTAACTGGAAATATGTCAAGAGCCCACACAAGCACCTGGCTGCAGGTAGCTATACTGTAGGTGCAACTGTGCAGGGTACACAGTACAGTAACTCGAAATACTTCAAGAGCCCACACAAGCACCTGGCTGCAGGTAGCTATACTGTAGGTGCAACTGTGCAGGGTACACAGTACATTAACTGGAAATACGTCAAGAGTAGGGATGAGCCGAACACCCCCGGTTCGGTTCGCACCAGAACCTGCGAACGGACCGAAAATTCGCACGAACGTTAGAACCCCATTGACGTCTGTGGGACTCGAACGTTCAAAATCAAAAGTGCTCATTTTAAAGGCTAATTTGCATGGTATTGTCCTAAAAAGGGTTTGGGGACCCGGGTCCTGCCCCAGGGGACATGTATCAATGCAAAAAAAACGTTTAAAAACGGCCGTTTTTTCGGGAGAAGTCATTTTAATGATGCTTAAAGTGAAAAAAAAGTGAAATATTCCTTTAAATATCGTACCTGGGGGGTGTCTATAGTATGCCTGTAAAGTGGCGCGTGTTTCCCGTGCTTAGAACAGTCCCTGCACAAAATGTCATTTTTAAAGGAAAAAAAGTAATTTAAAACTGCTTGCGGGTTTAATGCAATGTCGGGTCCTGGCAATATGGATGAAAATCAGTGAGACAAATGGCATGGGTACCCCCCAGTCCATTACCAGGCCCTTTTGGTCTTGTATGGATATTAAGGGGAACCCCGCACCCAAATTAAAAAAAGGAAAGGCGTGGGGCCCCCAGGCCCTATATACTCTGAACAGCAGTATACAGGCGGTGCAAAGAAGACAAGGACTGTAGGTTTGTTGTTAAGTAGAATATGTTTGTAATTTTGAACTGGTACATTTTTAAAGTGTAGCTCCAGCCGAAAAATCTATTTTTAAGCTTTTTGGAAAACATAGGGAAGGGTTATCACCCCTGTGACATTTGTTTTGTTGTCTGTGCTCCTCTTCAGAAGATTTCACCTCACTTTCTGTCACAATGACAAATGTTTTTAGAAAATTTGGGGTTTTTAGTGAAATAAGGATTGGTGATAAAGCATCCGTGGAAAGGAGACACATTTTTCCCATATTAACTCTTACAGGAGAGAATTTCCTAGGGGTAGATTTCATCTCACTTCCTGTTGTCTCATTCTGTTTGCAAGTAGGAGTCGTTTGTAAGTTGGATGTTTGAAAGTAGGGGCCTGCCCTGTATACTTTGCAGAAATTGGGGCCTTAAGTGTTGGTGTTGCCACAACACTGTAAGCCCTCAAAGGGCCCTGCTGTGAAATATTAGTAATTACATGCCCCTGTTGAACAGAGGCAGAAAAATGGGGCCTTTGGTGATGGTGGGGGTGCTGGTGCCACAACACTGTAAGTCCTCACAGTTACTCTTAGTGGGCACTGGAACGGGCCCTGCTGTGAAATATTAGATCACGAATTGTAATTACACGCACCTGTTGAACAGGGGCAGAAAAATTGGGCCTTTGGTGGTGGTGGTGGTGCTGGTGCCACAACACTGTAAGTCCTCACAGTTACTCTTAGTGGGCACTGGAACCAGTCCTGCTGTGAAATATTAGATCAAGAATTGTAATTACATGTCCCTGTTGAACAGGGAGAGAAAAATTGGGCCTTAGGCACTGGTGCTGGTGCCACAACACTGCAACCCCTCACAGATACTCTAGTTGGAGCGCAGGAACGAGCCCTGCTGCAAAGAATTGGATCAAAAATTGTAATTACACGCCCCTGTCAAACAGGGGCTGAAAAATTGGTACTTAGCCACTGGTGGCGGTACCCAGAAACAAAAATATTCTTACAAGCTATCAGCATGATCATTGAGGAGAAAGAGGATAGTCACTCAGCATAACAGGATAGTCACTCAGCATCAGCATAGGCAGTCTTGAAGGGATCTGACATTTCAAAAAAAATGTATTCGGTTGCATCAGCATCAGGTGCTTGGTATCTGGTGGAGATCCAAGACTGATTCATTTTTATGAAGGTCAGTCGATCGACCGAGTCGGTGGACAGGCGCACCCTGTGATCGGTTACAAAGCCTCCAGCAGCACTGAATGTGCATTCCAAAAGAGCGCTGGATGCAGGACCGGCCAGTAGCTCAATTGCATACTGTGCAAGCTCTGGCCAGTGATCCATCCTCAAGAACCAGTAACCCAGAGGATTTTCGGTGGGAAAGGTGTCCAAGTCAGATCTTGCCCCTAGATATTCCTGCACCATGTAAAACAGACGCTGGCGATGGTTGCTGGAACTGATCATACCTTGCGGCTGCGGACTAAAAAATTGTCTGAACGGCCACCTTCTCCACCGCTCCTTCTTTGACTGACCGAAGCCTCGGCAACACGTTGTCCAGGAACAGGAGTTTGTAACCTCCCAGTCTCTGGGATCGCGTTGCACAGACCTTTCTGCAAGGCCTCCTGAAGATGTTTCATCCTCTGCTCCCTCTGGGATGGCAAGATAAGGTCTGCAACCTTACTCTTGTAACGTGGATCAAAGAGGGTTGCCAGCCAGTAATGTTCCCTCTCCTTGATACCACGAATACGAGGATCCTTCCTCAGGCTTTACAGGATCAGGGAGGTCATGCAGCGTAGGTTTGCTGAGGCATTCGGTCCGGAGTCCTCTGGGTCACTAAGGACGACATGATCCGCAGCCACCTCCTCCCAGCCACGTACAAGTCCATGGGTTTCTTGGGACTGTAAATGATCCCTTAAAGACTGCTGCTATCTACCAGTGTTAACATCAGAAGGGCATACCTGAACCTCCAGCTCCCGTCGGGGATCAAGGGTTCCAGAGCCGTCCTTGCCTTGGACATTGCCAAGGCATTTGACAGCCTGGAATGGGGGTATCTCTGGTGGGTGCTGGAGAGGTTTGGGTTTGGCCCAAAATTCATTAAGTGGGTGAAAACCCTATACTTCCACCCAAGAGCTAGACTTAAGATCAACAACGAATATACGGAGTGATTATTTCTTGAGAGAGGGACGAGGCAGGGGTGCCTACTCTCACCACTGTTATTCACTTTAGCAATGGAGACACTGGCAGAGGTAATAAGAAGTTCCCCCGGAATGCCACAACTATTGTATGTGCTTCATAACTCCCCAGTCTGGATCGGGAAGAACTGGTTTTTAAAAATAAACACCTTATTTAGAGAATTAATATGGAAGAAAGGGCTGGCAAGGTTTAGATTACAAACGCTACAGAGACCTGTCAGGGAAGGGGGAATGGCAATACCTCATCCATATAGCTATTACTTGGCGGCTCAATTACAACACTTAGGAGGCTGTGAATCCCAAGGTATGTTGAATACTAACGGGAAACTTATGTTGCAGGATAACCCACATAATTCTCTGGCGGAAGCGCTAGAGGCCGGGTTTCAGGATGGGCCCCCAACATATAAATTAGTTACTAAAGTTTGGCAGTCTGCTAAGAGGATCATGGGTTATGGGGGACTTACCGAATTCTCACCCATATGGCATAATAAAGGCTTGAACGAGCTGCTAACATTGGAAAAAAACTTGATATGGGTGCGTCACGGAATATGCAGGCTGGCACAGCTATATGAAGCCAACGCTTTGAAATCTTTTGTTGAGTTGAGGCGAGAATACGGTATCCCAAATAAAACATTCTACACTTACCTTCAGATTAGGCACACCCTTGACACTCAATTCAGAAATCGCCCATTGGAATGGTGCAATGCACCACTCCTTAATAAAATCACTAGAACAAATACCACCAAGGGTTTGATAGCAATGTCATACGGACAAATCTCTGAAAGGCTGTTGGCTCTACAAACGACTCTGCGTGTCAGGGAGAGATGGGAGGAGGACGTGGGTGAGATCACTGATAGCCAGTGGAAAAGAATTTTGGAGGCTGGTCCGCTGGTGTCCGTCTCTCCGTTGCAGCAGGCCTCACATCTCTTTCTGTTACACAGAGTCTATTACTCCCCTAAGAGACTATTTAGGTTCGGCCGTAGAATGGACGACAAATGCCCTAGATGCCTGGAGACAGGAGATCTAATACAGATGGTGTGGAGATGCCCAAAATTGGCAAGATACTGGTCAGGGATAGTTAAGACTAAAGAAACTAGGTTTAACATTAAACTGAAACAGGAGGTCAGGGTTTGTATCCTTGGTCTGATAGGTGAAAACACGGGGTGTAATAATATGAAAATTGCCATAACGAGGTGCCTTTACCAAGCTAGGAAAGTAATAGCACAATCCTGGCTTTCCACCTCGCCTCCAACTTTGGAAGAATGGCTTAGGACAATGGACAAACTGGTGTGGACAGAAAAGACAGTCTACACCAGGAGGAGTAGCTATGGTAAATTCATAAAGATCTGGAGACCCTGGTTACACTGGCTGGGCATAGCCCCCTGACTTGAATTTAATCCAAAAAGGGCTTAAGGCATTAGATTATCCAGTAGCATAGTGGGGAAGTGAAAGTGTACCAGGGAAGATAGGCCAAGCAGCTGGCATGAGGATAACACAGTGATTCGGTCATGCACCCATTCGCTAAAGATTATTACTAGGGATAGGTGGGAGGGGGTTGCTCCAGGGGGGTGGGGTGGGAAGAGAGGGTTCTAAAAGCATGGGGCAGGATCTACTGTTTAATGCCTTAATATCTGCTGATTGTAAAGCATCTTTGTGTAAGTGGATTCATCATTGTCTGTAATTTGATGTGTAAATACCGTATTTATCGGCGTATAACACGCACCGGCGTATAACACGCAATTTAGGAGGGAATTTTAAGGAAAAAAAACTTTTAGGAGGGAAGTTGAAGGGAATAAATGCCCATCATTGCAGCCTTCTCAGTGCAGCCTTGCCCCAGTGCAGCCTTGCCCCAGTGCAGCCATGCCCCAGTGCAGTCTTGTCAGTGCAGCCTTGTCAGTGCAGCCTTCCCCAGTGTCCATTGCAGCCTTATCCCAGTGCAGCCTTGCCCCAGTGCAGCCTTGCCCCAGTGCAGCCTTGCAGCTCGCAGTTTGGTCCCCTGCGATCCTGAGCTTCAAAATCGCCGACCGCGATTTGAAAATGGTGCCGCCGGCGCCGAAATACACAGAGCCGGTCCTCGGCTCTTCTCGGCGGCTCTTGTTCACTTTCGGCTCCACTCGTAGTCCCGCCCGGGATGGGCATGACTGTGAGCGGAGCTATCCGAACCTAGCCGAGTACACTCGGCTAGGTTCGGGCGGCGCTCGAGTGAAGCCGAAAGTGGCCGAGAAGAGCCGAGGACCGGCTTTGTGTATTTTTCGGCGCCGGAGGCGCCATTTTTAAATCACAGTCGGCGATTTTGAACATCTGTCAGCTCAGGATCGCAGGGGATCGGCGTATAACACGCACCCGCGATTTTCCCCTGATTTCAAGGGGAAAAAAGTGCGTGTTATACGCCGATAAATACGGTACATGCTTTTTTTTTAAAGAAGAGAAAATTAATAAAGAATAAGAAAGTAAAAAAAAAAAAAAAGGAAAAAAAAGGAAGGAAAAGAGAAGAGAAAAAAAAAAGAAAAAAAGACTGCTGCTGATGATGCTGAGTGCCAGGCTCCACCTCCATGCTGACACAATCCTCCTCGTCCTCTTCCTGTGTGATCGGCGGGCACGCAGGAACACAATCTGGATAAAGGGGGCCTTGAGAGCTAAGGAAGTCCTCCTCTTCCTGCCTCTGTTCTGCCTCAAGTGCCCTGTCCATTATTCCACGCAGCGTGTGCTCCAACAGGTAGACAAAGGGGACAGTGTCACTGATGCCTGCACTGTCACTGCTCACCATCCTCGTGGCCTCTTCAAATGGTGACAGGACAGTGCATGCATCCCAGATCATGGCCCACTGGTGTGGGGAAAAAAAACAAGCTCCCCTGACCCTGTCCTGGTGCTACAGGTACTCATTGATGGCCCTCTGCTGCGTGTGCAGCCTCTGCAGCATGGCCAACGTTGAGTTCCACCTGGTGGGCATGTGAAATATTAGGCGGTTCTTGGGCAGGTTAAATTCCTGGCATTATATGACTGGCGGAAATGCACACAGACTTTCCTGGCCTGCCTCAGGACATACTGTAAGCCCAGGTACCTGCCCAAGAACCGCTGCACCACCAAGTTAAGGATGTGAGCCAAACAGGGCACATGGGTCAGTTGTCCCTGTCGGAGAGCGGAGAGGAGGTTGGTGCCATTGTCGCAAACCACCATTCCTGGCTTAATTTGGCATGGCGTCAACCACCTCTGAACCTGCCCCTGCAGAGCTGACAGAATCTCTGCCGCAGTGTGGCTCCTGTCCCCCAAGCACACCAGCTCAAGCACCGCATGGCATCTTTTGGCCTGAGTACTTGCGTAGCCTCTTGAACACCTACGGAGCACCGCTGGTTCCGAGGACAAAGCACAGGAAGAGGCCATGGAGGAAGAAGAAGAGGAGGGGGTCGAGGAGAGAGGTGTGTCAGAATCACCAGTAGTGGCATTTTGGAGGCTTGGTGGCGGAACAACCTCCAACACTACTGCACCTTGTCCTGCATCCTTCCCAGCTGCCAGCAGAGTCACCCAATGCGCCATGAGACTTAGGTAACGTCCCTGTCCATGCCTGCTGGACCATGAATCAGCGGTAATATGTACCTTAACGCTGACTGCCCTGTCCAGCGAGGCCAAGACATTGCCTTCCACATGCCGGTAGAGAGCCGGAATCGCCGGAATCGCCTTCCGTGAGAAATAGTGGCGTTTGGGAACCTGCCACTAAGGAACTGCCCATTCCACAAACTCACAGAAGGGGGCAGAGTCTACCAACTGAAAAGGTAGCAGTTGAAGTGCTAGCATTTTTGCCAAGCTAGCATTCAACCGGTGGGCATGTGGATGGCTGGGAGCAAACTTCTTTCGGCGGTGCAGCAGCTGGGGCAGCTGCCTGTTACAATCTGACGACGGTGTAACGATAGCAGATTGCCTGCAAGTACTGGGCTGTGACACACCTAATTCTACACCTTCATTCCTCCCAGTGCAGGTCTCAGAGAGGACTGAAGGTATAGTGGGGTTGGAGATCCCAGCTGATGAGGAGCAAGGAGAGGTCCTCTTTGTTCTTTGGTGTGGGTCTTTTAGGTACGATTGCTAACGAACTGCATGGCAGGTCAACATATGTCTGGTCAAGCATGTGGCACCCAAGCGGGAGATGTTTTGGCCACGCGAGATACGCTTGAGACATATGTTGCAAATAGCAGTGGTGCGATCTGATGCACTCGTCTCAAAAAAGGCCCACACCAAAGAACTTTTTGGAATAACGCGCAGAGACAGTAGCGCCCTGCTCATGCGGAGCTCTGCGGTGTGATGCAGTCAGTGTGCTACCCTTAGGCTGGCCCCTGGGGGGCATCCTGCCTCGTTGGTGATGTGCCTCCTCCTCCTCCCTCCTATCAGGCACCCACGTTGAGTCAGTGACCTCATCATCCCCTCCCTCCTCATCACTGGAGCAAAGCTGGCAGTATGCTGCAGCAGGAGGAACATGACTGCCAGATTGCTGTCCTTCTTGGGCACCCCCTCTGTCTGGGCTCACGTTACTGCCTTCCTCTAGCTGAGTACCATCATCGGAGCTTTCAAAACGCTGGGCATCCTCCTGGAGCATGTACCCAACACTGTGGTCAAACAGTTCTGGGGACTCCTCAGGAGGACATGGTGGGGCTAGGGAAGGAGTCACTGATGCCATTGAGCCGAGGGAAGAGGCTGCGTTGGCAGCTGCTTTGCCAGACAAAGTACCCTGAGCCTGGGTGAGAGAGGATGAGGAGGATGAGAACGGCTTGGTCATCCACTCGACCAAGTCTTCCGCATGCTCAACACGGCCAGCTGCCGAAAAAAAGGCCAAGCGTGTCCCATGGCCAGCACTGTTGCCTCTAGACACAGAGCCTGCTTGCCCTCTTTTATTGGCTTGTGACTGTCTGCCTCTCTTTGTTGGCCTTCTAGACATACTATTGGCCTGCAGTGAGATGTAGCTGGACAAAACTGGGATGTATATATCTACCGATTATACTGCAGCTAGCAGAATCAACTTCCTGCCTGTGGTATTATTAGTATGAGTGTGGGGCGTGTACTAAACCCCTTGAGCCATAATTGGCCAAAGCCTCCTTGGCTGAGCCTACACAAGCACCTGGCTTCAGGTAGCTATACTGTAGGTGCAACTGTGCAGGGTACACAGTATAGTAACTGGAAATACGTCAAGAGCCTACACAAGCACCTGGCTTCAGGTAGCTATACTGTAGGTGCAACTGTGCAGAGTACACAGTACAGTAACTGGAAATACATCAAGAGCCTACACAAGCACCTGGCTTCAGGTAGCTATACTGTAGGTGCAACTGTGCAGGGTACACAGTACAGTAACTGGAAATATGTCAAGAGCCCACACAAGCACCTGGCTGCAGGTAGCTATACTGTAGGTGCAACTGTGCAGGGTACACAGTACAGTAACTCGAAATACTTCAAGAGCCCACACAAGCACCTGGCTTCAGGTAGCTATACTGTAGGTGCAACTGTGCAGGGTACACAGTACATTAACTGGAAATACGTCAAGAGTAGGGATGAGCCGAACACCCCCGGTTCGGTTCGCACCAGAACCTGCGAACGGACCGAAAATTCGCACCCCATTGACGTCTGTGGGACTCGAACGTTCAAAATCAAAAGTGCTCATTTTAAAGGCTAATTTGCATGGTATTGTCCTAAAAAGGGTTTGGGGACCCGGGTCCTGCCCCAGGGGACATGTATCAATGCAAAAAAAACGTTTAAAAACGGCCGTTTTTTCGGGAGAAGTCATTTTAATGATGCTTAAAGTGAAAAAAAAGTGAAATATTCCTTTAAATATCGTACCTGGGGGGTGTCTATAGTATGCCTGTAAAGTGGCGCGTGTTTTCCGTGCTTAGAACAGTCCCTGCATAAAATGTCATTTTTAAAGGAACAAAAGTAATTTAAAACTGCTTGCGGGTTTAATGCAATGTGGGGTCCTGGCAATATGGATGAAAATCAGTGAGACAAATGGCATGGGTACCCCCCAGTCCATTACCAGGCCCTTTTGGTCTTGTATGGATATTAAGGGGAACCCCGCACCCAAATTAAAAAAAGGAAAGGTGTGGGGCCAACAGGCCCTATATACTCTGAACAGCAGTAAACAGGCGGTGCAAACAAGAGAGGGACTGTAGGTTTGTTGTTAAGTAGAATCTGTTTGTAATTTTGAACGGGTACATTTTTAACGTGTTTAGCTCCAGCCAAAAAATCTTTTTTAAGCTTTTTGGAAAACATAGGGAAGGGTTATCACCCCTGTGACATTTGTTTTGCTGTCTGTGCTCCTCTTCAGAAGATTTCACCTCACTTTTTGTCCCAATGACAAATGTTTTTTGAAAATTTGGGTTTTTTTGTGAAACAAGGATTGGTGATAAAGCATCAGTGGAAAGGAGAAATGTTTTTCCCATATTAACTCTTACAGGAGAGAATTTCCCTTCCTAGGGGTAGATTTCATCTCACTTCCTGTTGTCTCCTTCCGTTTGCAAGGAGTCATTTCTAAGTTGGATGTTTGAAAGTAGGGGCCTGCCCTATATACTCTGCAGAAATTGGGGCCTTAGGTGTTGTTGTGGCCACAACACTGTAAGCCCTCACAGGGCCCTGCTGTGAAAAATTAGATCAAGAATTGTAATTACATGCCCCTGTTGAACAGGGGCAGAAAAATTGGGCCTTTGGTGGTGGTGGTGCTGGTGCCACAACACTGTAAGTCCTCACTCGCTCTTGGTGGGCACAGAAACAGGCCCTGCTGTGAAATATTAGATCAAGAATTGTAATTATGTAATTACATGCCCCTGTTGAACAAGGGCAGAAAAATTGGGTCTTTGGTGGTGGTGCTGGTGCCACAACATTGTAAGTCCTCACTCACTCTTGGTGGGCGCAGAAATGGGCCCTGCTGTGAAATATTAGATCAAGAATTGTAATTACATGCCCCTGTTGAACAGGGGCTGAAAAATCGGGCCTTTGGTGGTGGTGCTGGTGCTGGTGCCAAAACACTGCAAGTCCTCACTCGCTCTTGGTGGGCACAGAAACGGGCCCTGCTGTGAAATATTAGATCAAGAATTGTAATTACATGCCCCTGTTAAACAGGGGCTGAAAAATGAGGCCTTAGGCACTGGTGCTGGTGCCACAACACTGCAACCCCTCACAGATACTCTAGTTCGAACGCAGGAACGAGCCCTGCTGCAAAGTATTGCATCAAAAATTGTAATTACACGCCCCTGTTAAACATGGGCTGAAAAATTGGGCCTTAGGCACTGGTGACAGCGCCCAGAACCAAAAATGTTCTTACAAGCTATCAGCATGATCATTGAGGAGGAAGAGGATAATTACTCAGGATAGTCACTCAGCATCAGCATACGCAGTCTTTGAAGGGATCTGAGATTTAAAAAAAAATTATTCGGTTACATCAGCATCAGGTGCTTGGTAGCTGGGGGTGATCCAAGACTGATTCATTTTTATGAAGGTCAGTCGATCGACCGAGTCGGTGGACAGACGCACCCTGTGATCGGTTACAAAGCCTCCAGCAGCACTGAATGTGCGTTCCGAAAGAACGATGGATGCAGGACAGGTCAGTAGCTCAATTGCATACTGTGCAAGCTCTGGCCAGTGATCCATCCTCAAGACCCAGTAACCCAGAGGATTTTCGGTGGGAAAGGTGTCCAAGTCAGATCTTGCCCCTAGGTATTCCTGCATCATGTAAAACACGCTGGCGATGGTTGCTGGAACCGATCATACCTTGGGGCTGCGGACTAAAAAATTGTCTGAACGCATCGGTCAGATGGCCACCTTCTCCACCGCTCCTTCTTTGACTGACCGAAGCCTCAGCAACACGTTGTCCAGAAACAGGAGTTTGTAACCTCCCAGTCTCTGGGAACGCATTGCAAAAACCTTTCTGCAAGGCCTCCCGAGGATGTTTCATCCTCTGCTCCCTCTGCGACGGCAAGATAAGGGCCGCAACCTTACCCTTGTAACGTGGATCAAGGAGGGTTGCCAGCCCGTATTGGTCCTTCTCCTTGATACAACGAATACGAGGATCCTTACGCAGGCTTTGCAGGATCAGGGAGGCCATGCAGCGTAGGTTTGCTGAGGCATTCGGTCCGGAGTCCTCTGGGTCACTAAGGATGACATGGTCCGCAGCCACCTCCTCCCAGCCACGTACATGTGTTTCTTGGGACTGATCCCTTAAAGACTGCTGCTGATGCTGAGTGCCAGGCTCCACCTCCATACTGACACAATCCTCCTCCTCCTCCTCTTCCTGTGTGATCGGCGGGCATGCAGGAACACTGTCTGGATAAAGGGGGCCTTGAGAGCTAAGGAAGTCCTCCTCTTCCTGCCTCTGTTCTGCCTCAAGTGCCCTGTCCATTATTCCACACAGCGTGTGCTCCAACAGGTGGACAAGGGGGACAGTGTCACTGATGCATGCACTGTCACTGCTCACCATCCTCATGGCCTCCTCAAATGGTGACAGGACAGTGCATGCATCCCTGATCATGGCCCACTGGCGTGGCGAAAAAAAACAAGCTCCCCTGACCCTGTCCTGGTGCCATAGTCGCACAGGTACTCATTGATGGCCCTCTGCTGCATGTGCAGCTGCTGCAGCATGGCCAACGTTGAGTTCCACCTGGTGGGCATGTCACAGATTAGGCGGTTCTTGGGCAGGTTAAACTCCTTTTGGAGGTCCGCCAGCCGAGCACTGGCATTATATGACCGGCAGAAATGCACACAGACTTTCCTGGCCTGCCTCAGGACATCCTGTAAGCCCGGGTACCTGCCCAAGAACCGCTGCACCACCAAGTTAAGGATGTGAGCCAAACAGGGCACATGGGTCATTTGTCCCTGTCGGAGGGCAGAGAGGAGGTTGGTACCATTGTGGCAAACCACCATTCCTGCCTTAAGTTGGCGTGGCGTCAACCACCTCTGAACCTGCCCCTGCAGAACTGACAGAACCTCTGCCCCAGTGTGGCTCCTGTCCCCCAAGCACACCAGCTCAAGCACCGCATGGCATCTTTTGGCCTGCGTACATGCGTAGCCCCTTGAACGCCTACGGAGCACTGCTGGTTCCGAGGACAAAGCACAGGAAGAGGCCATGGAGGAAGAAGAAGAGGAGGGGGTGGAGGAGAGAGGTGTGTCACAATCATTAGTAGTGGCATTTTGGAGGCGTGGTGGCGGAACAACCTCCATCACTACTGCACCTTGTCCTGCATCCTTCCCAGCTGCCAGCAGAGTCACCCAATGCGGCGTGAAACTTAGGTAACGTCCCTGTCCATGCCTGCTGGACCATGAGTCAGCGGTAATATGCACCTTACCGCTGACGGCCCTGTCCAGCGAGGCATGGACATTGCCTTCCACAGTAGAGAGCCGGAATCGCCTTCCGTGAGAAAAAGGCGTTTAGGTACCTGCCACTGAGGAACCGCACATTCCACAAACTCACGGAAGGGGCAGAGTCTACCAACTAAAAAGGCAGCAGTTGAAGTGCTAGCAATTTTGCCAAGCTAGCATTCAACCGCTGGGCATGTGGATGGCTGGGAGCAAACGTCTTTCGGCGGTGCACCAGCTGGGGCAGGGAAATTTGCCTGGTACAATCTGATGTCGGTGTACCGAAAGCAGATTGCTCACAAGTACTTGGCTGTGACACACCTAATTCCCCTCCCTTGGTGCCGACCCCCCAGGTACGTTTGCGTTACCGGAACCAGTGGGGCCCTTGGGCTGCATGATTGTCTAGCCACGATGCTAACCCTTTTGAGTGTATACTAAATATTGTATTGATAAACATTTCTGCTCACATGATGTTTTCTATATCTCCATATACAGAACCTTTTTACATATGTATTTTTTGAGCTCTTGTTCCCTGAAGAAGCCAATGTCTTGGCGAAACATGTAGGAAAACGAGCCCCCCCTCTCGACGGCCATCTCCACCTGGCCTACCTCAGCATATTCTGGGTCACATACAGTATACGTACTTATTTTAAGTGTTAATTGTTCTAAATGTAATTTTCTATCCATGTATTATGATTAATACATTTTGTAATTTTTCTTTTTTACAATCTTCTCTATCGTGTCCTTCTTTGTACCTTTTGACCCTAGCACCGTTATAATCCCCTGCCCACATACCCATTAGCTATTTGATTATTTTGGGGATGAGGTGCTGCATCCTATGGTACCATCTAGCCACCCTTATTCTGTTTGAGTATTTAAAGCTTTAATGCTTATTGTTCTCCAGGCTAGTTTTGGTCCCTTACATATATATCCGAGTACTCCTATATTCTCTCTCTTACCACCCATTGCCTTCTTAATATTTATTCTCCCTTTTTGATCTATCTAGTCATCCGTATCTCTTCTACGGTTACCCTGTTTCTAATGCGATAAACTACTGTGATAATCTCACATTTTTTTTGTTTGTGTACAGTTCCAGTGCTGTTCGGGGATCCTCCAAGTGTAGCCATGGCAGACTTCTGTGGAGAGGCCTGGGAGGGCCTCATGACGAGCATCCAGGCTTCTCAAAACGCCTCTACTATAACTGACGCTGAACTGGACAGGGCATTCATTAGACTACAACGTCTCTTGGAAAAGAAAGTCAGAATTTACTGGCACAAAATCTACTTTGAAAAATATGCTGAACATAAGATAATCACTTGGGGATTAAGAATACAATTATTCCCCAACATCAAAAAAATCAATGATACATTGAGGGCATCTTGGGAGAGCATCCTTCTGTCATGCTCCCTCAACATGCTCTCCATGCTATGTAACGAATACACCACTGAGTTGGCACAACTGGATGTTGCGATCAATCGATGGTATACAGATCATGCACAAGGGTTGTCTTCCCCCAGGTATAGCAAACGGGATAAAACCCTGCGGGCTCACCTGGAGGAATACACACTCACAACAATCAATGACAAAGAAAGCAAGTTTCTCAGAGATCTAGCGGCCCACGAAAATGGCTATGCCTACAACTGGGATAATTCCAAGGAAACCAAACCCAGAAACAAGCCCTTCACTTCCAATATACCCACCTCGAACAATCATGCCTCTAACACCTTATCTGCTTCTTTCTCATCTAGTACCTCCACCGTATATCAAGATCTGACACAGGAACAACTGGCCAAAAGAAGAAAAGGTGACCTATCGGCCACGTCCTCGGAATCACTACACCGCACGCTTGGACCCACTCCTCTTCCTCACTCATCCACAGGTCATTCTAAGACTGCTCACGTATCCACTCCCTTCACTAAAGCACAATCCAAGTCATCAGCGATACCAAAATCATCTATCACCAATGCACCTTCGATCACACCGGCACTTCCGCGCCCCCAAACGCACACTGCCACTCAGAGGGTAAGTGAACCCACCATCACTTCTATGTTCCCAGCTAACTCATTACCTGTGGACCCTAAACTCGCACCTATTTTTTTAGGACAGGGCCAGGACTCCCTCTCGAGTCCAACTCCCAACCCACACACACAAACTCTGGCAATCCACGAAGATCATCCACCCCTGACGTAATTAACTTATCATCTATTCCACTCAATATGGATCAGATCCATGTACTTCAACTCGGCCTTACATTCTGTCCATCTAACGACTTTGATAAATTTGCCCTTATCAAAGACGTCCACCTGTTTGCACGTAGACTGCTCTACAAAGTGATTTACGACAAATCTCCATCCAGCACTGTACCTCTTCAAGACACGAACCCCCCTCAACAAGTCCCCACTTTAGCGGAAATACAAGCACTTGAGGAGCTGATGTCACTTTGGGAGGAGGGCGACACTGACGGAGATGACCTCTTGGACCCTTATGATCCTGAGGCCGCCTCCCTCGGTGTCTCCTTCCCCCCTCCTGCCTCTTTTAAACCCAAATCTACTAACTTCCCGAACCTATCTACAAATCCCAATATTTGGGCCTTTGTACAACAGGTCACCAACACCATTGAAGGTTTAAACTTCAATTCTTCCTATCCCTCCAACCTTACCCCGGCCCACATTAAAGCCATTAAATCCCTTCAAAATCATCCTGAGCTGATCATCAAGCCAGCCGACAAGGGTGGCAACGTGGTGGTGATGGATGTGCCTTTTTACGAACAAATGTGTCTCGACATTTTAAACAATCGTGACTGGTACAGACCAATCTCAAAATCACTTATTGACTGCTATATATCCGAATACCAACAGCTGATATTCGGAGCCTATCAAAAGGGCACCATAGATTCCAACACATGGAAGTTTCTAAATGTTAGAGAACCCACAACTCCCACCTTCTATTCCCTCCTTAAACTACATAAATCCCTTGACCATCCCCCGGGCCGTCCGATCGTGTCCGGTCGACAATGTCTTACCGAATCTGCAAGTGCATTGGTCGACAAATACCTGGCACCCCATGTAGTCGCCCTGCCCTCATACATCAAGGATACTATCCATCTTCTTCGGATACTTGATGGTCAAACCTTACCAAACAACACATGGTTAGTAGCCCTAGATGTGGAAAGTTTGTATAACATCATTCCCCACAACAGAGGCATTTCAGTGATCAGCCAACTAATCCGGGAAAGAGGCCCCCAATATGACAGATATGGGGACTTCATCCTCGAATTACTGAGGTTTATTCTAACACGGAATTACTTTATGTTCGGCTCCTCCCACTTCCTCCAGGTACAGGGTGTGGCTATGGGGACCAAGTGTGCCCCTGCCTATGCCAACCTCTACCTGGGGGGGTGGGAGAGGGAACTATTTGATCCGGCCCATTCCAATCCTTACCTGTCCAGAGTTATATCCTGGTACAGGTATATAGACGACATATTGCTGTTCTGGTCAGGTACCAAAGAAGAACTCGTCTCGTTTGTCCAGTACCTCACCCTGAATACGTTCAATCTTAGGTTTACCATGGAGTGCAGCCAATCGCAGATCCATTTTTTGGACCTCCAGATTGGTGTGCAACCCAATGGCCAAATCTACACTGCCCTCTACCGTAAGCCCTCTTCGGGCAACACGATACTGCATGCCCATAGTGCCCACCCTGAGCCTCTCCTTAGAAGCATCCCGTTCAGCCAATACCTGAGGATAAAACGCAACTGTACCCGAGAGGAGGATTTCCTCAGGGCAGCGCAGGATCTGTACAACAGACTCATAGATAGAGGCTACAGCCACTCTCTGTTGAAAAAAGCCTTCAATAAGGCAAAGAAACTCAACAGAAAAGATCTGGTTTTCTCCGATAAACCTTTGGACCCCAAACAACCGATACGACTTATTACCCAATTTTCGAACCAACATACTCAAATCAAGGGTATTCTCAACCAATTCTGGCCCTTACTAAAATCAGATTCCACAATCGCCAAATACATAAAAACATACCCTGACATTACATATCGCCGATCCCCTTCACTCCGTGATCGACTTATCAATAGCCACCATGCGACTGACACTGCACATAGGCCCACTGCCACAGGCACATACCAATGTGGCAGGTGTGACATATGTGCATTCGTCACCAACTCTCAAGTGGTGAACCTGCCTAATGGAAATACCCATACCATTAGACACCGTGTCACCTGTGCCACCGTAGGTGTAGTTTATTTGGCTCAATGCCAGTGCGGCTCATACTACGTTGGCAAAACTAAGCGTCCATTCCAAATTCGCATCCGTGACCACATCAAACCATTATACAAAAACATTACTACCACTGCCATTAACAGACACATTGCTGCCCAGCACAATTTTGATCCCAATGTGATTTTGTTCTCAGCACTTGAACATGTCCCCTCACATGTTAGAGGTGGTAGCATTGACAACAAGTTACTACGACTCGAAACAAAATGGATCCACATACTCAATGCTACTAATTTTCCAGGACTCAATGAGTACATTAGTTTTAAACCCTTTCTTTAACATCCATTCCCCTACGAACTATATCCGCAATATACATTTCTCTCCTTCATGCCCACCCCCCAGTCAGCGTTGCTTGTAGTCTCCATCTGTTCCTTTCCCTCCGCCTGTCCCTCTGTCCCCCTGCCCCCTTCCTCCGCCTCTCCTCTCCCCTCTCCTGTTTTCCAGTCTTTCCTGTCCCTTCCCCTTGCCATGGCTCCACTTGCGGTTTCTTTTACAGCTCTTTTAAGGTATCTTATACCATTATGACATTGTTATTTGTTATTAATGTATTTCTTATTTTTTCAATCTTTTGTCAAAATTTTCAAATTATTTACACAATTCTTTGACCTATATGTCTTGTTGATGTAAGCTTATGTCATACATGTATTGTTTGCTTTTTTCCAATTTTTTATGTTTTACTGTGCAACTAGGACCCGGTGGTTCTCTATGCATGCTATGCACACTGTGGCTGGACTTTGTGTGCAGACACACAGGTACTTCCTGGCATCCCTATGGACCCCTGTGGACTGTCGGGTGAGTGGGGGTCCTGCTCCCCCACCCTGTGTCTCCGCCCACTCCCTATCATGCACTTGTCGTGCCCCACTGCCGGATCGCATCGGATCTCTGGTCTTTCGGTGCTACTGGGGGGCAAGCGGCCGTGACGCTGGCTTCCCTCTCGGGAGGTGCATCGCCAGCGCTGTTCGTGCCTGTACGGACGCCCAGGGCAGATCTCTGTCTGCCCAGGGTGTCCGCGTCGGACTCAGACTCTCTGGTCCCTCTGTTTCCATTGGCTGATGGGAGGGGGCGGCGCCTCGGTACCTCCCATTCCGTGGCGTCTCGCTCTCCCATTCGCCATACGGTCCGCCTGTTCTGAGCATGCGCACGCGTTGCATGATGGAACGTGTAGTTCCGTGGCACCGCATTGTGCGCAGGAGCGGATGCCCCTCACTTGCGTCCGCACACCTGATCAGCATCTGATCAGGTGTGGGGGGTATATCAGTAACCGGCCAGTCCCTCAGTTCCTTTGTTGGACGAGGGACGTGCCTGCATTCGCTCTACACACAGCAACAAGGTAATCTTTTTCCTTTATGGCATCCAGCCATTACTCTTCCCCCAGTGCACTACTTACTGTGCTCCTAAATATATTTTTTATAGGAGTCACCCTGGTACTTGCCATTTATTCTTTTGGTCAGCATCGATCTCTCTTGAGCAATACATTCTATGATATGGCGAATCAGGTAATGTGCTCCCTGTCTTTTCAGTAGTCCTGTTTTTGCTCAACGGAATCTATGTTGTCCTAATTTCTCTCCCCTACATCTACCCTCCTTAGGACGTATTGCAATTGCTGCCTTTTTCAAAAAAAAAACATTAAAAAACTTTCCAAGCCAAGCATTTTATGCATGTGACTGCACCAATATGAGACCACCATTTGGCAGCCTACTCTATTAAGTAAGTACCTCCTTGATGTTCTTTTTCCTGTTAGGTTTAGAGTGATCATTAGCATTACTCTTAAAGCAATTCATTCTTTGATTTAGGCCCCTCCGCAACTCACTGTCGATCTTGTTGCCGTTGCTGACTGCCTTGCTGTGTGTGTGCGTTTACTCACAGGCACTTTGTACCCACGTTACTCTGTCGTTTTTAAAGAAAAGCGTGAGTCTATACCTTTTTTGAAGATACATAGATACACTGATTTTTATATCCTTACAACTTATAGCTTTATGCAATTGTTGTGCTACTGTTCCATTTCTAATCCCTCGTATGTAAGTCCAACAACTACTCACATATTTTCAATACATTCCATTGCCAGGTCTACTGTATGCCCCCTGCAGGCACATTATACGGCGCGGCCTGCCTACTCCCCCGTGGTGACGCCTCCGTGTGGCGGCCCCTCCCTTGGTGCCGACCCCCCAGGTACGTTTGCGTTACCGGAACCAGTGGGGCCCTTGGGCTGCATGATTGTCTAGCCACGATGCTAACCCTTTTGAGTGTATACTAAATATTGTATTGATAAACATTTCTGCTCACATGATGTTTTCTATATCTCCATATACAGAACCTTTTTACATATGTATTTTTTGAGCTCTTGTTCCCTGAAGAAGCCAATGTCTTGGCGAAACATGTAGGAAAACGAGCCCCCCTCTCGACGGCCATCTCCACCTGGCCTACCTCAGCATATTCTGGGTCACATACAGTATACGTACTTATTTTAAATGTTAATTGTTCTAAATGTAATTTTCTATCCATGTATTATGATTAATACATTTTGTAATTTTTCTTTTTTACAATCTTCTCTATCGTGTCCTTCTTTGTACCTTTTGACCCTAGCACCGTTATAATCCCCTGCCCACATACCCATTAGCTATTTGATTATTTTGGGGATGAGGTGCTGCATCCTATGGTACCATCTAGCCACCCTTATTCCATCTAGATTTAGTTGTTATCAGTGTTTTCCATGAGTTTAGTGTTGCTAGAATCGGGAGAGAGAGGTCAGAGGATTTGGACTTTAGGTGCAAAGAAGCTAACAAATAATCATAGATGTTTCCTCCTGGTATATTAGTTTCAATAGAACACCAAAGAGGCTGTTGGAGATGGGGGAACCACCCTCTTAGTTGTGCTAGGATTGCAGCTAGATGGTATTCAGCAAATATTGGGAGACCAACCCCTCCTGCTGTTTTTGTTTTACGGAGTTTGGTTAGAGCGCTTCTGGCTTTTTTGCCATCCCATAAATATCTAGAAAGTATGGATTGTAAGGTATGAAAGTAGTGTCGTGGGACGGGGATGGGAACTGTACGAAATATATATAGTATTTGTGGCAGAATTTGCATTTTGAAGGCAGCCAGCCTGCCTGACCATGACAATGTGTGTTTGATTAGGGATTGGAGTCCTATTTGCAATGTACGTATTAACGGAAGGTAATTAGCGTGAAATAGTTGTGAGGGGTAGGCGGTTAGTTTAATCTCTAAGTAAGTTATTTCTTGTGAGTCCCACACATATGGGTATTTATTTTGCAAAATTGTTCTATCTGATGTTACTACTCCAATATGTAAGATTTGGTTTCGTTCACCTTGTAATACGATATCTTACCATAGTCATGTAAAAGTTGAGAGACGTGTTGTAGGGAAGACACCGGATTAGTTAACATGAGGATCACATCGTCAGCGAAGAGACTTATGACGTGTTTACGGTTATTGAAGATAAAACCTTGTATATTAGGGTTTTGTCTTATGCTGGCTGCGAGGGGCTCCATTAAGAGGTTGAAAATAAGAGGGGATAATGGACAGCCCTGGTGGGTGCCATTTGTGATCTTGGAAGGTTTAGATAGCATACCAGAGGTGTATACCCTGGCTGATGGTGAGGTATATAAAGATAGTATTGCAGACAATATGTGACCTGTAAAACCACATTTTTCCAAAGTGGTTGAGAGATATGTGCAATGCACTCTATCGAACGCCTTCTCTGCATCCAAAGCAAGAAGCAGAGAAGGCGTCCCATGCTTCCTGGCTGTATGAATCACATCTATTAGTCTTCTGGTAGCATCAGATGTTTGCCTACCTTTGGTAAATCCAGATTGATCTGGGTTGATTATAGTGGGGAGAATGTCAGTAAGCCTCATTGCTATCATTTTAGCATAAAGCTTTAGATCAGTATTCAATAAGGATATCGGTCTAAAGTTTTGAGGAACATCCAGTGTCTTCCCTGGTTTAGGCAACGTGACTATTAATGCTTCCAACATCTCAGGTGGAAAAGAAGACGAAGCAGCAGCAGCCTCAAATACTCTTAGAAGGTGCGGTCCTAAATAGTGTTTAAAAGTCTTATAATATTCCCCTGTGAAACCATCCGGTCCTGGAGATTTATTGATAGGAAGAGTGTCAATTACTGTCAATAATTCAGATAGTGAGAAAGGGAAATTCAAGGCTTGAAGTTGAGAAGCAGAGAGTTTAGGTAGATTAATACTTTCTAAGAATTCATTTATAGCTCTTTGTGATGGCTGGACAATATTACTGTCATGATTAAGGTTGTAAAGGGACCCGTAGTATTCGCTAAATGCATTAGCAATGCCTTGGGGGTCAAATACTTTTTGTTTGGAAGTAGGGCTAATGAGGAAAGGTATTTTAGTTTTGAAGCGTTGGCCTCGTAGTTTACGGGCCAGTGCTTTGCCAGCTTTGTTACTGGTCGAATAGAATAACATTTTTAGTCGTCGTTCCTTTTGCTTAAAGGAATGAAGTAATTCTAATCTGAGAGCGTGTCGCAGGTCTGTCAGTTTTTTCCTAACCTGGCTTGTAGAGTTTTTTTTATCTATATCTTCTAGAGCTAAAGAGTAAAGAGTATCAAGCCGCTGCTGCTTCTGGTTTTTAAGCTTTGTAGACAATTGAATAAATATGCCTCTAATGTATGCCTTGTGGGCATTCCAAAGCACATACGGATTATTTGTGGAAGAGGAATTGATCTGGAAGTAATCAGACAAATGTTTTTCTAGCGATTTCTTAGTGGTTGTTGTTTGTATTACGTGAGGGCTTGCGCACCATATGTATGCCCCATTAGTAGGATAATTATCTCCTAGCGTCAGGAGGATAGAAACGTAATCTGACCAAGTAATATTATTTATTTTAATATTAGTCACTTTGTGAAGCAACCATTTGTCCATTAAGACCAGATCGATCCTCGAATAAGTGCAATGCCTATGAGAGTAAAATGTGAAGTCCCGTTCATTAGCATGTTTACAGCGCCAGCTATCGAACAGATCATGCGATCTGAGGAAGAAATTCAAAGAAGGAGTTTTTTTTGAGTAAGTCGAGGTAGAGTCCATGCTGGGATCAGGAGTAATGTTAAAGTCTCCACAAATTATAAGGGAACCTTGTTGAATTCTTTTCAGTTTCTTCATCAATCTGTTCAGGAAATTAATTTGTTTGGTATTGGGAACATATACATTCACAAGAGTATAACGGGTAGAGTTGATATCACAGATAATAATAAGGTATCTGCCCGCTAGGGATGAGCCGAACACCCCCCTGTTCGGTTCGCACCAGAACATGCGAACAGGAAAAAAGTTCGTTCTAACACGCGAACACCGTTAAAGTCTATGGGACACGAACATGAGTAATCAAAAGTGCTAATTTTAAAGGCTTATATGCAAGTTATTGTCATTAAAAGTGTTTGGGGACCCGGGTCCTGCCCCAGGGGACATGGATCAATGCAAAAAAAAGTTTTAAAAACGGCCGTTTTTTCAGGAGCAGTGATTTTAATAATGCTTAAAGTCAAACAATAAAAGTGTAATATCCCTTTAAATTTCATACCTGGGGGGTGTCTATAGTATGCCTGTAAAGGGGCGCCTGTTTCCCGTGTTTAGAACAGTCTGACAGCAAAATGACATTTTGAAGGAAAAAACACATTTAAAACTACCCGCGGCTATTGCATTGCCGACAATACACATAGAAGTTCATTGATAAAAACGGCATGGGAATTCCCCACAGGTCAACCCCGAACCAAAATTTAAAAAAAAAAATGATGTGGGAGTCCCCCTAAATTCCATACAAGGCCCTTCAGGTCTGGTATGGATATTAAGGGGAACCCCAGCCAAAATGTAAAAAAAAAATGACGTGGGGTTCCCCCTAAATTCCATACCAGACCCTTCAGGTCTGGTATGGATTTTAAGGGGAACCCCGCGCCAAAAAAAAAAAAAACGGCGTGGGGTCCCCCCAAAAATCCATACCAGACCCTTATCCGAGCACGCAACCTGGCAGGCCGCAGGAAAAGAGGGGGGGACGAGAGTGCGCCCCCCCCCTCCTGAACCGTACCAGGCCACATGCCCTCAACATTGGGAGGGTGCTTTGGGGTAGCCCCCTAAAACACCTTGTCCCCATGTTGATGAAGACAAGGGCCTCATCCCCACAACCCTGGCCGGTGGTTGTGGGGGTCTGCGGGCGGGGGGCTTATCGGAATCTGGAAGCCCCCTTTAACAAGGGGACCCCCAGATCCCGCCCCCCCCCTGTGTGAAATGTTAAGGGGGTACTTACCCCTACCATTTCACTAAAAAACTGTCAAAAATGTTAAAAATGACAAGAGACAGTTTTTGACAATTCCTTTATTTAAATGCTTCTTCTTTCTTCCTTCATCTTCTTCTGGTTCTTCTGGCTCTTTCGGTTCTTCCTCCGGCGTTCTCGTCCAGCATCTCCTCCGCGGCGTCTTCTATCTTCTTCTCCTCGGGCCGCTCCGCACCCATGGCATTGGGGGGGAGGCTCCCGCTCTTCTCTTCATCTTCTTCATCTTCTTCTTCTTCTTCATCTCTTCTTCCTTCTTCATTTCTTCTCCGGGCCGCTCCGCATCCATGCTGGCATGGAGGGAGGCTCCCGCTGTGTGACGGCGTCTCTTCGTCTGACGGTTCTTAAATAACGGGGGGCGGGGCCACCCAGTGACCCCGCCCCCCTCTGACGCACGGGACATGACGGGACTTCCCTGTGGCATTCCCCATGACGTCACAGGGAAGTCCCGTCAAGTCACCGTGCGTCAGAGGGGGGCGGGGTCACCGGGTGGCCCCGCCCCCGTTATTTAAGAACCGTCAGACGAAGAGACGCCGTCACACAGCGGGAGCCTCCCTCCATTCCAGCATGGCTGCGGAGCGGCCCGGAGAAGAAATGAAGAAGGAAGAAGAGATGAAGAAGAAGAAGAAGATGAAGAAGATGAAGAGAAGAGCGGGAGCCTCCCCCCAATGACATGGGTGCGGAGCGGCCCGAGGAGAAGAAGATAGAAGACGCCGTGGAGGAGATGCTGGACGAGAACGCCGGAGGAAGAACCAGAAGAGCCAGAAGAACCAGAAGAAGATGAAGGAAGAAAGAAGAAGCATTTAAATAAAGGAATTGTCAAAAACTGTCTCTTGTCATTTTTAACATTTTTGACAGTTTTTTAGTGAAATGGTAGGGGTAAGTACCCCCTTACCATTTCACACAGGGGGGGGCCGGGATCTGGGGGTCCCCTTGTTAAAGGGGGCTTCCAGATTCCGATAAGACCCCCGCCCGCAGACCCCCACAACCACCGGCCAGGGTTGTGGGGATGAGGCCCTTGTCTTCATCAACATGGGGACAAGGTGTTTTGGGGGGCTACCCCAAAGCACCCTCCCAATGTTGAGGGCATGTGGCCTGGTACGGTTCAGGAGGGGGGGGCCGCACTCTCGTCCCCCCCTCTTTTCCTGCGGCCTGCCAGGTTGCGTGCTCGGATAAGGGTCTGGTATGGATTTTTGGGGGGACCCCACGCCGTTTTTCTTTTTTTTTTTTGGTGCGGGGTTCCCCTTAAAATCCATACCAGACCTGAAGGGTCTGGTATGGAATTTAGGGGGAACCCCACGTCATTTTTTTAAAAAATTTTGGCTGGGGTTCCCCTTAATATCCATACCAGACCTGAAGGGCCTTGTATGGAATTTAGGGGGACTCCCACATCATTATTTTTTTTTTTTTTTGGTTCGGGGTTGCCCTGTGGGGAATTCCCATGCCGTTTTTATCAATGAACTTCTATGTGTATTGTCGGCAATGCAATAGCCGCGGGTAGTTTTAAATGTGTTTTTTTCTTCAAAATGTCATTTTGCTGTCAGACTGTTCTAAACACAGGAAACATGCGCCCCTTTACAGGCATACTATAGACACCCCCCAGGTACGAAATTTAAAGGGATATTACACTTTTATTGTTTGACTTTAAGCATTATTAAAATCACTGCTCCTGAAAAAACGTCCGTTTTTAAAACTTTTTTTTGCATTGATCCATGTCCCCTGGGGCAGGACCCAGGTCCCCAAACACTTTTTATGACAATAACTTGCATATAAGCCTTTAAAATTTGCACTTTTGATTTCTCCCATAGACTTTTAAAGGGTGTTCCGCGGCATTCGAATTTGCCGCGAACACCCCAAATTGTTCGCTGTTCGGCGAACTTGCGAACAGCCAATGTTCGAGTAGAACATGAGTTCGACTCGAACTCGAAGCTCATCCCTACTGCCCGCTATATCGGATATTTCAGAATGAAGGTGAAATGATATAGAGTCTTTGATAGCTACCATAACCCCTATTTTTTTCGCATTCATATTGGAGAAAAAGTAGTGTTGAAAATTTCTGTGAGAGCATTTTGGTGGTGTTGCGTGATGGAAGTGTGTCTCTTGAGCGCACAGAATATCGCATTGGGAAGAGTCAGCTTCTTTCCAAAGAGATGCTCTCTTGGCTGGGTGATTTAAACCATGGGCATTGATGGATAGTATTTTAACTGGCATTGTGTATATAGGAGGGTATGCTGTATGACAAGGTGGAGTAGTACTCACGCTTGATGGATAATTTCTTTTCCAGGATGGCTTTGTGTCTGGAGTGTCCCTCAAGGTGGACAAGCGGGTGGCAGGGTTGGTAGGTTCCTTTCCATAAGAGCATATATGGGTACAGCTCTGTAGATGGTGGTTGATCCATAAAAACTATGCAAAACAAGTAACAGAACAAATGAAAAGGAAAAAAAAGAAAAGTTACAGGGTGATAGGAGAATCCACAGGGGGATTCTTGATCCATAAGCACTGTTCAATAGGTTTGAGGGGTATTGGAAGTATTTCCAAGTGTGCCTTCGCCGGGGGATTGCGGATATAAGAATTGAATGGGTCACTTAGGAGCAATCTGGTATTGGAGCAGGTTTTTTGTCACTCTTCTTTTGTTTCACCACCTGCCATTCTGCCTGTATGTGTGAAGGAGGATCGACTGGTATGGGAGACGGATATGACAGTATTCCCCATTGTCTGAGGATGTACAGACCTTCTTCCATGGTGGAGACCGTGGTGGTCACGCCGTTATGAGTGATTGAGAGCGCAGCTGGGTACTTCCACCTGTGAAGTATGTGATGGTTGCGTAGCGCTTTAGTAATGGTAGCTAGATTGCGGCGTTTTTGAAGGGTATGTCTAGACAAATCAAGGAGTAGCTAAAGAGAGGCATATTTAGGTGGGCGCTGATCAGGGTTGCGGAAGGAGGCCAATATGGCTTCTTTTGCTTTGTAAAAATGGAGCCTTAATAGAACATCTCTGGGTACATCATCTGGTAAAATGGATGGTTTTGGTATTCTGTGCACCCTGTCTACTGTGAGCTCCAACGCAGACATTGCAGGGAGCAGTCAAAAAAATTAAGGAAGGGGAAAGGGATTGGGGGGATTGGGAACAAGGGAAGACGTGAGTATCACCTGTACTGGGTAACGATATTCGCGATTGCCCGTACACTTTTAACCCGTTAGGGTATTGTTGCTGTAACCATACAAATCACTGGACCAAAAAAATTGGGGGATGGTGGGGAAAGGGGTAAACCCAATAGAGATGGGTTTCAAAGGGGTTACTCTGTGCAACAATATAGTCAATGATCTTGATTCAATAAAATAATTCTGTTTATTCAGTCAACTTAACTTTTAAAATCACATGTAGAGATAAATTATGCAAATGAGCACAACAATAATGTAGGTGCGGCCGCTAGTAACAAAACAGACAGGACTAACATTACAAAAGACAACATATAAAGCTACCCGGTCAGGGCGTGTTGCATTATGCCTCGGTGACCATTGAGGGCCATCAAATTAGCCAAATTGTGGTGTTTAATAACTCCTTGGTCAATGGTTTTGTATCATTTGGATTTTGACTTTTGCGGTCAAGCGTGGCAAAATGCAAATGGGGGTGGAGGGTGCAATAAAGAGGAAGTACCTATGGTGAACCTGGGTAGTGAGGTGCTAAGCGTATTCACATCTGTTGAATCAGGGTTTGTACTTTACTGATATTCCAAAAGTCCTGTTAAGGAGGGTAAGGAACGTTCCTCTTGTATGTGAATGATGGCTAAATACCAATTAGTAAGTCATTTGTAAATCTTGGTTTAGGTTATACAGGTTCATGGTTCAGACAAGTTCCAAGCAAAGAGTAAGATCATTGATTTCAATCAACACAGATTTATCAGGTGTTGTTGGGGACAGTTATGCTAAGCAGTATGGTATTGCAGCCTGCAAATAGAGTTGCTATGACAATCAATCATATTGAGGTGGCTGTACGTTACCATCTACATCTTTACTGCAAGACTCCTGGGCGGTACGATCATCTAAGCTTGGATGTCAGTACTTCATCTGTCGAACGTAGGAATCCTTAGTGGCTGCTGGGCGAGACCGTCAGTGTTAGTATGGTGGCTCCTCAGGAGCTTCTGCTGTGGTGATCCCAATACTGAAAGGTTCCTTAGTCAGTATGGTGTCCGTGTGGTGTCCGCCGCTCTTAGAGCCCACTGCGATCGGGAAATCCCTGCTGCGGTAAGCAGCCGTGCACTCTCCTCTCAGCCCGTTGCGCATGGACCGGGCAGCGTTGTGACGTCAACGCGTTTCGCTGTGGTTCACTGACGTAGCTTCATCTGGGACTTTCATTGGACGGTTACCCACTCTCCCTTCTTATTGTATAATTTTCGGTGGTTGCCGCCAATGAAAATACTCAAAAGGCACTTGAAGGGATATTGTCCAATCATGACTAGTAGATTGTTCCTTGCGGCCTATCAGCTGGTATTAGCATCATTGTTGTCTTAATTTTAACAAAAAATGCCGAGATACTGCTCATTAAAATGCGTCCTAGCGCGTAGTAAACGCTGGTCAATGTTAAATATCAGGACTAGGGGAAAAGAATGGCAAAGGTAGGTGGGGTGATAGTAAACAGAGATAAGACAGACCAGCGCACCGTGGGAAAAAGAGTTTGATCGCAAGGTGAAGTGCTTGATCTGCAGTGTTACATGCAAGGTGGTGACATATACAGATTAGCATACAATTTTGCGGATTTGAAAGTGGTTGGTAATGCTTCTAAGTAGGTATATCTATTCATAGGTTAAAACAGAGTAACAATGCGATTATTTTGATGGGAGCATGAGGATTGATTGTATCATATCATACCTATTGATTTGTTCTATAGGCTTGTCCTCATTCCCTTTGGCCTAACCATACCACCTCCCTTATCTCTTCTATAACAGGCATATATCACTCATCAAGCAGAGAATAGCACAGGTAGCACCAATATATGCTAATTGGGGGACTAATAGTACTATTTAGATTCAAAGTTCTATATTTAGGGTTCCAAAAACACTTGTGGATTCAACTCAGTGTTTAACCCTACCGGCACGAGGGACTTTAGCTTATAGACCCACCACTTCTCCTTTTGGAGAAGTATGCGGTCAAAGTCACCTCGTCTGGTGGGTAATTTCAGTGCGTAGATCCCTTTAACTGTTAGTCCCTCTGAAGAGCCTCGATGACATAGGGCAAAATGTTTAGCAAGGGGTTTTTCTGGTATCTTTCCTTTTGTGTTGATTTCACGCAGGTGCTCGCCAATGCGTATTTTAAGCGGTCTTTTAGTTTTGCCTATGTATATCTTGGGACATGGGCACGTTATTAAATAGATTACTCGTGACGTTGAGCAGTTAATGAGGTCACGTATCTCATATGTCTTCTCATTTAGTGCATCAGTGAAAGTGGAGGTTCTATGGACAAAGGGGCACACATGACACTTATTGCAGGGGTACATTCCCTTTGTACGTGGGTATTGGGATAGCCAAGTGGGATCAGGTTCTTTGACAAATTCAGACTGTATCAGCATGTCGCCCAAGCTGGGAGCTCGGCGAGCCACCATCTTTGGCGAGGTGCTGACTAGTTTAGCAAGTTCCGGAGCATTGGTCAGTATCCCCCAGTGTTTTTGAAGGATGGAATATACTTTGTTCCACTGGGACCCAAAGGCAGTTATTACCCGCACAGGTTCATTTGTTTGGGCCGGTAGCACGTCAGTAATTTCAGTTCCATGTAGCAAGCTTTCCCTACTTCTAATGGCTGCCTTCTTCCTTGCTCTTCTGAGTTGCCTATGGGAGTATCCCCGTTCTCGAAATCTCATGTAGAGTTCGCTGCTCTCCCGTCTAAAGTCTGCTGCATTACTGCAGTTCCTTTTGATTCGGAGGAACTGGCCCACTGGTATCCCATTTTTTAGCCAGCGGGGATGGTGGCTTGTTGCTTGCAGTAGCGTATTGGCAGCCGTTTCCTTGCGGAATGTACTGGTGCCAAGTTGGCCCTTCTCAATTGTGATCTGTAGATCAAGGAAAGACAGTCTCTTCAAATCATAGTTGTAAGTCAACCGTATATTTCGATCATTGATGTTTAGTTCATTCATGAACATGTGTAGATCATCAAGACTGCCCCCCCAAATCATTAGGACATCATCAATGTACCGCAACCACGTATGTACGTGGCTGCGGTACATCAACGAGGGATAGACATCCTCCTCTTCCCAGAGGCCCAAATGGAGGCACGCGTAGGCCGGAGCCCACGCGGCACCCATGGAGGTACCTCGTATTTGGTGGTAGTATGAGCTCAAAAATTGGAAAAAGTTATTATGTAAAGTGAACTCCAAGAGCTCGACCAAAAACTCATTCTGTGGTTCGGACTCTGGGTAAGTTCCTTTTAGGAACCACTCAACTGCCTGAAGTCCCTTGGAATGGGGTATTGAGGTGTAGAGAGACTCGACGTCTACACTAACCAAAAGCTTCCCTTCCAGCTGTACGGATTGCAGGGAGCAGTGCTGTGAATAATTCTTGGACATATTGTGGTAGTTGTAGTGCAGGGATGGATTCAGGAATGCCTCTTACTTTCAGGTTATTCCTTCTGGATCTGTCCTCGAGGTCAGATAATTTGTCTTTGGTCAAGGAAACTTCATCTGATTGAATAGTATGAGCATCCACCATTGCATTGAAAGAGGATGCATGTGAATCTAGAGTAATCTCAATCTGATTTACCCTTTCACCTAGTGAGTGCACTTCTGCCTGACATTTTTGTACTGTGTGCAGCATGTCCTGATGCAGAGATGATCTCAGGGACATTAGCATCTCCTTGAGGACAGTGTCTGAAACTGGCTGTCCTGATGTAGGAAATCCCTCTATGGGATCAGGGGCTGCTGAGGCCTGTGACTGTGAGGTAGTGTGAGCGCTTACCTCCATGTCATGCAGCGGCCTAGTATCCTGAGGAGAGAATGTCCTCTGTCTAGATTTGGCAGGGCTTCTGGTAGTTGGGGAGGGTGAAGAAGGGAAGCGCCACCTGAGTGCAGTATTAGTGAATACTTTTAATGACACAAAGTTTAAAAACACTTACAAAAGACAAATAAAAAGGGCTCATCTGTAGATGGATGGTCCTGGTGAGTTCCTGGTGGGGATGGTCCTGGTGAGTTCCTCGCACTCCAGTATGGATAATGTGTCAGCGGTGTAAGGCTGAAGGGGAAGCTGTTCAGCAGATGGTTCGTCCTGTGGCCATCAGGGGGAGGCTGGGGCTGGCGTGGAGCGCACAGAAGGTGTGCGTGACGTCACGGGCTGTTCAGCGGCTTCCGGGTACACTCCGGGGGGAGGGCTCACATAGAGGGAGGATACTTGCTGTGAGGGAGTTTGTGGATAGGCTACGCGCTCGGAGCAGCTGCTCCTTCAATAGGCCTGAGGGGGCAGTGTGTGGATGCTGTGCTATTTGTATGCCGGCGCTGTGGGACAACAAGGCTCAGCGCCGGCTGATAGCACAGCTCTGTAATGGAGTAATACAGTGCGGTGGGCTAAAAGGGGGAGGAGAGGGAGGGGATATGGAACGTAGTTTGTGAGAGACCGTACTGAGGTGGGAGAGGGGAAGGAACACAAATAGAATGACACATGGGAGGAGGGCGCATAATGGTTGAGAGAATGTTGATGCATATCAAGTATAATACATATAAATAAATTAAGTCAACAATCAATCATGAAAAAAATCAATAAAAAATCAATGAAAATCAATAAAAAGTCAATATAAAATCAAATTCAGAAAAAGAGGAGGGGGGGAGGGGGAAGGGGAAGGGAATCATGTGTGTGGAGGGGATTATCATTATATGGAGCTGATATGTGTTACATGCATGCATGCACACACACATATGCATGCATGTACATGTACACATATCTTTATTATATAAAATAAAAAATAATAAAATAAAAATAAAAACAATAGGAATTACCCTATACTTAAAGGATCTCATATATACATTTATATAAAAACAAAAATATATATAATATATATATTTTTAAGTAGTATGCATGTGCCTGCGCACAGTGTGATATGTGAATATGTTTTAATGTACAAAGTTTAAAGAGGGATGAACTGGGGCATGGGCAAGTTGGGGGGTCAGGGGGTTGCGGGGGGGCGGGAAGCTGGAAAGGGGGGGGAGAAAAGAAGGGGGGGGAGGGGAGGGACATGGAAGAGGGACGTAGGGGAGGCTGGATGGAGGGAAGGGGAAGTGGAGGGGGACGTGGGGGAGGCTGGATGGTGTGGTGGGAAGGCAAAGTGGCTCATAACAGTGTGTGAACCTCGATTTCTTCGTTAAGCCCACCGGGTGTAAGGGTGCCCAAGGTATAGATCCAATAGGTTTCTTGCTGGCACAGACGTTTGAAGCGTTCAGCTGTAGGGAATGTAGCAGGGATGGACTCAATGACCCACACGCTTAGGCCTGCAGTGGACCGGCCGTGGTGTGTAAGAAAATGTTTGGGGACGCTGTGGTGGTCACGACCCTTTTCGATGAAGCACCTGTGTTCCCCAAATCGTGCTCTGAGTGCCCTTATGGTGCGGCCATCATAGAATTGTCCACAGGGACAGGTCAGGCAGTATACAACAAAGTCCGTAGAGCATTTGTAAAATTCCTTGAGGGTATAGCTTTTGCCTTTGACGTTGAAAGTTTTCTGACCATGTTGTACGAATGGACAGGTGAGACAGAGGGTTTTTTTGCATTGGTACATCCCTCTGAGGGGTATGAGGACAGGTTGCAGAGGGATGGATTGGGAGGACTTGATTTTACTAGGTGCGATTTGACTCTTAATATTCCTAGACCTCCTATATGTTACTTTGGGTTTTGTCCCAACTGTAGCTTTCAAATGGGGGTCTTCCAGAAGAATGGACCAGTGTGATTCTAGTATTTTTTCCATTCTCTTGTGTTTGTCTTGGAACTGTGTGATGAAGCGGGTTGGTTGTTTGGCAACAGGAGAGGAGTTATGACGATCGTTCTGTGGCTTGCGGTAATTGTTGAAGGCTGCCTCTATGAGAGGAGCAGGGTATCCTTTTTCACACCCTTTTTCACACCCGCCCAAACCCGGGCCGATGTCCCGGTATACCCCACTACTTCCCATTGGACCTAAACCACTCACTCCCAAACCCAAACGCCTCAAGAACAGACCCTTTAAAGCTCGCACAGGCCCCACCCAGGCACAGATACCGTCTACTAATCATAACCACCAGACACAACAACCTGCCTCTACCCAAGGTCTAGACCCCACAGATGTCTCCCTACGCGACTCAGCGCCTATCTCTGACCCAAAAGCAAACTTTCTGATGATTCACATAGGATTACCCATGATCACCCTGATACCACCAGTGAATCACAGTCATTAGCCTGGATAGAGAATCTCCCTCTCACGCAATTACAGAGTTCCAAACGCCCGCTAAAAATAGCCACCAGTCTAGAAAATGATTTTTTAGCACTTACCCCCCGCCGCTCCTCACAAAAAGAAAACACGTAGAAGAGGACGGAGGGGGGGACGAAGGAGAAAAAAAGTCAGTAAAGATGTGGAAACTGTAAAAATCTATAATCTATCACATACTTCTTTAACCGCATATGACCTATCCCTCCTCAGAAAGGGGCTCACCTTTGCCCCTACCATGCAGCCCAACAGTTTTACACTATTCAAAGACCTCAACAAATACATCAGAGACCTTACAGTCCAGAGATAGTTCAATATCCAATCGTCTAAACAAACCTCCACGTCTGATATCGTCAACTCTGTTTCATGTTCCACAAACCTTGATTCACTTGACGAATCAGACAGACCCGCCCTTGCCCTACTTGTGGAGTTATATGCCGAAAATTACAACGCTGACCTTGAATGGCTCACCCAACATGGTTCTACCTCACCCCCAATCCAACATACCTCACTACGCCCCAAATCCATCTTTAACCCAACATCCAACAAGGGTCCGTACTTACAAACATTCTACCAGGTAGTCTATACAGACCTCACTAATATGTGCAATCGCACCTCCAAGCAAACCTACATCAAATCCAACCTTCCTTCATTAGAACGCAAGGCCCTGGAACAGCTGACACACAACAAATCCATTGTCATCAAACCTGTGGACAAAGGGGGCAGTATAGTCATCCAGGACAAAGAAGATTATTTACTTGAATCACGCAGACTACTTTCTGATACCAACACCTATGCTAGGCTCCCCAGTGATCCCACATTCCAGTTTTCATTAGAAGCAGCTACACTCATTAATAAAGCCCTTACTGACCAAACCATTTCCAAATCTGAAGCTTCGTTCCTAAAGAAAAACTTCCACAAAGTTACGTATTTCTACCACCTACCGAAAATTCATAAAGATCTCACCCGTCCCCCAGGCCGTCCCATAGTAGCTGCCATGGAGAGTGTCACTAGTGGCTTCTCCATATATATTGATCAATTCCTCCAATCCCTAGCACAGAACCTCCCTTCCTATATACGTGATGGACCCCATTTACTCGAGATGCTTAAACCCTATACATGGCATAAGAACTACTGGTGGCTTTCACTCGATGTGTCATCACTTTACACATCGATACCCCATGATATAGGAGTCAGGGCTGTCGGGCATTTTTTGGCCAACGATCCCCTCATTAACCCCCGGCAAGCCAATTTCATATTAGAAGCCCTAACCTTCTGCCTCAAACATAACTATTTTGAGTCAGAGGGTACACATTACCTTCAGATCAATGATACAGCTATGGGGGCCAACTTTGCCCCCAGCTACGCCAATCTCACCATGGGATACTGGGAACATATGTACCTCGCAGCAGACCACCCCTTTGCCGCAAACATAATATACTATGGTCGATATATTGATGACATAGTTATCATCTGGGATGGTACACTCGATGGCATACTCACCTTTGTCCAGCATTGCAATACCAACATCTTAGGCCTATCATTCACCCACGTGGCTGATCCTGATACTCTGGCATTCCTGGACCTTGAACTTTGCCATGACAATGAAACCATTTATGCCAAAAATTTCATCAAACCTACTGCGGGCAATTCCTTCATACATTATACTAGCTGCCACCATCCCAGATGGGTGAACAATGTTCCCCGGAGCCAGTTTTGCCGTCTCCGGAGAAACTGCACCAGAGACTCAGACTACGAAGCCCATGGTCTACTCCTATCAAAAAAAATTCAAGAAAAAGGATACCCTGCTCCTCTCATAAAGGCAGCCTTCAACAATTACCGCAAGCCACAGAACGATCGTCATTTCTCCTCTCCCGTTGCCAAACAACCAACCCGCTTCATCACACAGTTCCACGACAAACACAAGAGAATGGAAAAAATACTAGAATCACACTGGTCCATTCTTCTGGAAGACCCCATTTGAAAGCTACAGTTGGGACAAAACCCAAAGTAACATATAGGAGGTCTAGGAATATTAAGAGTCAAATCGCACCTAGTAAAATCAAGTCCTCCCAATCCATCCCTCTGCAACCTGTCCTCATACCCCTCAGAGGGATGTACCAATGCAAAAAAACCCTCTGTCTCACCTGTCCATTCGTACAACATGGTCAGAAAACTTTCAACGTCAAAGGCAAAAGCTATACCCTCAAGGAATTTTACAACTGCTCTACGGACTTTGTTGTATACTGCCTGACCTGTCCCTGTGGACAATTCTATGTTGGCCGCACCATAAGGGCACTCAGAGCACGATTTGGGGAACACAGGCGCTTCATCGAAAAGGGTCGTGAACACCACAGCGTCCCCAAACATTTTCTTACACACCACGGCCGGTCCACTGCAGGCCTAAGCGTGTGGGTCATTGAGTCCATCCCTGCTACATTCCCTACAGCTGAACGCTTCAAACGTCTGTGCCAGCAAGAAACCTATTGGATCTATTCCTTGGGCACCCTTACACCCGGTGGGCTTAACGAAGAAATCGAGGTTCACACACTGTTATGAGCCATTTTGCCTTCCCACCACACCATCCAGCCTCCCCCACGTCCCCCCTCCACTTCCCCGTCCCTCCATCCAGCCTCCCTTACGTCCCTCTTCCACGTCCCTCCCCTCCTCCCCCCCCTTCTTTCCCCCCCCCCTTTCCAGCTTCCCGCCCCCCGCAACCCCCTGCCCCCCCAACTTGCCCATGCCCCAGTTCATCCCTCTTTAAACATTTTATACATTCCTACATATTCACATATCACACTGTGCGCAGGCACATGCATACTACTTAAAAATTTATATATTATATATATTTTTGTTTTTAAATAAATGTATATATGAGATCCTTTAAGTATAGGGTAATTCCTATTGTTTTTATTTTTATTTTATTATTTTTTATTTTATATAATAAAGATATGTGTACGTGTACATGCATGCATATGTGTGTGTGCATGCATGCATGTAACACATATCAGCTCCATATAATGATAATCCCCTCCACACACATGATTCCCTTCCCCTTCCCCCTTCCCTCCCCCTCCTCTTTTTCTGAATTTGATTTTATATTGACTTTTTATTGATTTTCATTGATTTTTTATTGATTTTTACATGATTGATTGTTGACTTAATTTATTTATATGTATTATACTTGATATGCATCAACATTCTCTCAACCATTATGCGCCCTCCTCCCATGTGTCATTCTATTTGTGTTCCTTCCCCTCTCCCACCTCAGTACGGTCTCTCACAAACTACGTTCCATATCCCCTCCCTCTCCTCCCCCTTTTAGCCCACTGCACTGTATTACTCCATTACAGCGCTGTGCTATCAGCCGGCGCTGAGCCTTGTTGTCCCACAGCGCCGGCATACAAATAGCACAGCATCCACACACTGCCCCCTCAGGCCTATTGAAGGAGCAGCTGCTCCGAGCGCGTAGCCTATCCACAAACTTCCTCACAGCAAGTATCCTCCCTCTATGTGAGCCCTCCCCCCGGAGTGTACCTGGAAGCCGGGAGCCGCTGAACAGCCCGTGACGTCACGCACACCTTCTGTGCGCTCCACGCCGGCCCCAGCCTCCCCCTGATGGCCACAGGATGAACCATCTGCTGAACAGCTTCCCCTTCAGCCTTACACCGCTGACACATCATCCATACTGGAGCTCGAGGAACTCACCAGGACCATCCCCACCAGGAACCCACCAGGACCATCCATCTACAGATGAGCCCTTTTTATTATGTCTTTTGTAAGTGTTTTTAAACTTTGTGTCATTAAAAGTATTCACTAATACTGCACTCAGGTGGCGCTTCCCTTCTTCACCCTCTCTTGCATGTCACAGAGCCAGCTCTCTGAGGATAGCAGCCGCCTTCTAGATCCATTGCTCCATCAACCTACTTCACATATTTTGAACTGCTACATCTTTATTAACCCTTGGACTGCCAACCTCTCTTAGTCATGTAAACTCATATCCATATGCTCCTAACTGTCAGACCCTCATTAACCCCTGGGCTGCTAACATTTTAGCCATAGACTATATGCCTGGCTAATCTGATTAATCCTGATTATTGTATACTGTATATGCGCTTGAAGTTATTATTATCTTCTTCTGGTAGTTGGGGTGGACGCCGCTGAGGACGATCCGCTCTGGATCGGTGCCGCTCAGACCAGGAGGATAGGCCGTGGATGCGGCCTGTTTCGATCCGCGCTTCGGCTGGGCGCCATTTTGGGTAGGCCGCGCTGAGGTGAAGTCCCCCGGCAGCTTGCGGAGCTCTGGCGGCGGTTCTTTCCTTCTCCGCGGCATCTCTGGAGGTGGTTTGTGCTCCGATGTGGCGGATGGAGGAGGATGATTCGTCCAAATGCTCCGATGGAGACGGATTTCCCCGGCAAGGTGGCGGAGCTCAGAAGCTAAGCGGCCATCTTCGGGCTCGGATGCCACGCCCCTCCTCCTCCTCTCTCCTATCAGGCACCCACGTTGAGTCAGTGACCTCATCATCCCCTCCCTCCTCATCACTGGAGCAAACCTGGCAGTATGCTGCAGCAGGGGGAGCATGACTGCTAGATTGCTGTCCTTCTTGGGCACCCCCTCTGTCCGCGCTCATGTTACTGCCTTCATCTAGCTCAGTATCATCATCAGAGCCTTCCAAACGCTGGTCATCCTCCTGGAGCATGTACCCAACACTGTGGTCAAACAGTTCAAGGGACTCCTCAGGAGGACATGGTGGGGCTAGGGAAGGAGTCACTGATGACATTGAGCTGAGGGAAGAGGCCGCTGCTTTGCCAGAAAAAGTACCCTGAGCATGGGTGAGAGAGGATGAGGAGGATGAGGACGGCTTGGTCATCCACTCGACCAAGTCTTCCGCATGTTGCGGCTCAACACTGCCAGCTGCCGAAAAAAGGCCAAGCGTGTCCCACGGCCACGTGCTGATGAGGATGTACCGTCTCCATGACCAGCACTAGACACAGAGCCTGCTTGCCCTCTTTTATTGGCTTGTGACTGTCTGCCTCTCCTTGTTGGCCTTCCAGACATACTAATGGCCTGTAGCTGCACTAAGCTGGCATATATATATATATATATATATATATATATATATATATATATATACACACATATATATATATATATATATATATATATATATATATATATATACACACATATATATATATATATATATATATATATATATATATATATATATATATATATATATATATATATATATATGTACTGATACTGCAGCTAGCAAAATCAACTGCCTGCCTGTAGTATGAAAACACCACCAACCTTCTACAGGTAGCTTTAGCTGAACACTGTGCAGAGCTCGCAAAAAACTAACTTGTAGCTTATTTAGCTGCCTGCGGTAGTGATAGGATCAGGAAAACACCACCAACCTTCTACAGGTAGCTTTAGGTGAACACTGTGCAGAGCTCGCCAAAAACTAACTTGTAGCTTATTTAGCTGCCTGCAGTAGTGATAGGATCAGGAAAACACCACCAACCTTCTACAGGTAGCTTTAGCTGAACACTGTGCAGAGCTTGCAAAAAAATAACTTGTAGGTTTAGCTGAACACTGTGAGCAGGACGCACTACACTAACTTGTAGGTTTAGCTGAACACTGTGAGGAGGACGCACTACACTAACTTGTAGTTTTAGCTGAACACTGTGCAGAGGTCGCACTACACTAACTTGTAGTTTTAGCTGAACACTGTGAGGAGGACGCACTACACTAACTTGTAGTTTTAGCTGAACACTGTGAGGAGGACCCACTACACTAACTTTTAGCTTTAGCTGAACACTGTGCAGAGGTCTCACTACACTAACTTGTAGTTTTAGCTGAACACTGTGAGCAGGACGCACTACACTAACTTGTAGCTTTAGCTGAACACTGTGCAGAGGTCTCACTACTAGGCATGTGCAATTTGTTTTGTTTTGAATTCCTTTTTTAACGAATTTCGACAAATTCGTTAATTCGGGAATATCCAAATTAACGAAAACCCGTTTATCAAATTTTTTCCGAATATTCGTAAATTCGATAAAATTGGACATTCGTAAATTCTGGCATTCGTACATTCGTACATTCGCAATTTACGAATGTACATTCGTACATTAGTAAATTAGTAAATTTGTAAATTTGAAAATTCGGAAATCTGAAATAATAGTTAACTAATAATAACTTAACTATTAGTAATTACTAGTAACTTTTAAATTTTAGGTATTGCAATTTCCTTTCAAATTTGGCTGTTAGTGAACGTAACACATACAAATTTATCCAAAGTTATGAATGATCCGAAAAAACGTAATGGAACGTAATGAATTAATAATAATAAATAATAATAACAAAGTTTTATTATTATTATTTATTATTAATTTGTTCTGTTCCATTTGTTTAGATGCAGCATTTGTTTTGGATAATTCGTAACTTCGGATAAATTCGTATTTGTTATGTTCACTGACAGTCAAATTTGAAAGGAAATTACAATACCTATAATTTAATAGTTAGTTACTATTTCAGATTTTTGAATTTTCGGGTTTTTGGGTTTTCAAACTTCGAATTTACAAATTTCCGAATTTTCTAATTTACAAATGTACGATTTTATGAGTTTACGAATGTACGAATTTACAAATGTACGATTTTACGAGTTTACGAATGTACGAATTTATAAATGTACAAATGTAAAAATGTACGAATGAACTATTGTACGAATGAACGAATGTTCGAATTTACGAATGAACGCATTTACGAATTTACGAATGAACGAATTTACGAATCGCGACCATAACGAATGACTCGAAAAACGAAAAAAAATAATAAACGAATGAAACGAAAACAAAAATGAACAAATTTTTTGGATGTGCACATGTCTACTCACTACACTAACTTGTAGTTTTAGCTGAACACTGTGAGCAGGACGCACTACACTAACTTGTAGCTTTAGCTGAACACTGTGCAGAGGTCTCACTACACTAACTTGTAGTTTTAGCTGAACACTGTGAGCAGGACGCACTATACTAACTTGTAGCTTTAGCTGAACACTGTGCAGAGGTCTCACTACACTAACTTGTAGTTTTAGCTGAACACTGTGAGCAGGACGCACTACACTAACTTGTAGCTTTAGCTGAACACTGTGCAGAGGTCTCACTACACTAACTTGTAGTTTTAGCTGAACACTGTGAACAGGACGCACTACACTAACTTGTAGCTTTAGCTGAACACTGTGCAGAGGTCTCACTACACTAACTTGTAGCTTTAGCTGAACACTGTGCAGAGGTCTCACTACACTAACTTGTAGTTTTAGCTGAACACTGTGAGCAGGACGCACTACACTAACTTATAGCTTTAGCTGAACACTGTGCAGAGGTCTCACTACACTAACTTGTAGCTTTAGCTGAACACTGTGAGCAGGACGCACTAAACTAGCTTATAGCTTTAGATGAACACTGTGCAGAGGTCTCACTACACTAACTTGTAGTTTTAGCTGAACACTGTGAGCAGGACGCACCGCACTAACTTGTAGTTTTAGCTGAACACTGTGAGCAGGACATACTACACTAACTTGTAGCTTTAGCTGAACACTGTGCAGAGGTCTCACTATACTAACTTGTAGTTTTATCTGAACACTGTGAGCAGGACGCACTACACTAACTTGTAGCTTTAGCTGAACACTGTGCAGAGGTCTCACTACACTAACTTGTAGTTTTAGCTGAACACTGTGAGCAGGACGCACTACACTAACTTGTAGCTTTAGCTTAACACTGTGCAGAGGTCTCACTACACTAACTTGTAGCTTTAGCAGAACACTGTGCAGAGGTCTCACTACACTAACTTGTAGTTTTAGCTGAACACTGTGAGCAGGACGCACTACACTAACTTGTAGCTTTAGCTGAACACTGTGCAGAGGTCTCACTACACTAACTTGTAGTTTTAGCTGAACACTGTGAGCAGGACGCACTACACTAACTTGTAGCTTTAGCTGAACACTGTGCAGAGGTCTCACTACACTAACTTGTAGTTTTAGCTGAACACTGTGAGCAGGACGCACTATAATAACTTGTAGCTTTAGCTGAACACTGTGCAGAGGTCTCACTACACTAACCTGTAGTTTTAGCTGAACACTGTGAGCAGGACGCACTACACTAACTTGTAGCTTTAGCTGAACACTGTGCAGAGGTCTCACTACACTAACTTGTAGTTTTAGCTGAACACTGTGAGCAGGACGCACCGCACTAACTTGTAGTTTTAGCTGAACACTGTGAGCAGGACATACTACACTAACTTGTAGCTTTAGCTGAACACTGTGCAGAGGTCTCACTACACTAACTTGTAGTTTTATCTGAACACTGTGAGCAGGACTCACTACACTAACTTGTAGCTTTAGCTGAACACTGTGCAGAGGTCTCTCTACACTAACTTGTAGTTTTAGCTGAACACTGTGAGCAGGACACACTATACTAACTTGTAGCTTTAGTTGAACACTGTGCAGAGGTCTCACTACACTAACTTGTAGTTTTAGCTGAACACTGTGAGCAGGACGCAGTACACTAACTTGTAGCTTTAGCTGAACACTGTGCAGAGGTCTCACTACACTAACTTGTAGTTTTAGCTGAACACTGTGAGCAGGACGCACTACACTAACTTGTAGCTTTAGCTGAACACTGTGAGCAGGACGCACTACACTAACTTGTATCTTTAGCTGAACACTGTGCAGAGGTCTCACTACACTAACTTGTAGTTTTAGCTAAACACTGTGAGCAGGACGCACTACACTAACTTATAGCTTTAGCTGAACACTGTGCAGAGGTCTCACTACACTAACTTGTAGTTTTAGCTGAACACTGTGAGCAGGACGCAGTACACTAACTTGTATCTTTAGCTGAACACTGTGCAGAGGTCTCACCACACTAACTTGTAGTTTTAGCTGAACACTGTGAGCAGGACACACTACACTAATTTGTAGCTTTAGCTGAACACTGTGCAGAGGTCTCACTACACTAACTTGTAGTTTTAGCTGAACACTGTGAGCAGGACGCACTACACTAACTTGTAGCTTTAGCTGAACACTGTGCAGAGGTCTCACTACACTAACTTGTAGTTTTAGCTGAACACTGTGAGCAGGACGCACTACACTAACTTGTAGCTTTAGCTGAACACTGTGCAGAGGTCTCACTACACTAACTTGTAGTTTTAGCTGAACACTGTGAGCAGGACGCACTACACTAACTTGTAGCTTTAGCTGAACACTGTGCAGAGGTCTCACTACACTAACTTGTAGTTTTAGCTGAACACTGTGAGCAGGACGCACTACACTAACTTGTAGCTTTAGCTGAACACTGTACAGAGGTCTCACTACACTAACTTGTAGTTTTAGTTGAACACTGTGAGCACGACGCACTACACTAACTGTAAATAGTCTAGCTGCCTGACTGTGGTACTAATAGGATCAAAAGAACACCAGCAATTTTCTTCAGGTAGCTGTAAATACTGCAACAAGACAAGCCTGCCTGTCAGTAGGAAGATAACAGGAACGGATCTAGCTAAACTGAATACAGTGTATATATATATATATATATATATATATATATATATATATATATATATATATATGCAACACCTGGGATGCATATATATACACAATACACTGTAAGTGCAGCTAACTCACTGACTGTCCTGCCTAATCTAGCTAACTCAAATGAAATGACACTGTCTCTCTCTCTCTCTAAGCACGCCGGAACACACTACACAGGGCCGCCGTGCAGGCGGCCTTATATAGTGTGGGGCGTGTTCTAAACCCCCTGAGCCATAATAGGCCAAAGCCACCCTGGCTTTGGCCAATTACAGCGCTCTCTACCGACGGCGCTGTGATTGGCCAAGCATGCGGGTCATAGTGCATGCTTGGCCAATCATGAGCCAGCAATGCACTGCGATGCCGCAGTGAATTATGGGCCGTGACGCGCGACGCAATTTGGCACGAACGGCCCATATCGTTCGCAATTCGGCGAACAATCGAACAGCCGATGTTCGAGTCGAACATGGGTTTGACTCGAACACGAAGCTCATCCCTAGTCAAGAGCCTACACAAGCACCTGGCTTCAGGTAGCTATACTGTAGGTGCAACTGTTCAGGGTACACAGTACAGTAACTGGAAATACATCAAGAGCCTACACAAGCACCTGGCTTCAGGTAGCTATACTGTAGGTGCAACTGTGCAGGGTACACAGTAAAGTAACTGGAAATAAGGCAAGAGCCCACACAAGCACCTGGCTTCAGGTAACTGTACTGTAGGTGCAACTGTGCAGGGTACACAGTACACTAACTGGAAATACTGTAAAAATACCTGCCTGCCTGTCAGTATATTAGAACGAGAAGAGCAGTATCTAGCTAAACTGAATAGAGTATATATATATATATATATATATATATATATATATATATACACACACAAAACACCTGGGATGCATATATATATACACAATACACTGTAAGTGCAGCTAACTGACTCAACCTGCCTACTCTATCTAACTTAAGTCAAATGACACTGTCTCTCTGTCTATCTATCTCTCTCCAGTCTCCACCTCAACACACTACACAAGGCCGCCATGGAAGTGGCCTTATATAGTGTGGGGCGTGTACTAAACCCCCTGAGACATAATTGGCCAAAGCCTCCTTGGCTTTGGCCAATTACGGCTCTCTGTACACACAGTGCTGTGATTGGCCAAGCATGCGGTCATAGTGCATGCTTGGCCAATCATCAGCCAGCAATGCACTGCGATGCCGCAGTGAATTATGGGCCGTTTGCGCCACTCGAATTTGGCGCGAACGGCCCATATCGTTCGTAATTCTGCGAATGACCGAACACACTGAACACAAAGCTCATCCCTAATCTTGGGATTAAGAATTTTTTTGGAAGATCTACATATACATAATCTTTCCTTCCAACATCGGAAAAGCTCTCAGGGATCTTCAACGTCACCCAGATTTGGTCATTAAGCCGGCTGATAAGGGCGGCAATGCCGTTGTTATGGATGTCTTGGCATACGAACGCATGTGCCTCGACATACTTGATAACAGACATTGGTACCGGCCTATCTCCAAAACCTTAATTGAAAATTTACCTATGAATACTACAATCTAATTTTCAAGACCTATTAATTGGGCACAATTGATTTGAGCACCTGGAATTATCTAAATGTAAAAAACCCCAAGATACCTACATTTTATTCTTTTCCCAAGGTACACAAGTCATTGCAACACCCCCCTGGATGACCTATTGTTTCAGGTTGCCAGAGTTTAACCAAAAATTCCAGTGCTTTGGTAGACAAGTACTTAAACCCGCATGTGACTTCACTTTTTTCTTATGTCCAGGACACAATTGACCTGCTTCAAAACAGATGGTAAACGAATTCCCCCCAACACATGGCTGGTAGCTTTAGATGTGGAAAGTCTCTATACTTCCATCCCACATGCTAAGGGAATAAAGGTTATTTACACTCAATGAAAGGAATGTGGACCATTGTCCAGTCTGTACAGCCAGTTCAGTTGTTGGAGTTCAGCCTAACCAGAAATGTGTTTATGTTTGGTTCCTCCCACTTCCTTCAGGTGCAAGGGGTTTCTATGGGGATCAAATGTGCCCCCTCCTATGCCAACCTGTACCTGGGGGGGGTGGGAGAGGGACCTTTTTGCCAATGATTCTTTATCAGAATTACTTCACTATAGAAACAAATACTCTTGCGCACAGGTGTGTAAGCTAGATGATCCAAAGGGTTCAAAAAGGACAATGAATTTTGGCCTTGCTGCTCTCCAGGATGGGAATATCCTAGTAGTAAATGATAAGAAAGAAAGAGAGCGCACCTGCCTAGTGCATCATCCCACGGTATATTTATTTATTAAAACCAAGATTAAAATCTACTCACAAAGGTAGGAAGAAAAAAATCGCACTATTAACGATCACAAGGTGATTGGTCCACTGGTGGCAGTTTCCAGGTCCTAGGAAGAGGACGTACGAACCGCTGCTGGCTAACGCGTTTCAAAGGTGTCCCTTCTTCTTCAGAGCCTTATCTGTGCCACTCTCTTGCAGCTATTTATACATGTGTCTATCTGTTTATCTGGGAATTACATCTCAGATCAGTACCAAAGCCCCTCCCCTAATTGGTGGGGGTCTTACAAAGGGCAGACCTTAGCCACATTGTTGTATATGTATAATGATAACTTGTCTCCCATATCTTACATTATTATTATGTTATATTTTATTTTGTTGTATTTTATTTTATTTTATGTGTGTGCACACTGGGAGTGTAAGCACCCGGCAATAGGCTGACTCTATTGGTGAGTGCCATACATCTAGTTGACCCGGGAAAGAAGACACCAGAAGCTATGCAAGCGAGAGGCCTTCTGGATCTTCACCCTCGGCAGCCTCGCCCCCTGGGGCCTAAATGAAGACCCCGAAATACATAAAATAGTATAACAATATCATAGAGTCAATTTAGCTAACCAGCACCATGTCCATTCACTATTTTTAGTTAGCCCATTATATAATTTTATTTTTTTTTGTTATTATTCCTTATAATTCTCATCTCTATACTTTTTTGTTTATAGTATTTCGGTTATTATTCATCATCAAAATAAGATTTTAGGCAAATTATGAGATTTAGGATTTTAAACATTGTATTGGTATAATGCCCTCTATACAAGACAGCCCCCAAAAAATATGCAAAATATTGTACAACCAGATCGATATGTACATGGGTTTATACATATGTGCATGTATTCAGTAGCTTTATTTTATATCTCTCTCACTAAGAAAGCATACTAGAATCAATATTTGTATTTTTATTCTATATCTCTTTCCCTGGAGTACATATATGTGTGCGTACATATTAGCCTTTATGTGTACACATGGAGGTACTCCAGTTGTAGCAACATTTGAAATAATGTGCATAATAATCTATGTGGTTTTAATATCCTCGTTGATGCATCGGTTGTGTACACAAAGACTTGTCCATTATACAGGAGTCTGAGTGTGCACACCTTTGCACTTATGTACGGACAATTTTATGATTAAGTTTTTATTATTATATTTTTACTATTATGTTTTATTATATAATTATAGTGCACCTCTTGCCTATCCTTTTATACATGTGTACACCAGTCTTTCTAGTGCGATTTTTTCTTCCTACCTTTTTGAGTAGATTTTAATCTTGGTTTTAATAAATAAATATACCTTGGGATGATGCTCTAGGCTGGTGCGCTCTCTTTCTTTCTTATCAGAATTACTTCAGCATGTCTTCGCTTGGTACAGGTATATTGATGATATTCTTATTCTATGGTCAGGCAATCGGGATGAACTCTCACAGCTGATGGACTCACTGGCCATCAATACTTATAACCCTAATTTTACGATGGAATGTAGTCAGTCCAACATTGATTTTTTGGATTTACAAATTAATGTTGATAATGATGGGATCTTACATTCATCTTTGTATCATAAGCCCTCCGCTGGCAACACAGTACTCCACGCCACTAGTGCACACCCCCAGCCTCCATTGGACAGTATCCCCTATAGTCAGTTTTTACAACTAATGCCGCGTACACACGATTGGAATTTCAGCCCGCAAAAGACCGATATGAGTTTTTCGGCGGAAAATGCGACCGTGTGTATGCTCCATCAGTCTTTTGCTGGTGGAATTCCAGCCAGAAAAATATTGAGAGCATGCTCTCAATTTTTCGGTTGGGAAAAGTTCCTATCCGAAAAATTGCTGTGGCAATTCCAACACGCAAAATCCCTACGCATGCTCGGAAACAATTTGACGCATGCTCAGAAGCATTGAACCTCATTTTCTCGGCGCATCGTAGTGTTGTACGTCACCGCGTTCTTGACGGTCGTAATTTCAACAAACTTTTGCGTGACCGTGTGTATGCAAGGCAAATTGAGCGGAATCCCATCGGAAAAGGCGTCATATCTTTTTCCGATGAGAAAAACTATCGTGTGTACGTGACATTAGGAGAAACCGCACCCTGGATGCAGATTTTCATTTTGCAGCTAAAGACCTATATGACAGACTTCATCAAAGAGGATATGGTCGATCTCTATTTAAAAGGCCATTCAATAGAGTAGTCAAACTCAACAGACATGATCTCATTTATTACAAAAAACCTCCCAGATCCGACCAATTCGGATCATTACCCAGTTCTCAAAACAACATACTCAGATGAGAGGTATCTTTAAGAAATTTTGGCCCTTGTTGACTGCAGATAATACTATCAAAAAATACATAAAATCCTATCCTGAGATCACTTATAGACGTGCTCCCTCCATGAGGGACCACCTTGTTACCAGCCACCACATGCGTAGAAATCCAGTGATTTCTTCAACCACTGGCACTGGATGCTGCGATATCTGTTCTTTCATTATCAATTCTCGAGACATCACTCTCCCTAATGATCAGATCCACACCGTCAAATATAGGGTTACTTGCCAAACAGTAGGACTGGTCTATTTAGCCACTTGTGTATGCGGATGTTTTTACGTCGGCAAGACGAAACGCTTGTTTCTCAAGCGTATCAAGGATCATATCATGCCACTATACAAATGATTAACTACCACTGCCCTTAACAGACATATTGCAAGTCAACATGACTATGATCCCAACATTGTTCGCTTCGCTGCATTGGAGCATGTACTTTTACATGCTCGTGGTGACATTGACGTCACTCTATTACAGCTGGAGACCGAATGGATACACAGTTTGGATGCTATCAAAAGTCCAGGTCTAAACGAATATATTAGTTTTAAATCTTTTCTCTAACTTAAAAATACTTTGTTATTTTCATCCTCACTTTTTAATTCAATGGAATCTTTGATAGACTCCACAGTGACGGTTTAGTTGGGTCTCCAGTAGTTTTGATTAGATTTCCTTGTTCGGTCCTTCCTATTTTCCATCTTGTTTCCTCCCCATTTTGCTTTTGCCATTTCACTGCTCTCCTGATCCCTTTACTATCCTGGGATCAACATAAGAAATGTTTCAGTTGTCTATCCATTGCTTAACTATCATTTATTATTATTTCTTCCTCATTATTATTCATTATTATTTAATTTATTTATTATTCTATCTTGTTTTGTTAACAATTGCACAACTGTTTTGGTTATTTACTTTATTTGTTTATTATAGATATTCATATATTCTTTTATGATGCTTTAATATACACATTTTTAATATGTTGTGGTTAATTGCTGGATGATTGGCCGTTTGGAGGAATTGTCCTGTATATGGAGCACTACGTGACTTTGCCCTGTCTGCCCCGTCCCCTGATCCCTCCCCCGCTGCTTCCTTTCCCCTGGTTATCTCTCGGTACATGGTCGGTTGCCGTTTTGTTCCTGCAGTGCATACCCCCTTACAGCCTTTGGCTGTATGGACACCCAAGGGCCGATTGTCTATGACAGCTGGCCCGCCCCTCCGGCCTTTCTTCGCCCCCTGTCTTCCATGCACAACATCGGCCTATTTTAATATCCTCCAGTTCGGTGTTGTTGATGACATTCACGTCTCCACCCTATTGGCGGACCCGTGTACCGGTCATGCCGGCTACTGTTTGCGCCGCACGGCTGGATCTGTGCGACTCGACATACGTTGCGCTCGGCACTCTGGGCATTGTAGGCGCTTGGACACTGACATTGCGCAGGCGCGAAGGCCGTTTTTTGTCCACTCCCAATTGGCTATTTTCTACGCCAATCGGGTGGGGGGCTTTAAAGGCAGCCACCATGAATCTTCATTTGCTGGCTTACTGGGGCGCTGTCACATCAGATCATTTTATGAAAGGTAACTTCCCATTGGGAACCCCCTCTTTGTGTGTGCCCTATCCTCTCATTTTTGAGAGGTATTCAACGGTACTAGCACTCATTCTGGCACATATCCCTTTTTTTACCAGGTCTATGCACACTGACTACTTGGACATCTCTGGCTATTCATTTATATATGGCCCTGTTTTCCAACATTTTTCCAACACTGCTTTTTGTCGGAATTTACCTTTTGTTTGGAGCCTATTGAAGCCCTGGACTGTACCAACATATTCCAGGGTAAGCTTTCAATTAGCACATAATGAAGTTTTTTCAAGTTTGTTTGCATGTCATTTTTGTAATTTTTATTTTTATATTTCCTCACTTATAATTGAAAACTTCATTATTATTTTTATCCAGGTAATCTTCTGTCAACTAATCAGTTTACCTGTCCTAGACGTTCTGACCACACATTTTTGGTCTTAACAGCACCCCCTTTCTATTAAATAATCTTCATGGTTTTGGTAGGTATTGAGACTATATAGCCCTCCCCTTTGTAATATAATTGAGCATTCTATAGCTACAGGTTTTTTTATTCTTCTATTTCTTTTTTTTTACAGCTTTTATGAGGCCTCCTTTGTTGCCCTCTGCAGCCAACTACTTGGCAGTTTGGGGTTATTACCCTGTGATACTGGACTGCATTGACCTTGCCCCGCTGGGCTGCCAAGGTATGTTTGGGGACATGGGGTGTTTGGGATAAAATCCCATTACATGGTGGTTCTCCGGAGGGTTGGTTCATTGGGGAAGGGTGATCAGACACTTGGTACCATGCAGCCTAATTATTCAATAATACGCATCATGTTATTTTTGCTCACTGTTCTTTGTATTACACTTATGTTTTTGTTTTTTCCTTTCTATAGAGCCACAATTGTTTTCTGTTATGTTCTATTCCCCTGATGAAGCCAATGCCTTGGCGAAACTAGTAGGGAAGAATTGACCTGCTGTTATACTTACCATCATTCCCCTTTGGTCAACAGAATATTGCAAATGCTCCCTTTATTATGTGGTTCAACATGTACTGATGTTTTTAACTCATTGTAATAAAATTTGTTTTTTCTATATACTTATTGTACTGAGTTGTTGCTGGCTCTTCATTATATTTAAATTTTCGGATGAGGTGCCTTATCTATTAGGACATACAAGCCACTACTCTTGTTTTCTTAGTCAAAATCTTGAAATCTACATTCAAGAGAGCAATAGGCCTATATGAAGCACAAGAGGATGGATCCTTTGGATGCTTGTAGATTAAAACTATATGACCATGACTCATTTAGTCCAGCAAGGCTCCCTCCTTCAAAAAATCAGACTAAAGAGAGGCCAGTACAGGAGCTAAGAGCTCTCCATGAGCCCTATAAAATTCAATAGGAAGGCCATTCAGTCCCGGTGACTTCTCCAATGTGAAGGAGCCAATGACAGAAAGGACTTCCTCCGATGTTATAGGATGCACTAGCATCTCCCTCTCAATTCCTGTTAACCAGACCAGTGCGACTGAATCCAGCCACTCCGCCAACTCAGTCGGCTGGAAACCAGAAGGCAAATGAGATGTATATAATGTCTGATAAAATTGCCGAAAATTCTCCAGAATTTTAGGCTGTGTACAGGCCATATCTCGAGAGGAAGTGTGTATTTCCGAAATTGGAACACTAGGTTGTTCATGCTTAACCATCATGGGCAAAAAACGATCATTACGGTCTCCCTGCTCAAAAGATTTCTGTTTATTTTTATATAGGTCTATCCTCGTGGCCTCAGCAAATGTAAGGCCTGTTTGCTATGGAGTAATGTATTGAAATTAAATTCTGAAGGATCCGCAAAATATTGGGCTGTTTTTTCCTCTACTATAAATTTCAAAGCGTCATTCTTTACTCTTTGAGACTTATTGACTGCTTTAATAGCGGATATATATTGTCCTCTTGCATAGGCCTTAAAAGCATCCCATACTATTACCGAAGTGGGTGACCCTGTATTAAACTCCCAATACTCTACTAGAAGGGTCGGGATTTTATTAGCTATATCTGGATGTGAGATCCAACGTGTGCCCAATCTCCACTGTGCTGCATCACAAAAGTGATGCAGAGGAAGTGTAAGCATAAACGGAGCATGGTCAGATAACCCACTCAATAAATATTTGACATCTATCATATCCGGTAGTGTTGCCGAACTAACAAAAGCTAAATCTATGTGAGAGGAGGTCCTATAAGAGGTTGAAAAACACGAATATGATCTAATTAATGAATTTTTCCATCGCCAAGCTTCTACCAAGTCTACAATCTGAGCCCAATTAGAGAGCTCTACAGAGAAATTTTTAGGAGGAATTGGTCTATCCAAAACAGGATCAAGTATAGCATTAACGTCGCCCATTATCAGTAGCTTAGCTGGACTGTACACAGGGGCATAACTATAGGGGGTGCAAGAGTCGCAGCCGTGACTGGGCCCTGTGCTGCAGGGGGCCTGTGCGGCCCCCCTTTATACATGGCCGGCGGTATCATAGGCTAGGAATACCAATGCGTGCACCGTGCGCACGGGTGGCTGGCTGCTGACTGGAGGTGGGGGGTGACTATCAGAGCTCCATGCTCGAGTACCGCACTGGCTGCTGTTTAGTTCTGCGTTCCCCGCATGACCTGTGTCCACAGCCAGCTCCTCTGGGTCCCCCTCTCCTGCTCCATGCAGCACCGCTCAGTCCGTTTTCAGTCCCGCCCCCTGAGTCGGCTCACACTGCACTGCATGCTTCTAAAGGGGCAAACAAACTGAGCACACAGAGGCAGTGTGTGCAGCCCTGTGAGAGCCGGCTCCTCGGAGGACACTGCAGGCTTGTCTGCCAGCCCCCCTCCTCCCCCCGTCATACACAGATGACAGGTCTTTCTGGGAGATACACTGATCATCTGTGCAGCATGCTGGAGGGAGCCCAGGCCACCATGGATGAGTGCCCGGCCTGCAGTTTGGTCTTGGTGAGTGAGATGACTCCATCCCCCACACATACCATCACATACCCCCCTCCATCTCCCCTAATGACAGGGACCCGCTCTCCCCTAATGACAGGGACCCCATCTCCCCTAAGGACAGGGACCCCATCTCTCCTAAGGACAGGGACCCATCACCTCTGAGACAGGGACCCCATCTCCCCTAAGGACAGGGACCCCATCACCTCTGAGACAGGGACCCCATCTCCCCTAAGGACAGGGACCCCATCTCCCCTAAGGACAGGGACCCCATCTCCCCTAAGGACAGGGACCCCATCTCCCCTAAGGACAGGGACCCCATCTCCCCTAAGGACAGGGATCCCATCTCCCCTAAGGACAGGGACCCCACCTCCCCTAAGGACAGGGAATCCATACAGGGACCCCATCACCCCTAAGGACAGGGACCCATCACCTCTGAGACAGGGATCCCATCTCCCCTAAGGACAGGGCCCCCCTTTACCTCTGAGACAGGGACCCCATCTCCCCTAAGGACAGGGACCCCATCACCCCTAAGGACAGGGACCCCATCATCCCTAAGGACAGGGACCCCATCTCCCCTAAGGACAGGGACCCCGTCTCCCCTAAGGACAGTGACCCCATCTCCCCTAAGGACAGGGACCCCATCTCCCCTAAGGACAGGGACCCCATCTCCCCTAAGGACAGGGAACCCATCTCCCCTAAGGACAGGGATCCCATCTCCCCTAAGGACAGGGATCCCATCTCCCCTAAGGACAGGGACCCCATCACCTCAGAGACAGGGACCCCATCTCCCCCAAGGAGAGGGACCCCATCTCCCCTAAGGACAGGGACCCCACCTCCCCTAAGGACAGGGACCCCATACAGGGACCCCATCACCCCTAAGGACAGGGACCCCATCACCTCTGAGACAGGGACCCCATCTCCCCTAAGGAGAGGGACCTCATCACCCCTAAGGACAGGGACCCCATAACCTCTGAGACACGGATCCCATATCCCCTAAGGACAGGGACCCCATCTCCCCTGGGGAAACGTATCCCGTCTCTCCTGGGGACAGGGCTCACTTCTCCCCAGAGGGCAGGGACCCCTTCTCACCTGGGGACAGGGACCCTCTTCTCACCTGGGGACAGGGACCCCATCACCCCTGGGGACAGGTACCCCATCACCTCTGAGACAGGGACCCCATCTCCCCTAAGGACAGGGACCCTATCTCCCCTAAGGACAGGGGACCACATCACCCCTGGGGACAGGGACCCCATCTCTCCTAAGGACAGGGACCCCCATCTCCCCTAAGGACAGGGACCCCATGTCACCTGGGAAAAGGGACCCCATCGCCCATGGGAACAGGGCCCTCTTTTCACCTCGGGACAGGGACCCCATCTCACCTGGGGGCAGGAACTCCATTTGCCCTGGGGACTGGGACCCCATCCTTCCTAGGGACAGGAACCCCATCCCCCCTGGCAATGGGGACTCCATCTTACCTAGGGATCCCATCTTCCCTGGGGACCAGGACCCCACCTCCCCTAAGAACAGAAACCCCATCTACAGACCATAATGGCTGGCAGGGCTGGCGTCAGCCATCCTAGGGTGCCAGGATGGAGGAGGGAGCAGGACACACAGAGGAAATCTGAATCCCCAGCTATTTGGGGGGTGTACCAGCAGGGGTCACTGGACACCGGGGGGTACAGCAGGACCAGCATGCGGTCACTGGAGATGGGGTACCAGCAAGGTGTGCACTCCAGCCCCTGTGTGCTCTTTCCCAGACCTTCTCGCTGGCTCTGCCAAGTTACCCCATCCTCTCTCCTGCTGGCTGCTGCTGGGGATCTGTCAGGATGGAGAGTGGGAAATGGGCCAGAAAATGTGTACCGATCACTGACTCTGTCCATTTCATAACTGTGGCATAAAGTAAACTGCATTTACTATGCTTCAGTTTATGAATGTCCATTCATTCTATGTAGCTGAGGCTGCAGAGAAGGCGATTGGGGGCTGTGTCCTCAGTCTTCCTCCTTATCTCAAAGGTGGAACATCATAGGTCTGTTTAGACCTCTGAAATGTCACCAAAGCCCCCCAACGGGGCTCCTAAAAAATTGTAAAAAAATAATAAAAAACTACTGATACCAGTGGCAGAACTACAGGGCTCACAAAGGTCTTACCTGTAATCGGCCCCGGGAGTTCCACCACCTGACTCGGAGGGAAGGGCCCCGGCTGGGGTTCAGGGGGGCCCTTAATGGTTTCTTGCACCGGGGCCCTGAAGGTTCTAGTTACACCACTGACTGTACAAATACATTTTTTCCACAAGACTATATAGGGGGGTCCCAAAAAGGTGGTATATACACACTGCAATTATATATCTCTGGCCCCACAGAAGAAGCACAGCCAAAGCATGTGTAAGGTAAAGTCTACAGGCCTGGAAATATCAGTTTGTAAATCGATAGAAAACTGGCTAAAAGACAGAATTCAGAGAGTAGTGGTTATTGATTCTAATAGGGCGTACACACGGTCGGACTTTGTTCGGACATTCCGACAACAAAATCCTAGGATTTTTTCCGACGGATGTTGGCTCAAACTTGTCTTGCATACACACGGTCACACAAAGTTGTCGGAAAATTCGATCATTCTGAATGCGGTGACGTAAAACACGTACGTCGGGACTATAAACGGGGCAGTAGCCAATAGCTTTCATCTCTTTATTTATTCTGAGCATGCGTGGCACTTTGTGCGTCAAATTTGTCTACACACTATCGGAAATTCCGACAACGGATTTTGTTGTCGGAAAATTTTATCTCCTGCTGTCCAACTTTGTGTGTCGGAAAATCCGATGGAAAATGTCCGATGGCGCCCACACACGGTCGGAATTTCCGACAACACGCTCCGATCGGACATTGTCCATCGGAAAATCCGACCGTGTGTACGGGGCATTACTCTGAATGGTCTAAGGTTATCAGTGGTGTACCCCAAGGTTCAGTGCTGGGACCCTTACTTTTTAATATCTTTATAAATGATATTGGGTCTGGGATCAAAAGTAACATTTCTGTCTTTGCAGATGACACCAAGCTATGCAGTGGAATAACGTCCTTACAGGATGTCTCCAATTTACAAGCCGGCTTCAATGCACTGCCTAATTGGGCGACTATTTGGCAGATGAGGTTTAATGTTGAGAAATGTAAAGTTTTGCACTTGGGGGCTAAGAATATGCATGCATCATACATGCTAGGGGGAGTACGACTGAGGGAATTTGTGGTGGAGAAGGATCTGGGGGTTTTGGTAGATCATAAGCTCAATAATAGCATTCAATGCCCAAACTGAGGTTTCCAAAGCGAGCAAAGTCCTTTCTTGTATTAAGAGAGGTATGGACTCCAGAGAGAGAGATATAGTTTTGCCCCTGTTCAAATCATTAGTAAGACCTCATCTGGAATATGCAGTTCAGTTTTGGGCACCAGTTCTCAAAAAGGATATCTGGGAACTGGAGAAAGTGCAGAGAAGAGCAATCAAACTGATAAGAGGCATGGAGGAGCTCAGCTATGAGGAAAGATTGGAGGAACTGAATGTATTCACTCTTGAGAAGAGGAGAATAAGTAGGGATATGATCAACATGTTCAAATATATAAGGGGTCCATATAGTGAACTTGGTGTTGAGTTATTCTCTTTACGGTCAACCCAGAGGACACGGGGACACTCTTTACGTCTAGAGGAAAAGAGATTTCATCTCCAAATATGGAAAGGTTTCTTCATAGTAAGAGCTGTGAAAATGTGGAATAGACTCCCGCCAGAGGTGGTTCTGGCCAGCTCAGTAGATTGCTTTAAGAAAGGCCTCGATACTTTCCTAAATGTGCATAATATAACTGGGTACTAACATTTATAGGTAAAGTTGATCCAGGGAAAATCCGATTGCCTGTGTACATGTCTTGTGTGTGTACATGCCTGTGTGTACATGTCTTGTGTGTATACATGCCTGTTTGTGTACATGCCTATGTGTGTACATGTCTCTGTATGTGTACATGTCTTGTGTGTGTATACATGCCTGTGTGTGTGTACGTGCACATCATATATACACATGTGAGTGGTGCTGGGAGAGTACAGGTGTGAGGGGGGGCTGAGAGCGTACAGGTGTGAGGGGGCTGAGAGCATACAGGTGTGAGGGGGGCTGAGAGCGTACAGGTGTGAGGGGGCTGAGAGCGTATAGGTGTGAGAGGGGCTGCGAGCGTACAGGTGTGAGCAGGGCTGCAAGCATACAGGTGTGAGGGGGGGCTGAGGCACTGAAGGACTTGGTGGGATGGCCAGTGGGTGGGACCCTGGGGAATGTTGGTGGTCAGGCTGAGGGGGCCCCAGGCCTAAAGCTGTATAAGGCGCCCCACAATTTCTGATGGCTGCCCTGATAAGACAGTTCATATCACTGAAGAGAAGTTCCACCATCACCATACCATGGGATTCCACTCCCTATAGGAATTGCACTCACCGGACTCCTAATAAACAATTTCCTTAGTGAATAAATCCAGCTTTAATCTCAGCAACTACAGGACATCAGCGTGGGAATTCAGTAACGATCAACCCGACAGATGAATGGTGATCCTGAACCATCCAGACTGGGCACACCAGCAATCCTTGAATTCCACTCAAGCATAAGGAAGGAAGGGAATCCTCATAGTGTGAAACTGTAAAACTTTTATTGTCCCAAAAACACCTGACCCTTAAGCTATTACACTTACACAAAATTACATTTAAAACAGCATTCAGGTAACTCATACAGTAATGGTGATAGCAGTTCTGATAATCTCACCACCTCAAATAAGAGCGGATCGTTCCTGGTGGTTCCCGGGAGAAACTCAGAACAAATCCCCATTGCAGCAAGCCGTGTGGTCTCCCCTAGATGCGTTTCAAGATTCTGTCTTTGTCAATAGGAGGCACCCACACGGCGCGATCTTGCAAATTTGTAGCCCTCCCCTAATAGATATTAACCCCATCAGCATTTTGATGACCGGTCCTCCATGGCTCCTACCATAGAACGAGCTGTCTCGCATTCAGTACATCTTATTCACAATATAACTAAAATCCTCATAATTACAGCATCAAGAAATGGCAGCAAGAATATACCGAAAAAATAAACCTCTCCCTGCTTGTGCCCAAACAAACGGTTAAAAGCTCCCATTCATGAGCTCATGTGAAAGCCTGCACACACAGACAGAGGGAATCATCATATAGGTGTGCTTGACATGATCGTTGCATTTAAAACATATCAGTAAAACACAATGTTAACCTGCCTAATGTTCGTTGTTAAATAAGCTCATCAGTTAACACACAGTGTTATTCTGCCTGATATTCATTGTTATATTCCAATTCCAGCTAATGGGCTGTTTCAATACATAATATTTACAAATTAAACTTTCTACTGACACAAAGAATTACATTGTATCTTCATATCAACAGGACACAGTTGTCAGATGAAATCCCAATAAAACCTTAATAAATAGGTAATTAGAAAGCTTTCTAACAAGATATTCCCTCTACAACAAAAATAAATAAATAATACATTATTTGCATGAAAAACTTTGATCTCTCCACCGAACAAAGTTTAAAAGTGGTGACCACTTTTAAATAACGAACGGTCAAAATGAATTCCGTTTGCGATTATAAACAACGGTGAAGCGTCTCAGCATTCAGGAAAAAACACTAGCGACAATATGTTAATATTGTTGCTATAATCGTGACAGAGGTATTAGTAAAATAAATAATTGAACTTGTATGAATAAAATTAATCATCAGTTGGTTTTAAAATAACTTAATATGAATACAGTGCAGGACTGAAATTGTTCATGCATTCCAGTTACTGATATATAGCCTCAATTCATGTCCCTAAGCATTAAAGTGTCTTTATATACACAACAATCTAATATTTAAAAAATATTTTAAAAAAGAGACCAATGTTGGGGCGTGGCTTAGCAGTGGCCGAGTGAGGACGTGTTTCAAGAGAGCTCCTGGCCACTCCGTTCAGTCCTGCACAATTGACGGCTTTACTCAGGCAATAGAGAGCCAAGATAACCACCAGACGTTACAGAATGAGATCGACGGCTGGCGGTAATCATTCTTCCACCCCACGGAGCGGTATCCAGCAGTACTTTTGAGGCACACAGAGAGTGTTGCCGGGCGCCATTATAGCAGCGCCTGTGCACACCGACTGGAAGAGGACACCACGCTAGACTTACCGGGTTCCCCCACCTCATTCACTGCCGCTGACTTTCCTTCAGAGACAACGATAGCCTGTCGCACATACATGGATGGCACATCTCCTCAGCCGAGCGGCAAGCCTGATGATCTCCGCACTATCCTGCAGGCCCTCCCCACCAAATCAGATATAGAGGCCCTCATCCTTTGCATTAAGGAGGCGAACAGTAGGGACATCCAAGAGGTTAAGGCAGAGCTGCACACACTCACAGACCTGGTTGATTCAGGGGAGGCATCAATCTCCTCCCTCACACAACGGGTTGAAGCACTGAAGTGCTCCCAGGAATCTCAGATGACCACGGCCGTCGATTTACAGCTCTATTTGGAGAACTTAGAGGACCACAGCCGACGCAATTATCTTTGGCTGCGGGGTCTTCCAGAGGCTACCGAAGTGGAGGACCTGGAGGCGACAGTGACAGCTATCTTCCAGGAGTTTCTAGGCACTTCTCTGCCATCCCTAGAGCTGGATCGAGTTCACAGAACTCTGGGACCTAAATCACCAGACCCAAACAGGCCACGAGACATGCTCTGCAGGATACATCATTACACCCAAAAGGAGCTTATTCTTCGCAAAGCCTGGGAGCACGGGGCCGTAGGATTTGATGGTGCCACAATTAAGATCCTCCCGGATCTCTCTAGAGCCACACTACAGAGAAGAGCCATGCTAAGATCCGTCCTGGACCTGGCCAGATGACAAGGATACACATACCGCTGGGGATACCCCTTGGAGGTCATCTTCCACAACGCAACTGCTTCCTTCACCTTGCGTGCACCGGCAGACCTACCGGCCCTCTTTGCCTTCCTGAGAGTAGAGCCGGTCTGGGTACCAAACTGGCTCACTCTTATTCCTCATCCTTCGAGCCGCCCGGGCCCCTCTGTTCATCAGAACTACCAACCCCCTCGTCGGCAGCGGTCCAGAAGGCGAGCCCGGACACCCTCTGCTGAGGGGACACTTTAGTTAGGATTGTACTGCCTGTTATCTGCCCCTTTGTGGAAGACTGCACACATACAGTTTGGTTCACCTCTGACTTATGAGTACTGACCATTCCTTGCTGCTGGCTTGCTGGCGACACCTGCATTGCCCACGCCACCCCGGGAAGAGTTGCCGTGCCACCCTGGAGCCGTGACTTTGGCCCCCTGACCTATGATTGCTGCCGCTGGTGCCCCTTGGTTGTTGACAGAGCCTGCTGCTGTATCCGGGCCCTGACATGTGATCTGTGCGGTGGAGGACTCGAACCGAGCTGTTCTGGGACTAGAGTTGGGGGGTACATGCGGACCATGATAAGGGGGCCTCCGGCATCATTGCCCCTGAGGTAAGACTCTTGTACACTCTGTACGCACCCGGATGAGGTAGGACGCACTCTGCATGCCTTGCTGGACTTTGGGTCCCGAGGACACTCCATCATGCTAAAACACTCTGTAGCTTTGTACTGGGGATGAAATGAGTGCAGGAGGCATTGGAGGTTGCTCTTATGTTTATTATACAGAAATGCCTGCTTTTAAGATTTATTGCCTTGGTGCGTCTCCACTGTCGCTGTCTTGCCTGCCTCGGATGGGGTCCTCCCCCTCCCTCCGGGGCATGTTAAGCATGCTGTATGGTGCCACCTTGATTGGGGGAGGCGGGGTTGGGACGCTCCCCCGGAAGGGGATTTCACTTATACTTAAAGTGTGGGGCCAGAGGAGCTGGCGGTTAGGAGTGCAATCTCGCAGGATACCCTTCCCCAAGTTATAACGCCCACCCAGGGGACAATAGACTACCTCCGGGCTGTGGGCTTGGCTCTCCACGGGGGGAATATAGACCTGGGAGGGAGTCCTGCCCACGCTCTACCGAGGAGAGGGGGAGGGGGCGGGGCCTTTAGGGCTAGATGATCAGTTGGTGGTTTGGGGTTTGTTAACGCTGCAGCAGTCGGTTTCCTTCTTTCCCCCCCCCTCACCACTGTACAGGGGGGAACCTTAGATATACAAGTCAGATGAAGGGAACATGGTCAGGAACATCCATTCATTACTCAGTTGTTATAAGGGGTTGTTAATGTTATAATCATTGTTAATGTCATGTTATATATCTGTGATGTGTCGGGGTGCTATATACTAGTATTGTACAACAAGGGGCTCGTACCGCATTTTATTATATTTTATTTTATTTTGTTTTACCTTTCTTTTCTAATCCAAGCCTGCTTACTTCTGATTGACAGCTGTCAACATACCTGCTTTTTCATACAACACCACACTTAGGACGGGGGGGTAGTAAGCGAGATTCTCGCTGGCTATTTCTTTCCGCAAACCCACTTAGGCCTGCGCTCGATTACCAGGTTTGCTCTGGTGAGCGTCTCAGCACTTAAGTACTACTTCGTTAGATTGCGAATACAGCACCCTTTAGGGGTGTTCTAACTACTTTTTCTCCCTCTCTTCCACCTTCTTTTCTTCCTACTGATTTAACCTCTTTTTAAAGCTCATTTTCTTCACCCCTCTCCTGCCTTCTACCCTCTACTTCCCATCTCCTCCCCGCACCCCACCTCCTCCCTTCCCGATACCCTGGGGCCATGGAGGCAGTAAATGTGCTCTCGTTGAACGCGAGGGGCCTAAATGTACAGGAAAAATGCGCATGTTATTCCAAGACCTGCGCCGTCTTAAGACGGACCTGGCGTTCATCCAAGAGACACACTTTAAAGGGGGCAATCTTCCCATGTTGAAAAATAAATTCTTCCCGATGGTATACCATTCCACCAATGGGAATGCTAAATCTCGTGGTGTGTCCATTCTCATTTCCCCTACCGCTCCTTGGACCTGTGAGAATATAAAAACAGACCCGGAGGGACGCTTTCTGGTGGAGGTGACCCTGACGAACATATATGTCCCTAACAGTGGCCAGGACCACTTTATCACCAAAATGATAGACACATTGTTAGAGTTCTCTAGGGGCCAACTGCTACTAGGTGGGGATTTCAATGTCCCACTAATCCCTTCTGAAGATACATCTACGGGACACTCCTCAATGACACCTGGTATTAGGAAACGCATTGCGCATTCCCTACACAAGGCACAACTGATTGATGCCTGGAGACTCATCCACCCGACTGAATGGGATTACACCTTTTACTCCACACCACATCAACAATATTCGGGGATTGACTACTTCCTACTCCCTCATTCCCAACTACATGCAATTCGGGACTCATCGATTGGGTCTATTACATGGTCTGACCATGCCCCTGTTCTATTGTCCTACGCCCTGACTGATGTTTTCACTTCCAGAACGAGGACCTGGAGATTAAATGAAAGCCTCCTTCAGGACAAAGAAGTACTTCAAGACGTAGTCAGGGAGCTAGACTGCTATTTTCAAACCAATGACACTCCTGAGAGTAATCCCGGCATTGTGTGGGAAGCCCACAAGGCGGTGATTGGTGGAGTACTCATTAAGCATGGATCACGCATTAAGAGGCAGCGTTCTGAACAGATGACGTCGCTTCTTAACCGATTGAACCTTGCTAAAGCCCGACACAAGCATGCCTAGACTCCTACCCTGGAGACGGAAATCTTACTCTTACGTAAAAAAATTACAGACTTAATGCAATTTCGTGCTAAGTTCGCGATTCAGGTCTGTCATCGGGTATCGTACGAATCTGGGAATAAATGTGGTAAGCTCCTGGCCAAATCCCTGAGAGATCAGGTATTGGCAGACTACATAGCTCATATTACAACATCCTCCTGCCAGAAGTCCACACTCCCACGTAATATAGTAAGACAGTTTAAAGAATTCTATGTGTCCCTCTACAACCTGCAGACCCCAACTCCCCCACATTCCCAGATCGAGGACTATCTGACCAATTCAGGCATGTCCAGACTGCCCACAGAAGTGGGTGAACTGCTTGACGAACCCATTACCATAGCGGAGATACAGTCAGCAATAGGGCCACTATATTAGGGAAAGCGCCAGGATTGGATGGTCTCACCGCACAATACTATAAAATCCTACTGCCATCCCTCGAGAAATTTATGCACAAATTTTTCAACTCACTGGGATCCGATATAACATTTCCCCGAGACACTCTTTCGGCACATATCACGGTGATCCCCAAAGATGGGAAGGATCTTACCACCTGTGGGAACTATAGGCCGATTTCTCTACTCAACACAGATCTAAAAATTTTCACGAAATTACTATCTACCAGGAGCCAACTTTACCTTCCTTCCCTGATCCATCTGGACCAGGTTGGATTTGTCCCGACCAGAGAGGCCAGGGACAACACAATTAAAGTCCTTAACCTCCTACATGTGGTCAATAAGAATAAGATTCCCTGCATTTTCTTAAGCACGGACGCTGGGAAGGCCTTTGACAGGGTGAACTGGCAATTCATGACCTCTGTTCTGAAACATATGGGTCTGGGCAACACCATGCTACGTTGGATAAACTCAATCTTTGGTGACCCCTCAGCTCGTGTCCGAGCCAACAGGGTCCTATAGGACTCTTTTGAGATCAAGAACAGAACACGCCAGGGGTGCCCTTTATCTCTGCTCCTTTTCGCCCTGTCACTGGAACTGTTTCTGCGTACCGTGCGAGCCAACCCGGACATCACTGGAGTAGTTATGGAAGACGCGCAACAGAAGATTGCCGCGCTCGCGGACGACATGTTGTTCTCACTTACCAATCCAGTGGTCTCTCTCCCAAAACTTCTAAGTGAATTTTAAACGTATGGTAGTCTCTCGAACTTGAAGATTAATTTCAGCAAGTCCGAAGCAATGGGCATAGGAGTTTCCCCACGTCTCCTCACAGCCTTTCAAGCCAGTTTTAAATTTAAATGGACAAATATGGCCCTGAAATAGCTTGGTACACATATCCCCCCAAAATATCTCAAATATTCCCCCTGAATTTCCCCCCACTGCTGGCAGATGTTCGAACTCTGCTTAACAAATGGCAAACGGGGCTACATTCATGGTTTGGGAGATGCAATATCCTCAAGATGTGCGTTCTTCCCAAATTCATCTATCTTCTCCAAGCCCTCCCGATCCCAATCCCCTCTAGTTACTTTGACCAGACCAGAGCTCTATTCTTCGACTTCATATGGGCCCATAAAAGGCCTAGACTCAACAGAAGACAGCTTACATTGCCCAAGCTGTATGGAGGGTTAGCAGTACCAGACCTCCGCAAATACCACCAAGTGACTGATCTGACCAGACTTATTGACTGGAACCGTCACCACTCCATGAAATTATGGACCCGTCTTGAACAGACCCAGTGTGACATACCCCTGAACAGGGCCTCTTGGTGTCATAACTCCCTGCCAAGAGACGTGAAGAATTACCCCCTGATAGGTACAACCACACAAATATGCTCTACAAAGGACAATCAGCGCAAACTATGTTGTGATGATATATGCAAGCTGAACACTATAAGGATTCAACAACCTCGATAACAGATAAAAAACAATACTAGTGCAGCGCAAAAGACAAAAAGGGGAAACAAGAGTCCATATAATATATATAATCAATCAATTCCTCTTGGCAAAGGGAGGCTGGTCCTTTTTCATAACGCATCAATAATCGTAGATTGAATCATAAGAATGCGCTTACCAGAAAAGGTGGACCTCTTCATTACAGGAGGTCATACAAGCCTGGGTTATATACGGACTTGGTGAATGCTGTACAGTTAAGCTGGATCTCATCTGCGGTTATCAGCCTTCAGATATCCCGGGATAAATCCATAAACCTTCAGTGCGGTGTAATATGCAGCGGTCCCAAAAATAGAGAAGAAACTCTAAGTGTACTCCATATAAAGATTTATTCAATAAGGATAATAATATAAAATCTGCTAGGTAAAAAAGCGCTCAATGGCACAGCATAATACAAAATATTTTTCAGCTGAGACAGTCTGTTCGCATCCGAACAGCTGTGAGATGGCAGCGGGTGACGGCAAAAGCAAGGCTCCGCCCCGTACGCGGCGTTACGTCCACATGGACTTCGTCAGCGAGGGTGGAGCTTTCTTGTCACCCTAGGGATAGATATACATGCCGACTGTCAACAAGGAGTGTCTAGTTGCCGGAACCGGAAATAAAACTAAGAATTACTCAAGTTCTAGATGGAGACATCAACCAGGGACATAGCTTTTTATTACATTTGTAAGGATAATTAAAAACTTTAAAAAAACGCTAGCTTAAAAAAGCGCAGTGAGTACTAACAATGGTTTAATAAAACCACCATGCGCAAGTGTGTATATGCCTTAATTATCAAAAGGTATGCATATAATAGAGCACTGTAAACACATATTTATAAAACACTAAAACACATACTCGCACTAATCAGATCGCACCCGCGGCCATCTCTTACATGGAATAAACTGTGATAAACATAGATATGTACAGACATATAAGATATATAAAAATTATCAATGAAAAATTATCAATAAAAATACATAAAGAGGTCAAAAACGGCAAATGGACCCCAAGACACCTTATATAAATAACCCGAGTGAAGTCAGCTATTTGTCAGAGATAAAACAATTGAGATCAAACTCAACGTTTAATCCTCTGGGGACAAAACAACAGCACCCCCTAAAGGAGTGCAATTCCTCTAACGGGACTTTTTCCTTACTCACTTTCTACTTCTCCCTTATTTGCTTTCTCCCCCTCCCTCTCCCACCTGGACTTTCCCTCCCCCTTCTCCTGCATGTCTGCACTTTCTCTCCTTTCCTCCCTGTTTACCTTTTGCTGTCACTTTTCTACTCACTATTATCTCCTTCTTCTTTTTTCCTGTATGTCTGTGCCTCCCTGCCGGGTTGCTTCTCTGTTTCTCCCTCTCACTATTCATCCAATCTCTTTCACTCCCCTCCTTTCAATCCTTCCAGGCCTGGGCTGTGTGTTGGTTCACTCAGCGCACCCGGGGGAGACCGAGGAGCGCTCCCTTCAGAGCGCGCCCGGCCCTCCCCTCTTTCTGGCAGTCTGTGTCATGGATCCCCATGACAACGGGCACGCCAGCTCTGCGCTGCGGGATTCTCAGAGGCATGGGGGAATCCTCCACATCGCGCTGGCTCTGCCCCCCGCCGAGCACAGCGCTGTCATACACTCCCATCTCAGCTCAGCTGGTGATTTTTTCAATCCAGTGAGTGTATCGTGGGGATGACGCTGTGCGTCGCTCTGCCCGGGGGATAATCCTTACAGACACTTCACGTCCTCCCTGCCTCAGACCGCCCCTCACTCACGGTTCAGCCAATCAGGTTGCTGATTGGACATCCCCACCCACTGCAGTAAACACAGTAACACCGCTTACTTACTTATAATAATATTTCCCTGATGTGTTTTATAATCTGCAGACTTATGTGGACTCACACCCAACCAAGGAACCTGCACACGTTTTTGGAGCCCTGCCCACTCTGATCTGGGGTATTATCCAAATACCTCCTTGCTGCTTAAATTGGGACCCATGATCTGGTTTCACCTATCCCCATTTTCTAGGTACGTGTCATATATGTTCTATACTCAGAATTTCGGGTGAATCTGCTAACCCCAATACTCCTTTTAATTTTGAGAATAGTATTATATTCATACTAGGCTCTCCCTTAAGACTCTCATTAAAATACTTTCATTGCAGCAGGATTGCACCCTCCACTCTCTAACTCCATCAAGCAGGCTGTCTCCAGCCTTCGCAGTGAGGGGAGGACTGTGTCTGTTCCTATATTGGGGATATCCTTTGTGAAGCAACCTCAGCCCACCCTGGTTCTCATTCTTGTGATCTACCTGGCCTCTTCCCCATCTTCTCGAGCCTCGGTTCTGTGATCCTTGTGTGGCCGTGACGGACGGCAAATTCTTGATTCGCACTGGATGCTGATAATGTCCTTGGGAGTGATTTATGAATTTTAAGGGGTCAGTGTGAAATTTCTGCATGTATAAGCTTAGAACTTACTAATGATGTAACATATGTTAATGTCAATTGACCTTTGTAATGTAACCTAAATGCTCTCTACTACCTCCTGCTGTGAATACCTGAGATATTCATGCACTCATGTTTGCTCTGCCTTTTGTTAATTTTCTAGATGAAATACCCACTTTGACCAATTGTCGTTACCCCTGAAGAAGAGGTCAACCCCCTTTTGCTTACCTCGAAACGTCGGGTTTCTATGATCATTGTTTTTTTACTTACCTGTATCATTGCATTTGGTCATTTATTCATAGAATTTCTTCCCACTTACATGCATCCATTTTATTGTATATATGGTTAGGTCATGTGTAATGATTTTTAGATGTTAAATCAATAAACTACAATACTTTTATACAAAAACTATAAACTTCTACTATTTTCTACTTTATTAGAGGTAACCCCATGAAAAAGCCCCGTTAGAGGAATTGCACTCCTTTAGGGGGTGCTGTTGTTTTGCAAAAAATTTGGGATGGGGGCTCACCTCTAGAAAAATTACACAGTGCCTATTGGGATGACACCTCCCTGTTTTCTATATATTTAGGGTAGAAAATACCCACTTCCTCGCCTGGTAGTCTCCCCAAAGACGCTGCTTTACTCTATTAACTACTTTGTTCTTACTTTATAACTTTCACCATGACTAACTATGCTGGGAAAAATTGGGATAACACCATGTCTGGCTTATACAAAAATTTCTATGAAAAAGAACAGAAAGATTCGGAGCTATCTCAGATTTTCACAAATCTTAGAAGACTCCTAGAAAAGAAATCGACAAATCATTGGCACATACATTTTTTCCAACTTTACATAAGGAACAATATTAATCCATTTGGTCTATGGATGCAGATTTTCCCTACAATGGAACATGTGGACCCGTCTTTCAAACAAGCCTGGGAAAGCAAATTATCAGCTTGCTCACAGGAAATGATGGTCCACCTAATAGAGGAATATAGAGGGATTATTAAACAAACCGACAAGGAACTGGAGTCCCTCTATGCTCTTCTGACACCATTTAGAACTCATACTTCTTTTGTCCAATTGGACAATGACTTAAATGCACATCTTGAGCAGTTTAATAGAAATATACTGATAAAAAAGGAAAGCAAATTCCTGCGGGATCGCACAGCGTTTTCTGAACATAAAGCATACAATTGGAAGACCAATCAAACAAGACCCAAGTCCAATTTTAGAACCAAGTCGCGCTTCAATGAGTCTGACTTGTCAGACGCTTCCTCAGTATCTTCATACTCTGTGGGAGGGCAAAGTGGACCTTATAGATCAAAAAAATCTAAACGTGGCTCAAACGGAAGTGGGTCCAATGGAAAATATCCTAAAAAACGTATTACAGAAACCCACAATACTCCTTCCCAACAACAGGGCCCTCCGGGAACCCATAACAAAAACCCAACAACAAGAAATACGGCACCCCCCACTTCCCAACAAGAGATCACTTCCCTCTTCCCTAAATCAATGACTACAGGTACCACTGCAACACTGCCGAGTATAACACATGAGCGCAGTGGAGCAACGGGCGGTAATAACACCAGCCCACTATGACATGGGAATGGAGGTGACAGGACCTCAGAGACATCCGATCAAGATTTAAATGTTCTAAATGTGGTAAACTTATCCCCATATGAACTTTCTCACACTGAACTACAAGTCCTCTCACGGGGACTAAGTTTTTGCCCCAATCAAAATATCAACAAATTTGAAGCCATGAAAGACCTCCAATTGTTTGCACGCAAATTGATCCTTAAACAGATGTACTCTAAGTCAATCCCGGCTCAACCCAACTTTGAGTCACAGGAACTGAAAGCCCTAGACACTTTAGTCAGCCTACTGGAAGAGAACGAATCCCCTGACCTGATCGACCAGATCGATCTAGAACACCTGTTGGGTCGTTTTGACCAGACGGAACTTCCCCCCACGCCAAAATTTAAAAAGAAATCCGACAAATTTCCCTCCCTGAACACCAATTCCAATGTTCTAGCGTTTGTTAAATTGGTAGGAAAGGTGATCTGTAAGATTAGAACCAACACCAATGAAGACGACAACCTATCAAATGACGAAAGGGTCGCTCTTAAAAAACTACATGATCATCCACACATAACAATAAAGCCCTCCGATAAGGGGGGCAATATTGTTATTATGGATAAAACAAAATATGTGGAGATGTGCATGAAAATCCTCAAAAAAAAAATTGGTACTGTAAGATCAAAGCGAATAAGATTGTCAAATTCAATCAGGAATTTTACTCCCTAGTAGATCTCGCCTTCGAACAACAGGTGATCAGCAAATCAGAATGGGAATTTATTAGAATTAAACAACCAAAGATCCCAACTTTTTATGCTCTACCGAAATTGCATAAATGTGTTAAACGACCAACAGGTAGACCCATAGTGTCGGGAAATGGCTCGATAACAGAGAACCTCAGTTCTTTCATTGATGGGCATCTTCGCCCTTTTGTGACTAATCTTCCCAGTTACTTACGTGACACTCCCCACTTACTCCAGATCCTGGATGGAATGACCATCCCCCCACGTCAATTTTGGTGGCAATCGACGTGGAGGCTTTATACAGCTTGATTCCCCATAGTAGGGGTTTAAGCTGTATTCGACAGGTCATTCTACAAGATAATAGATTTAATCCCAAAATGGGTGATTTTTTGCTGGACTCTTTGGATTATATCCTACAGCATAACCACTTTACCTTCAATGGCTCCCACTTCCTCCAGGTGCAGGGGGTAGCGATGGGGACCTCGTGTGCCCCATCGTATGCCAACCTGTACCTGGGGGAGTGGGAGCGTATGATCAACCAATCCGAGGATCTGGCTCCTTTCATGATGAATGTGAGCCTATGGCTCAGATTCATCGATGATGTCCTCCTCGTTTGGGACGGCCCACAAGACCAACTGGAATCTTTCCTAAAATGTTTAAACACAAATTATTTCAATTTGAGTTTCACAATGACTTTTGACAATTCTTCCATAACTTTCCTGGATGTAACCATCCATAAAAATGACAGAGGACGTATCAGCAGTAGTTTATACAGGAAGCCAACAGCAGGCAATACCATATTACATGCTAGCAGTTTTCATCCAACACCCCTAATTGTATCCATTCCTTTCAGTCAGTACTTGAGGACACGTAGAAATTGTACAGATGACATAACCTTTAGAAGAGAGGCTGATCTCCTAAGAGAGAGGCTACTATTGCGAGGCTACTCTAAATCATGCCTTAAAAAGGCCTATAATCGGGCAGTAATGAAACCCAGGAAAGAACTGCTATATAATCCATCTTCTAAAAGCACCAAGAAAAACCCAATTTCGATTATAACCAAATACTGTAACCAGCACGAAACTTTCAAAAAAATCGCCAATAAGTATTGGCATCTTCTTTCAATGGACCCCACCATAGGCCCTTATGTGAGTAAACACCCGGTCTTTACATTCAAAAGAGCCAGATCTCTCAAGGACTACCTGGTGTCCAGTGAATACCATGATTCCGGACACCAGGATCCATGTAAATACCCAGGGACATTTACTTGTGGGGGTGCAACTACTGCCGCTTTATGAACACCACGCGCAATATAACACTCCCAAATGGCGAACGCTACCGCCCTAAACACTATGCGAACTGCCAAACAGCTAATGTAGTTTACCTACTTCTATGTAACTGTTTTTGTTTCTATGTGGGCAAAACCATTCAGCCCTTCTGGCGACGCGCCTATCGACATATTCTATCCATGCAGACCATTAATCCAAGCCTTCCCCTGGGGAGACATGTGAGAGACCTACATGAAGGAATCACTCCGAAGATTTCCTTCCTGATCCTAGACAGAATACACTCTGGTATTAGAGGGGGCGATACAAATAAAACATTAATGCAGGCTGAACAAAGGTGGATTTTTCGCTTGAATGCGACTATGCCACCCGGCCTCAATGCAACCACCTCCTTCAGACCCTTCCTGGAGGGTTTCTCCTCAGGAGGTTCTGAATGGGAACCTCTACAATAGGATCGCCCCCCCAATTGAAACTGAGGTAGTGTTTTGTCCAACCCGGACTTGATAAATACATACACTTTGTGAATATGCCCCTGTCCTCTGGGATGGTGTTTGGAACTGATAGGACATAGAAACCAATAAGACTATAGATATAGTTCTAGTTTGAACATGTTATTCCTGTTTAGCCTGTGATGTAACATACTGTTTAAAACATATAATGTAACAACTTCTTTTCATCTTTTCAGGACCTTTTCTGATCCAGTGGGACCGCCCCTCCCGAATACACAGGGATTCACCAAGTATCGGCGCTCATATACTTACTCACTTTCTACTTCTCCCTTATTTGCTTTCTCCCCCTCCCTCTCCCACCTGGACTTTCCCTCCCCCTTCTCCTGCATGTCTGCACTTTCTCTCCTTTCCTCCCTGTTTACCTTCTGCTGTCACTTTTCTACTCACTATTATCTCCTTCTTCTTTTTTTCCTGTATGTCTGTGCCTCCCTGCCGGGTTTCTTCTCTGTTTCTCCCTCTCACTATTCATCCAATCTCTTTCACTGCCCTCCTTTCAATCCTTCCAGGCCTGGGCTGTGTGTTGGTTCACTCAGCGCACCCGGGGGAGACCGAGGAGCGCTCCCTTCAGAGTGCGCCCGGCCCTCCCCTCTCTCTGGCAGTCTGTGTCATGGATCCCCATGACAACGGGCACGCCAGCTCTGCGCTGCGGGATTCTCAGACGCATGGGGGAATCCTCCACGTCGCGCTGGCTCCGCCCCCCGCCGAGCACAGCGCTGTCATACACTCCCATCTCAGCTCAGCTGGTGATGTTTTCAATCCAGTGAGTGTATCGTGGGGATGACGCTGTGCGTCGCTCTGCCCGGGGGATAATCCCTACAGACACTTCACATCCTCCCTGCCTCAGACCGCCCCTCACTCACGGTTCAGCCAATCAGGTTGCTGATTGGACATCCCCACCCACTGCAGTAAACACATATTTAAACTCCTCCGGCGCTGCACTTATCAGCTGCTACTGACACCACACAGACGTGCTTGGAGGAAGTAAAGACAGGCAAGTAAATTTATGGACCCCCTCTGGTTGGGATTTCTGGAAACTTTACAGATGGCTAACCGCTTACTTACTTATAATAATATTTCCCTGATGTGTTGTATAATCTGCAGACTTATGTGGACTCACACCCAACCAAGGAACCTGCACACATTTTTGGAGCCCTGCCCACTCTGATCTGGGGTATTATCCAAATACCTCCTTGCTGCTTAAATTGGGACCCATGATCTGGTTCCACCTATTCCCATTTTCTAGGTACGTGTCATATATGTTCTATACTCAGAATTTCGGGTGAATCTGCTAACCCCAATACTCCTTTTAACTTTGAGAATAGTATTATATTCATACTAGGCTCTCCCTTAAGACTCTCATTAAAATACTTTCATTGCAGCAGGATTGCACCCTCCACTCTCTAACTCCATCAAGCAGGCTGTCTCCAGCCTTCGCAGTGAGGGGAGGACTGTGTCTGTTCCTATATTGGGGATATCCTTTGTGAAGCAACCTCAGCCCACCCTGGTTCTCATTCTTGTGATCTACCTGGCCTCTTCCCCATCTTCTCGAGCCTCGGTTCTGTGATCCCTGTGTGGCCGTGACAGACGGCAAATTCTTGATTCGCACTGGATGCTGATAATGTCCTTGGGAGTGATTTATAAATTTTAAGGGGTCAGTTTGAAATTTCTGCATGTATATGCTTAGAACTTACTAATGATGTAACATATGTTAATGTCAATTGACCTTTGTAATGTAACCTAAATGCTCTCTACTACCTCCTGCTGTGAATACCTGAGATATTCATCCACTCATGTTTGCTCTGCTTTTTGTTAATTTTCTAGATGAAATACCCACTTTGACCATTGTCGTTACCCCTGAAGAAGAGGTCAACCCCCTTTTGCTTACCTCGAAACGTCGGGCTTCTATGATCATTGGTTTTTTTACTTACCTGTATCATTGCATTTGGTCATTTATTCATGGAATTTCTTCCCACTTACATGAATCCATTTTATTGTATATATGGTTAGGTCATGTGTAATGATTTTTAGATGTTAAATCAATAAACTACAATACTTTTATACAAAAACTATAAACTTCTACTATTTTCTACTTTAGTAGAGGTAACCCCATGAAAAAGTCCCATTAGAGGAATTGCACTCCTTTAGGGGGTGCTGTTGTTTTGCAAAAAATTTGGGATGGGGGCTCACCTCTAGAAAAATTACACAGTGCCTATTGAGATGACACCTCCCTGTTTTCAATCCTCTGGGGACTGTCACTCAGGTTTCATGGATCCATAGGGATTCTCTACGGCTGAGTTGCCTAATATAGTTCCCCCCCTCCAATGTTTTATAACCTTTTCTATGCCCCAAAATTGCAGTTTTTTTCGGGTCCCTATTATGGCACAACCTAAAATGTTTTAAAACATAGTGGGTCTTAAGGCCTCATTTGATGTTATTCACATGTTCCGCTATGCAGACCCCCATGGGTCTGGAAGTTCGCCCCACATACTGGAGTCCACATTCACACTGTAGCATGTACACTACACCTACAGTGTCACACGTGATTAAATTTTTTATCTGGTAAGTTTTCCCAGTGGCAGTGGCTAAAAACTCCTTCTTTTTTTTAGTATTGAATTTACATTGTCTGCATGCTGGACATTTTCCGCATGCATAAAAACCTGACATGAAGTTAAAAATTCTGTTTTCTTTGATCACAGGAGGGTCCACGAAACCAGGAGCTATTAAATCTCTTATGCCCCATACACACGGTCGGACTTTGTTTGGACATTCTGACAACAAAATCCTAGGATTTTTTCAGACGGATGTTGGCTCAAACTTGTCTTACATACACACGGTCACACAAAGTTGTCGGAAAATCCAATCGTTCTAAACGCGGTGACGTAAAACACGTACGTCGGGACTATAAACAGGGCAGTGGCCAATAGCTTTCATCTCTTTATTTATTCTGAGCATGCGTGGCACTTTGTGTGTCGCATTTGTGTACACACGATCGGAATTTCCGACAACGGATTTTGTTGTCGGAAAATTTTATATCCTGCTCTCAAACTTTGTGTGTCAGAAAATCAGATGGAAAATGTGTGATGGAGCCTACACACGGTCGGAATTTCCGACAACACGCTCCTATCACACATTTTCTGTCGGAAAATCCGACCGTGTGTACGGGGCATTAGGGTTGGTGGTCTCCTATAAATAAATCTTGGGTGAGCTGGGAGAGTGGGACCTAGAATATTATCCTTTTTCAAAATATCCCAATGTTTCAATATAATTCTTTCTACCTTCTTATGTTGAATGTTCTAATCTAGGATAATCCTATATTGGAAATCATCCTGGTTGGCAATCATATTTCTATTAGAGTCTGCCACTAAAGTGGATCGATCCATGGTACCCACTCTTGCTACCTCTTCTGATATGTGTGACTTAGTATAACCTTTTCGTAAGAATTTCTCTGCCATAACATTGGCTTGTGAGAAATAGTCACTGTCAAGAAAACAGTTCCGCCGAAGGCGAATAAACTGCCCTCTGGGTATATTAAGCAACCATGAATTGTTATGGCAACTATCTAAGGGAATGTAACCATTCCTATCTGTTGGTTTACAATAGTTCCTGGTTCTATAGGCACCCTCATGTTTAAAAATTTCCAAATCTAGAAATGCTATGCTGGTGGCATCAGCATTCCATGAAAGATGAATATTTTTTGTGTTGCCATTAAGCCTAGACATGAATAACTGGAGACTGATTAAATCACCCTCCCAAATTATGAACAGGTCATCTATATATCTTTGGTAGCAGACCAGCTGTGCCGGTCTACTACCAAAGACAAATTCCTCCTACCAATGTGCCATGAAAATATTAGCAACGCTCGGCACAAACCGAGCGCCCATGGCAACACCGAGAGTTTGTAAGAAGAATTTCCCACCATACCAAAAGTAATTTCTGACAAGGCAGAATTCAAGCGCTCTACGAATAAAACTTTTCAGTTGGGGGGATAAATCTGACCTCTCAAGGGCCCATTGTACAGAGCGGACAGCATCAGAATGTCCAATAATTGTATATAGTGAGCCGACGTCGGCTGTCACCAATAAACTATTGTCACTGAAGGGTAAGTTTTCAACTATTTGTATGATATGTTTAGTATCTTTTGAAAAAGCTGAGGTGGTTGTGACCAGAGGTTTCAAAAAATAATCTATATACTGACCCAAGCGCGCTGGGACGGAATTAATACCGTTAACGATGGGTCTTCCAGGAGGCGCCTGGAGATCCTTATGAATTTTGGGTAAAAAGTATATAATCGGTCTTCTACAGGCACTTGGGTTCAAGTAAGATGCTTCCTTTTTATTCAACACTCCCCCTGTTTTCCCTGAGGTGATTAGAACTCCATGGGGGTCCGCATAGCGGAACATGTGAATAACATCAAACGAGGCCTTAAGACCCACTATGTTTCAAAACATTTTAGGTTGTGATATAATAGGGACCCGAAAAAAACTGCTATTTTGGGGCATAGAAAAGGTTATAAAACATTGGAGGGGGGGAACTATATTAGGCAACTCAGCCGTAGAGAATCCCTATGGATCCATGAAACCCGAGTGACAGTCCCCAGAGGATTAAACGTTGAGTTTGATCTCAATTGTTTTATCTCTGACAAATAGATGACTTCACTCGGGTTATTTATATAAGGTGTATTAGGGTCCATTTGCCGTTTTTGACCTCTTTATGTATTTTTTATTGATGATTTTTCATTGATAATTTTTATATATCTTATATCTATGTCTGTACATGTCTATGTTTATCACAGTTTATTCCATGTAAGAGATGGCCGCGGGTGCGATCTGTTTTAGTGTTTTATAAATATGTGTTTACAGTGCTCTATTATATGCATACCGTTTGATAATTAAGGCATATACACACTTGCGCATGGTGGTTTTATTAAACCATTGTTAGTACTCACTGCGCTTTTTTAAGCTAGCGTTTTTTTTAAGTTTTTAATTATCTTTACAAATGTAATAAAAAGCTATGTCCCTGGTTGATGTCTCCATCTAGAACTTGAGTAATTCTTAGTTTCGTTTCTGGTTCCGGCAACTAGACACTCCTTGTTGACAGTCAGCATGTATATCTATCCCTAGGGTGACAAGAAATCTCCACCCTCGCTGACGAAGTCTGTGTGGACGTAACGCAGCGTACAGGTGCGGAGCCTTGCTTTTGACGTCACTCGCTGCCATCTCACAGCTGTTCGGGACGCGAACAGACTGTCTCAGCTGAAAAATACTTTGTATTATGCTGCGCCGTTGAGCGCTTTTTTACCTAGCAGATTTTATATTATTATCCTTATTGAATAAATCTTTATACAGAGTACACTTAGAGTTTCTTCTCTATTTTTGGGACCGCTGCATATTACACCGCACTGAAGGTTTATGGATTTATCCCGGGATATCTGAAGGCTGATGACCGCAGATGAGATCCAGCTTAGCTGTACAGCATTCACCAAGTCTGTATATAACCCAGGCTTGTATGACCTCCTGTAATGAAGAGGTCAACCTTTTCTGGTAAGCGCATTCTTATGATTCAATCTACGATTATTGATGCGTCATGAAAAAGGACCAGCCTCCCTTTGCCAAGAGGAATTAATTATATGTTTTACGTTCAATCTTTTTTTTATTATATAAACAATAATTGTTATACAGAAGGTTGACAGTATACACACTTCTATTGTAGTCATTACATGGCAGATACATCTTATACATTGGTGTTAACTGTATAACCAATCTGAGTAATTTATTAGCATCTGTTCGTGGCGCCCGTGGTACGGGTCCGACGGCCGGCGTGGCACTCAAGATCCTTCATATTGGTCCCCCGTCCCCGCCGGTCGCCCCCCGCCCCTCCAGGCACCGAAAACACAAAGTGTTGTCGAATTCTGTAAATTCTTAACAAACAAGAACTGTTTGGATTCAACATAGCGTTTTAGGTAACTTTTTTCTATGTTAACTTATTAGAAAAGTAGAAATAAAAAGGAAAGGAAAAGAACAGATAAAATATAAAATAATAAAATAAGACTAGGTGTACAGTCAGCATATGTATTGGTACCTCAGTATATGTTACCATTATCATTTTGTGAAACCATTAAACCATAAGTCTGCTGGCATACCATTTTTGCCATGGGGCCCATGTTTTGGAGGCCCATTCGAACCTCCCTCTCGCGGAGTGGTGCAGTATCTCATATGTTCCATGTGTGTTAACACTTGTTATTACCTCTGAGATCTTTGGTATTTCTGTATCTTTCCAGTGTCTGAGGATAATAAGTCTGGTAGCTAGGATAATGTGGGATACTAACATTTTGGAGTGTGGCGGTATGGATTCTAATTCTAGTGAGAGAATGGCCACTCCTGGTGAGAGCGAGAGGTTCGTCTGGGTGACATTTCTTATTATCTGTTCTGTTTGGTTCCAAATCTTAGTTAGTTTTGGGCAACTCCATAGCATATGTAATAATGTACCAGTTTCCCCGCATAGTCTCCAGCATGTTGGTGATGCGTTTTTTAGAAATCTGGAAATGCGGATTGGGGTCAAGTACCATCTAAGGAGTATTTTTTGTTGCATTTCCAGTAAGTTAGTACTTTTGGTGGATGAATAAGTTAGTTTAAGTGAATTTCTCCATTGATCTACTGAGTATACCATTCCTATGTCCCTTTCCCAAGCTTTCATGGTTTCTGTTTTTACGCATGTGTTTTTTTCTTGGAGCCCTGAGTAGAGGATTGATATTCCTTTTGGTATTGTCGGTGATTGCAAGTAGTAGAGAGTGATTTTTTTGGGTAGGGTTGTTAGTAATTGAGGGGATTTTTTAGGAGGTGAGACAACTGTGTGTATTTATACTGATCTGTGTATGGAAGAAGGAATTCCGATTGTAATTCATGGAATGGTTTAATAGAGGTGTTGTCTAAGATATCTTCTAGATATTGAATCCCTTTATTTTCCCATGGTGTTAGGTTTAGGTCTGGAATTAGTTGATTAAGGGCAGAAATAGGAAGTTTCAAAGGTAGAGTTTGTCCAGACCATTGTTGATTTTTCCGGAGGTATCCCCAAGCTCGTATGGATGCTAATATCGTGGGAGCTAGTGTGCTGTTTAGGTTTGTATTAAAATGGGCTGTCATTATGAACTCTTTTAAAGATCCTTTTGGTATTTGTGTTTGTTCTATTTCAGACCATAGTGTTTTAGCATCTGGAATTAACCATTTTTGGAGTTGGGCCAGCACAGTTGCAATGTAATAATCTTGCAGGTGTACGTGTCCCATCCCTCCTGCTTTTCTGTGTTTAGTTAGTTTGTTGAATGTGCATCTGGCCTTTTTACCTTGCCATATAAACCTGTTTAGTATAGATTGGAGTGTGTTAAAGTATGAATTAGGTATTGGTATCGGGAGGGTTCTGTAGAGGTATAATAGTTGTGGTAGTATTTGCATTTTAAAAGCTGCTAGTCTGCCTAGCCAAGAAAGTTTGTTTCTGTTTATGGCTTTTAGCTTATTTTCTAGAGATTTCAAAAAGGGAGTGTAATTCGCACCTAATAGGCCTTCTGTTTTAGGGGTTAACGTGATACCCAGATATTTAATACCATCAGATTTCCAGATGTAAGGGAATTGTTGTTCTAATCTTTGTTTGGTTTTTTCTGGGATTCCTAAGTTAAGTATATATGATTTGGACTCATTCACTTTGTAATATGATACCCTATTGAAGGTGTTTAGCGCCTTGTGAACCTCCTCCAATGAGGTGTCTGTTTCTGAAAGCATCAATATGATGTCGTCTGCAAACAGACTAATGATATGTTGTCTTGATCCTATTTGTATACCTTTTATCAGTTGGTTTGAGCGTAAGTGCGAGGCTAATGGTTCCATTAAGAGATTGAATATCAAAGGGGACAATGGGCACCCCTGCCTGGTCCCGTTGCTTATTGTGAATGGGGTAGATATTGCACCTGAGATTAGTACCTGGGCTGAGGGTTGGGAGTAAAGGGCCATTATGGCTAGATAAATGGAGCCCTCAAATCCAAATTTTTGGAGAACCTGTGCCAGAAATTGCCAATGTATTCTATCAAATGCCTTCTCTGCGTCCAGCGCTAGGAGCAGAGAAGGCGTTTTTTGTTTATTAGCTATGTGTATTACATTTATCAGACGTCGGGTAGCATCCGACGTCTGTCTTCCCTTAGTAAAGCCAGATTGATCTAAGTCAATTAGTGTAGGAAGAATGTTGATCAATCTATTGGCTAGTAGTTTTGCGTACATCTTTACATCATTGTTCAATAAAGAGATGGGTCTAAAATTTTGTGGAGTTGTTGGGGATTTTCCTGGTTTGGGTAATGCTATTATAGTTGCTTTTAGCATTTCTTGGGGAAAGGAAGAGGAGGCAGCAGCAGCACCAAACATGCCCACTAAGTAAGGGGTTAGGATTTCGCTAAACGTTTTATAATATTCTCCGGTAAATCCATCAGGCCCTGGAGATTTGTTTAGTGGCATGGAATTTATTATCTGTGTTACTTCTATATCAGTTATGGGTGAGTTTAATGAAGAAAGTTGGTCTTTTGTTAGTTTTGGTAGATTGACTGTTTTTAGAAAAGATTCTATGATGTCAGGTGTTGGTTGTGAGATTGTTGTGTCATCTTTGAGATTGTACAGTGAGCTGTAGTAGTGGCTGAAAGCGTCAGCAATTTCTTGTGGGTGTTGATGTTTTGTTTGTGTCTTAGGATGTATTATATGCTGAATGTTTGTTTTGTATCTGTATCCTCTGAGTTGTTGGGCTAGTAATTTACCTGCTCGATTGCCACAAGTGTAGTATGACAGTTTTAATTTCCTGGAAGCTTTGTCAAAGTCTTCTAAAAAAAGTAGTCTTAATTCTAATCTTAATTGGGTGATTTGATCAGTTAGTACCTTGGAGGTGTGAGTCATATTTTGTTTTTCTAATATCTCAATTTGGTTAATAATTTTCTCGGTGTGCTGCTGCCTCATCCTTTTAGCCCTTGTCCCCTGTTGTATTAAAACACCCCTGGCAAAAGCCTTATGGGCGTTCCACAAGGAAAATGGGTTCGATACTGAGGGCTGGTTCAATACAAAAAATTCTTTAAGATGCCGTTCAATATATGACCTAGTCGGACCATGCTGGAGAAGGCGGGAATTAACTCTCCACACAAAAGTGTTCTTATGACTAGTAGATCCTCCAATAACCAATTCTACTGGAGCATGGTCCGACCATGTAATACTATGAATTTTAGCTGACTTACATTTGAACAACAATTGCTTATCTACCAGAAAGAGATCTATCCTACTATAAGTTTTGTGGCAGTGAGAAAAGAAGGAATAGTCTCTTTCGTTCGCATTCAAGCATCTCCAAGCGTCGAAAAGTTCATATTTCCGTAAAATTGGTAACAGGGAAGGTGGAAGTCTCTTGGATTGTGCTGTGGAGTCACTGGATGGATCAGGGGTGATGTTGAAGTCACCACAGATAATCAATGAGCCCTCTTGGATAGTTTGGATCTTCTTCATTAATTTATGGAAAAATTTGGATTGCCTGGCATTAGGAGCGTAAAGGTTGACTAGTGTAGTTAAGTGGTTGTTGATTTCACACACTAGGATGATAAATCGTCCTTGAGGATCAATGGCGCTCTTGTGTAATTGGAAGGTCACCGTGTCCCTAATGGCAATCATCACCCCTTTTGATTTATTTTCTGCATTTGCTAAGTGAATAATCGGGAATTTTGGGTGAGAACATTTTGGTGGTGCTGTGGATTGGAAGTGGGTCTCTTGGGTGCATAATATGTCGCAGTTCCTCTGTAGTGCCTCCCTCCACAGAGACCTGCACTTGGCTGGGTGGTTGAGACCTTTTGCATTAATAGTCAAAAGTTTTAGCACCATGTGTTAAGGAAAAAAGTGAGTGCAAGTGACGTTGGGTGAAGTTAAAGGCACTTACGATTGTTGAGGTCGTTGATCGTAGGCTTTGTAGTTGGGATCCTTTCTGAGAATGCAGAGGTGTTGGTAGTGAGGTATATTTCTTTTCCATTTTCTGTGGAGATGGGATGATTGTGCTGACTGTGAAAATAACAAAGCAAAAAAAAATTGTGCAGAAACATAAAGTCAATGAAACTTTGGCTAGGTGCCATTTAACTTGAATAGAAGAAAGGTGTGACTGGTAGTCACTCATGTTGTAACTTGGGGTTTTGTAGTCCTTAGACTTTTACGGACCGGAGATGCAACTCTCCTCAGCGGGAAAAGTGATAATTCGTACTCCCACCTTAGGGTCAGTTGTGCGATCGTGCGTTTTTGCGATCGACTGTGCGCCACTCCGGTTCAGGTCTTGTGGAGGAGTTTTTCTGGTGCTGGAATGGTTGAGGATCTGGGATTATCCCCCATGTGTTTAGCAAAGCCATGCCCTTTGCTACTGAGTCAATTACGTATTCCTTATCCTCTCTTGAAACAATCAATTTGGTTGGGAACCCCCATTTGTATCCCAGTTTGTTGTTCCTGAGGGTTTTCGTTATGGTGTTGAGATTTCTGCGTTTCTGCAATGTGTACTGGGATAAATCAGCGTAGAATTGGAGATTAGCATAAGATACTGGAATTTGTTCTTTTTGTCTTGCTGCAGTCATGAGTCTATCTTTCGTGTGAAAGAAGTGGAGTCTCATGATGACATCGCGTGGGATGTTTTCTGATAGGAAGGAAGGTTTGGGCAGTCTATGAACCCTGTCCACTGTAAAATCCAGTGCTGACATGTCCGGTAGTATTTCGGATAAGAGCTGGGATATGTAGTCCCTCAGATCGTGATGTTTAACCGATTCAGGGATCCCCCTTATCTTCACGTTGTTCCTCCTTGATCTATCCTCTATGTCCGCCATTTTGGCTTGCGGGCCTTCTATATCATCCTCTCTATCCTCATTGGCATCAACCAAATCGTTGATTGTAGTGGCGAACTCAGCCATTTTTTGTTCCACGTGTGTTACCTTGTCTGAGACCGATCTTATCTCAGTGCTAAACTTGTGCATGCATGAAATCATATCAGCGTGGAGTGACCCCCTTAATGATACTAGCATCTCCTTTAGCATTGTATCTAGAACTGGCTGGCCGTTAGTGGGGAACGCGTCTATGGAGTCTGGTAGTTCCCTAGTGTCATCCCCTGATTCTGAAAGGTAGCTCACCTCATGGTTTGCATCCGCTGCATCCGCCTTGAATCTCGTCTTTTCAGGGCTTCCTGAGGACGGTGTAGATGGGGGAGATTGCGATCCTTTAGGTGGGCTGCCTCTTTTTTGTGATTTGCTTTGTTGCGGCCTGTTATTTTGAGCTGCTGCTGCTGGCGTAGATGAAGAGCCGGCGCCATTTTTCCGGGGCTCGAGGGGATAGAACTCCGTCATTCGTTTCGGCCTGTTATCCTCCTTCTTCCTCCGCGGCATTGTTGGGAATCGTTCCCCGGTCGGTCGGGATCGAATTCACCTTGTGTGGATAAAGTAAGCTGGATCTGGTGGGTAGATAATAGCTGCTGATGTCCCGCTGATACCGGAGCTCCGCTAGTGCGCGTCCATCTTGGTCTCCGGCTAGCTCCGCCCCCCTAATTATATGTTTTACCATATGGTCTCTTGTTTCCCCTTTTTGTCTTTTGCGCTGCACTAGTATTGTTTTTTACACAAATATGCTCGACTCTCTTTACACGCTCTAGCCTTGCGTCACTAGATTCCCCACTCCGCCGGATATTGGGAACCCCAGAGTTTGTTCCGGGATACACAGATCCCATCTTTTGCTCCCTGAGGACGGCGGGATATTTCCAAGCCTCCCACTTGTGGCCATCTGTGACTGATCTTATGAATCCAGACGGTCCCTTTCACCTAGACTATTGGAGGGCTCTTCAACTTTGTCATTTCCTTAAATCAATACCGGTATACCCGTTAACCCCGAACAAACTCTGACCACTTTAGAGACCTATTGTTCGGAGGAAGGTGATATGCCCCACACCTTATCGGCCACCTATCAATTGCTGATTACGCCACCAGATGGTCATCACTTACTTTGCCTAGATGCGTGGGAAAGGGATTTGCAGTGTGCCTTCACGATCCTCAATTTGCACAAAAGACGCAAGAGACCAACTACATACGCCCTTTTGGAGAGTAATAAACCAGATTAAAACTGTCCCACTGCCGAATGACTAATGGTCCAATTGGGCTATGGGTGCCAGTCGGCTGTACCAGTCTGCACTCGAGCCCGGAGATGAGTGCACTCGCTGCCTCCCTGTGCCCCATTTTCCCCTCCCTTTTTCCCCATTCCCCTCTGGCCTCCCTCCCCTCCCCTACCCTCACGCCTCCTACCCCTCCTTTCTTTTTCTTTCTCTCTGTTTCTTCTCTTTGTCATTATTAGTGTGGGTATATGGGGAGCTATTGGGTGCCCCATGACCCTATACTGTTCTGCTCCTACACTAAACTGGAAAAAAAGGGGCGAGATTCACGGAACCACTCGACGGTCCAAGTGAACCTTCAGAAGTAAGATACCCTCGTCACAGCTAGGGGCAGAGTTGATTACACTTAATAAGTTGCTCCATTTTGGAGTGGCTAGATGTTACAGATGGAATTGTATAAAGTGCCAAAGATTATTGTTATCTCTTTATAATTGTAAATTACAAATGCCATGTCAAGTTATGTTGCTCAGCTAATTCTATATGATGGTATCTTTTCCATATATGACTTTGAGATGTTGTATTTCGTGTGTCTTTGCCCATCATATAAATAAAGATTTGAAAAAAAAAAAGAGACCAATTAAAAACCACCTAAACAAGCTATTTAAAATGGTGTACCCTTTATTTTAAAGGCGGACCCCCCTCACGCGACTAAACCTAATCTGATAAAACATAAATAAGTGTCTGATCGCATATAGGCTTCAAATTTAATAATCGCTAATATAGTAATTAAGGTCTAGTTCAACATTTAAACCTGCAGGCTGGAGAGTATTCGTAAGGTATATGCATTTTGTCTCGCACTTTGAAATTTCCCTTACCATATTTGAACCTCTCCATGTAGGACTTAATTTCTCTATGCCCCAAAACAAAAGGCCAGAGGGGTTTCTATTATGTTTCAGTCTGAAGTGGAGTGACAGACTGTGATCCTTAAACCCAATCAGAATATTATGAATGTGTTCTGAATCTCACTTGGCCAGAGTTCTTTTCGTGCGGCCTATATACATCAGGCCGCACGGGCACTGTAGGGCATAAACCATGTGCGTGGAATTGCAAGATATGAACTCGTTAATAACAAACTCCTTGCCATGCGCTGTGGACATAAATGACGTTATGACGAATTAGTCTGTTGACATGCTTTGCATCTTCTGCAGGCATAGATCCCATTCCTGTCTCAAAACATCTTTGGTTTTTGGGGTTGATCGAAAACTTTTTTAACTAGCTTATCCCCAAAAAAGGATGTCCTTCTATAAATAAGGTAACACTGTCTTGAGAGTTTTGTCAATACTTAAAATCTCCCAATGTTTCTTGAAAATATCCACTACTTCCCTGAATTGGACATGGAAGTCACTAATGAAGCCCCACTCTTGCCTTTCATCTTTGATCCTCTCTTTATTTTCCAAACATGCGGTTTGTGAAGATTGTCCCACTTTGGCATATTGTTAAGTCAAGAATATCCACTTGGTATCCTTTCTCAATGAATCTTTTTTTCAAAATTTCAGATTGGGCCATAAAGTCAGAGTCAAAAGTGCAATTCCTTCTGACTCACGTAAACTGGCCCTTTGATATATTTCGGAGCCAGATTGGGTGATGCCCACTGTGTATTGACAAATAACTAATGCGGTCTGAAGATTTAAAGAATATTTTGGTAATCAGTTTTTTTCACAACAGTCACATCTAAGTAATTAACCTGGTCTTTACTATATTGATATCATAAATATCATTATTCAGTCTAAGGTGGTTTCAGTATTGATACCTTTTTCCTGCAACCGTCTGACCTGTAACTGTAAAGCCTGTATTTCTTTAGAATCTGATTGAGTAGAGTCTTCCAGCGTTGAGCCCTTTGGGCTCCTTTTGCTAATCTCGTGTTAATAAAAGTTTGGTGAGAGACGATATACGCTTTTTCATACTCGTGGTTTTCAGATCGTATTTCTGTTGTTCAGTTTGTGCTTGTGGGTTTGTATCTGGTCTTCAGTGCGTGCAGTGAGTTACCATTGACTTGTCATTGTGTTCTTGTTCGTTCGTTACTGATTTTCAGGTCGCTCTTCACAGGCCTTGCTGTTCTTCAGTGCGTTCTGTTACTTCGTTCTGAGCAGCCGACCGTTTTCTAGCCATGTTGCGTATATGTACTCATCGTAGAGTTTGTGCTATGCGGGGGCTTGGTGTTGGGGTCCTTACTTTGACACAAGTCCAGTCCATGAACAGGGTGGGGAGGAGTTCATGGACCAAGAATTGGTTGCTCCAGCGTGACCAGTTCTGTCACATGCCTTTGCTCCGCGAGATCCGTGAGAATAATCCTGACAATTTCAGGAACTTTCTCCGGATGACGGACCCCGTATTTCGCCGTTTGTTGACTTTGCTAACCCCCTATATCAGCAGGCAGGATACCTGCATAAGGCAGGCCATCACTCCAGAGCGTACTTGGCAATGGGGAGAAGCCTGCAGGACCTTAAGTGCTCGACAGGCATCTCCCCCCAGGCTCTGGGGATCATAATCCCAGAGACCTGTTCTGCCATCATCCAGGTCCTGCAGAAGGAGTATATTAAGGTAAGATTTTTCATCACATTTTATTGTATTTAATGTTTGATAATGTATTGTATTTATTTCCTCATTCCCTAATTACCATGATTGTAATATGCTGTGAATGTCCCCTTTGTCCTCATGCATGCTGGAATTTTAGGTTAATTTTTTTTTGTCCTTCATACATATTTGCCTTCACTTACCTCCCCAGCATGCTCTCCTGGCCCTATATCCACCTCGTCTACTCAATTAACAATGTACTTTGTCAGCTCCATAGTAGTGCTTTACCCTAAATACCCCCTAAAATGTAGAAAATTGTGATTCATTTGGAACTCTCCCTCCCCCCAACTGCTAACTCAGCTGATACCAATCCTCTATCTATCCTCAATCCTCTATCTGCTGACTTTGCCAAACCCATACACACTATACCCACCTCTTTTGTGGTCAGATTTATGGATGAATTCCCCAAAGCATGTAGTGCAAGGGCCTGCTGAATACTTTCAAATGGTACAGTTTTAAGTTTTTGTATCCTATTATTATCTTGATAGGTAATAGCAGAATGGAAAAATGTGCTAAAATGTATACAGTGTGTATTTATCTCTTTGTATTATGACACTTCTTTCCTGTCCAGTGGGCTGCCAATAGTGTAAAGTAAGGAGGGGCTGGCCAAAGTAATACACATTATTTAGGCATTCATCTCTCAATTAAGTGGAGAGGGTTACCTGTCCAAAACATCTCCCCCCATACATTTTTTTAAATGACCCATGAGAGGGGGGGGGGATCTGATAGGTGGACCTTATACCTTTGTCTTTAAATACTCCCTAAAATAAATGTTATACTGATGTTGGCCAAGAATGTTTGTGTCTAATCTGCTTTCCATGTTTATGTGCAAAATGAATAATTTTTTTTCTTGTTTGACTCCACAGTTTCCTTCCAACCCACAGGAATGGCAGACTGTGGCCTCCCACTTTGCCCAGCGGTGGGACTTTCCTAACTGCGGAGGTGCAATTCATGGGAAACAGGTCCACATCGTCCCACCACCCAACTCGGGGTCCTACTATTACAACTACAAGGGGTTAATAGTATTGTGATGTTGGCGGTGGTGGCGGCTACTTACGAGTTCTTGTATGTGGACGTGGGTAAGAATGGCCGGATGTCAGATGGTGGAGTCATCGCCCACACGGCGTTCTACAGCCGGTTCTGCCTATTTCTTACACCGATACACATGGCGGAGTATAAACTCAATCACATCATCCTGGCTTGCTGTGTTCTCCACAACTTTTTAAGGAGAAATCCTGTGAACTATGCTGGCTCAGTTGGGCCTGAAGCCGGAATTAATCTCAATGAACCAACCCTTACGGCGCTTGAAGCTAGCCGTCCTGGCTTGCCCCCCCTGAGTGCCCGCGAGGTCCATATAAGATACATGGAATACTTTGCGGGTAGGGGGGCCATCAATATGCCAGACAATATCTGAGACATTTAAAAAAATATATATATATATTAAACTGAACAAATATTTGCTTACATTTACTGCTTGTGTTTCTTTTAGCTGACCATGACTCAAATTTGGGGAGTCCTGAAAATGGCATGATTGTGTAAAATTCTAAAGCACTGTTGGGTGTTATTTACTAAAGGCAAAGACACTTTGCACTACAAGTGCACTTGAGACTGCACTGAAATTGCACTTGTAGTGCAAAGTGGATTTGTCCTTAGGAAATAACCCCTATTGTCACAGAAAACAACCATTTTACCTCAAAAAAAGTTTTTGAGCATTGAAAGAAGAAGCCACACATTGTTGATTATCAATCTTTTTAATACAAGCACAATCACATGTGCATTTATAAAAGGTTTTTAAAACAAACCAACATGTTTGTTGTAAAAAATATTTTTAGGTCACATTAATAAAAGTAGAAATGTCCTTTTAAGGTAAAACAGTCATGTTTAAAACCAACAAGAAATACACAAATCTGGAACTTACAAAGTTCAACTTTTGTAGAAATTGAAGGCAATATCAGACATGAGTATTTATAAACTGTGTTTGATATTGCGTTCAGCAGATGGGGTGAAGTCACCCCTGGAAAAGCCAAATTTTGAAGATGCACACAAATGTGGTAGCTGCCATCATGGGGGATCAATGGCCGTGTTTTGTGGGTGCAACCCCTTCCTCTCAGCTACTTTATTATTGAGGAAGGGGTTGCACCCACAAAATGCATACATTGATCTCCCGTGATGGCAGATAGCACATGTTGACACACTGTGTGCATCTTCAAAATTTGGCTTTTCGAGAATATGTCAAAAAAGGAGCAAAAATTATCAGGAGCAAAAACCAGAAATAAGTTAGGGATTTCGAGGGGTTTTAAACTCTCCCTAAAACATCAATGATGTTCTTCATTTTGTTTTGAACATCATTGATGTTTTGCTGGATGTTTTCCAAGTCCCTATTACACCCCATTATCTCCCCAATCAGGATCTGGGCACTTTCACTGGTGAAATGACCTTTATCCACAACATCACGATCACCTGAAAATATAGAAAAAACAATACACCATATATTATAAATATGCCGGCATCCATCTCATACCTGAGCCTGTGGTCGCAGACACTCACCTGTTGTGGTGACAATTTCTACCACGTCTCCCTCCTCCTCCTCTGCTTGGCTTTGGGGGATTTCCACTTCTTTATGAGGTGGGGGGTCCGTTGTCTCCTCTGATGAGTGGTGTCCTCCGAGTCTTTTCTCTCCTATGTGAAAAAAAATAGGTATACTTAGCACACAGATATTTGATGGCAGAAATAGGAATATGAAACATTGCTTGGAAGTGGGGTACAATTGTCTATTTTGGCAGAGGTCCAACATGAAGAAATATTGTTTTCCTTTGTCAAGCTTGAATACTTACCTGTTTGGTACAAGCTTCACAGATGGAGACACCCCTATAGTATACACTGGAGCACCTGTGTGGGCCCCCTAATAAAAAGGGTCTTCTGGTGTCCCACACTAGTGCTCCAGCGTCCAGATGTGTAAACAGCTGCTGAGTGTCCTCTCCTTACACATAATATAGTTTGCATTTCATTCTAGTTACAAACCCATCTAGACACCAAAATTATTTTAAGAGTAGGCCAGAAAAAATGTATAGAACTGCATCTGGCCAAAACATGGTGTTTTATAGGCCGAACGAACAATGTTTCCTACGAACGAATAATGTGTCCATGAACATGAAAGTTGCCATTTTAAACTGTACAACAGTAAAGAAAAGCACATAGAGCAGCACGAACGTAATAAAAATAGAGAATAGGAACACAGGACAACTACTTACTTTTTTGCAGCACTCTCCTGATCCTTCTGTACTGATCGTGCTCCCTGATTTTGAGGTCGACCACCGCTTCCTAAGTTGATCCTTGGATCGACGTACCCCAAAATTTCTGTGTAGACTCTTCACAACTTTCGCCATGATCTTGGCCTTTCTGACATTGGGGTTGGGGTAAGGTCCATACTTCCCGTCATAGTCGGCCCTCTTCAATATGTCGGCCATCTCCACCATCTCCACAAAGGACATATTTGATGCCTTAAATCATCTCCTCCGGGATCGTGACCTTTCTGGCTCCGGGCTTTCCTCCTCCTCCTCCTCGTTGCTGTAATTCTGTAATTATCACGCACCTGTTGTGTCTCCGCCATGTGCTCTTCCCCACTGCGCCGAACGAGAAGGGGCGGGGAATAGACTAGAAAGAACGTCAGGGGCGGGCGGAGTTTCACACATGTGCAGTGTATATAAAGCGTAACACGCGTGCATAGTACCTACGATGTGTGAGCGGAGGAAGGAGTATCAGAAGCGGCGATCATGATAACAAAGGTAACATTTAAACTTGGGCCTATACTGCTTCTAGACTGAGGCCTATCTTGGGACAAGATTAGGAGACTTTAGCCAGATGCAGTTCTATACATAGACAAATACAAGGAGCTGCCCTGTATGTGGCAGGTGAAACATCCACATTATAATCATAAAGAAAAGAGGCAGGCAGCGCTGGAGAAACTGCTGGAGTTGGTGAAGCCGGTGGTCCCCACAGCAACCATCCCCTATTTAAAAGCCAAAATTGGTGGCCTGAGGAGCACTTATCTTGGGGAGCGCAAGTAGGTCCAGGATTCCCAGAGATCTGGAGCTGCAGTAGATGATGTTTATGTCCCCAGGCTGTGGTACTATGAGAGGCTGCGATTTCTGTCAGACCAGACTGAAGTCAGGGAATCCCTCTCAACCCTTCCTTCCACTCTTCCTTCCACCCTATCTTCCACCCCAGCTGAGGTTTCCGATGTCCAACCTGAAAAGGAAAAACGGGAAATTTGGGACTTTAAATGAGGCACATATACACAGTGTGCCTCCACCCCTGGTACAAAGATAAAAAAACGGGAGAGTTGGGACTTAAAATGAGGTCATGGACATCGTGGGAGTAAGTTGATGGAAAAAATGCATATTTATTGAAAATAAAAAATGCATAAAACATGTCAATTACACAACCACTTAAGGAGAGACATTATAGTGAATATCAATCCATAATAGTTCACACACACATAATATGTGTGTATGCAACATAGGCATCAAGGGTACATTAAATATATATCGACTTGGCACCACATAGTGGTCACAACTGATTATTAAATACATTCAATAAATTCATATATGTACATTACAGCAGCATAAGCAAGAGAAATAACAAATGTATAAAAGAACACAATGAAACAATGATTAAAAAAGATATATAACATGTTACATAGTTACATAGTAGGTGAGGTTGAAAAAAGACACACGTCCATCAAGTCCAACCCATGTGTGTGATTATGTGTCAGTATTACCTTACATATCCCTGTATGTTGCGGTCATTCAGGTGATTATCTAATAGTTTCTTGAAGCTATCAATGCTCCCCGCTGAGACCACCGCCTGTGGAAGGGAAATCCACATCCTTACCGCTCTTACAGTAAAGAACCCTCTACATAGTTTAAGGTTAAACCTCTTTTCTTCTAATTGTAATGAGTGGCCCCGAGTCTTATTAAACTCTCTTCTGCGAAAAAGTTTTATCCCTATTGTGGGGTCACCAGTACAGTATTTGTAGATTGAAATCATATCCCCTCTCAAGCGTCTCTTCTCCAGAGAGAATAAGTTCAACGCTCGCAACCTTTCCTCATAACTAAGATCCTCCAGACCCTTTATTAGCTTTGCTGCCCTTCTTTGTACTCGCTCCATTTCCAGTACATCCTTCCTGAGGACTGGTGCCCAGAACTGGACAGCATACTCCAGGTGCGGCCGGACCAGAGTCTTGTAGAGCGGGAGAATTATCGTTTTATCTCTGGAGTTGATCCCCCTTTTAATACATGCCAATATTCTGTTTGCCTTATTAGCAGCAGCTTGGCATTGCATGCCATTGCTGAGCCTATCATCTACTAGGACCCCCAGGTCCTTTTCCATCCTAGATTCCCCCAGAGGTTCTCCCCCCAGTGTATAGATTGCATTCATATTTTTGCCACCCAAATGCATTATTTTACATTTTTCTACATTGAACCTCATTTGCCATGTAGTCGCCGACCCCATTAATTTGTTCAGGTCTTTTTGCAAGGTTACCACATCCTGCGGAGAAGTTATTGCCCTGCTTAGCTTAGTATCGTCTGCAAATACAGAGATTGAACTGTTTATCCCATCCTCCAGATCGTTTATAAACAAATTAAATAGGATTGGTCCCAGCACAGAACCCTGGGGAACCCCACTACCCACCCCTGACCATTCTGAACACGCCCTTGTAGCCAGTTTTCAATCCAGGTACTCACCCTATGGTCCATGCCAACGGACCCTATTTTGTACAGTAAACGTTTATGGGGAACTGTGTCAAATGCTTTTGCAAAATCCAGATACACCACGTCTACGTGCCTTCCTTTATCTAGATGGCAACTCACCTCCTCATAGAAGGTTAATAGATTGGTTTGGCAAGAACGATTCTTCATGAATCCATGCTGATTACTGCTAATGATATCGTTCTTATTACTAAAATCTTGTATATAGTCCCTTATCATCCCCTCCAAGATTTTACATACTATTGATGTTAGGCTAACTGGTCTGTAATTCCCAGGGATGTTTTTTGGGCCCTTTTTAAATATTGGTGCTACATTGGCTTTTCTCCAATCAGCTGGTACCATTCCAGTCAATAGACTGTCTGTAAAAATTAGGAACAACGGTCTGGCAATCACCTGACTGAGTTCCCTAAGTACCCTCGGATGCAAGCCATCTGGTCCCGGTGATTTATTAATGTTAAGTTTCTCAAGTCTAATTTTAATTCCGTCCTCTTTTAATGTTCTTGGTTGAAGGTGTGATATGAACATGGGTCTGCATCATCAAGTTGTCCGACGCCTTTCGTGTAAACCACTCATCAGGGGCTGATGCTGTAGAGTATCTAAAAAGTGTAGTGAGATATAATTAATCTAATGATAGACAGGGAGAGGCAATTAAGCCCATCCTGTGTACTTACATGGATTTAGAGCTGGGAGGTGTGAAAAGCAAGGAGCCAGGGCTGGAACGGTAGTCTGTACCGGGAGCTGAGGTAGCGAGGCAGCGCTGCGGCGAGGTGGGCATACACCCAAACCACCCCCACATACACAGATAACAGGTTGCCAGATAACATGGTGAGGCATGGTGTTGTGCCAGTAAGGACTGCCGGGAAGAATCTAAAATAAGAGGATGGATAATCAGTGTATAATAGTATACTGATAGGATAGGTGGAAAGTAATTTACATTCAGTAGGAAGGTGAAACCGAAACAAGCAGGAGTAGACCACAACCAGATAGCCATAAAAATTGGTATATAAGAGAAAGACCGACAAACCCAGTATGCCAGAACCAATTGATAGAAAAGAATGGCTGGCTAGCATGGTGAAGAGTGGAATAACCTGACAATGGCTTACATCTATCCCAGGCAGAGAAAAATGGACACACGTTCTGTAACGAGGAGTAAATTGTTTGATCTGGACACCCAAACTGTGTGAGGGAGGCCGGATATAGCCGATCCGCACACGTGCGCGCTGACACGCACCAGCGTCACGCAGGCACGGCCAATGCAGGGAGGGGCTCCAACACAGGCGTTGAGAACCGTCCAAGGAGGACGCCCAAATTTCCCGGCTGAGATGGAAAAACTAATGCGTGTCATGACGCAAAAGTGCGCCGTCACACGTGGGGTAGAGGGCGTGGCGCCGATGCGCTGTGGGCACCCGCCCACCTCCCCAAGGGAGGGGGAAGGGGAGGGGGCACCCAGAGCGCATTGCAGCTCCTGGACATCAGACAGGGAGGCGGACCTGGGTAGCTAAAAATCACATCTCAATCCCAGACTGTTGGTGTATATCGCAAAGGGGGGGCTGCATCATCTCATGGACACAAAGTGAATGTGTCCTGAGGTTATGACAAGACCCGGACATGGTGTATGCCCATCCAGGGCTTGAAACTCACACATGGGTGGCAGGGGGACACTGACAACCCTGCCCATAGACCTCCATCCCTAAATCTAAAAAGGAAAAACGGGAAGTTTGGGACTTTAAATGAGGCACATATACACAGTGTACCTCCACCCCTGGTACAAAGATAAAAAAACGGGAGAGTTGGGACTTTAAATGAGGTCATGTACATCGTGGGAGTAAGTTGATGGAAAAAATGCGTATTTATTGAAAATAAAAAATGCATAAAACATGTCAATTACACAACCACTTAAAACATGTCAATTGTCCAACCTGGGCCTTCCAGCCAGGAAGAAGTGGAGGAGCACAGCTGGAGCCAGGTATAGCATTGTTCTACAGATTTCTGGTCAATAAATACATGATGTTTACTAGATGTTATTATTGATCACTAATTGCTGATTTAATAAAGTGTTTTACATGTCAATAGACATTAGTGGGCAAAAATAATTGGGACAAGAATGAAAAATGCTGGGCTCAGAATGATAATCTGTTATATTTGTTAACATTCAATTTGCAACAATCATGAGATGTAAATTATGTGTGATTGATGAAGAAAAAACTAAAACTGTGTCCCTTTTTCATACACAGGAAGACCTCAGCCAGGAGGAGGCTGTGGAATGTGGCACACAGGAGGAGGCTGTGGAATGTGGCACACAGGAGGAGGCGGGGGTTAGTGGCAGCCAGGAGGAGGCGGGGGTTAGTGGCAGCCAGGTGGAGGCGGGGTTAAGTGGCAGCCAGGAGAAGGCCGGGCCCAGTAGGAGCCTGACAGAATCACAGGTCCCTCCCCTCCACCTTCCAAGCAAAAGACCCAGGAAGGGGAGTAACGTGCAGGATTCAGCACTCAGGCTGATTCAGGAGGCTTCTGCGTCCCTCAGAGCCTTCCCCACTCGTGAAGAGGCCTTTGCCTGCATGGCTGCCACCAAACTGCAGGGCATGCAGGAGGGCCAACGCCTCATGGGTGAGGAACTCATTTATCAAACCTTAAATAAGGGGTTGAGGGGCAAAATCACACCCAATACCCACCTGAGTGAGTTGCAGCATCCTCCTCCTCCTCCTCCTGCCACAACTCCACCACCACAGACACAGCGTGGAAGGAAGCGTGGATGGAAGACCAGAGAGTGATGACCTGGGTTCAGTCTGGTCTGACAAAAGTTGCAGGCTCTTGTATGACCACAGCCTGGGGACATACATGTCATCTGCTGCTGTTCATGATTTCTTGGACTTCTGGACCAGATTGAACTCTCTTAGATAAGGACTCCTCAGGCCACCAATTTTGCCTGGAAATAGTTGTGTGGCCTGGGGGCCAAAGGCTTCACCAATTTTTGCTGTTACTCCAGCGTTGCCTCCCTCTTTCTTTGATTAGGACGCCTTAATACATTTTTGGTTTGTTTTATTATACTTGCCTATGTGTGTTTTCATTCAAAAAGGACAGTTTGTTTGTGAGGAGGCAGGTACATTTCAAAACTACAATGTGAAATTAACAAGAGACACCAACACCAAGCAACCTCCTTGAAATTAAATAATACAAGATAATGATGGTGTTGTGATAACTTGACACACAAAACACACCCAAAACTATTCTGGAGTAAACAAAAATAAAAAAATTAAGAATAAAACACAAAATCAGGAATTGAAAAAATACATAAAAAAAATTGAATCTAAAAACATCCCAAAAATATTATTTTTCCGGCAGATGTGACAAATAAAAATATTATATTGGGGAAATCACGATAACTAATAAAGAAAGAAGTTTGTGAGAAGTCTGTGTGAATATGAGCAGCAAAACAACTTCATTCTTCTAGCATTATAAAGAAGAAGAGAGTGTGCTGCATTAAACAATTTAAAACATTGCAGTGTGACGAAAGTGCTATATACATTCCGAACGCTAATTTTACCAGACCGATCAGTTCCGTCTCGGAATTTATTCTGAGCATGCGTGGCACTTTGTGCGTCGGAATTGTCCACACACGGTTGGAATTGATGTGATCGGATTTTGTTGTCGGAAAATTTTATAGCCTGCTCTCAAACTTTGTGTGTCGGAAAATCCGATGGAAAAAGTCCAATGGTGTCCACACACGGTCGGAATTTCCGACAACAAGCTCCGATCACACATTTTCCGTCGGAAAATCGACTGTGTGTACAGGGAATTAGTCCTCAGGGTGTAGCCAGATGGCCACTACTCACATCACAGTTTATTCCATCGGGTACTGTGTCTGGGTTTGGGTCTGGATCAGGGACTGGAACTTAACCAAAAGAGGGCTACACAGAGAAATATAGTCGCTCCACAGCACCAGGCAGCAAGCAGCAAGCAGCGACAGACAGTGACAGTAGACGGTGGCAGCAGCAGGGGCCCACCTGCAACTAATAATTGGCTTACAGCCAGAAGACGATGGGCTCAAAGGGAACATAGAGCTGACTAGACTGCAGCAAAGTCCAGGGGTCCAGAGACCAGCAGTTGGTAGTGATAGTGATTGGTAATTCAAGTTAATTCTGGTTCGTGTTACAGCTGTGACTAGCACAGACTGTGGCAGAGAAGAGACCAGAGGCGGGGGTGGGCTGCAGGTTCAGTCAGGTTCAGGCAATGTCCCACAGCGTCTCACCACAATGATGCCGCAATCTTCTCATTCCCCTTCCATCCACAATACTCCTTTTTCTGCTCACCTTCCTCTCTCCTCCACACCAGAAAACTACCGTCCTCCATCCGCCCTTAGATGAAGCAGCAGGAGAATCTACCATCCTCCGACCATCCTCAGATAAGCAGCAGCCAGCCAGCAGCCTCTGTGTATCTCTGTGCATCTCCAGCTATCTCCAGCAACAGGCGTCTCAGGAGCAGATAAGGATTGCAGGAGCACCTCATCAAACACCACTCAGACCCAATACATTTTTAAACGAGATTACGCTATGGAGTTGTATTTCTTACCTTTGGGATGAGTCCATTAGCATGTGATCTACCCTCCTGACTGCAGTCTGATCTGTGGAGAGATCATCTGATTAAAGATCTACTGTATATGCCTATGATCTAGCAAGATCTGGTAAGAATTTAATCAGACATGGAGGTGTTGGTGGCAGCTTTCCTTCATATCCGTGAAACTGAACCAATTTCGGACTGATTTTCACTCACAATGGTGGTGTTATACATTGCAGGACTGCAGCATAGGGACTTTTTATCTTAATTGCACCATTAGTTCCATCAATGCACATTTGCTATGTAATATTGTTTGATATTGTTATTATTGTTTGATATTTTTGATATTGTTTGATCCTTTTAGCACTGCTTTTGTGTGTTTTATTATATGTTTAAGAATACTTACCTTTGGTAGGATTATATAGTAGCTGCTTTTTAACCTAATGGTCAATATTATTGATCATTAACCATTTAAGATTTATCTGATTCCTATTTCACCAATCCATAAGCACTTGATATAGTTGGAAAGAGCTCAATATTTGTTGTTTATAACCAGTGTATTTGTTGAAAATGTTCAAATAACACATCTCTTGTTATTAACTACTTTGTATTCACTATGATATTGCCTTTTTACAACTCTGATAGCTAGCAGCTGACAGTAGCAACCACAACAGATCTAAAACCTAGAAGAATGTGTATTCTTAAAAAATATAGCTAAGCCCTCAGCTTCATACCAGCTGGCCAGTGGCAAAACAGCTTCATAGTATAGCTTTTCAAGTGAGCTTTATTTTGCAGTGCAACACTGTATTGTCCCCAAAGTTAAATAAAAAGTCAAAACAGAGTGCACAAAGGCACTTCAAAACAAAAAACCCACATTCCAGAGATAAGGCACATGTTATCCCAAAATAAAAATGTAGGTGTATTATTTCAGAGACAACAGTCATACACATAGTACAGTGGCTTGAGAGTATATAAGCAGCTTGAGTAGGCTGCAGTGCAAGAGGGAATGGCAGCTTTTATCATGGAAAAAAAATAGAGTCTATCATTTCAGACACCATAGTCAGAAATATTAAACATTGCACAGTATAAAAAAATTAGGTAAGAGATAGGGGCAAGGTAGATTTATCATGAAAAAAAAATGACACTGTATTATTTCAGAGACAGTAGCGCACAATATTTTACAGTTGGTGCACAGTATGCAAGCAGCATGAAAAAGCAGCATTTTGAGAGGGAGAGACAACATACGTTTTATAATTAAAGAAAAATTAGAGCGTATTAATTCAGAAGCAGCAAATAGCAAGAAATGTTGTGCAGTATTGTGGCTTAATAAACAGTACCTAATAAACTTAAGATGGAGAAATGAGGCATATTTTATCATGAAAAAATTTCAGATATTTAAGCAACAAGTAGTTCTTTTTATAAGGTAGGACACACTGTTGGAATTTGGGCCACCAAAATAGATACTGTATATACATTACAACATTGACATTTAGTCAGAACCTAGTACACATAATAGTCATCAGTGGGATCTTTTTCCATTATTTCATCAGTATCACAGAAAAATTGATTTGGTACATGAGGGGACTTATTCTCCTTTAAACTTGGTTATGAAGGGGACAGAAACACATTGGGGGTTATTTACGAAAGACAAATCCACTTTGCACTACAAGTGCAAACTACAAGTGCAAAGTGCACTTGAAATTGCACTGAAAGTGCACTTGGAAGTTCAGTCGCTGTAGATCCGAGGGGGACATGCAAGGAAAATAAAAAACAGCATTTTAGCTTGCACACGATTGGATGATAAAATCAGCAGAGCTTCCCCTCATTTCAGATCTACCCCTCAGATTTACAGCGACTGCACTTCCAATTGCACTTTCAGTGCAATTTCAAGTGCACTTTGCACTTGTAGTTTTCACTTGTAGTGCAAAGTGGATTTGCCTTTCGTAAATAACCCCCATTGTATTTGTAATCCAATAAACGCCCAATGAACCAAGACATGCACAGCCCAGAATGTCAGGCAATGGTATTTAACTTCACATCAGGTGTAGGATCACATTTTGTTCACGTCCAACAATGTGGCTGTGGAAAACAAAAGCAGCATAATTCCAAGGAGCCCACATAATTTTTCAGGCATACGGGTTCCATCGGATGTTATGCTCCCAAATGCATATGGATACATTACTATATGAATATGTTTAGGGTTATATACTTTGTACAATAATACTATTGTATTTTTTGTGTACTTTTTCAGGAGATATATGACCTCTGCAACGTATGTATTATCATTTTTTGTATTCAGGATATTTGTATATGAATATGCTTTTATATGTAATCATGGATCTTTTTAAATGTATTTTTATTGATTGTTATGTGCTGGCTTTGTAGGTGGTGCACCCCCTGCTGGATGTTAAGTGGGATGGCTGTTATGATTTGGCTTGGGGGCTTAGGGGGCTTTCTATAAGTGGACCTTGGGGGCAGGTTATTGACACATTTGCCTTGGTGTGATTATGGGTGTCTGGCCCCACTTTGCCTTCACCTCTGTGTCCACTGGTATTTGGACACTTTGGTTGTTCCAAGATGGCCACCATGCACCTCCACTGCACATGTGCGGTGACATAATTTCCAGTCTGGCGATGATGTATATCCTGCTCACACAATGCCTTGAAAAAGTATTCATACCCCTTGACATTTTTCACATTTTGTCATGTTACAACCAAAAACGTAAATGTATTTTACTGGAATTTTATGTGATAGACCAACACAAAGTGGCACATAATTGTGAAGTGGATGGAAAATGATAAACGGTTTTCAATTTTTTTTTTACAAATAAATATTTGAAAAGTGTGGTGTGCATTGGTATTCTGCTCCCTCTACTCTGATACCCCTAACTAAAATCTAGTGGAACCAACTACCTTCAGAAGTCATCTAATTAGTAAATAGAATCCACCTGTGTGCAATTTAATTTCAGTATAAATACAGCGGTTCTGTGAAGCCCTCAGAGGTTTGTTAGAGAACCTTACATAGTTACATAGTTAGTCAGGTTGAAAAAAGACATTTAGTTCAACCATAAAAAAATAAAATAAAAAATATCATACAATTCCATATACCCAATCCTATACCCACAGTTGATCCAGAGGAAGGCGAACCCCCCAGAAAAGCATGATTCAATTTGCTACAGCAGGGGAAAAAAATTCCTACCTGATCCCAGAGAGGCAATCGAATTTTCCCTGGATCAACTTTACCTATAAATGTTAGTACCCAGTTATATTATGTGCATTTGGGAAAGAATCTAGGCTTTTCTTAAAGCAATCTACTGAGCTTTCCAGAACTACCTCTGGAGGGAGTCTATTCCACATTTTCACAGCTCTTACTGTGAAGAAACCTTTCCGTATTTGGAGATGAAATCTCTTTTCCTCTAGATGTAAAGAGTGCCCCCTTGTCCTCAGTGCTGACCGTAAAGTGAATAACTCAACACCAAGTTCACTATATGGACCCCTATATTTTTATACATGGTGATCATATCCCCCCTTAATCTCCTCTCAAGAGTGAATAAATTCAGTTCCTCTAATCTTTCCTCATAGCTGAGCTCCTCCATGCCTCTTATCAGTTTGGTTGCTCTTCTCTGCACTTTCTCCAGTCCCCCGATATCCTTTTTGTGAACTGGTGCCCAAAACTGAACTGCATATCTCAGATGAGGTCTTACTAATGATTTGTTCAGGGGCAAAATTATATCTCTCGCTTGAAGACCATACCTCTCTTAATACAAGAAAGGACTTTGCTCGCTTTGGAAACCACAGCTTGGCATTGCATGCTATTATTGAGCTTATGATCTATCAAAACCCCCAGATCATTCTCCACCATTGATTCCCCCAGTTGTACTCCCCCTAGTATGCTATTATTGAGCTTATGATCTACCAAAACCCCCAGATCCTTCTCCACCATTGATTCACCCAGTTATACTCCCCCTAGTATGTATGATGCATGCATATTCTTAGCCCCCAAGTGCATAACTTTACATTTATCAACATTAAGCCTCATCTGCCACATAGTCACCTTAGTGAACAAACAGCATCATGAAGGCCAAGGAACACACCAGACAGGTTAGGGATAAAGTTGTGGAGAAGTTTAGAGCAGGGTTAGGTTATTAAAAAATATCCCAAGCGTTGAACATCTCGCAGAGCACTCTTCAATCCATCATCCGAAAACGGAAAGAGTATGGCACAACTGCAAACCTACCAAGACATGGCTGTCCACCTAAACTGACATGCCAGGCAAGGAGATTATTAATCAGAGAAGCAGCCTAGAGGCCCATGGTAACTCTGGAGGAGCTGAAGAGATCCACAGCTCGGGTGTGAGAATCTGTCCACAGGACAACTAATAGTCATGCACTCCCCAAATCTGGCCTTTATGGCAGAGTGGCAAGAAGAAAGCCATTGTTAAAAGAAAGTCATAATAAGTCCGTTTGCAGTCTGCAAGAAGCCATGTGGCAGACACAGCAAACATGTGAAAGAAAGTGCTCTGGTCAGATGAGACCAAAATTGAACTTTTTTGCCTAAAAGCAAAATGCTATGTGTGGCTGAAAACCAGCACTGCACATAATGATCTGGTGGCAGCATCATGTTCTGGGGATGCTTTTCTTCAGCAGGGACAGGAACGCTGGTCAGAGTTAATAAGAAGATGGATGGAGCCAAGTACAGGGTAATCTAAGAAGAAAACCTGTTATGCCGTGTACACTCGATCGGAATTTCCGACAACAAATGTTCGATGGGAGCTTGTTGCCGGAAATTCCACCGTGTGTAGGCTCCACCGGTCAATTTTTTTTCGGAATTTCCGGCAACAAAAATTTGAGAGCTGGTTCTCAAGTTTTCCCACCAAAAAATCCATTGTCGGAAATTCTGAGCGTGTGTAGACAATTCCGATGCACAAAATTTCACGCATACTCTGAATCAAGTACGAGACAGAAGCCCTCGGTCTGGTAAAACTAGCGTTCGTAATGGAGATAGCACATTCGCTGCAAATGTAATAATCTTTGAATTCAGCGCATTCTCTTCTTCTTTATAATGCTAGAATAATGCAGTTTTTTGCTGCTCATATTCACACAGAGTTCTCACAAACTGATTTCTTTATTATTTCTCGTGATCTCCTGAATAATATTTTTTATTTTTTTCATCAGATCTCCATAATAAAATTTTGATTTTATTTTTATAGTGTTCTTTTTTTAATTATTTTTTTTATCAAGATCTCCTTTGTCGTTTTGTGTGTCAAGTTACCACAACACCATTATTATCTTGTATTTTTTAACCTCAAGGAGATTGGTTGGTGTTGGTGTCCCTTGTTATTTGACATTGTATTTTAGAAATGTACCTGCCTACTCACAAACAAACTGTCCTTTTTGAATTAAAACACATAGGCAAGAATTTGTAAAAATAAAATAGACACTTTTACTAAGGGGTCATAACAAAATAAAGAGGAAGGCAACGCTGGATAAACTGGTGAAATTAGCGAAGCCTTTGTACCCCAGGGCACATATCAACTATGTGACATGCAAAATTGGTAGCCTGAGGAGTCCATTTAATAGGGAGCACAATCCGGTCCAGGACTCCGAGAGATCAGGAACAGCAGCAGGTGATATATATATGTCCCCAGGCTGTGGTCATACAACAGCCTGCGTCTTTTGCGAGACCAGAATGAACATAGGCCATCACTCTCTTGTCTTCCTTACATGCTTCCTTCCACGCTTGCTTCCAGGCTGTGGCTCTGGTGTTGGAGTTGTGGCAGGAGGTGGAGGAGGAGGAGGATGGTCCAACTCACACAGGTGGGTTTTGCTTGTGAGTTTGCCCCTCAACCCCTTATTTAGGGCCATATATATCACTTCCTCACAAAAGAGGCATCCATTTCCTGCATTTTGTTGGCAGCCATGCAGGCATAGGCCTCAAGAAGACTGGGGTTCTGAGGGCCACAGAAGCCTGCTGAATTAACTCAAGTGCTGACTCCTCCACACTCCTCCCCTTCCTGGGTCTTTTTTTGTTGAAGGGGAGGGCACAGCCACCTTACTTGCATGCTGCTCCATGTGCTTTTCTTTACTGTTGTACTGTTTAAAATGGCAACTTTCAGGTTCGTGGGCACAGTAATCGTTCGTAGTAAACATTGTTCATTTGCCCACTAATACGATGTTTTTGGCAGGTACAGTTTAACTACATTTGTTCAGGCCTATTTGTCTTAAAAGAAGTTTAGTACATTGTTGTCTAGAAGGGTTTGTAACTAGAATGAAATGCAAACTTGATTCAGTGTAAGGAGAGAACACTCAGCAGCTATTACACATATGGACGCAGAAGCTCTAGTGTGGAACACGAGAACAAACTTTTTAGGGTGCCCCACACAGGTGATCCAGTGGATACTAGGGGTGTCTCCATGTGTAAAACTTTACCAAAAAAGGTAAGTATTCAAGCTTTAGGAAAGGAAAAAATCATGTCTTCAGCTTGGAACTCTGCCAAAACAGACAATTGTACAACACTTCCAAGCAATGTTTCATATTACTATTTCTGCCCTCAAATATCTGTGTGCTAAGTATACCTTTTTTTTATTCACATAGGGGAGAAAAGATTCGGGACATCGGAGGACACCAGGAACCCCCAACCTCCTAAAGAAGGGGAAATCCCCACACCACAACTAGAGGATGTGGAGGAAGGAGAGGGTTTATGAATTGGGCGAAATAGTGAACACCACAGGTGAGTGTCTGAGACCACAGCTTCAGGTAATAGATGTATGCCTGCATATTTATTATACATGTGTGTTTTTTTATTTTAGGTGATGTGGATGTTGTGGAAGAAGAAACACATTTCACAAGTGCAAGTGCACAGATCCTCATCAGGGAGATCATGGTGTGCAATAGGGATTTACAGAAAATCAAGGAAGACATCAATGATGTGGAAAAAAAGACTCAAAAACATCATTGATGTCTTAGGCAGAATCTAAAACACACCAAAATGTATCAATTTTTTTTTCTAACTTTTCTTTAAAAATTTGAAAGGCAAATTTTGAAGATGCACACAGTGTGTCAACATGTGCTATCTGCCATCATGGGATATCAACGTATGTGTTTTGTGGGTGCAACCCCTTCCTCGTAACTAAAGTAGATGAGAGGAAGGGGTTGCACCCTCGAAACATGTCCATTGATCCCCCATGATGGGAGCTAGCACATGTTGACATTAGGCATGGGATCAGGAGGAAAATCCCCATTTTGACTCTCAATTTGTATGCACCTTCAAAATTTGGCTTTCACAGGGGTGATATCACCCCATCTGATGAAGGCAAGATCAACACAGTTTGGACATACTAATGTCTGATATTGCCTTCAATTTATCAAAGTTGAACTTTGTAAGTTCATGAGTTGTGTATTGTTTTATGGTTTTAAAAACATGCCTGTTTACCACAAAAAAGGATATTTCTACTGTCCAAAAAAAAAAATTCCAAAAATATGTTGGTTTGTTCAAAAACCCTTTTCTAAATGCACATAAAAACAGCGGGTTCCCCTGTATGGACTTTCCCAGCACTTGCACAGAAGTAAAGAATATAGAGGTATAGACTAGTGTGAAATATATAAAAAATAGTTTTTATTTAATGAAAGAATACATTCTAAAAACAATGTGGATAACCTAGATAGCATAGTAATAATACATAATAAACATAGTAAACATCATACAGTAAGCAATGATGGGGTGTACAGAGAAACTTTTTTCAAGCCTGACGCATTTCGGGGTACTTAATGTTTGTTCAGTCCTTCTTCAGGGGCATATTTGAAAAGAGGAATTCATCTGAGAGGGTATCATTGGTTACTTCTGGAAAGGAGACTTTTTAAAAGGCCACATGAAAAGGCAAGGTGGGATGGTGGGCAGTTGTAGTGTAGAGGATATGGGTGCTGTTCTTGGGCGGTGGAAGCTAGTTGTTAATAAGCAATAATTTCCACAGGGGAGTGTGTGTAACTGGTCACCTGTCCCGCCCAGCCCGGGCTCACATACGCCAGAGCGATATGCTGGGGTCGAGAGAAGCACCCCTTGAGTCGATTGTTTGTAGATTAAGGCCAGCCACGCATCCCAGCATCCGGCGTGCAGAGCGCTCTGCACGCCCAAGAACAGCACCCATATCCTCTACACTACAACTGCCCACCATCCCACCTTGCCTTTTCATGTGGCCTTTTAAAAAGTCTCCTTTCCAGAAGTAACCAATGATACCCTCTCAGATGAATTCCTCTTTTCAAATATGCCCCTGAAGAAGGACTGAACAAACATTAAGTACCCCGAAACGCGTCGGGCTTGAAAAGAGTTTCTCTGTACACCCCATCATTGCTTACTGTATGATGTTTACTATGTTTATTATGTATTATTACTATGCTATCTAGGATATCCACATGTTTTTAGAATGTATTCTTTCATTAAATAAAAACTATTTTTTATATATTTCACACTAGTCTATACCTCTATATTCTTTACTTCTGTGCAAGTGCCGGGAAAGTCCATACAGGGGAACCCGCTGTTTTTATGTTACTGACTATTGGATGTGGCACGGCTTTTTCCCTTATTCCTAAGCGAGTTAGTCGCTCTTTCTGTTTTCTAAACGCACATGTCAATGTGCAGAGAGTAAAAATGTTTCTACTCAACAATGTGTGGCTTCTTCTTTCAATGCTCAATAGCAGTTTTTTGCTTAAGTTGGTGTTTACAGTGACAATGGGGGTTATTTACTAAAGGAAAATCCACTTTGCACTACAAGTGCACTTTCAATGCAGTTTCAGTGCACTTTCAAGTACACTTTTGCAGTGCACTTGTAGCGCAACGTGGATTTTCCTTTAGTAAATAACACCCACAGTGCTTTATAATTTGCAGCAATCAGGCTATTTTCGTCACTCCAAAAAATGAATTCATGGTGCTGAATATGATGAATATTTTTATCCTTAATGCATTACATACATTAAAACAAAAACAAGGTGTGTGTGTAGCAGACCCACAACATAATAGTTAGCTGAAGAAGAGATTGTCACCTCATGTATCAAATAAATTATGTTTGCACTATTGAAGAAAATGGCCAAAAAGAAAAGCCCATTGGATGACCTAGGAGACAGCTAAAAGAAACACAAAGCAGTAAATCAAAGGAAATATTTTTCATTTTAAACTACAAATGTTAAAAAAAAATGTTTCTTAAACATTTTCTGGCATATCAATGGCCCCCCTACCTGCAAAGTACTCCATATATTTTAGACAGACCTCGCGTGCGCTTTGGGGGGGCAAGCCAGGACAGCCAGCTTAAAGCGCCGTCAGGGTTTGTTCTTGAAATCCGGCCTCAGGCCCAACTGAGGCCACATAGTTCATAGAATTTCTCCTTAAAAAGTTGTGGAGAATGCAGCATGCAAGGATTATATGGTTAAGCTTATATTCCGCCATGTTGATTGGCATAAGGAATAGGCGGAATCGGCTGGCCATTATCCCGAAAGCATTCTCCACCACTCTTCTGGCTCTGGCCAGCCAGTAGTTAAAAACCTTCTGGTCCGGGGTGAGGGTCCTCATGGGGAACGGCCGCATCAGGTGATCACCCAGCTCAAATGCTTCATCAGCGACAAAGAGGAACGGCAGACCAGCCACATTGTCTTCCGAAGGTGGCAATCGCAAGCCACCACTCTGGAGCAGCCGTTTGTAGAACTCGGTCTGGGCGATGACTCCACCATCCGACATCCGGCCATTCTTCCCCACGTCCACATTGAGAAACTCATATGTGGCCGACACCACCGCCAACATTGTTATACTATTAAACCCCTTATAGTTATAATAGTATGACCCCGAGTTTGGGGATGGGATTATGTGGACATGTTTCCTATCTATTGCCCCTCCGCAGTTGGGAAAGTCCCACCGCTGAGCAAATTGGGAAGCCACAGTCTGCCATTCCTGTGTAGTTGAAGGAAACTGTGGAGTGAAACAAGAAAAATAAAAATGAGTACTTTTGCACATAACATTGCAAGCAGATTAGACACAGGCATTCTTGGCCAACATCAGTAAAACATTGATTTTAAGGAGTATTTAAAGAAAAAAAATCTAAGGTCCACTTATTAGATTTCTCATCCCCTTTGATGGCCCATTGTACAAATTTTAGGGGGGGATGTTTTGGACAGGTAACCCTCTCCACTTCATTGAGAGCTGAATGCATAAATAATGTGTATTACTTTGGCCAGCCCCTCCTTACTTACACTATTGGCAGCCCACTGGACAGGTAAGAAGTGTCATAATACAAAAATATAAATACACACTGTACAGATTGAAGCACATGTTTACATTCTGCAATTACCTATCAGGATAATAGGAGAACAAAACTTTAAACAGTACCATTTGAAAGCATTCAGGCAGGCCCTTTCACTACATGCTTTGGTGAATTCATCCATAAATATGACCACAAAAGAGGTAGGTATAGTGTGTATGGGTTTGGCAAAATCAGAAGATAGAGGATTGGTATCAGTTGACTTAGTGTTTGGGGAGAGGAAGGGTTCCAAATGATTTTGGGACCCCCAAAAAAAGACTCTGGCACTCTGCCCAAATTTAAGAACACAAATAGCATTTGTACACATTTTAGGGGTTGTTTAGGGTAAAGCACTACTATGGAGCTGACAAAATACATTGTTAAGTGACTAGGCTAGGTGTGTATGGGCCCAGGATAGCATGCTGGAGAGGTTAGTGAAGGCAAATATGCATGAAGGACAAAAAAGGAACTTTAAAAACTTCCAGCATGCATGAGGATAAAGAGAACATTCACAGCATATTACAATCATGGTAATTAGGGAATGATGAAAGAAAAACAATACATTAGCAAATACCTAGAATTTGATGTTAAAGGAGAAATCTTATCTTAATATAGTCCTTCTGCAGGACCTGAATGATGGCAGAACAGATGTCTGTAATAATGATCCCCAGAGCCTGGGAGGAGATGCCTGTTGAGAACTTGATGTCCTGCAGACTACTCCCTGTCACCAAGTACGGCAACGTGGCGACTAGCCTCTGTTCAGGAGTGATGGCTTGCCGCATGCAGGTGTCCTGCTTCGTAATATAAGGGGACAGCAAAGCCAACAAACAGGGGAAAACGGGGTCCGTCATCCGGAGATAATTCCTGAAATCATCAGGATTATTCCCACAGATCTCCTGCAACAAAGGCGTTTGAGAGAATTGGTCACGCTGGAGCAACCAATTCTTCATCCATAAACTCCTCCTCGCCCTGTTCATGGACTGGGCTTGGGTCAAAGTAAGAATCCCAACACCAAGCCCCTGCACAGCACGAACTCTACGATGAGTAGGTACCCGCAACATTGCTTCAAAATGGTTGGCTGGTCAGAACGAACTAACAGATCGCACTGAAAATCAGAAAGGCCTGAGAAGAGCGAGCTGAAAATCAGAAACGAGCGGACAAGAACCCACTGAAAATCAAATACGTAATATAAAAATACGCACTGAAAACCAGATACAAACTGACTACACGCACTGAAAATCAGATACGAACCCCACAAGCACAAACTGAAGAGCAGTAACGATCTGAACAGCATAAAGACATGGATGGGCGAGTTTGGGCTGGAGGAACTTGACTGGCCTGCACAAGTCCTGACCTCAACCCGATAGAACACCTTTGGGATGAATTTGAGAGGAGACGGCGAGCCAGGCCTTCTCGTCCACATCAGTGCCTGACTTCACAAATGCACTTCTGGAAGAATGGTCAAACATTCCTATAGACACACTCCTAAACCTTGTGGACAGCCTTCCCAGAAGAGTTGAAGCTGTTATAGCTGCAAAGGGTGGGCAAACTCAATATTGAACCCTACAGACTAAGACCTCATACACACTATTAGATTTTCTGCAGATTTTTGTCTTCAGATTGACCAAAACCATATAATATGAGGTCAAATATGAGTTTCAATTTGTATGCAATCAGGCAGGCCCTTGCACTACATGGTTTTGGTAAATCTGAAGACAAAAATCTGAAGAAAATCCAATAATGTGTATGGGGCTTTAGACTGAGATGCCTTTAACCGCTTCAGCGCTGGAAGATTTTACCCCCTTTCTGACCAGAACACTTTTTGCGATTCAGCACTGCGTCGCTTTAACTGACAATTGCGCGGTCGTGCGACATTGCACCCAAAAAAAATTGATGTCCTTTTTTCCCACAAATATAGCTTTCTTTTGGTGGTATTTGATCACCTCTGCAGTTTTTATTTTTTTCACTATAAACAAAAAAAGAGCGACAATTTTGAAAAAACGCAATATTTTTTACTTTTTGCTATATTAAAAATCCCCCAAAAATATATAAAAAAACAAGTTTTTTCCTCACTTTAGGCCGATATGTATTCTTCTACATATTTTTGGTAAAAAAATCGCAATAAGAGTATATTGATTGATTTGCGCAAAAGTTATAGCGTGTACAAAATAGGGAATAGTTTTATGGCATTTTTATTATAAATTTTTTTTTTACTAGTAATGGCGGCAATCTGCGATTTTTATCAGGACTGTGACATTATGGTAGACACGTCGGACAATTTTGACACGTTTTTGGGACCATTGGCATTTATACAGCGATCAGTGCTATAAAAATGCATTGATTACTGTAAAAATGTCACTGGCAGGGAAGGGGTTAACACTAGGGGGCGATCAAGGGCTTAATTGTGTTCCCTAGTGTGTGTTCTAACTAAAGGGGGGAGAGGAATGTGTAAGGGAGATGACAGATCGCTCTTCATACTCTATGAACAGACGATCTGTCTCATCTCCTTTTCAGAGAACCGGAAACTGTGTGTTTACACACACAGATGCCGGTTCTCAGTGTGCCCCAAGCGATCATGGAAGCCTGGCGGTAATGCGTGGCACTGCAATTTTACAGTAGTGTTGCACAATACAGCACTGTCAACATGGGGCACTGTGTATACCACTGTGTATAGCACTGTGTATAGCACTGTGTAATAGCAACTATCTGTTTCAGCAAACACACTGGGGGTTATTTACTAAGACTGGAGCGCGCACAATCTGGTGCAACTCTGCATAGAAACCAATCAGCTTCCAGGTTTTATTGCCAAAGTATATTTGTACAAGCTGAAATTAAATGCTGATTGGCTATCATGCACAGCTGCACCAGATTCTGAGTGCTCCAGTTTTAGTAAATCTCCCCTTCTGTCAGCTCTGTCTTCTTATTTACACTGATGATGAGGCACCGAGGGGCACTGATTGGCAGCACTGATAGGTGACACTGAATAGCAGTACTGATGGTCAATGATAGATGGCACTGGTGGGCACTGATTAGCAGCACTGCAGGGCACTGATTAGTGGCACTGAAGGGCACTGTGTAGGACCATTGTCCTTCTAAAAGAAGCCGGTTAGCAGCTTCCTTCTTTTCTTCACTCTGACAGCATGAGGAAAAAAAAAGTTGTTACACGGCTTCTGTTTACTTCCATGATCAGCTGTCATTGGCTGACAGCTGATTACGTGGTAAAGGGCCCGCTGTGATTGGCCCTTTACCCGATCTGCGATCAGCCAAGTCCCAAGGAGTTGGCGATCACAGAGCGCACCACAGCACGACAACAAGAGGTCGTCCATGTACGCTCCCCTGGCATTTTAAGCCTGCGCTGTAGCCGTCTTTTGGCTATAGCTCAGGCGCCAAGTATGGATGAGCCGAACACCCCCGGTTCGGTTCGCATCCAGAACATGCGAACGGACCGAAAGTTTGCGCAAACATTTGAAAACCGTTAAAGTCTATGGGACTCGAATGTAAGAAATCAAAAGTGTGAATTTTAAAGGCTAATATACAAGATATTGTCCTAAAAAGGGTTTGGGGACCCGGGTCCTGACCCAGGGGACATGTATCAATGCAAAAGAAAGTTTAAAAATGGCTGTTTTTTCGGGAGCAGTGATTTTAATGATGCCTAAAGTGAAAAAATAAAAGTGAAATATGGGGGGCGTGTCCGGACGTTCAGCTGCAAAGACGTGCAGAAGCTCAGCTCCTCACACACTGCTCTAATCCAGAGCCATCCGCTGCATTAAACTGCAATATCACAGCCGAAAAATTATTTTTTATGACCCCAGACCCCTGCTGCTCTAATCCCGGAGCTTATTTGGGTCTTACATGGCCGAATTCCCTGAGACTCCCTCCAGACCGTCGAGGCCCGCCGCCATCTTGGGGCCTACAGACGGACGGGTGATCCCCGCGGCCTGAACTCACGATCCAGAAGGTGGACGGCCCATCTGTACCTACCGGACGGCCGATCCACCTCTGAAGAACACCTGGGATAGCCCAGCAGCACGGAGAAGACGTGGGAGTTCTTCCGACAGCCGCCCCCGGCATCCTGCGGCCTTCTACACAGTCGCGGCCTGCAGGCTTGATTACAGGCGTTCCCCAGGGACACAGTGAGTAACTTATATCATCCATCCGCCTGTAGTCAAGTCCCTGGAGGGTGTTAGATCACCCGGTTCCCCACTACAGCTTGTCCTGGAGAAATCCCAGGGCTCAAAGGCGGCCGTCCACTAGGATACACCGCGGCTTCGGCCTACTCCTGGAAGCCGGTGGCCATCTTGGGACTCCATAATACACATTACAGCTACCCCCCTTCTCCTTCAGCTACACGACCCCCCATAAGACATCTGGACTTGCAGAGACTGTCTCCCTCCTGTCCTGCTGATAGTGAGGGAAGGTTGAGTTGCAAACTGCTGTTTCTGTCAATCCAAATAAGATATTACCTTACCTATAAGATGAATAATGTCTAAATAAACCCAAAATCTCGAGGGGGGGGGAGTAAGCAAGATGGCGAACGCGTAAAAGGATAGCTCCGATCCCCGTCTCTTTATTAGCGGCTCCTGCAAAAGCTAATTGACCTTCTTTAACCCCAGGAACCACACGACAACCTACCAGATACTCCCTGGCATTGCATGGGTAAAATTGGCTTCCAGAAAACGATCTATAGTGGCTTTATCCCACCTCCACCGTCACGGCCCTCTCACAATATGGAGCGCTTCCTACTCAAGCCGCAATCCCCGGCCTCGAATGAACAGCCCAGTCAGCCGGATACAGATGTCCCCCGCACGGCATTGGGAAACACATCCATGGAGGACAACAGATCCCAGCAAACCCAGCACCCCCACCCTCCCGAATACCCCACAGATGTCGTGACGGTGGCCGTCCTCGATGTGAAACTGAATTCTCTACTACATGACCTGACTCACAGCATTGCCAAAGAGGTCGGTAAAATAGCACACGAGTTACGAGGGGAAATTGACCAGTTAGGAGAACGTACCAATACTTTGGAGAATAAGTTTGATGAACTGACTCAATATGTACATGTTCTCGAAGAGGACAATGCCTCCATGAAACATACAGTCTCCCAACTCCAGTTACAACAGGAAGATTTGGAGAATCGTGAAAGACGCCAAAATCTGAGAATTAGAGGAATCCCTGAGGCAGTAAATGACAAGGAGCTACGTCCCTACCTTTTGGGCCTGTTTGTTACTCTAGCGCCCCATATACCGGACATAGATTGGCGCCTGGACAGGGCACATAGATCCCTTGCCCCAAAACCCCCTCCTAATGCTAACCCCAGAGACGTTATCGTTCGTTTCCACTATTACGAAAGTAAAGAAGCTCTTACAGCTGCAACACGCAACAAGTCACGTATTGACTTTAAGCAAAATAAGATCCAGATATTCAACGATCTATCCCCGATAACTCTGGCCAAAAGGCGCAGCCTTCGATCTGTCACTACACACCTTCAGAACTATCAGGTCCCTTACCGCTGGGGGTTCCCCTTTCGCCTATCCGCCTCTAAAGATGGTGTCCAATATTCATTGAGAGATCTTTTCGAAAGTGAAACTTTCATCCGCAACTTGGGCCTCCCACCATTACCTGAAGAAGATCTCCCACCTCAAGCTCCGAATCCCAAGCCACTCACCGCTCCAGTCCAGATCTAGACCCCAGTACGACGAAAATCGCAGAAGGCCTTTTCCACACCGCAAAGATCCAACCCCAACAGATTTCCGACCTGAAGGTCCCCTTCTCATCACCAATCTTCTTGATTGTTACTCCATGACTGGATGACTTGTGTCATGGCCATACCGGTGATCTCCCTGAAGATAGGTCACTTTCTCTCAGGACTTAGAGAGATTTGCCCCTCATTGTTGTTTTTTTTTTTTTTTCTGGTTAACCTCTTGGAAGACGTTTCTTCCCCCTTCTTATATTATGTTCCTACGTTCCTACATTTTATCTTCAGCTTCTCGTGAGCCAATTTCTGTTTTCCTTTTTTTGAGCAGAGACGGGGAACCCCCCCCCTCCCCCCTCGTCAACACCTGTAGGCTATCATGCCCCCCTCCATTACCCATGGCTTCTGCCTGGGTAGCCTGAAATTTTTTTATTTTCAGGCTTTGCAAAAAAAAGTATTTTCTTTTTTTGATTTGTTACATTTTTTTTTCTATTCATTTTTTTTTCTTTTTTTTTTTTATGTTTTTTCTTGACTTTTCAATTTACAAGTCTCCATTTCTTTCCGTGTATGACCTTTATATGGTACTCAATGATATATTCACAATTACGTGTCAACCCCGATTTATGTACAACTTTGTATGTTATAACCTAAAGATGTTCATTTACCTGTATGCATTTTATATAACGGTGGCTTTCCGTCTTCTGATTAGGCATGGCTCTTAAGATTTACTCATGCAATGTTAAAGGTCTAAACTCCATCGGGAAACAATGGCAAGCATTAAAGGAATTTAGGTCCTCTGGAGCGGAGGTGATTATGATTCAGGAGACCCATTTTAAAGCTGGAGGCTCCTTTAAATTTGCCTCCAGATACTTCCCTAGAGCCTATATGGCTTCCGATCCTTCTGGAAAAGCAGGGGTAGCTATTCTTATTGGACGATCTTGCCCGGTTCGGATACTCTCCTCCTACCTAGACCCTCATGGCAGGTTTATACTCCTGAATTGTAGTCACCTCAACACTCAATTTTCTTTAGCTAACATCTATGCACCAAATGTGGGACAAATAGGTTTTCTCAAAACCGTTTTTGAAAAGTTACAATCTCTCTCTCAGCCTTTTATGATACTAGGAGGCGACTTCAATGTGTGCATGTCCCCGACCAGAGATAGGAGATCCCTATTCCAAACTGCGCCACAATCAGCTTCCCAGAAATTATCTGCCTCTTTTCGTAAACTGACCAGATCTCACAATCTATTCGACACTTGGAGAGTAAAACATCCTACCCAAAAGAGTTACACATTCTATTCCCACTCTCACAAGTCGTACTCCAGACTAGATAATTTTCTGGTTACAGGCCCTCTACTTCCCTATGTAGTCTCTTCTGAGATCAATCCTATTACCTGGTCGGATCATGCACCCATTGAACTCAATATCTTGCTGACATCAACACATACTAAAACTTGCCACTGGCGTCTTAATGAATTATTGCTCAAAGACCCAATATCCCAAAACCAACTACAACAGAAACTAACTGAATTCTTTCAAATTAACGATGGATCGGTCTCGGAAATTTCCACCTTGTGGGAGGCCCACAAGGCTTTCTTTAGAGGTGAATGTATAACTGCGAGCTCCCGCTTAAAGAGAGACTCTGCAAAACTTAAAATTGACTTACTTACTCAATTGCGGAATGCGGAAAAATGCCTGTTGGCGTCCCCCACGGTGGAAAAATTAAGAATTGCTACTGCTACCCGGGACCGAATCAAATCGTTTGATCTGCACAAAATCTCTAAATCTATGCTATGGGCCAAACAGAAATTCTACGATTTTGCAAACAAGCCACATAAAATGCTAGTTAACAAATTGAAACCACGGCCCTTTCTAACAAGCCCCGATCATTTGACGCAGCCTGATGGTACTCCCACATATTGTCCCAAAACTATGTCGAAAGTCTTTGGGGATTTTTATACTAGATTGTATAACTGCTTAGGCCCTGACTCACATCCTCAATTCTCACAATCTCATTTTGACGATTTCATGTCTTCTCTAAAATTACCCAAACTCTCCGCTGAACATATCACATCTCTCAACTCCCCGATTACTGTAGAAGAGATAGGAGAAGTGATTAAAAATTTGCCTACACACAAATCCCCGGGCCCTGACGGCCTTCCGTACACTTACTTTAAGACATTTTCACAGATCTTGATACCTTATCTCCAATCTCTATACTCCTCTCTGCTTAAGGGTACCATCCCACATTCACAGTTCCTACATGCTAACATAACGGTCATTCCCAAACCGGGTAAAGACCCTGCATTACCAGATAACTATCGCCCCATTGCTTTATTAAACTCGGACTATAAAATTTTTACTAAAATATTAGCTAACAGACTATCCCCTCTATTGCCAGCCCTGATTCATAAGGACCAGGTGGGATTCGTACCCACAAGACACGCTGGAGATAATACGAGAAGAACCATTGATTTGATTAATTTAATAACTAAGACTAAACGTCCCACTATAGTACTAAGCTTAGATGCACAAAAAGCATATGATCGTCTGAGCTGGCCATTTATGTTTGCAGTCTTGACCAAATTTGGAATTTCAGGCCCCTTTATACAAGCCTTACAAACCCTCTATTCTCACCCCACATCTCAAGTCCAATTGTCCTCCCACACATCACAGAGATTTGCCCTTAGCAATGGCACTAGACAAGGGTGCCCTTTATCACCCTTACTGTTTATATTAAGTCTTGAACCATTAGCAGCAGCCATCAGATCCAACCCTGAAGTCCGGGGAGTTTCTTTACGCCAACAAGACTACAAATTATCCCTTTTTGCAGACGACATCTTACTGACCATCCCGTCCTGACACCTCCCTACCCATTTTACATGATATACTATCCTCCTTTGGAGCCTTGTCCGGTTTTAAGATTAACCAGACTAAAACAGAAGCCCTTCCCATCAATATTCCTCCAGACATGCTTAGCTTCCTGCAACATAGGTTTAAATACAGGTGGTGTCAGACCTCATTGAAATACTTAGGAATTCACCTTACCCCCTCATACAATTCACTCTATCAGGCCAACTTCCCTCCTATGTTTGCAGAAATCTCAAGACTTCTAAATCTCTGGACCCCCATCCCACTCTCTCTCCTGGGCAGAGTCAACGTCCTTAAAATGTCGATACTGCCCAAACTGCTGTACTTATTTGAAACATTACCAATCCCAGTCCCAATCTCGCAGCTGAAAAATCTCCAGAGAAAATGACTTAATTTCATTTGGAATAATGCCTCTCATAGAATTGCCCAATCAGTAGTCTTTTCCCCCAAAATTAAAGGAGGGTTGGCCGCACCTGACCTTATCAAGTACTACTACGTTTCCCACCTTAGGGTATTGACTACCTGGACCTCAAGGAAAGCTCCAAGTAGGTGGGCTGAGATTGAAATGGGGATTACGGCTCCAGTACATCCCTGTTACCTGTTATGGCCTTTCTCAAATAAATTCATGACCCAATTGAGATCTCTTTGTTTATCCCCGATGCTTTTTACTTTATCTATCTGGAAGAGATGTGCAGATAAGTTCTCTCTTTCCTCACTGTGTTCCCCACTCCAGAACGTACTTTTTAACCCAGACATCCCAGATGGACTGTCTTTTATACGAACATCCCCATGGACTCAAGCGGGTATATTTCAATTACGACATTTGGTACATCCGGTTACACGCATACTACTATCATTCCCAGACCTCCAAAAAAAACACGATCTCCCTGCCTCTATGGAATACTTTTATATACAAATTAAACATTTTTTCCATACTGTTTCACCTTCATTGTCCCTAGAAAAACCTACAGATTTCGAAATACTATGTGCAAACGGCCCATATGAAACTAAACTAATTTCAGCTATATATAAAATGCTCCACGCAGTACCTCCTCTAACTGACACCTCACATAACTACATGGTCAAATGGTCTAAGATGTTAAATCGTCCAATTTCACTGTTAGACTGGGGGAAAATTTGGGAATCATCTTCAAAAGTCTCACGATGTGTAGCACATAAGGAAACCACTATCAAGTTAATATTCTTTTGGTACAGAACCCCTGATTTGCTACATGCCCAGAATTCTACCCTTTCTAATCTGTGCTGGAGATGCAGTCAGTCTGTTGGAACCCTCATCCACATCTTTTGGGAATGTCACATTCTAGGCCCATACTGGAGCGAGATCCAAAGATTATTACAAACGCTCCTTTCTGCAATCATTCCATTGAATCCCATACACTTTCTTCTGGGTCTTCCTTTCCCGGATATCCCCAAATCATCACAGAAACTTGCATCATTCATATTATTAGCAGCAAAAAGAGCCATTCCCAGGCTCTGGCTCTCTACCTCCACCCCCACTTTGCACCATACTCTCTCCATAGTAGCAGATATACGCAGGATGGAGCAAATGACTGCTAAGATTGAAGGTAACATCCTCCTATTTGACAGAATATGGAAGGCTTGGGATAATTCAATATTCTCTTCTGAACCTGTAGTTGTCACACCTTTTTGAAGTCTGCTAGAAATACCCTCTGACCATCCTTTACACCCGAATGTGCGGTTGACACAATTTATTTTATTTTATTCTTGACCTAAATCTAGATACGGTATAGACACTTTTTGTTGAGATGATCCATTGATTGAAGCTGCTGTCAATTGACTATACTGGTATCACCACCATGATGTATTATATTATATTATTTTTATTTTGTCTATTGTTTTGATATATATATAACTTCTTCTTTGATGCTAACTTGACTTGATCTTTGTACCTTATGATACGATGTTTCATAATTGTTAAATCCTTTGAAAAATAAACAATTTAAAAAAAAAAAAAAAAAAGTGAAATATTCCTTTAAATATTGTACCTGGGGGGTGTCTATAGTATGCCTGTAAAGTGGTGCGTGTTTCCCGTGTTTAGAATAGTCCCTGCACAAAATTAAATTTCTAAAGGAATAAAAGTCATTTAAAACTGATTGAGGCTGTAATATAATGTTGGGTCCCGGCAATATGGATGAAAATTATTGAGAAAAACGGCATGGGTAACCCCCCAGCCCATTACCAGGCCCTTTGGGTCTTGTATGGATAGTAAGGGGAACCCCACACCGAAATTAAAAAAAAAGAAAAGGTGTGGGACCCCCAGGCCCTATATACTCTGAACAGCAGTATAAAGGCGGTCCCCGGGTTACAAATAAGATAGGGACTGTAGGTTTGTTCTTAAGTTGAATCTGTTTGTAATTTGAAACAGGCACATTTTTTAAGTGTAGCTCCAGCCAAAAAATTGAATTTTATGCTTTTTGGATAACATAGGGAAAGGTTATCATCACCCCTGTAACATTTGTTTTGCTGTCTGTGCCCCTGTTCAGCAGATTTCACCTCACTTTCTGTCCCAATGACAATTGGATTTTGAAAATTTGGGGGTTTTAGGGAAACAAGGATTGATGATAATAAAGCATTAGTGGAGACACCTTTTTCCCATATTAACTCTTACAGGAGAGAATTTCCCTTCCTAGGGGTAGATTTCCTCTCACTTCCTGTCGTCTTCCTCCGTTTGTAAGTAGGAGTCATTTGTAAGTCAGATGTTTGAAAGTAGGGGACCGCCTGTTGAACAGGGTCAGAAAAATTGGGCCTTTGGTGGTGGTGTTGCCACAGCACTGTAAGCCCTCACAGTTACTCTTGGTGGGTGCAGGAACAGGTCCTGCTGTGAAATATTAGATCAAAAATTGTAATTACACGCCCCTGTTAAACAGGGGCAGAAAAATTGGGCTTTAGGCACCGGTGCTGGGGCCACAACACTGCAACCCCTCACAGATACTCTAGTTGAGCGCAGGAATGAGCCCTGCTGCAAAATATTACAGCAAAAATTGTAATTACACACCCCTGTTAAACAGGGGCAGAAAAATTGGGCTTTAGGCACTGATGGTGGTATCTTGGCAGCCAAATGTTCTTAGAAGCTATCAACATGAACATTGAGGAGGAATAGGATAGTCACTTAGCATAACAGGATAGTCACTCAGCATCAGCACAGGCAGTCTTCAAGGGATCTCACATTCATAAAAAATTATTCGGTTACATCAGTATCAGGTGCTTGGTAGCTGGTGATCCAAGACTGATTCATTTTTATGAAGGTGAGCCGATCAACCGAGTCTGTGGACAGGCACACTCTGTGATCGGTTGCAAAGCCTCCAGCAGCACTGAATGTGCAGGACAGGCCAGTAGCTCAATTGCATACTATGCAAGCTCTGGCCAGTAATCCATCCTCAAGACCCAGTAACCCTGTGGATTTTCAGTTGGAAAGGTCTCCAAGTCTGATCTTGCCCCAAGGTATTCCTGCACCATTCAAATTAGATGCTGGCGATGGTTGCTCTAACCGATCAGACCTTGGGGCTGCAGACTAAAAAATTGTCTGAATGCATCGGTCAGACGGCCTCCTTCTCCACCGCTCCTTCTGTGACTGACTGAAGCCTCAGCAACATGTTGTCCAGGAGGACCAGGAAATTGCAACCTCCCAGGCTCTGGAAACGCATTGCACAAGCCTTTCTGCAAGGCCTCCCGAAGATGTTTCATCCTCTGCTCCCTCTGCGAAGGCTGGATAAGTTCCACAACCTTACCCTTGTAACGTGGATCAAGAAGGGTTGCCAGTCGGTACTGATCCCTCTCCTTGATACCATGAATCCGAGTGTCCTTTTGCAGGCTTTGCAGGATCAGGGAGGCCATGCAGCGTAGGTTTGCTGAGGCATTTGGTCCGGAGTCCTCTGGGTCACTAAGGACAACATGATCAGCAGCCACCTCCTTCCAGCCACGTACAAGTCCATGGGTTTCTGGGGACTGAAAACGACCCCTTGAAGACTGCTGCTGATGCTGAGTGCCAGGCTCCACCTCCATGCTGACACAATCCTCCCCCTCCTCCTCTTCCTGTGTGATAGGCGGGCCTGCAGGAATACTGTCTGGATAAAGGGGGCCTTGAGAGGTAAGGAAGTCCTCCTCTTCCTCCCTCTGTTCTGCCTCAAGTGCCCTACGCAGCGTGTGCTCCAACAGGAAGACAAGAAGGACAGTATCACTGATGCATTCAGTGTCACTGCTCACCATCCTCGTGGCCTCCTCAAATGGTGACAGGACAGTGCATGCATCCTTGATCATTAGCCACTGGCGTGGCGAAAAAAAAGCCAAGCTCCCCTGACCCTGTCCTGGTGCCATACTCACACAGGTACTCTTTGATGGCCCTCTGCTGCATGTGCAGCCGCTGCATCATTGCCAACGTTGAGTCCCACCTGGTGGGCATGTCACAGATGAGACGGTTCTTGGGCAGGTTGCATTCATTTTGAAGGTCAGCCAGCCGAGCACTGGCATTATATGACTGGCGGAAATGCCCACAGACTTTTCTGGCCTGCCTCAGGACGTCCTGCAAGCCCAGGTAACTGCACAAGAACCACTGCACCACCAAATTAAGGACGTTAGCCAAACAGGGCACATGGGTCACGTGTCCCTGTCGGAGGGCGGAGAGGAGGTTGGTGCCATTGTCACAAACCACCATTCCTGCTTGAAGCTGGCGTGGCATCAACCACCTCTGAACCTGCCCTTACAGAGCTGCCAGAATATCTGCCTCAGTGAGGCTCCTGTCCCCTAAGCAGACCAACTCAAGCACTGCATGCCATCTTTTTGCGTAGCCCCTAGAACACCTACAGAGCACCGCTGGTTCCGAGGTCAAATCTGCACAGGAAGAGGCCATAGAGGAAGAAGAAGAGGAGGGGGTGGAGGAGAGAGGTGTGGTAGAATCACCACTACCAGCATTTTGCAGGCGTGGTGGTGGAACAAGCTCCAACATTACTGCACCCTGTCCTGCATCCTTCCCAGCTGCCAGCAGGGTTACCCAGTGCGCCGTGAAAGAAAGGTAATGTCCCTGTCCATGCCTGCTGGACCATGAGTCAGCGGTAATATGTACCTTACCATTGACCGCCCTGTCCAACGAGGCCAAGACATTGCCTTCCACATGCTGGTAGAGAGCCAGAATGGCCTTCCAAGAAAAAAATGGTGTTTGGGAACCTGTCACTGAGGTAGCGCACGTTCCACAAATTCCCGAAAGGGGGCAGAGTCTACCAGCTGAAAAGACAGCAGTTGGAGTGCTAGCAATTTAGCCAAACTAGCATTCAGCCGCTGAGCATGGGGATGGCTGGGACCGAATTTCTTTTGACGGTTTAGCAACTGGGGTAGGGAAATTTGCCTGCTACAATCGGATTTAGGTGTACGGCTAACAGATTGCCCACAAGTGCTTGTGACACCTAATTCTACACCTTCATTCCTCTCAGTGCACTCTGAGAGGACTGAAGGTGTAGTGGGGTTGGAGATCCCAGCTGATGAGGAGCAAGGAGAGGTCCGCCTTGTTCTTTGGTGTGGGTCTTTTAAGTACTGTTGCCAACGAACTGCATAGGAGCTTGACATATGTCTGGTCAAGCAAGTGGTGCCCAAGCAGCTGCTGTTTTGGCCACGCTTGATACACTTCAGACATATGTTGCAAACAGCAATGGTGCGATCTGCTGCATACATCTCAAAAAAGGCCCACACCAAAGAATTTTTGAAAAAACGCAAGGAGTCAGTAGTGTCCTGCACATGCGGAGCTCTGCGGTGTGATGCAGTCGGTTGGCTGTCCTTAAACTGGCCCCTGGAGGGCATCCTGCCTTGTTGGAGATGTGCCTCCTCCTCCCTTCTATCAGGCACCCACGTAAAGTCAGTGACCTCATCATCCTCTCCCTCCTCGCCACTGGAGCAAACCTGGCAGTGTGCTGCAGCTGGGGGAACATGACTGTCAGTTTCTTGTCCTTCTTGGGCACCCCCTCTCTCTGGGCTCACGTTACTGCCTTCATCCTCAACCTGGGTACCATCATTGGAGCTTTCAAAATTCTGTGCATCCTCCTACAGCATGTACCCGACACTGTGGTCAAACAGTTCGGGAGACTCCTCAGGACATGATGGTGGGGCTAGGGAAGGAGTGACTGATGCCATTGAGTCGATGGAATAGGGCGTTTTGGCAGCTGCACTGGCAGCCAAACTTCTCTTGGCAGCCGTCACCACGTAACGGGTGACCCCGCCCCCTCTGACGTCATGGGGATGCCACAGGGAAGTCCCCATCAAGTCCCCGTGCGTCAGAGGGGGGCGGGGTCACTGGGTGGCCCCGCCCTCCGTTATTTCAGAACCATCAGAAGAGGAGAAGCGTCACACAGCGGGATACTCCCATCATGGTGGATGCGGAGCGGCCCGAGAAGAAGAAGGGAAGAAGACGCCGCGGAGGAAGATGCCGGACGAGAACACCGGAGGAAGAACCAGAAGAACCAGAAGAAGAAGAAGATGGAGGAAGAACCCGAAGGATGATAGAAGATAGAAGATAGAAGAAAGAAGATAGAAGAAAGAAGAAGCATTTAAATAAAGGAATGGTCAAAAACTGTCTTGTCATTTTTAACATTTTTGACACTTTTTTGTGAAATGGTGGGGGTACTTTTGTACCCCCTTACCATTTCACACAGGGGGGAGGGCCAGGATATGGGGGTCCCCTTGTTAAAGGGGGCTTCCAGATTCCAATAAGCCCCCCTCCACAGACCCCCACAACCACCAGGCAAGGGTTGTGGGGATGAGGCCCTTGTCCCCATCAATATGGGGACAAGTTGTTTTGGGGGGCTACCCCAAAGCACCCTCCCAATGTTGAGGGCATGTGGCCTGGTATGGTTCAGGAGGGGGGCGCTCTCTCGTCATCCCCCCCTCTTTTCCTGTGGCCTGCCAGGTTGCGTGCTCGGATAAGGGTCTGGTATTGATTTTTGGGGGATCCACGCCATTTTTTTTTAATTTTGGTGCGGGGTTCCCCTTAAAATCCATACCAGACCTGAAGGGGTTCGGGGTTCCCATGCCGTTTTTATCAATGAACTTTTATGTGTATTGTTGGACCGGCAATTCATTAATAGCTGCGAGTAGTTTTAAAAGACTTTTTTTCCTTTGAAATGTCATTTTGCTGTCAGACTGTTATAAACACAGGAAACATGCGCCCCTTTACAGGCATACTATAGACACCCCCAAGGTACGAAATTTAAAGGAATATTACACTTTTATTGTTTCACTTTAACCATTATTAAAATCACTGCTCCCGAAAAAACGGCCGTTTTAAAAAAAAAATTTTTTTGCATTGATTCATGTCCCCTGGGGCAGGACCCAGGTCCCCAAACACTTTTTATGACAATAACTTGCATATAAGCCTTTAAAATTAGCACTTTTGTTTATTCATGTTCGTGTCCCATAGACTTTAACGGTGTTCGCGTGTTCGAACAAATTTTTTGCCTGTTCGTATGTTCTGGTGCAAACCGAACAGGGGGGTGTTCGGCTCATCTCTACAAATCACTTAATCACCTGCCTGCCTTCCTGAAAGTGTATTTGAAATTGTACACCAGCAATGGCCTGCAGTCAGATATAGGCTTGGCTAGACTAGAATGCAGTGGATATATATGTAGGAGACAGTATATATATTTTATGCACTGCAGCTAACTGAATCAACTGCCTGCCTGAAGTATATTAGAAACAGTACAGCAGGGACAGTCTGCAGTGAGATCTAGCTAAACTGGATACAGTGGATATATATGTATATATACCAGTCTGACTGTATATATATATTAAATACATGGCAGCTAACTGAATCAACTGCCTGCCTGAAGTATATTAGAAACAGTACAGCAGCGAGATCTAGCTAAACTGGATACAGTGGATATATATATATATATATATATATATATATATATATATATATACCAGTCTGACTGTATATATATATATATATATATATATATATATATTAAATACACTGCAGCTAACTGATTAAACTGCCTGCCTGAGGTATATTAGAAACAGTACAACAGGAACGGTCTGCAGTGAGATCTAGCTAAATGAATAAACTGCCCGCTCAAAGTAAATGAAATTACACTCTCTCTCTCTCTCTCTCTCTCTCCGCCAGCAACACACTACACAAGGCCAACGTGCAGGCAGCCTTATATAGTGGGGGGCATGGACTTAACCCCCTGAGCCATAATTGGCCAAAGGCACCCTGCCTTTGGCCAATGATGGCTCTCTTTGCTGATGGCGCTGTGATTGGCCAAAGCATGTGGGTCATAGTGCATGCTTGGCCAATCATCAGCCAGCAATGCACTGCGATGACACAGTGCATTATGGGGCATGACACGCCACTCGAATTTGGCGCGAACGCCCCATAATGTTAGATCCTCGTAGAACGATCGAACAACTGATGTTCAAGTTGAACTCATGTTCGACTCGAACTCGAAGCTCATCCCTAGCGCCAATTAGTTAAAAGTAAAAGATCAATGAAGCTCCAAAGTGGAGTGGTGCTTCAAGTAAACAGTTAAAGTGTATCTAAACTCATAAATAAAAATATAATATATTAATGTCAAAATATTTATACTTTATTTTCACATGTTGATTCTGCCAGTAAACACACTAACTGTTCTAATGTGACAACACTCACTCACTGTAATGTATCTATGGAAGCAGCATTGTCACACTGAGACAGGAAGAAGAACACCCCCTCCTTATCTGCATAACATTGGGTGGAGATATTCTGAAGAGAAAGTAGGCAACAATGCTACCTGATAAAAGGCAGCAGAGACAAAGAGCACAGGCACCTATCAGCTCACAGAATTTCAGGCAGAATAGGTATTTTTTGCACTGTGAACTGATATAACAAAACAGTTTATTTTGCATATTTAGCAGACAGAAAGAAAGCAAACAAGAAAAGTTAATTGTTATGGTTTTCATACATTTTAACATCAGGTTACTAGGAATTCACAGGTTTTTTTGGTTGTTTTTTTTTTAGCAGCACAGAAGCACAGTTATATACTTAGAGGTGTCATTATGTTTATCTCAGTAGAAATTTTCAACAAGATAATTCTGGGACTTTCTGTTTAAATGAACAACACGAAATGTATGAAATATGGTCAATGTTCTCTGTACAATAAATTCCCTCTTAAGTAAACTGGAGTCGAACTTGAGGAACTTATGATGATCATCTTTATAAGTAAGCATTCAGTTAGATGTCTGTGGGGGAAGGGTTGTGAAGGGGGCAGCTCAACTGCAGTTCTCTTCTCAAGACAATATTTTTTAATTTTGCTTTATGACTCAAGGATTTTGAAATATCTTACATGTTTTTTTGGTTAACTTCCTGCTGGTTTAGAACTTTTTTGGGTGAAATGAGATTCTGATGCAGTAGTAGTGAAAGCATCAGCACTGAAAATTTTCACTAGTGATCAGTGTCTGTGAACCCCCAAACAGCATCCTCTGTGGCAAGTATGCCAGCAAGAAGTTCAGTCCTGAGTTACATAGTTACATAGTTACATAGTAGGTGAGGTTGAAAAAAGACACAAGTCCATCAAGTCCAACCTATGTGTGTGATTATGTGTCAGTATTACATTATATATCCCTGTATGTTGCGGTCATTCAGGTGCTTATCTAATAGTTTCTTGAAGCTATCAATGCTACCCGCTGAAACCACTGCCTGTGGAAGGGAATTCCACATCCTTGCTGCTCTTATAGGGCGTACACACGGTCAGACTTTGTTCGGACATTCCGACAACAAAATCCTAGGATTTTTTCCGACGGATGTTGGCTCAAACTTGTCTTGCATACACACGGTCACACAAAGTTGTCGGAAAATCCGATCATTCTGAACGCAGTGACGTAAAACACGTACGTCGGGACTATAAACGGGGCAGTGGCCAATAGCTTTCATCTCTTTATTTATTCTGAGCATGCGTGGCACTTTGTCCATCGGATTTGTGTACATACGATCGGAAATTTCCGACAACGGACTTTGTTGTCGGAAAATTTTATCTCCTGCTCTCCAACTTTGTGTGTCGGAAAATCCGATGGAAAATGTCCGATGGAGCCCACACACGGTCGGAATTTCCGACAACACGCTCCGATCTGACATTTTCCATCAGAAAATCCGACCGTGTGTACGGGGCATTACAGTTAAGAACCCTCTACGTAGAGGTTAAACCTCTTTTCTTTTAATTTTAATGAGTGGCCACGAGTCTTGTTAAACTCTCTTCTGCAAAAAAGTTTTATCCCTATTGTGGGATATTGAAATCATATCCCTTCTCAAGCGTCTCTTCTCCAGAGAGAATAAGTTCAGTGCTCGCAACCTTTCCTCATAACTAAGATCCTCCAGACCCTTTATTAGCTTTGTTGCCCTTCTTTGTACTCGCTCCATTTCCAGTACATCCTTCCTGAGGACTGGTGCCCAGAACTGGACAGCATACTCCAGGTGTGGCCGGACCAGAGCCTTGTAGAGTGGGAGAATCATCGTTTTATCTCTGGAGTTGATCCCCTTTTTAATGCATGCCAATATTCTGTTTGCTTTGTTAGCAGCAGGGCATTGCATGCCATTGCTGAGCCTATCATCTACTAGGACCCCCAGGTCCTTTTCCATCCTAGATTCCCCCAGAGGTTCTCCCCCCAGTCTATAGATTGCATTCATATTTTTGCCACCCAAATGCATTATTTTACATTTTTCTACATTGAACCTCATTTGCCATGTAGTCGCCCACCCCATTAATTTGTTCAGGTCTTTTTGCAAGGTTTCCACATCCTGCGGAGAAGTTATTTCCCTGCTTGGCTTAGTATCCTCTGCAAATACAGAGATTGAACTGTTTATCCTATCCTCCAGGTCGTTTATGAACAAATTAAATAGGATTGGTCCCAGCACAGAACCCTGGGGAACCCCACTACCCACCCCTGACCATTCCGAGTACTCCCCATTTATCACCACCCTCTGAACTCGCCCTTGTAGCCAGTTTTCAATCCATGTACTCACCCTATGGTCCATGCCAATGGACCTTATTTTGTACAGTAAACGTTTATGGGGAACTGTGTCAAATGCTTTTGCAAAATCCAGATACACCACGTCTACGTGCCTTCCTTTATCTAGATGGCAACTCACCTCCTCATAGAAGGTTAATAGATTGGTTTGGCAAGAACGATTCTTCATGAATCCATGCTGATTACTGCTAATGATACTGTTCTTATTACTAAAATCTTGTATATAGTCCCTTATCATCCCCTCCAAGAGTTTACATACTATTGATGTTAGGCTAACTGGTCTGTAATTCCCAGGGATGTATTTTGGGCCCTTTTTAAATATTGGTGCTACATTGGCTTTTCTCCAATCAGCTGGTACCATTCCAGTCAGTAGACTATCTGTAAAAATTAGGAACAACGGTCTGGCAATCACTTGACTGAGTTCCCCAAGTACCCTCGGATGCAAGCCATCTGGTCCCGGTGATTTACTAATGTTAAGTTTCTCAAGTCTAATTTTAATTCTGTCCTCTGTTAACCATGGAGGTGCTTCCTGTGTTGTGTCATGAGGATAAACACTGCAGTTTTGGTTACTGAAGCCCCCCGATTCACTCGTGAAGACTCAGGAGAAGAATAAATTCAATACCTTCGCCATTTCCCCTTCCTTTGTAACCAGATGTCCTTCCTCATTCTTTATGGGGCCAATATGGTCTGTCCTCCCTTTTTTACTTTTTACATACTTAAAGAATTTCTTGGGATTTTTTTTGCTCTCCTCCGCTATGTGTCTTTCATGTTCTATCTTAGCTGTCCTAATTATACCCTTACATTTCTTGTTGCATTCTTTATAAAGTCTGAATGCTGAGGATGATCCCTCAACCTTGTATTTTTTGAAGGCCTTCTCCTTTGCTTTTATATGCATTTTTACATTGGAGTTAACCCATCCAGGACTTTTGTTCGCTCTTTTAAATTTATTACCCAATGGGATACATTGGCTAATGCCCTTATTTAATATGCTCTTAAAGCAAACCCATCTCTCCTCCGTATTCTTTGTTCCTAATATTTTATCCCAATTTATGCCTTTTAGCAAGGTTTGCCGTTTAGGGAAGTTGGCTCTTTTGAAATTCAGTGTCTTTGTATTCCCTTTATGTTTCCTATTTGTGTGATTTATACTGAAACTAATTGACCTGTAATCGCTGTTACCTAAATTGCCCCGTATTTCCACATCCGTGATCAGGTCTGTATTGTTGGTAATCAGTAGATCCAGTAATGTTTTATTTCTAGTTGGTGCGTCTACCATCTGACCCATAAAATTGTCCTGCAAGACATTAAGGAACTGGCGAGCCTTAAATGAATGCGCGGTTCCCTCTGCCCAGTCTATGTCTGAATAATTAAAATCCCCCATTATGATAACACTTCCCATCCTTGCTGCTAATCCAAATTGTGATAGGAGATCTGTCTCCACTTCCTCCCCCAGGTTAGGGGGCCTATAGCATACTCCCAGTATTATTTTCCCCTTAGCTTCATCCCTTTGGAGCTCTACCCATAAGGATTCCACCTCCTCTCTAGCTCCCTCAGTGATGTCATCTCTCACATTCACTTGTACATTATTCTTGATATATAGGCATACCCCTCCCCTTTTTTACCCTCTCTATCCTTGCGGTATAGGGTATACCCTTGAATGTTTGCCAGCCCATCATGAAAGCTGTTGAACCAGGTCTCTGAAATTCCCACAAAATCCAAATCCTCCTCATACAACAGTATCTCTAGTTCACCCATCTTGTCCGCCATGCTCCTGGCATTGGTGAACATGCCACATAGTTTAGACCGGTCGCATATTGTTCTCGTATTGGGTGTTTCGAGATTGCAACTAGGACTTTCTACTATACTCACCTTGTGTTATACTCACCTTGTGAGTTCATTCTCAGTTACTCTTTGGGTTAAAGAGAACCTCTGCTGATTAAAATATTGAGGCTATCATTACAGCCCACCTAATGGAAAAGCTAGTAGCCTGGTAGCTGTGCTGATTCAGTGACTTTTGGATTATTTGATCTGGAACATATACTTCTATAGTCAAGTCAAAATTCCTTATTTGCACACTTTAAAAGAGAAGCATGGGTTTAGTATATTTTTTAGAATCATATTTACCTAGGTGGATGAAGCATCACTCCAATGCTGCATCTGTCCCTGGCGCCTCTAAGACTGGGAACCAGGCGATTTAACATCACTGATGGCTTGGTTCTCAGGGTTCCCTGCGAAGAGAGCTGCTGACCATGTGGTCGCAATCCTTGTGGAGGCTGGACCGTCTCTGTGACGTCAGCCGACAGCAGGCTTTAGCCCGCTGTCTGCTGAAAATGGGTCACAGGAGTGCAGAACGAACTGCAGTTCTGTGATATACAGGAGAAGTATAGCCAGCAGGTCCATGCATTGTGGGCGCATGGGCACCACCCCCCTAATCTCTGCCGCCACCTCCCGATCCATGCGCCTGGCCCTTTTCAGGAAGCCAGACGCATGGACCCCTATGGCAGCATGGGCGGGGCTGTTTTTTTTAAGCACCTGAATAGAACCTGGGGATCTAATAGACTTCAAAAAAGGGTGGGTTCGGGGCGCAGAGAGTGCGCCCTAATCCCACCCTGTTCTGTGACCATAGCAAATTCATTTTCACTATTTTTACACCACAGTGCCTCCCCGCCAATAAGGAGGCAGGTCAGTGAGACCTGTTTCCCGACTGGCCAGAGCGCCGGACATCCTATTGGATGCCCGGTGCTTTGGCGGAAGAGACACACTCACAGGTGAGGAAGCATGAGGAGCGGACTCCTCCGCCACCGCCACTAACACAAGAGGAGAGGACGAGGAGTCGAGGACACAACAGCTCGGGGCTGGAATGAAGGAGGAGATGCACGGGATGCAGGAGCCGTCGCCTGCCCACCCCCCAGTTCGCTGCCATCACCCAGATGGGGTAAGTGCCGGCCTGATGGCGGGCGAGTGGGAGAGGGGCTTGTCACAGTGGCTGCATATGTTGGGCAGAAGCTGCATATGATGGGCACATGCTGCATAATATGGGCACAGAAGCTGCATAAGATGGGCACAGGCTGCATATGATGGGCACAGAGGCTGTATATGATGGGTACAGGCTGCATATGATGGGCACAGGCTGCATATGACCGGCACATGCTGCATATGATGGGCACAGAGGCTGCATATGATGGGCACAGGCTGCATATGAGGGGCACATGCTACATATAATGGGCACAGAAGCTGCATATGACGGGCACAGGCTGCATATGATGGGCACAGGCTGCATATGATGGGCACATGCTGCATGTGATGGGCACAGAAGCTGTAAATTATGGGCACAGGCTACATATTATGGGCACAGAGGCTGTATGATGGGCACAGGCTGCCTATGATGGGCACAGAGGCTGTATATGATGGGCACAGGCTACTTATGATGGGCACAGAGGCGGCATATAATGGGCACAGAGGCTGCATAAGATGGGCACAGGCTGCATATGATGGTCACAGAGGCTGCATATGTTGGGCTCAGGCTACATATGATGGGCACAGAGACTGCATATGTTTGGCACAGGCTGCATATGATGGGCACAGGCTACATATCACAAGCACAGACTACATATGATGGGCACAGGCTGCATATGATGGGCACAGAGGCTGTATGACGGGTACAGGCTGCATATGATGGGCACAGAGGCTGCAATTGATGGCACAGTGGCTGCTTTTTATGGGGCACTGTGACTGCATATGATGGGCACAGTGAGGCTGCAATTGATGTTTTTTTCCCAGAATTTTTCAGTTTGCTTGTGCCCCCCCCCAAAATTTTGAGCACCAGCCGCCACTGACAGCCAGACAATCTTTGACTATACTTCTCCTTTAAAACAAATACCTAACAGGGTCAGAAACTGGGTAGGTATAGAAACCAAGAGATTGAGATCAGCAAGACAGGCAAAAAAAAATAGCATTTTGAGAAAGTGGCAGCCTCCATAGTGTGTTCAGCACAGGTTTCCTTTAAGAAAGAAATTAAATATTTTTAGTAAAGTAGTTTTTTATTTTTTGCAACATTGCAAGTCACAAGTTGTTAAAAATTCTGACCTACACAAGCACCAGGATATACATGATGGTGCTACAAATACCTGTAATGCCGCGTACACACGAGCGGACTTTTCGTCAACAAAAAGATTTATCAGTGTGTTATTGTCCACTCATTGCTGATTTTCAGCTTACTCTTCAAAGGCCTTGCTGTTCTTCAGTGCGTTCAGTTAAGTTCATTCTGACCAGTCGACCGTTTTTAAGCCATGTTGCGTGTACGTACTCGTCGTAGAGCTTGTGCATTGTATGTGCTTGGTGCTGTAGTTCATTCTTCAGCCCAAGCCCAGTCCATGAACAGGGCGAGGAGCAGTTCATGGACGAAGAATTGGTTGCTCCAGCGTGACCAATTCTGTCACATGCCTTTGCTCCGTAAGATCCATGAGAAAAACCCTGAGGATTTCAAAAATTTTCTCTGGCTGACGGACCCAGTTTTTGACCATTTGTTGGCTTTACTGACCCCTTATATCAGCAGGCAGGATACCTGCATAAGGCAAGCCATCACTGCGGAGCAGAGGCTAGTCACCACGTTGCGGTACTTGGCGACGGGGAGAAGCCTGCAGGACCTTAAGTTCTCGACAGGCACCCCCCCAGGCTCTGGGGATCCTTATGCCAGAGACCTGTTCTGCCATCATCCAGGTCCTGTAGAAGGACTATATTAAGGTAAGAATTTTTATCCTTTAACATCACATTTTATTGTATTTAATGTTTGCTAATGTAATGTATTTCTTTACTCAAACATGAATTGCCATGATTGCAATATAGTGTGAATGTCCCCTTTGTCCTCATGCATGCTGTAGTATTTTAATGATCCTTTTTGTACTGCATGCATATTAGCTTTCACTAACCTACCCAGCATGCTATGCTGGGCCCATATCCACCTAGGGTAGATACTTAACAATGTATTTTGTCATCTCCATTGTATTGCTTTACCCTAAAATGTCAGCAAATGGTCTGTGTGTCTTTAAATTGATTTACAATCCCCCCTAAAATGTCAGCAAATGGTCTGTGTGTCCTTAAATTTATTTAGAATCCCCTCCCCCCTAAAATGTCAGCAAATGGTCTGTGCGTCCTTAAATTGATTTACAATCCCCTCCCCCCCAAAATGTCAGCAAATGGTCTGTGTGTCCTTAAATTGATTTACAATCCCCCCCTAAAATGTCAGCAAATGGTCTGTGTGTCCTTAAATTGATTTACAATCCCCCTCCCCTAAAATGTCAGCAAATGGTCTGTGTGTCCTTAAATTGATTTACAATCTCCCCCCAAAATGTCGGCAAATGGTCTGTGTGTCCTTAAATTGATTTACAACCCCCCCCTAAAATGTCAGCAAATGGTCTGTGTGTCCTTAAATTGATTTACAATTCCTCCCCCTAAAATTTAGCAATGTGTCATCAGAGGGGGTGATGAATCTGATAAGTGGGCCTTATATTTTAATCTTTAACCACTTCCCGCCCGCCCTATAGCGGATTGACGCCCGGGAAGTGGTTCTGTTATCCTGACTGGGCATCATATGACGTCCAGCAGAATAACATGCCGCAGCGCGCCCCGGGGGCGTGCATCGCGGCGATCGGTGGAGCGGTGTGTCAGCCTGACACACCGCTACACCGATCTTGGTAAAGAGCCTCCGGTGGAGGCTCTTTACCACGTGATCAGCCGTGTCCAATCACGGCTGATCACGCTGTCAATAGGAAGAGCCGTTGATCGGCTCTTCCTCACTCGCGTCTGACAGACGCGAGTAGAGGAGAGCCGATCGGCGGCTCTCCTGGCAGGGGGGGTCTGTGCTGATTGTTTATCAGCGCAGCCCCCCCTCAGATCACCACACTGGACCACCAGGGATGCCACTAGGACCACCAGGGAAGGGGCAACGTGGATGGCCAGGTATGTACCCCATGGCCATCCACATGTGCCCAATCTGTGCCAATCAGTGCCCACAAATGGGCACTGATTGGCACTATTATGTCAATGATCTGCCCAGCAATGCCCAGATCTGCCCAGCAATGCTTTAGCAGTGCCACCTGTCATTGCCCATCTGTGCCACCTGTCATTGCCCATCGGTGCCACCTGTCAGTGCCCACTTGTGCCCATCAGTGCCCACCTATCAGTGCCCATCAGTGCCACACATCAGTGCCACACATAAGTACCCATCAGTGCCACCCATATATACCAATCAATGCCACCTACGAGTGCCCATCAGTGCCGCCTATGTGTGCCCATCGGTGCCACCTATGAGTGCCCATCAGTGCCGCTTACCAGTGCCACCTATCAGTGCCCATCAGTGCCACCTATCAGTGCCCATCAGTGCCGCCTATCAGTGCCCATCATCAGTGCCCGTTAGTGCCACCTCATCATTGCCACCTCATTGGTGCCACCTCATCGGTGCCCATCAGTGCCGCCATATCAGTGCCCATCAGTGCAGCCATATCAGTGCCCATTATTGAAGGAGAAAGCGTACTTATTTACAAAAAAAATTAACAGAAACAAAGAAAAACTTGTTTTTTTTCGAAATTTTCGGTCTTTTTTTATTTGTTGCGCAAAAAATAAAAACCGCAGAGGTGATCAAATACCACCAAAAGAAAGCTCTATTTGTGGGAACAAAATGATAACAAATTTGTTTGGGTACAGTGTAGCATCACCGCGCAATTGTCATTCAAATTGCAACAGCGCTGAAAGGTGAAAATTGGGCTGGGCGGGAAGGTGTCTAAGTACCTGGTATTGAAGTGGTTAACCACCTCAATACAGGGCACTTTCACCCCCTTCCTGCCCAAGCCATTTTTCAGTTTTCAGCGCTGTCGCACTTTGAATAACAATTGCGCAGTCATGTTACTCTGCACCCTAATGAAATTTTTATCATTTTTTCCCCACAAATAGAGCTTTCTTTTGGTGGTATTTGATCACCTCTGCGGTTTTTATTTATTGCACTATAAAAAAAAGAAGAGGGACAATTTTGAAAAAACACAATATTTTTTACTTTTTGCTATAATAAATATCCAATTTTTTTTTTTTTAACAATTTTTTTCCTCAGTTTAGGCCGATATGTATTCTTCTACATATTTTTGGTAAAAAAAAATCACGATAAGCACATATTGATTGGTTTGCGCAAAAGTTATAGTGTCTACAAAATAGGGGATAGATTTATAGCATTTTTATTTATTTATTTATTTTTTACTAGTAATGGCGGCGATCTGCGATTTTTATTGTGACTGCGATATTGCGGCGGACATATCGGACACGTTTGACACATTTTTGGGACCATTCACATTTATACAGCGATCAATGCTATAAAATTGCATTGATTACTGTGTAAATGTGACTGGCAGGGAAGGGGTTAACACTAGGGGGCGCTCGAGGGGTTAATGTATGACCTAGGGAGGTGATTCTAACTGTGGGGGGGAGGGGACTGACTGGGGGAGAAGACCGATCGGTGTCCCTATGTACAAGGGACACGCCATCGGTCTCCTCTCCTCTCTGACAGGACGTGGATCTGTGTTTACATGCACAGATCCACGGTCCTGCTCTGTTACCCGGCAATCGCGGGTGCCCGGCGGACATCGCGGCCGCCGGGCACGCGCACTGGGTCCCGAGCGACGCAGCGGGCACGCGCGCGCCACCGGCGGCGCGCGCGCCCCCGGCGGCGCGCGCGCCCCCTAGTGGCTCAGGAGGGCGATCACGTCATATGACGTCCGCCCAGCACAAGAGAAGCCTCGTCCCGCCGTCATATGACGGTGGGCGGTGGCTTAGTGGTTAAATAATACTTATTACAATTAATGTTATACTGATGCTGAGCAAGAATGTTTTTTGTGTAATGTGCTTACACAAAAAATGTAATGTGCTTGCAATGTTATGTGCAAAAGTACTTATATATTTTTTTCTGGTTTGACTCCCCAGTTTCCTTCAACGCCACAGGAATGGCAGACTGTGGCATCCCATTTTGCCACCCGTTGGGACTTTCCCAACTGTGGAGGGGCTATAGATGGGAAACACGTCCACATCATGCCACCACCCCATTTGGGGTCATACTATTTTAATTATAAGGGGTTCCATAATATTGTCTTAATGGCGGTGGTGTCGGCACAATATGAATTTCTGTATGTGGACGTGGGGAAGAATGGCCGGATGGAGGAGTCTTCGCCCAGACGGAGTTCTACCAGCGACTCCAGAGTGGTGGCCTGGGATTGCCTCCCCTTTGTCTATATTGCAGATGAAGCCTTTGGTCTGGGCGAGAACATGATGAGGCCATTCCCCCAAAGGGCCCTCACCCCAGAGAGGAGGGTATTTAACTTGGCCAGAGCGAGAAGAGTTTTGGAGAATTCCTTCGGGATCATGGCCAGCTGGTTCTGCCTGTTTCAGACAGCTATCCACATGGCGGAATACAAACTAAATCACTTTATCCTAGCGTGCTGCATCCTGCACAATTATTTAAACAAACATTCCAGCAATTATATAGCATCACTTGGGCCTGAGGCCCGGACTTATAGAGAATCCTCTGACGGGCCTGGATACTGGCCGTACTGGCTTGGCCCCCCAAAGCGCCCATCAAGTTCGGGATCAATATGTTGATTATTTTATGGGTAGGGGGGCCATTGCAATGCCAGACAATCTCTAATTTTTTGGAATAAAAAATAATGATCAGATAAAATCTCGAATTGTATTTATTGCTTGCCTTTCTTTTTGGATGTCTCCTAGGTTATCCTAGTGCACTTGTAGTGTCAAGTGTATTTTCCTTCAGTAAATAAGCCCCATTGTCACTGTAAACACCAAATAACTTCCAAAACTGATATTGAGCTTTGAAAGAAGAAGCCACACATCTTTTTTTGTTTAATAACAGATGTTTTAATCTGTGCACATTCACATGTGCGTTCGTGAAAATGTTATGATTTAGAATAGATATAATTTTTCGTTCAAACAATCAATTTTTTTATATTCAAAAAATTATTTTTTTTTTAGAAATTTTTTTTAACAAACAGGCCTCTATTTTTATTTTTTTTAACAAACAGGCCTCTATTTTTTATTTTTTTTTATTTTTAACAAACAGGCCTCTATTTTTTATTTTTAGTTTTTATTTTTAACAAACAGGCCTCTATTTTTTATTTTTTTTATTTTTTTTAACAAACAGGCCTCTTTTTTTTTTTGTTTACATTTTTTAAAACAACCAGGCCTCTATATATATTTTATTTTGGTTTTTGCAAATTTTTTTGAAAAAAAGGCATAAAATCTTTAAAAGTCAAAGCCCAGAATGGGGTCAGCAAAACAGGAAATGAAGAACATGATCAATGTTTTTTGGTGAAAAATTTATTTAGATTCTCCCCAAAACATCGATCATGTTCTTCATTTCCTGCTGCATATTGTCCAGCCGATTACGCATTAGGTCAAGGCTAGTGCGCATGGCATCTATATCCCCATTCCAGGCCATGATCTGCCCAATTAATCATTGGGCACTGTCGGTGGTAAATGGTTCCCCTTCCACATCACCTAAAATTAATGAAAAAAAATGTATTTAGAAATATGCAGGCATACATAGATTACCATAAACTGGGGTGTCAGACACTCACCTGGTGGGGTGCACATGTCGCCCACTTCCTCCACCTCTCCTTCGTCCACATCCTCAGGGGGGGGCACTGGCACTTGGACCTGCTTCCACCGCTTCTTCCACTTCCACAACCACATCACCTAAAATTGATGCCAAAAAGATGTATTTAGAAATATGCAGGCATACATAGATTAACATAAGCTGGGGTGTCAGACCCCTGGTGGGGTGCACATGTCGCCCACCTCTCCTTCCTCCACATCCTCCATGGGGCTTGGGCCGATTTCCCAAACGGGCTGGTGAGGTCGGGGGTCCCTGGGTTCAGGTTGTCTGAGTCTTTTCTCCCCTATGAGAATGAAACAAAAGGTATACTTAGCACACAGATATTTGAGTCCATGAATATGAAACATTGCATTAACGTGGTGTACAATTGTCTGTTTGGGCAGAGATCCAAGTTGAAGACACAATTAAAATTCCCTTGGAAACAAGCTGGAATGCTTACCTTTTTTGGGCAAATTTCACAGATAGAGACACCCCAACAAGTATCCACTGGAGCACCTGTGTGGGTATGTTGTTTCAACCCTGTATCAACTAAATACATTGTATATAAAAAAATTTTACGATGTTTCCTACGACTGTTTAACGAGTAAAACTTGTACAGTAAAGATAACCACATGGAGCAGCATGCAAGGTAATAATCACAATATGAACACGCGACAAGTACTTACTTTTTTTCAGCACCTTCTGGATTTGTCTGTACTGATCCTGCTTCCTGAGTTTGAGGTCGGACCATTGTTTCCTCAGCTGATCTTTAGAGCACCGTACCCCAAAATGATGATGCAGGGTCTTCACCACTTTTGCCATTATTTTTGCCTTTCTTAAATTAGGCTGGGCATACGGTCCATGCTTCCCATCGTAATCTTTTTTTTTTTAAAATTGATACCATCTCCACCATCTCTTCAAAGGCCATATTGGAGGCCTTAAATCTCCTCTTCCCGGATCGGACATTTGTGCAGACTTTCATCCCAGAAGCAACCTTTAAGTTTGTGGAAAAAGAAATTGGGATCTTGCGAAATATGTATAGGAGGGAGCATAACAAGATCCAGATTTCCCTGAGATCAGGAGCATCAGAAGATGATGTGCATGTACCCAGGCTGTGGTACTACGATAAACTACGTTTTCTTGATGACCAGACTGAAGCCAGGGCATCACTTTCAACCCTTCCCTTCACCCTTCTCTCCACCCTTCCCTCCACCCTAGCAGAGGCTGATGAGGAGCAAGCTGGGCCTTCCATCCTGGAAGAACCGGGTGTGACCATCGGGAGCCAGGTATATTATTTTTAGACATATTTATTGTCCTTATATTAATGATGTTAACTACATGTTATAACTGATTACCTATTAAAGGATTTTTGATTAAAAAAATGATGTATACATATCAATTGACAGTAGTAGCCAAAAATGTTTGTCACCAGCTTTAAAAAATGCTGTTGTCAGACTGATACTCTTTTATATGTAATAACATTGAATTTGCAAGTCATGAGCTGAAAATTGTGTGTCATTGATGAACTAAAAACTCAAACTATGTCCCTTTTTTATACACAGGAGATCAGTCAGGAGGAAGGTGTGGAAAGTGTCATCCAGGAGGAGGCCAGGCCCAGTGTCATCCAGGAGGAGGCAGGAGTTAGTGTCAGTCAGGAGGTGGCTGGGCCCAGTAGGAGCCTCACACAATCGCAGGTTCCTCCCCTCCGCCTTCATACAAAAAGGCCCAGAAAGGGGATGGTGACAGAGGAGGCATCACTGCACCTCATGAGAGAAGCGACAAATTTCTTCAAGAGCCCCCCCGAAGCTGAAGAGGCCTATGGCTCATATATAGCCAGCAGGTTGCTCAAAATGGAGAAGGGACAATGCCTCCTGTGTGAAAAACTATTTTCTGATGTCCTTCACAAGGGGCTGAAGGGCAACACCCAAATAAAGGAGCAAGCCCCTCCTCGTCCTCCTCCTGCCACAAGTCAACCACCAGAGCCCCAGCCTACAAGGAAGGCTGCAGGGAAGGGTGCAGGCCAGCGTGGAGGGAAGGCTGGAATGAAGAGAAGAAAGTGATGACCTGGCTTCAGTCTGGTCTGATAGAAGACGCAGGCTGGTGTAGTACCACAGCCTGGGGACATATATGTCATCTGCTGCTGCTCTTGATCTCTGGGATTCCTGGACCAGATTGTGCTCCCTATTATATGGACTCCTCAAGATCCCAATTTTCTTTTCCACAGACTTGATGTGTGCCCTGGGGCCAAGAGTCTTCACAAAGTCCAAAAATGTCTCCAGCGTTGACTTCATCTTTATTTTGTTAACCATAATAAATGGATATTTTAGTTTATGAAAATACTTGCCTATATGTTTTTATTAACATCAATTTTTTACAGACAATGTCAAATTAACAAGGGACAACAACCTCCTTGAGGTTCCAAAAAAAATTATTATATAATGTTCTTGTGGTAACCTTACAAAAAAAAAAATATATACATATATACAAAAATAAGGTTCTTTGTGGTAACTTTACACCAAAAATTAAAAGATATATAGAGATAAATATAAAATAATTTTGTAACAATCCTAAAAAATGATCTTGATGAAATAAAAAATAAATAAAAGATGACTCCAAAAAACAATTGTGTAAACATTAGTATGGAGATATGGCTTTTAAAATATACAATATCATTCATGAGATCAAGAGAAATAATTCAGAAATAAGTTTGTGAGATCTCTGTGTGAATATGAACAATAAACTACTTCGTTCTTCTAGCATTATAAAAAAGACAATTAATGCGCTGCATTCAACGATCACAGAATTTGCAGCGTGATGAATGTGCTACCTACAATACGAACACTAGTTTTACCAGACCGAGCGCTTCTGTTTCATACTTGCTTCTGAGCATGCTTCGTTTTTTGTCCATCGGACTAGCATACAGACGAGCGGATTTCTCGATAGGAACTGGGTCTGGCGGAATTACGACGTAAAGATTTGAAGCATGTTTCAAATCTAAAGTCCGTCAGATTTTCGACTGGAAAAGTCCACTGAAGGTCCGATGAAGCCTACACACGATCGGATTGTCCGCCGGACTCGGTCTGTCGGACCAGTCCGATAGAAAAGTCCGCTTGTGTGTACAATGCATAAGAGTCGTAAATAAAAATAATTAAGAGCTCATTCACACTGTCCACATGCCAAATGCTCAGTTTAATGTGTGGGTAGCTGTCAGTTTTCGAATGCAGCAAGGCGTGGCACAGGGCGGTGTGATGCACGCTTTAGTGCATCACACAGTTCCCTTTTGTTCATCAACTTTATTTAAAGTGCACAAAGTGACACTTTATTCATTTGACCGCACAGCAGAATGGTACTTTGCGCTGCTATGCAGTGTCTTCCTGTGAGCTGCTAGAAAATACAGCATGTTTGCATTGTATCACAGCTTGCTGCACTGCACCTGTGGGCTGTGTTGCAGTGGGAATGAGGCACAGAGAAAACAATGTGGGAACAAGCCCTAAAAAGCAAATGCACTGCCAGTACTGAAGGATATAGATCAAGAACAGAATGGGGGATACTTCTCATATACTGTGTTAAGCCAATTTCCGTGATGTCCTATAAACTCCCATTTGCGGCCTTGCTGCTCCCTTCAGGTCAGGGAATCTTCAAACAGTACTGAAATCATAAAAAGAGAGAGTGCACATTACCTTTAACATCATTTTATTTACATAATCCAATACAATACTTGCATTATGTTAAAATTACATATAATCTTCTCTCATATCCTATGGACCTCCTCAAATTACCAAAATTAGCATGATCAAAGAAAGTACTCCAGCAATATACAGTGGATCTACATTATTTGATGCGTTTTGAGATTCAAACCCTGTTCCTCAGAGCTAGCCTGCTTGTACACGTGCTTGTTTTTCTAATAGTCATGCCACAATATTGAAATATCCCTCATCACCCCATCTATCTGGCCCTCTAGGGGAGGGGAAATCGGGGAGTGGGCTAGCGATCAAGAGCATGTGACTAAAAACAAAAAAAACAGTGTTCAGTCTATCACCCTCCTCACCAATACCATTTTTCATTAAGCAAAACAACACCAAAAAAGCCCAACAGACCTCCCCCCAGCTTGTGGTCAGAGGTATTAAACAGATTTTCAAATCACTGAAACATTTTACAAACCAATGAAATGGTTACATTTTTGTCATCAACCTTTAAACCCTAATTTACATTCTTTTGTCATCAACCTTTAAACCCTAATTTAATTCTAATAAAGTATTCCATTAAACTGAGAGATAACAACTCTTGTATATACTGAAAGAAAATATAAATAACACTGCGCTAACCCAATGTGAAAAGCAGCTACATAAAATATGACCAATATTGTAAACAGAAGTAAAAGTGAAATGCAGCGCTAAAAATGATAACCAATGGTAAAAGGCACATCAGACATGGTGACCATTACCAATATATACATAGTTGAAACACATGAAGCATATTACCAAAAAATTGAATATTAGACGGGATATAGTAAAGTCCCAATGTATGGCTATGAATCTGATACAAGAGAGTCCCAAACATAGGGTAATACGAATGTTGGACTGATGTAGAAATCTTCTCTTATATATCATGAGTTGTACGATCATGGGAAGTGAATAGATGGAATACGCTTACCAGCAGGAGTGGATTCGGATGCCGGTGACACCGAATCAAACAGGCTCTGAGATCCTTAATGGACGATGGTTGGATGATGGTTGGTCCTGAAAATCCCGGATCTCGAGGGGGATCTATCCTCTATGGTCCACGTCACGACTGTCCGTTCAGAAGCCCGAGGGGGAATTCTCCGCCACAAACAAGTCTCCAGAGTATGGATGGTTCCCAAAAAGATAGATAGGACGCCAATAGTGCAGATCAAATGACGTATTTTATTGGATATAACCAATAATCAACAAACGATATAAAAACGTGATCACGTGTAAAACAATAAAATCAAGTGTAGGAAAGAGTAAGGCGAGTAAGGTAATGAGGAGGGGGAGGGGTGCTCCAGCCCAAAAAACCTGGTCAGGGCCTATTACAATATACAAGAACATATTTGGGGGGCACACCATACAATGTGTTTAAATTCAAGATGGTGCTGCTATAAGACCTACAAACAGTACAAAATATTTTACAGCGCACACATACAAGAATGACATTTCCTGCAGGGCTAGTTAAAAACACCTTAACATATTCAAAAAATACGGGGGTTTGGTCACACTATATGGTCATTTAGTGCTAAGCCCACTTACTGCGACAAAGTACCCCGAATTAGTGGGTCCTACACTAGTAATAGAATGGAAGATCCTTTGTCTCAACCATGGGAGCTGAACTCCTCTATGTGGGAGAACTGAAGGGGATACATCCTAAACACTGGTGGCCACTAAATAGGAGGTAATAAGGAGGGGGAGGGGTGCTCCAGCCCAAAAAACCTGGTCAGGGCCTATTATAATACCCACTAATTCGGGATACTTTGTCGCAGTATGTGTAAAAAATGTCCAACATGTCCGCCATAACGTCACAGTCACAATAAAAATCACTGATCGCCGCCATTACTGGTAAAAAAAAAATATTAATAAAAATGCCATAAAACTATCCCCTATTTTGTAAACGCTATAACTTTTGCGCAAACTAATCAATAAACACTTATTGCGATTTTTTTTTTTTTACCAAAAATATATAGAAGAATATGTATCGGCCTAAACTGAGGAAAAAAAATGTTTTTTATATATTTTTGGGGGATAATTATTATAGCAAAATGTAAAAAATAATGCGTTTTTTTAAAAATTGTTGCTCTTATTTTGTTTATGGCGCAAAAAATAAAAATCGCAGAGATGATCAAATACCACCAAAAGAAAGCTCTATTTGTGGGAAAAAAAGGACGTCAATTTTGTTTCGGAGCCACGTCGCACGACTGTGCAATTGTCAATTAAAGCGGCGCAGTGCCGAATCGCAAAAAACGCTCTGGTCAGGAAGGGGGTAAATCCTTTCGGGGCTGAAGTGGTTAAATACAGTAGCTTACTTGAAGTAACCAATCTTGTGCCTGTCCAGTAAGCTGTAAATAATGACAGCTGAGTTTATAGTCTCTTATAGTCTCTTTATAGTCTCTTCTCTTTAATGTGTTACCAATCAGACACTCAGTCACATGACAGTATCAGAGTCCGTGATTACCTGCAGTTTGAATATCTTACTGGTTACCCAGTTGCAGACTCTGGGCATGCTAAACACGCCCAAAAAACATGTCATCATTGTACACAAGGCGTGTCTAGTACGTCCAGTCCTTCTGCCCTGTTGCTGGAATCACTCTCTGTTCCAGTACCTGCAATTCAGCTCTGATTAATCACATCTGCATTGTTGAGTACACAGAGAAGGTCAGTAGCAGGAGCTGTAAAAAAAAAAAAGCAGTCTGGCAATGTTTATCAACAACATTGCTCAGCTATGAATACAGAAAGTTACATTGAAACATAGTATAATTTGTAACTTTCTGTGTTTTTCATATACAGATCAAAGAGATGAACTTTGATCTGTAGATGAAGAAAGTTAAAGCAACCTGACGAGTAAAAAAAAAATGTTTTTTTTTCTAAATGTTCCTTTGTTGAACCCCTTACTAACCTCTTAGCTTACTATAATCAATACTAATTAACCCCATATTCTCCTTCTCCATCCAATTGTAATTTTCCTGGTGATTTTTTTTTCTATATTATTAACTAATAGCTAAACTTTTTTCTAAATAACTTTGCAATGCTTTATACCAAAATCATAATTTTAGGGTTGTTATAAACAGGACAAATTACAGAATAAAATTCATACTTTTTATGTGCAGTAACACTATTTATGTTCAAAACTCAGATAGTACCTTGTACAAGTTAGGCCTCTTTCACACTGCAGCTTGAAAAAGCTCAGTACGGGGAGATGGGCGGAGTCTAACGGAGCAGACATGCATTGTTAGAGCTCCGCACCGCTGAGGAGAGAAGAGAAGGACAAAGCGGAGCCTGCAGGCTCAAAAGGTACCATTTGAACCTTTTTGCCCCAGGGAACAAACTGTGAAAGTTTGGGCAGGAAATATGGTACTGGGAGGAAACCGTGGCAGAAATAATAATCACCTCACAAAGAGCTCACAGGCACTCACTGCAACTAAAGCAGCTCCAGTCACCTCACAATATACAGCATCAGGGCGCTCTCACAGACAGAAAATGTCACAGCAAGACTCTCCATTTGAGTCAGATACAGAACAAATCCTCTCACAAACGTCTCCACAAGCCTCCTCAGCATCCCCAGTAATATTATTACAATTTGAAAAGATGCTTCATAAGGCTTTAAAACAAACCTCAGACCAAATAACAAAAAGCCTAACCAAAGAAATAAGAGAGCTGGGAAACCGCACCGCAGCCTTAGAAATAAAAATGGATGAAATTGAAATTACAACCCAAGAAAATATAACAGAATTGGAACAATTAAAAGAAGAGAATTTAATACTTCAAACTAAGCTCGAAGATTACGAAAATAGAGCCAGACGTTCAAACTTGCGCATAAGGGGAATACCTGAAACTGTGACAGACCTGCAATCTACTATTACTGCTCTATTACAAGAACTAAAGCCAGATATCCCTATTGAACTGGACAGAGTACACAGAGCCCTCACAGCCAAAAAGAAAGATGGACCCCCACGTGATATAATCACAAAATTTCATTATTACAGAACGAAAGAACAAATACTAATTGCTGCAAGAGAAAAAAAAGGAACTTAATTTTCAAGGACACAATTATCAAATTTTTGCTGACCTATCCCAACTTACTATTACTAAAAGAAGATCCATGAAACCCCAACTAATGGAACTGCAACGCCACAACATTATGTATCAATGGGGCTTCCCCTTTTCAGTCAGATTTAACTACCAAGGTACAATTTACAGAAGCAGATCAGCAGATGAACTACAACAAACCCTTTTAAAATTAAATCTGACAGAACCCACAAGCAGCAACTCTCCCACACGCAGAAGAATGGCATCATCTTCACCTTCAGGCCTCACCCAGAAAATTTCAGAACAAAATGGGAATCATCATTCTCACAAAAGAGGCCGTTATGCCACATCATCCATGGACCAAGAAGATTCAATGGACTGACATCCTAATTCCTAATATCTCTTCATTTATTATACTAAGAGATGGTTCTCTATAAAAAACCTGTATTTATAACTGAATGTAACTGCATTCTGATAGTCACACACTGTGTGGGATCATGTTACATTCCAGTTATATTTCTTATTACTTCAGATTCATATAGCCTTAGAATATATAAGTGAAATAAGGAAATTCTTGTTCAGTTATATATTTTCAGGTAATAACAATAGATTTATTATTTTTTAGGGCAAATATGTTCAATAATCCAGAAGTAATGGAAGCTTTTTCTTTATTTTCTTAAAACAAATATATTATTACCTAACTAGTTCCTAGAACTATGTTTTTGTTTATTCTAATCTGAAGCAATACAACCTCAATTTTATGAGTTAACATATCTAAACAGTTACATATGAATAAAATATGTAATTGTTTACTCTAAAAGGGTTAAAATCCCAAAATAATTCAAACTATCTTCATCAATACCAAAGTTATTAACAGTACCTTTCTAACTGAATTATTTAGCCTAGGGCAAGACTAACCATATACAACCACCCTGGAATAAATAATTTCAACAAAAACTATATTCTGTACTCCAATTAATGAATCATCATTTTGATGTCTTTTGACATAGCACTTCTCTCCTGTAAGCGGAAGATCCGTGTACCCCCATTAGCCCTCCTCATTCTCCCAACCATATTATGTGGGAGTGTGACGAAGGCACTTATTCCCCTGAGAGAGATATTTATTCTCTTTCACAGGTAAATTGTGATTACTTGCAAAAAATAATTTATACAATGTATCATCTAATCTCATATGTTTTTTGTTTACTCTTTACTCCAGAATTCACTGGTTTCTTTTCTATCTTTTCATCTCTTCAGTCCACACAGGTTGATCTGCGCAGCCAGCTCTGCATAACAAAAAAGTAAGTCAAAACTATTTGATCTGTTGCCATGGCACCACTGAATATACTTTCCCTGAATGTTCAGGGAATAAATGTCCCTCAAAAAAGGACCAAAGCCTTCCGTACTTTCCATAACAAGAAGGCTCACATAGTATGCCTCCAAGAAACACACTTCACCAAAGATTCTACTCCAAAATATATTTCTCCTTTTTATCAACAAATTTACACGGCTTCTGCCTGTACCAAACAAAGTGGAACTCTAATTGCATTTCACCGATCCACACCATTCACCTTATCATCAGAAATTAAAGACCCAGAAGGTAGATACCTGATACTCATGGGTTATATAATGGATACAGCAATCACGGTGATTTCCTACTACGCTCCTAACAAACAACCTACACCATTCCTCTCACATATATTACAAGTGATTAATACACACAAAATAGGAACAGTGATAATGTGCGGGGATTCGAACCAGGTCCTCCTCCCATTTCTAGATAAATCACCTTTTACACCATCCAAAATAACCTCTAGATTACCTTTTTCTCAACTTCTTTCCAAATACAATCTGGTAGATTCGTGGAGAGAAAGTAACCCAATGAAAAAGAAATTCACTTATTTATCGCACCCTCATCAAACCTTCACCAGAATAGATCATATTTTTCTAACAATAGGAATGATACCAGAAATTATTACATCAGATATAATTCCGATTCCGTGGTCTAAACATAATGCAGTATACACTACTATAGCCTCAGCCATACCAAAAGCGCATGACCCAACGTGGTACTTACCGGACATAATGCTCAAACACCCACTACATCAGATGGCCATTGAACAAGCTTTAAAGGAATACATATCAATTAATAATACAACAGACATCTCCCCAATAACACTGTGGGAAGCTCATAAGCCTGTCTTGCGGGGTACAATACAAAGACAAATGGCACTATTTAAACGGGAACGCAAAAATCTAGCAAAAAAACTAGAACTCAATTTTAATGCAGCCTACATATCATTCCAAGATAATCCATCTCAGAGTACAAAATCTCATCTGGAAAAATCTAGATTGGAATACGATCTATTTCTCACTGAGTCAGTTGATAAATCCCTCAAACGCTCCAAACACAATTTCTACATGAATACAAACAAACCAGGCTCGGGCATTAAATTCAACTAACAAATCTTTCAAACCAATACGTTTGAAATTATCAAAAAATGTTTACACTTGTAATCCAGTTAAAATAGTCCATAAATTTCACTCACATCTCGCAACTTTATACAAGACAAACAATGAATTTAATCCTACAGAGGCTGAATCCTTCTTCTCAAAAATAACCTTACCTGAGTTGTCTCAGAATCAAAAAAGCAGTTTGGATGAGCCTATAACTATAGATGAAGTTGCTAACGCCATAAAAGACCTAAAACTTAACAAAAGACCAGGCCCAGATGGCTACTCGGCTTTATACTATAAAACATTCTCAGAAATACTCTCTCCCATTCTCACTGAAACTTTTAACAAACTTCTAGAAGGACATTCTTTTTGGCAAGAAACACTAATGGCAATTGTTTGTATGATCCCAAAACCCCTTTCTGATGATACTTCCTGTGTGAATTATCGGCCTATCTCTCTGTTAAACCTTGATATTAAATTATTAGCAAAAATAATAGCAAAACGCCTCAATAGCATTATAGGAAAATTAATACATAGAGATCAAGTAGGCTTCATGCCAAATAGACAGGCAGGCGATAATATACGCAGGGCAGTGTTATTGGCACATATTGCTAAAAAACGGAAAATCCCTTTATGTTTTCTATCTCTCGATATTAAGAGGGCATTTGACACAGTATCCTGGCAATATATGCAATATTCATTACAAAAATTGGGTTTTGGACCCCACTTTTTAACATGGATCAAAGCATTATATAATAAACCCAAAGCCTATATAAAATATGCTGGATACAAATCTGACGCCTTTAACCGCTTCAGATCCGGGCCATTGCCAAATGACGGCAACAGCGTGGATCTAAATTGCCGGGACTATGTCTACTGACGTCGTCCCGTGCACGAGCGGCCTGCGCGCCCCCTGCAGGGCGCGCGCGGCGCGCTCGGTGATCAGCGAGCCTATGAGACTCGCCTGATCACAGATCAGAGTAAGGGGTTGGTCCCGACCCCTTACCACATGATCAGCTGTCAGCCAATGACAGCTGATCATGTGATGTAAACAGAGCCGGTAATCGGCTATTTTTCCTCCTCGCGCTGACAGCGCGAGGAGGAAAAAAAAAACTTGATCACCGGCAGCCGTGATCGGGACATCAGTCCCGATCACGGCGGTCTTCCAACACAAGGCAATAGGCAGCAGTGCTGCCTACCAGTGCCCACCAGCGTCACCCATAAGTGCCCACAGTGCCATCAATCAGCGCCACCCATCAGTGCCCACAGTGCTACCCATCAGTGCCCACAGTGCCACCCATCAGTGCCCACAGTGCCACCCATCAGTACCACCCATCAGTGCCACCCATCAGCACCCACATCAGTGCCACCCATCAGCACCCACATCAGTGCAACCTATCAGTGCCCATCAGTCTCACCTACCAGTGCCCATAAGTGCCCATCAGTGCCGCCCATCAGTGCCCCCCATCAGTGCCCCCCATCAGTGCCCCCCATCAGTGCCCCCCATCAGTGGTACCTATCAGTGCCGCCCATCAGTGGTACCTATCAGTGCCCATCCGTGCCACCCATCTGTGCCACCCATCCGTGGCCATCAGTGCCGCCTTATCTGTCCCCATCAGTGCCGCCTTATCTGTCCCCATCAGTGCCGCCTTAACTGTGCCTATCAGTGCCGCCTTAACTGTGCCCATCAGTGCCGCCTTATCTGTGCCTATCCGTGCCCATCAGTGCAGCCTATCAGTGCCCACCAGTGCCGCCTCATCAGTGCATATCAATGAAGGAGAAAAATTACCTGTTTGCAAAATTTTATAGCAGTGTAAAAGGGAATGATTAATGCGCTACCCAAAAAAATATATATGAAAAACAGCTGCTACAAAACCATGTGACAAAAAGGGAAAACGAATTGAAAATAAATTGTAGCGCTAAAAACACACAAAAAATATGAATGATAAATAAAGTTCAAAGTGCATATAGACGTAATGTCCTAGGAAAAGCAAATATGTGATCCAAAGGAACAAAAAAGTCCACAGTGAGAGTGAATAATCCGTGTGTCAATCCTGTCTGCTTCTCAACCTTCAGATTATATGTCATCAATTTAAGCGAGTAGATGGAATACGCTTACCAGAGAAGTTGGATTCTACTGCCATGAGCATAGAATCAATGGAGCTTAGTGCCACCCAGGGCGAAGTGGTGAAGTGTTGGAGGCAAGGGTAGAGCCTCTACCTGGCCGGGATGTCCCCTCTTTGCCAACGGGAGCAGAGCCGGAAATGGGTTCGGGAAAACGTGGTGGTTTTTCAGTTCCCCAGGATATGTGGAAAAAAGAGGAGATGCTCCCACATAGTATAACTTCTGGGTGTTTTATTTATAAAAAACCACGATACATATAAAATTGTGATCACAAAGATAAAATGAAAAAGCAGTGTATAGGGTCTATATAAAGCCGCCCTACGCGTTTCGGTCCAATGACCTTCAACAGGGGCATGCCCCTTCCCCCAATATTATGTAGGCAGACCTGACACTTACGACAGGGGTAGTAACATTTACACTCCTGAAAGAACGACACTTTTTTGGGGGGGTCTATTATATTTGGGGCGATCTGTCCCTGGATGGACCTAGCGCCTCTGAAGACTACTGAGGCCTGCTTGGGTAAAACAGGACCAAGTAGTCTATCGTTCTGTAATATTCCCCAATGTTTTTTAATAATACCTTTAATCTGTTTAGATTGAATAGAATGGGTGGTGAAAAAGGATAGCTTGGCATTAAATGTGGTGTTGTCTTTAGAGCGTTCTGTAAGCGTAGCCTGCCTTTCAGTAAGCAATGCTCTATTGATTTCGCTGTCTAGCAGGACCCACCTGGCGGCCCCGGGAGATCCGCGCAGAGTTTGACCCAGAAGGTTCGCAGAGCTGTGATGTCCGTTCACTAGCCCTGAGAGGCAACCCGCTCGAGTGACTCCTTGTCGCTGACAAGGGAGTCCATCCTATCTGGTAAGAGTTTCTTACACACCATCTTTACCAAGTCGCATGTCGTTGTGAGATACAACTTGGGGATGATTTGTTGATTCACCCGTGTTATAACATCTGCCTCCCCGTATCCACGCATGGTTTTCAGTGGGACATTCCATGTCATTTGTTCAACATTCACCGATAGGACTTTATTCACCCTTATTGAGAGACTTATAAGTTTTTTCACTGTTATATTTATTATTTGTGGATATCTGTTTTTTTCAGTTGTTTTCTTGATTGAAGACTTTTGGCACAATCTATGCGCTACTTTTTATTTTCACATGTTTCTTTGGTTGTTGTCACCTTGTAAGTAGCTGCTCCACACCATATATTTTTTTCAATTTAGCGCAGTGTACACTTTTATTATATTTGCACTTGTTAGTTTGACTTTTTACACAGCGGCTATTTTTTCATCCTCCACATTTTTTCATGGATGTGTTCGAATACAGGACCTCTAGGTCCTTAAATACTGATGGTGTATTTACGAACACTAATCCCAATACTGAACTAGGGGGTATGTTCACCAGACTTAAAAATCTGATGATTAGCGAACTTCACCTCCAATGGGATACCGCTTTCCTCGAGCAATACGTCAAGGAACAGATGGTCCCTAGAGGTCTGAGGTGGGACATCCATCCTCAGCAAGACGAGGTTGATTTAGAACCATGGTTCAAATTTTTCAATGAGGCGGGCTTGAGATTGTTGAGATTCCTACTAGACAAAAAACAGACCAAACTGTCCCTCATTGATATTGAAATTAAGGATTTGAAGGAAAAATTAACTCCACATAAAACAACTGCAGAATATATCTCACTATCCACCAGTTTGAGAAACACGTTAGAAAAAGAGGAGAAAGAACAAAGCAATAAAAAACAAAAAAAGTACAACAGAGACTATACTGATTATACCACACTTTCGGTCTTCAATTGGCAGAGAAAGCTCAATTCTCTCCCGGTTGCCAATGGTGATTCTTCATCTATGGAAACCACCACGTTAACAACAACCAATTCAGACCGAACTCTGGTATATCAACCCCCATATAAATCAGAATCCAGAGAACCCCCACCTCCCAAAAGAGGTGTAGAACAAGGACCATCCAGACCACCCGGGGGTCCCCCCCCACGGGAAACCGAGGAGGGAGGGGCGCCCCGAGGACAAGAGGTCGGTCTAGAGGACACCCCGTAGATCCTCACAACAAGGTTAATTCGCGGGTTCCCCCTTCCAACCATGTAGACCCCCGTAATTATCACACCCCACAACGGCGGAGTTTGGATTATAATTATCACTCTCCGATTCATGTGAATAATAGATTCAGCCCTCTTAGGGACAATGTCCCCTATGAAAGATACGGAGGTACATACTCTCATTATGAAAGAGAGGATGATTATTACCATCGTTCCCCATACATTTATAACCAAAGCAGGCCAGGCCCCCACCACCCTCAGGGTTTTCAGAGAACCACAGACTACCATCCAGGAAATTTAGACAGAAAAGAGGGACCAGAGGGGGGAGGAGGGTCCAACGCCAAAAGGAAAAGAGTGTAAGAGGAATGGGTATTTTCAATTTGAGTTCAGCTGTACTAACAGAAGCTGAGAAATCAGTCCTGGACAGAGGACTCAAATTTGTACCCCCCAAACCACTTAACCACTTTGCAACATTCATTGATGTTCTTAAATTCACCCGGAAGTTGAGTGTACAGAGGCATTTTCTTACCCAAATCACTCCCCCTATACACCACACCATTGCTCCAGTCACCACCCCAGCGGCGACATCCACTCACAATAGAACCGTACCCTTTACTGAGGGAACGTGTTTGCAACCTCAGGTAATCCATTCGGGATTGTCTAACTCGTCCCTATTCAATCCCCCTGGTACCTTGGCCCCTTCCATCCAGGTCTTCAAGAGATTGGTTTTGGAGGACCTTGATAGACTGGCTAAACGTCGGAAACGCTTTCATGTCAAACCCGACATCAAGACGGGTTTAAAATCATTGTGTGAAAACAAGAACCTGGTCATCTGCCCGGCTGATAAGGGCGGAGGCATTGTTGTTCTTGATAAAGCTGATTATCTTCAAGAGATGAATAGGATTTTAGGTGACTCTGATACTTATCAGTGTATCCCTAGGGATCCCACAATTTCCTTCAAAAAAGCTTTGGTTGAATTGGTAGAGGAAGGCTTTTCCTTGGGAATTCTCAACAAAAAGGAAAAATGCTTTTTGGTCCCCCAAGTACCACGTATTCCCGCCATATACTATCTTCCCATGGTTCATAAGAACCCAACCAATCCTCCCGGCCGACCCATTGTCAGCGGGATAGATTCGGTTACGCCGAGGATTGGCAAATACGTGGACTTCTACTTACAACCACTTGTCCAAACCACCCCCTCCTATCTGAAAGACACCCGAGACACAATTAAACTATTGGAGTCTGTTGCAATTAAAAAAGGTACTCTCTTGGTTACAGCGGACGTTGCAGCGTTATATACGTGCATACCACACCATCTGGGTTTTGAAGCAGTCGAAAACCATCTCTCCAGAGATGGAAGACTCCCCACATTACAACAAAACTTTATTATGCAGCTGTTAAAATTTGCAACCAGGCATAACTATTTCTGGTTTCAGGACAAATTCTTTTTACAACAGAGGGGCGTGGCCATGGGGGCCAAATTTGCCCCCAGTCTCGCTAACCTCTTCATGGCCCAGTGGGAGGAGAATGTCGTCTATGCTGCCCGGAGACCCGAATTGGTTCTTTGGGCCAGGTACATAGACGACATCCTCCTCCTTTGGGAAGGAGATCGGCCATCACTCGAGGGCTTCATGAATACTCTCAACGCCAACTACAGGGGGATTTCGTTGAGTTTTGAAGCCAGCACAACCAAGGTGCATTTCCTTGATTTCGAAATTTCAGTTGTGCACCAACACCTGGAGTTCCGTACCTACTTCAAACCCACAGATCGGAATGGGTACATTCCGATCGACAGCTGCCATCGTGAAGAATGGCTTCGGTCAGTCCCTCGCAGCCAGTTTTTAAGATTGAGGCGCAACTGTACCCAGACTTCAGATTTTTTATCCCAATCTCAAGTCCTCAGAAGCAGATTCTTGGATAAGGGTTACGACCCTCACCTGCTAGACAGCGAAATCAATAGAGCATTGCTTACTGAAAGGCAGGCTACGCTTACAGAACGCTCTAAAGACAACACCACATTTAATGCCAAGCTATCCTTTTTCACCACCCATTCTATTCAATCTAAACAGATTAAAGGTATTATTAAAAAACATTGGGGAATATTACAGAACGATAGACTACTTGGTCCTGTTTTACCCAAGCAGGCCTCGGTAGTCTTCAGAGGCGCTAGGTCCATCCAGGGACAGATCGCCCCAAATATAATAGACCCCCCCAAAAAAGTGTCGTTCTTTCAGGAGTGTAAAGGTTACTACCCCTGTCGTAAGTGTCAGGTCTGCCTACATAATATTGGGGGAAGACGCAAGAGTGTCACTTTTAAGTCCACTGTCACTTCCCGCGTCTACTCCATGAAGCATTTGACCACGTGTTCCTCGCAATACATCGTTTATCTGATAACCTGTCCCTGCCACAAGCAATATGTGGGTCGCACGATCAGAACCTTTTCTGTTCGTGTTAATGAACACGTGGCTGCAATCAAAAAAGGTAGGGACAAGCACACCGTGCCACGTCACTACCTGGAACACCATGACAGGGACCCCACAGGCACTCTGTTCCAGGTTATTGACAAGTTTGTCCCGCACTGGAGGGGTGAGTCATGTCTGCGTGGGGTTTCACGTCTCGAGACATACTGGATTCACGAGTTGAGGTCCTTCTTCCCGTTTGGGATGAACGTGGAGTGGGACCTCAACTCGTTTATCAACTCATCCTAACACCCTTTTTTTGCATTTATTTCATCACATCTGTACATGTTTTCAGGTGTTCCCCTTTAATATCATCTTCCATGTTTATTTCCACACAATTTTATTCTCCCCTGTGTTGGCGCAATTTTTGGGGGGTGCGCTTACATTACGCTCAGGGGTGAGCTATACCTCCCTCATGTTGGTTTTTCACACTGGCATGTGCATGGTTAACATTATTAAGATGGCTCTTACTTTGTAGATGCAGTACTCACGAACCCATTTCATATCATGTTTTTAGAATACAATGCATTTTATTCATTTATTTTGTCTGTTGTTTTGACAGGAAGGGATTATTAATATACTTTTGGGGGCTCTCGCCAGCATTGATGTATTTAATGCTGGCTTTTGGGTCCCTCAGTTTTTAACTGTCAGAAGTTAGCCGAGCACTACCCTTCCTTTTAGGCGCGCCACTTAACTGCATGGCCCTTGCCCTTGTGCCTTGCTATATGTTCAGTGGTGCGTCCCTTTCCCCACTTTGCAGGTAACTTTTTGCCAGTTTTCCACCTTTCAGGTGAAATTTCTGGCTGCTATCTACGTTCTATGTTACTTCTGGGGACACGGGGGAGGAGCGTGAGTACCGGCGTTGAGAACGTCCCATCTGACGCTTGTCCCCCCTCCCTCTTCCTCTCCTTGACTTCTAGAGAGAGGCATCACATGACAGGGGATGGACGTGGAGCCGGCCCTGTGTTCTGACATCACTTTCCTATGTCTGTCTCATGGAGGTTGGGCGGCGCCGCCAGTGACTTCCTGTCTTTACAGCTATTGGTGGTTGTCTCCGCCCACCCCCTGAGACGCAGTCCCTGATTGGCACTGACTCCCTGTTGCTTTGGAGCAGACACAGAAGTGTCAGCAATGGGAGTATTGTGCCTGAAAGTTCCTTTCTTGTTTATTTTATTTCATTACGAAATGTTTGAACATTCTGATGTTATACTATGCAATTATTTCTCTATGTGAGGTCTTTTTGGTGATATATAACAGGCTAAATTCCGTTCCCTGTTTATTTCATTTCATTACCAAACGTTTGAACATTCTGATGTTGTATTATTCAATTATTTTTCTATGTGAGGTCTGTTTGGTGACATACAACAGGTTAATCACACACTATGTATGCAAATGCATGATGTTTCACACCTGCTAGGTTTAGCCAGGTGCGATCATGTGACCCCATTCATCCAATGGGGAACGTTGTTTGACAGCACATACAATTTGCTCTTTTGGAATGTTTTTTATAAATATTAGGCAACTTGGAGGGGATGCTGTATGCCCCAGTAGACGATCCATTGATCGAAACGCGTCGGGCGCTTCCAGCATCCTTCTTGTTGCCCATTTTTGATTTTATACTCTGTGATCACATTTTATTGTTATCTGGCGTTTTTAGCAATAAAAATCCTATTTTTGCTCATCTACACTATGTGGAGCTTGTTTATTTTTTCTCCACATACTTACTGAGAGATTCAACCAGACTTCAATCCAGTTTTTGTACGTGACGCACTGTTCCCTCTGATCCGCACCTCGGACATCCTTTGGGAGGACCCACCTGGTGGCCCCGGGACATCCGCGCAGAGTTTGACCCAGAAGGTTCGCAGAGCTGTGATGTCCGTTCACTAGCCCTGAGAGGCAACCCGCTCGAGTGACTCCCTGTCGCTGACAAGGGAGTCCATCCTATCTGGTAAGAGTTTCTTACACACCATCTTTACCAAGTCGCATGTCGTTGTGAGATACAACTTGGGGATGATTTGTTGATTCACCCGTGTTATAACATCTGCCTCCCCGTATCCACGCATGGTTTTCAGTGGGACATTCCATGTCATTTGTTCCCCATTCACCGATAGGACTTTATTCACCCTTATTGAGAGACTTATAAGTTTTTTCACTGTTATGTTTATTATTTGTGGATATCTGTTTTTTTCAGTTGTTTTCTTGATTGAAGACTTTTGGCACAATCTATGCGCTAAAAAGAATAATAAACTGACGAGCGGGACAACCTTGTGGACCATACCTCTGCCTTTTCACCCTTTTTCTTCTTTCTCTTTCCTTTTCTCCACCTTACGATTAAAGCTCATTATCAGAATTTATTTGACCTATATACACTCTACCTGTAAACAATATGTATAGTAGGTATAAATCATTTAAATACCTACAAAAGTAACTAAGGAAATGATATATATCTTTAATTTAGGTTTACGTGAACCCAAGGTTTAATATTTGAAATTTCATGATATTTACCTATATAAACCCTACTGTAAAACAATGAGCTTACTTTATAGATCCTTGTAAACTTACTTTATGTATCTTTATTAGGGATGAGCTTCGTGTTCGAGTCGAACCCATGTTCGACTCGAACATCGGCTGTTCGACCGTTCGTCGAATTGCGAACGATATGGGCCGTTCGCGCCAAATTCGTGTGGCGCGTCACGGCCCATAATTCACTGCGGCATCGCAGTGCATTGCTGGCTGATGATTGGCCAAGCATGCACTATGACCCGCATGCTTGGCCAATCACAGCGCCGCCTGAACAGAGAGCAGTAATTGGCCAAAGCCAAGGAGGCTTTGGCCAATTATGGCTCAGGGGATTTAGTACACGCCCCACACTATATAAGGCCGCCTGCACGGCGGCCCTGTGTAGTGTGTGTTCCGGTGTGCTGAGAGATAGAGAGAGAGACAGTGTCATTTGATTTGAGTTAGATAGATTAGGCAGAACAGTCAGTCAGTTAGCTGCACTTACAGTGTATTGTGTATATATATGCATCCCAGGTGTTGCATATATATATATACACTGTATTCAGTTTAGCTAGATCCATTCCTGTTATCTTCTAGACTATTTACATTTAGTGCAGTGCGTCCTGCTCACAGTGTTCAGCTAGATCCGTTCCTGTTATCTTCTAGACTATTTACATTCAGTGCAGTGCGTCCTGCTCACAGTGTTCAGCTAGATCCGTTCCTGTTATCTTCTAGACTATTTACATTTAGTGCAGTGCGTCCTGCTCACAGTGTTCAGCTAGATCCGTTCCTGTTATCTTCTAGACTATTTACATTTAGTGCAGTGCGTCCTGCTCACAGTGTTCAGCTAGATCCGTTCCTGTTATCTTCTAGACTATTTACATTTAGTGCAGTGCGTCCTGCTCACAGTGTTCAGCTAGATCCGTTCCTGTTATCTTCTAGACTATTTACATTTAGTGCAGTGCGTCCTGCTCACAGTGTTCAGCTAGATCCGTTCCTGTTATCTTCTAGACTATTTACATTTAGTGCAGTGCGTCCTGCTCACAGTGTTCAGCTAGATCCGTTCCTGTTATCTTCTAGACTATTTACATTTAGTGCAGTGCGTCCTGCTCACAGTGTTCAGCTAGATCCGTTCCTGTTATCTTCTAGACTATTTACATTTAGTGCAGTGCGTCCTGCTCACAGTGTTCAGCTAGATCCGTTCCTGTTATCTTCCTACTGACAGGCAGGCTTGTCTGGTTACAGTATATAAAGCTACCTGAAGAAAATTACTGGTGTTCTATTTGATCCTATTAGTACCACGGTCAGGCAGCTAGACTATTTACATTTAGTACAGTGCGTCCTGCTCACAGTGTTCAGCTAGATCCGTTCCTGTTATCTTCCTACTGACAGGCAGGCTTGTCTGGTTACAGTATATAATGCTACCTGAAGAAAATTACTGGTGTTCTATTTGATCCTATTAGTACCACGGTCAGGCAGCTAGACTATTTACATTTAGTACAGTGCGTCCTGCTCACAGTGTTCAGCTAGATCCGTTCCTGTTATCTTCCTACTGACAGGCAGGCTTGTCTGGTTACAGTATATAAAGCTACCTGAAGAAAATTACTGGTGTTCTATTTGATCCTATTAGTACCACGGTCAGGCAGCTAGACTATTTACATTTAGTACAGTGCGTCCTGCTCACAGTGTTCAGCTAGATCCGTTCCTGTTATCTTCCTACTGACAGGCAGGCTTGTCTGGTTACAGTATATAAAGCTACCTGAAGAAAATTACTGGTGTTCTATTTGATCCTATTAGTACCACGGTCAGGCAGCTAGACTATTTACATTTAGTACAGTGCGTCCTGCTCACAGTGTTCAGCTAGATCCGTTCCTGTTATCTTCCTACTGACAGGCAGGCTTGTCTGGTTACAGTATATAAAGCTACCTGAAGAAAATTACTGGTGTTCTATTTGATCCTATTAGTACCACGGTCAGGCAGCTAGACTATTTACATTTAGTACAGTGCGTCCTGCTCACAGTGTTCAGCTAGATCCGTTCCTGTTATCTTCCTACTGACAGGCAGGCTTGTCTGGTTACAGTATATAAAGCTACCTGAAGAAAATTACTGGTGTTCTATTTGATCCTATTAGTACCACGGTCAGGCAGCTAGACTATTTACATTTAGTACAGTGCGTCCTGCTCACAGTGTTCAGCTAGATCCGTTCCTGTTATCTTCCTACTGACAGGCAGGCTTGTCTGGTTACAGTATATAAAGCTACCTGAAGAAAATTACTGGTGTTCTATTTGATCCTATTAGTACCACGGTCAGGCAGCTAGACTATTTACATTTAGTACAGTGCGTCCTGCTCACAGTGTTCAGCTAGATCCATTCCTGTTATCTTCCTACTGACAGGCAGGCTTGTCTGGTTACAGTATATAAAGCTACCTGAAGAAAATTACTGGTGTTCTATTTGATCCTATTAGTACCACGGTCAGGCAGCTAGACTATTTACATTTAGTACAGTGCGTCCTGCTCACAGTGTTCAGCTAGATCCGTTCCTGTTATCTTCCTACTGACAGGCAGGCTTGTCTGGTTACAGTATATAAAGCTACCTGAAGAAAATTACTGGTGTTCTATTTGATCCTATTAGTACCACGGTCAGGCAGCTAGACTATTTACATTTAGTACAGTGCGTCCTGCTCACAGTGTTCAGCTAGATCCGTTCCTGTTATCTTCCTACTGACAGGCAGGCTTGTCTGGTTACAGTATATAAAGCTACCTGAAGAAAATTACTGGTGTTCTATTTGATCCTATTAGTACCACGGTCAGGCAGCTAGACTATTTACATTTAGTACAGTGCGTCCTGCTCACAGTGTTCAGCTAGATCCGTTCCTGTTATCTTCCTACTGACAGGCAGGCTTGTCTGGTTACAGTATATAAAGCTACCTGAAGAAAATTACTGGTGTTCTATTTGATCCTATTAGTACCACGGTCAGGCAGCTAGACTATTTACATTTAGTACAGTGCGTCCTGCTCACAGTGTTCAGCTAGATCCGTTCCTGTTATCTTCCTACTGAGAGGCAGGCTTGTCTGGTTACAGTATATAAAGCTACCTGAAGAAAATTACTGGTGTTCTATTTGATCCTATTAGTACCACGGTCAGGCAGCTAGACTATTTACATTTAGTACAGTGCGTCCTGCTCACAGTGTTCAGCTAGATCCGTTCCTGTTATCTTCCTACTGACAGGCAGGCTTGTCTGGTTACAGTATATAAAGCTACCTGAAGAAAATTACTGGTGTTCTATTTGATCCTATTAGTACCACGGTCAGGCAGCTAGACTATTTACATTTAGTACAGTGCGTCCTGCTCACAGTGTTCAGCTAGATCCGTTCCTGTTATCTTCCTACTGACAGGCAGGCTTGTCTGGTTACAGTATATAAAGCTACCTGAAGAAAATTACTGGTGTTCTATTTGATCCTATTAGTACCACGGTCAGGCAGCTAGACTATTTACATTTAGTACAGTGCGTCCTGCTCACAGTGTTCAGCTAGATCAGTTCCTGTTATCTTCCTACTGACAGGCAGGCTTGTCTGGTTACAGTATATAAAGCTACCTGAAGAAAATTACTGGTGTTCTATCCCAGCTTAGTGCAGCTACAGGCCATTAGTATGTCTGGAAGGCCAAGAAGGAGAGGCAGACAGTTCAAGCCAATAAGAGAGGGCAAGCAGGCTCTGTGTCTAGTGCTGGTCGTGGAGACGGTGCATCCTCATCAGCACGTGGCCATGGGACACGCTTGGCCTTTTTTTCGGCAGCTGGCCATGTTGAGCCGCAACATGCGGAAGACTTGGTCGAGTGGATGACGAAGCCGTCCTCATCCTCCTCATCCTCTCTCACCCAGGGTGCTTTGTCTGGCAAAGCAGCGGCCTCTTCCCTCAGCTCAATGTCATCAGTGACTCCTTCCCTAGCTCCACCATGTCCTCCTGAGGATTCCCTCGAACTGTTTGACCACAGTGTTGGGTACATGCTCCAGGAGGATGCCCAGCGTTTGGAAGGCTCTGATGATGATACTGAGCTCGATGAAGGCAGTAACATGAGCACGGACAGAGGGGATGCCCAAGAAGGACAGCAATCTGGCAGTCATGCTCCCCCTGCTGCAGCATACTGCCAGGTTTGCTCCAGTGATGAGGAGGGAGGGGATGATGAGGTCACTGACTCAACGTGGGTGCCTGATAGGAGAGAGGAGGAGGAGGAGGAGGAGGCGGCACATCACCAACGAGGCAGGATGCCCTCCAGGGGCCAGCCTAAGGGCAGCACATTGACTGCATCACACCCCAAAGCTCCACATGTGCAGGGCGCTGCAGTCTCTGCGCGTTATTCAAAAAGTTCTTTGGTGTGGGCCTTTTTTGAGATGAGTGCATCAGATCGCACCGCTGCTATTTGCAACATATGTCTCAAGCGTATCTCGCGTGGCCAAAACATCTCCCGCTTGGGTACCACATGCTTGACCAGACATATGTTGACCTGCCATGCAGTTCGCTGGCAAGCGTATCTAAAAGACCCACACCAAAGAACAAAGAGGATCTCTCCTTGCTCCTCATCAGCTGAGATTTCCAACCCCACTAGACCTCCAGTCCTCTCTGAGACCTGCAGTGAGAGGAATGAAGGTGTAGAATTAGGTGTGTCACAGCCAAGTACTTGTGGGCAATCTGCTTTTGGTACACCGACGTCAGATTGTACCAGGCAAATTTCCCTGCCCCAGCTGCTGCACCGCCGAAAGAAGTTTGCTCCCAGCCATCCACATGCCCAGCGGTTGAATGCTAGCTTGGCAAAATTGCTAGCACTTCAACTGCTGCCTTTTCAGTTGGTAGACTCTGCCCCCTTCCGTGAGTTTGTGGAATGTGCGGTTCCTCAGTGGCAGGTACCCAAACGCCACTTTTTCTCACGGAAGGCGATTCCGGCTCTCTACCGGCATGTGGAAGGCAATGTCCATGCCTCGCTGGACAGGGCGGTCAGCGGTAAGGTGCATATTACCGCTGACTCATGGTCCAGCAGGCATGGACAGGGACGTTACCTAAGTTTCACGACGCATTGGGTGACTCTGGCAGCTAGGAAGGATGCAGGACAAGGTGCAGTAGTGTTGGAGGTTGTTCCGCCACCACGCCTCCAAAATGCTGATTGTGACACACCTCTCTCCTCCACCCCCTCCTCTTCTTCTTCCTCCATGGCCTCTTCCTCGGAACCAGCGGTGCTCCGTAGTTGTTCAAGGGGCTACGCAAGTACGCAGGCCAAAAGATGCCATGCAGTGCTTGAGCTGGTGTGCTTGGGGGACAGGAGCCACACTGGGGCAGAGGTTCTGTCAGCTCTGCAGGGGCAGGTTCAGAGGTGGTTGACGCCATGCCAACTTAAGGCAGGAATGGTGGTTTGCGACAATGGCACCAACCTCCTCTCTGCCCTCCAACAGGGACAAATGACCCATGTGCCCTGTTTGGCTCACGTCCTTAACTTAGTGGTGCAGCGGTTCTTGGGCAGGTACCCGGGCTTACAGGATGTCCTGAGGCAGGCCAGGAAAGTCTGTGTGCATTTCCGCCGGTCATATAATGCCAGTGCTCGGCTGACGGACCTCCAAAAGGAGTTAACCCTGCCCAAGAACCGCCTAATCTGTGACATGCCCACCAGGTGGAACTCAACGTTGGCCATGCTGCAGCGGCTGCACACGCAGCAGAGGGCCATCAATGAGTACCTGTGCGACTATGGCACCAGGACAGGGTCAGGGGAGCTTGATTTTTTTTCCCCACGCCAGTGGGCCATGATCAGGGATGCATGCACTGTCCTGTCACCATTCGAGGAAGCCACGAGGATGGTGAGCAGTGACAGTGCATGCATCAGTGACACTGTCCCCCTTGTCCACCTGTTGGAGCACACGCTGCGTGGAATAATGGACAGGGCACTTGAGGCAGAACAGAGGCAGGAAGAGGAGGACTTCCTTAGCTCTCAAGGCCCCCTTTATCCAGACAGTGTTCCTGCGTGCCCGCCGATCACACAGGAAGAGGACGAGGAGGAGGAGGAGGAAGATTGTGTCAGTATGGAGGTGGAGCCTGGCACTCAGCATCAGCAGCAGTCTTTAAGGGATCAGTCCCAAGAAACACATGGACTTGTACGTGGCTGGGAGGAGGTGGCTGCGGACGTTGTCATCCTTAGTGACCCAGAGGACTCCGGACCGAATGCCTCAGCAAACCTACGCTGCATGGCCTCCCTGATCCTGCAAAGCCTGCGTAAGGATCCTCGTATTCGTGGTATCAAGGAGAAGGACCAATACTGGCTGGCAACCCTCCTTGATCCACGTTACAAGGGTAAGGTTGCGGACCTTATCTTGCCATCGCAGAGGGAGCAGAGGATGAAACATCTTCGGGAGGCCTTGCAGAAAGGTCTGTGCAATGCGTTCCCAGAGACTGGGAGGTTACAAACTCCTGTTTCTGGACAACGTGTTGCTGAGGCTTCAGTCAGTCAAAGAAGGAGCGGTGGAGAAGGTGGCCGTCTGACCGATGCGTTCAGACAATTTTTTGGTCCGCAGCCCCAAGGTATGATCGGTTCCAGCAACCATCGCCAGCGTCTGTTTTACATGGTGCAGGAATACCTAGGGGCAAGATCAGACTTGGACACCTTTCCCACCGAAAATCCTCTGGGTTACTGGGTCTTGAGGATGGATCACTGGCCAGAGCTTGCACAGTATGCAATTGAGCTACTGGCCTGTCCTGCATCCAGCGTTCTTTCGGAACGCACATTCAGTGCTGCTGGAGGCGTGGTAACCGATCACAGGGTGCGTCTGTCCACCGACTCGGTCGATCGGCTGACCTTCATAAAAATGAATCAGTCTTGGATCACCACCAGCTACCAAGCACCTGATGCTGATGTAACCGAATAATTTTTTTTGAAATCTCAGATCCCTTCAAAGACTGCCTATGCTGATGCTGAGTGACTATCCCTGAGTAATTATCCTCTTCCTCCTCAATCATCATGCTGATAGCTTGTAAGAACATTTTTGGTTCTGGGCGCCACCATCAGTGCCTAAGGCACAATTTTTCAGCCCCTGTTTAACAGGGGCGTGTAATTACAATTTTTGATGTAATACTTTGCAGCAGGGCTCGTTCCTGCATTCCAACTAGAGTGTCTGTGAGGGGTTGCAGTGTTGTGGCACCAGCACCAGTGCCTAAGGCCCAATTTTTCTGCCCCTGTCTAACAGGGGCGTGTAATTACAATTTTTGATGCAATACTTTGCAGCAGGGCTCGTTCCTGCGTTCCAACTAGAGTGTCTGTGAGGGGTTGCAGTGTTGTGGCACCAGCACCAGTGCCTAAGGCCCAATTTTTCTGCCCCTGTCTAACAGGGGCGTGTAATTACAATTTTTGATGCAATACTTTGCAGCAGGGCTCGTTCCTGCGTTCCAACTAGAGTGTCTGTGAGGGGTTGCAGTGTTGTGGCACCAGCACCAGTGCCTAAGGCTCAATTTTTCTGCCCCTGTCTAACAGGGGCGTGTAATTACAATTTTTGATGCAATACTTTGCAGCAGGGCTCGTTCCTGCGTTCCAACTAGAGTGTCTGTGAGGGGTTGCAGTGTTTTGGCACCAGCACCAGTGCCTAAGGCCTAATTTTTCAGCTCCTGTTCAACAGGGGCATGTAATTACAATTCTTGATCTAATATTTCACAGCAGGGCCCTGTGAGGGCTTACAGTGTTGTGGCCACAGCAACACCTAAGGCCCAAATTTCTGCTGAGTATATAGGGCAGGACCCTACTTTCAAACATCTAACTTACAAACGACTCCTACTTGCAAACGGAAGGAGACAACAGGAAGTGAGATTAAATCTACCCCTAGGAAGGGAAATTCTCTCCTGTAAGAGTTAATATGGGAAAACAATTTCTCCTTTCCACTGATGCTTTCCAATCCTTGTTCCACAAAAAAACCCAAATTTTCAAAAAACATTTTTCATTGGGACAAAAAGTGAGGTGAAATCTTCTGAAGAGGAGGAAAGACAGCAAAACAAATGTCACAGGGGTGATAACCCTTCCCTATGTTTTCCAAAAAGCTTAAAAAAGATTTTTTGGCTGGAGCTAAACACGTTAAAAATGTACCCGTTCAAAATTACAAAGAGATTCTACTTAACAACAAACCTACAGTCCCTGTCTTGTTTGCACCGCCTGTATACTGCTGTTCAGAGTATATAGGGCCTTTCCTTATTTTAATTTGGGTGCGGGGTTCCCCTTAATATCCATACAAGACCCAAAGGGCCTGGTAATGGACTGGGGGGGTACCCATGCCGTTTGTCTCACTGATTTTCATCCATATTGCCATGACCCGACATGACATTAAACCCGCAAGCAGTTTTAAATGAGATTTTTTCCTTTAAAAATGACATTTGGTGCAGGGACTGTTCTAAACACGGGAAACACGCGCCACTTTACAGGCATACTATAGACACCCCCCAGGTACGATATTTAAAGGAATATTTCACTTTTTTTTTTTACTTTAAGCATCATTAAAATCACTGCTCCCGAAAAAACGGCCGTTTTTAAAAGTTTTTTTTGCATTGATACATGTCCCCTGGGGTAGGACCCGGGTCCCCAAACCCTTTTTAGGACAATACCATGCAAATTAGCCTTTAAAATGAGCACTTTTGATTTCGAACGTTCGAGTCCCATAGACGTCAATGGGGTTCTAACGTTCGTGCGAACTTTCGGTCCGTTCGCAGGTTCTGGTGCGAACCGAACCGGGGGGTGTTCGGCTCATCCCTAATCTTTATAATATTGTATACTCAATAAACTTCTTTTGACAAGGAAAAAGCTCAGTACAGCTTTTTTTTTTTTACTGAGCAAAAATGCAGCCCATTAATTGTAATGTGCCTATGCACACAGGCACTTAAACAAGTGCCGTGCATTCTTCAGTAAAAAAGATAAATAAAACTGCCCTCTAAAATACTATTTCTGCCTCCACACTGCCAAACAGACCTATTTTATCACACTCATTAACACCTTCTCATCCAGTCCACGTCAACTCTTCTCTACCTTTAACACTCTACTCTGTCCTCCACTGCCTCCACCCTCTAATTCACTCACTGCCCAGGAGATCCGCCAATGACTTTAAAAATAAGATTGATACAATTCATGAGGAGATCTCCAATGCGCAGAAACCTCCCCCACTCAACACCCCATGTCCACAGATAAAATCATTACTTCCCTCATTCAACCCTGCTAGTATTAACAAGGTTGCTGAACTTTTATCTAACACTCATCTAACTACCTGCCCCCTGGATCCTGCTCCCTCGCAAATGCTACGCTCGCCCTCTGACTCAATTCTACACTCTCTAACTCACATTTTAAACCTCTCCCTCTCTTATGGCATCTTCCCTAACTCTCTAAAACACGTGCTAGTCACCCCCATACTTAAAAAGCCCTCACTGGACCCCACAAATCTAATTCATGGGTCCCTTCCTTTTTTGACCGGAACTGATCACTCACTGTGTTCATTCATAACTGAAGCATAGTAAGCACAGTTCACTATGCTTCAGTTTGTAAATGAACAGGAAGTTGCTCAGTTTAGAGCATTTCCCATTCATTCACTGTCCAGTGTAGCTGAGTCTGCACAGAAATGGATTGGGAAATCTTTGTCCTCATCTCAGTCTGCCAAAAGCCAGAAGTTTGCCAAGCAAAATAGGTGAGTTGGAAGCTCTGGTGCACAAGGAGAGCTAAGATGTATTGCTGAATCTTGGTTTCATTCCTCGCATGACTGGGCTATTAATATTCCTGGCTATGCACTCTTCCGAGAGACAGGATAAAATGGAAAGATGGTGGAGTCTGTCTCTATGTGAGAAGTGATCACAAAGCGAGTGTGAATGAGGACCTAATTGATGGAGAGTGTGATGTGGCTAAAGCATTATGGGTGGAACTGCATATAGATGTGCGTAGTTCTAATGTAATCATTGGAGTTTGTTAGTCCACCATAGTCCACTCAATGTTATTGAGGAGGTGGAGAATCAGCTCCTTGCACAGATGGAAGGGGCTGCAAGGGCTGAGGTGGTGATAATAATGGGGGAGATTAACTACCCAGAAATTGACTGGAGTAATGGCACTGCTGCAACAGCTAAAGGGCAAAAATGTATAAACATATTACAGGACAGTTTTGTGGTCCAGTTTATTGAGGCCCCAGCTAGGAATGATGCTCTGTTGGAACTGGTAATCTCTAACCATGCAGATCTTATTACTAATGTTCATGTAAAGGAACATCTGCATAGCAGAGACCATAACATGATTTCATTTGATGTTAGCTGTAAGCAAAAATCACATACGGGAAAGATAAAAACACTTAACTTTAAGAGAGCAAATTTTCCAAGGATGAGGGCTGCTCTCCAAGACTTAGACTGGGAGGGAATATTGGCATTGATGAACACAGAACAGAAATGGGAATTCTTCAAAAAGACTGTTTGTGAACTCACTGAAAAGTATATTCCCATGGGAAATAAGTTTAAAAGGCTAAAAATAAAACCTATGTGGCTCACAGCCAAAGTAAAAAAGCTATAAACAATAAGAAAAGAGCTTCTAAAAAAAATAAAAAAGAAGGATCACCATTGTCGTTTAAATGTTACCAAGAATATAACAGAATATGTAAAAAGAAATCAAGGACACAAAAATTCTAATTGAACAATAGATTGCAAAAGATAGTAGTACAAACTCCCAAAAAGTCTTTAAATATATTAATAGTATATATTAATAAGGTCAGATCTGAGCATGTAGGTCCCCAAAATAATCTAGAGTGGGTGACTGGGAACAAAGAGAAGGCAAATTTATTAACCACTTCCCGACCGCCTCGCGCAGATATACTGCGGCAGAAGGGCATGTACAGGCAGATTAACGTACCTGTACGTTGCCCTTTAAGAGGCGGCTCGCGGGCACACGCACACCTGCCGGGAGCTCAATGACTGCGATTGTCTCATGGTGAGGAAGAACGGGGGGATGCTAATGTAAACAAGCATTTCCCCGTTCTGCCTAGTGACACTGTCACTGATCTCTGCTTCCTGTGATCGAGAGCGGCGATCAGTGTAGTGTCACACACAACCCCTCCCCCCACAGTTAGAAACACTCCCCAGGACACACTTAACCCCTACAGTGCCACCTAGTGGTTAACCCCTTCACTGCCAGTGACATTTTTACAGTAATCAATGCAATTTTTTAGCATTGATCGCTGTATTAATGACAGTGGTCCCAAAAATGTGTCAAAATTGTCCGATGTGTCCGCCATAATGTCGCAGTCACAATAAAAATCGCTGATCGCCGTCATTACTAGTAAAAAAAAAATTATCAATAAAAATGCCATAAAACTATCCCCTATTTTGTAGACGCTATAACTTTTGCGCAAACCAATCAATAAACACTTATTGTGATTTTTTTTTTACTAAAAATATGTAGAAGAATACGTATCGGCATAAACTGAGGAAAAAACATGTTTTTTTAAAATATTTTTTGGGGATATTTATTATAGCAAAAAGTAAAAAATAATGCATTTTTTTCAAAATTGTCGCTTTTTTTTGTTTATAGCGCAAAAAATAAAAACCACAGAGGTGATCAAATACCACCAAAAGAAAGCTCTATTTGTGGGAAAAAAAGTACATCAATTTTGTTTGGGAGCCACGTCGCACGACCGCGGAATTGTCAGTTAAAGTGACGCAGTGCCGAATCGCAAAAATCGCTCTGGTCAGGAAGGGGGTAAATTCTTTCGAGGCTGAAGTGGTTAAATACATTCTTCAGTTCTGTGTATACAAAGGAGCATGGGGGGAGCACAAGTCCATAATAGGGGTGGTATTGACACAGCCCCAAATGATCCACAATGGCTCAAAAGTGATATGGTCCAGAAATATTTAGACAGAATAAAGGTGGATAAAGCACCTGGACCAGATGGTATCCACCCACGAATCCTAAAAGAATTGTGCTCTGTCATTTCAAAACCAATGTATCTAATTTTTAGGGACTCGTTAATGACAGAAATAGTACCACTGGATTGGTGTAGGGCCAATGTGGTGCCTATATTAAAAAAGGGAACAAAGTCTTTACCAAGTAACTATAGACCTGTTAGTTTAACTTCTATAGTTGAGAAGACACTGGAGAGCAGTGGCGGCTGGTGCTCAAAATTTTCTGGGGGCGCAAACAAACGGAAAAATACTGAAAAAAAACATCAATTGTAGCCACTGTGCCCATCAATTGCAGCCACTGTGCCCATCAATTGCAGCCACTGTGCCCATCAAATGCCACTACTGTGCACATCAATTGCAGCCACTGTGCCCATCAAACACAGCCGCTGTGTCCATCAAATGGCCCTTGCAGGTCACCTTTTTTGACGCCTATTAGAGCCTATGACTCTAATCAGATGCTTCAAAAACACCCCTCGCCGCTGTAATTCAGGCTCCCGAAAAGGGGCCTGGCGCCTGAATAGGGGGTGGCAGCGGTGGCCATGGATAGATTCATGCAATGCATGAATCTATCCATTAGTCATATAGGGGTGGCTGGAGAGAGGGGGCAACGCCCGTGTGCCCTTATGGACGCACTGCCACTGCTGGAGAGTTTAATAAAAGACCACATAGTTGAATTCTTGCTGGAAAAAAATATTTTAAGCAACAGACAGCATTGATTCATGAAGGGCAGAAGTTGTCAAACAAATCTGATTTCTTTTTATGAAGAGGTAAGTAAACCCTTGGACAGATGGGTGGCTGTGGACATGGTATACTTGGATTTTTCAAAAGCATTCGATACAGTTCCCCACACACGGCTCATGTGTAAGCTAAAATCTACAGGCTTGGAAAGATCAGTTTGTAAATGGATAGAAAACTGGCTAAAAGACCAAATTCAGAGAGTAGTGGTTAATGATTCATACTCTTAATGTAAAAGGTTATCAGTGGTGTACCCCAAGGTTCAGTGTTGGGACCTTTACTTTTTGATATCTTTAACAATTATACATGTGGTCTGGGGGGCGCATGCGCAGCTTCTAACATGGTGGACGCTCTTTAGGTGAGCTCCGGACTCCGCCGAATCTCCGAGAACCCTGAGAAGCTTCAACAGCCACATCCAGCGCCAGGGGTAAGCCTAAATACCTGCCACACTGACAGAGCTCCTCATGGGAAAAAATGGCCAGCAGCAGCAGCACTATAAACTGCTGCTCGGGCCTCATGGAGAAACACACATGGATCGCTTCCTTACTAGGCCGCAATCCGTGGCCTCGATTTCGCCCACAGACCCGTTCACCGCAATGGACCCGCTTCTGGGGCTGGAGGAGGTAGAAAGTCACACGGTCACTACCCAGAACAGGGCCTCATCTCCCACCTCCTCTCCTCTCTCTCAAGAGGTGCTCACCCCAGCTTTGCTAGATGCTAAACTGGACGCTAAGCTGCAACTTCTCCTACAGCAGATTACTCATACAGTTGCATTTGAAGTGAGTCAGCTGGCAACAGAATTAAGAGGGGAGATAAACCAAATAGGTGAACGCACGGATACACTTGAATACAAGATGGATGAAATGGTGAATTATGTACAAGCGATTGAGGAGGAAAATCACACACTCAGATAATCCGTTTCTCAGCTGCAATTGCAGCAGGAGGATTTGGAAAATGGGGAGAGAAGACAGAACCTATGGTTCAGAGGCATCCCAGAGATGGTAGGAGACCCTGGCCTGCGCCCATATCTCCTGGGTCTATTCAACACTCTAGCACCCATGGTTGTAGATGTGGACTGGCGTCTGGACAGGGCTCATCGCTCTCTGGGCCTGAAACCTCCGGCTGGAGCTAGGCCCAGAGACGTTATAGTGAGGTTTCACCATTATGAAAGTAAGGAGGCATTAACCCTGGCTGCCCACAACAAGTCTCAGCTTATGTACAAAGGGACAAAACTGCAGATTTTCAGTGACCTATCTCCCATTACCCTGGCTAAACGAAGAAATCAGCGACCAATCACATCTCATTTACAACGCCATCAAGTCCCATATTATTGGGGTTTCTTCTTTCGCCTCAGTTTCCAATGATGGGACCCAACATAGTCTCCGAGATCTCCAAGAGGGAGAAGCATTTCTAAAGATCCTCGGACTTCCTCCTATACCTGACGAAGACCTAATACCCCCTCAGGCACCAGTTCTTTCCTTCCCTACCACTCCCAGTCGGATCTGGACCCCTGTGAGAAACCGATCGAGGAAACAACTATCAACACCACAACCTGTATTTTTTATCGGGGTAATGTTTTTTCACTACCCATGGGTTATTAACAAATTATATGGTCATTAACGACATATTAACTGTAGTTCGTATACTCTTATACTGCAGACATTTCTCTTCTATTAGGTTACATCCTGCAGGACCTCTACAGCAACAGCCAAGTTCATAAGGATATTTGGTGAACTCCCTCTCTCCTTAGAGTCCCTTGGTGGAGTCTCCTATGTGTCCCTACATGGCCTCTGAAATTTTTTGGGGCCCCCCAAGACATGGCTATGTCTTGGGCTCTCGCATACAGGTTTTTTCATTTGTTTTCTTTCTTTTTCTTTTTTTTTTGTCTCAATGACAGTTATATGCTCAGGTTCTTACGTTTTTTTTTCTTTTTTTCTTTTTTTTTCTCACCATGTCCATGCTTCAATACCAACTCGGTAAGAAGAGGTTGCGGTTTTCTTTTTTTCTGTTTTTTATTTCTTTACAATTGTTTTTTTTATCTACCTGTTAAATTTGCTAGTGCATGGGCGTCAGGAGGTTATTTTACCCACAAGTGATTTTATTCATTCCCATACTCGTTTAAACGTATTGTTTGATATGTTTTCTCCTAGGGTTGATATACTAACAAATACATTTTCAAAAGTGTTTTATAAATGGCTCTGAGGGCCATGTCTTATAATGTGAAGGGCCTGGGCTCCATTCGGAAGCGTTTTTTTAGCTCTGAAGGAGTTCAGGACTTCAGGTGCGGATGTGATAATGATTCAAGAGATGCACTTTAAGACTGATGGCTCGCTAAAATTTGCCTCAAAATCCTTCCCTACCTCCTTTCTTGTCTCTGAATCCACTGGCAAGGCAGGAGTAGTTATCCTGATCAGGAAATCATGTCCTATTAAAGTGAGGAGTACTCATGTAGACCCTCATGGAAGATTTCTTATTCTAGTGTGACTATTTGAATGCCTCCCTCACTCTAGTCAACCTATATGCTCCCAATACTGGGCAGATTGATTTCCTTAATAAACTTTTTAATGCCCCTCAGTATCATTCTCAACCATTTATGATTGTTGGTGGGGATTTCAATTTGGTCATGTCCCCCACTAGAGATAGACAAACTCTGTTTAATGCTATCCCCTCGGGAAAGGTTACATCCCAAGCTAGTTAATTTCGTAAATGTATCAGGTCCCATCAACTCTTTGACTCATGGAGGATCAAACATCCCTCTGCTAAGCAATACACATTTTACTCCATGGCTCATAAAATGTATTCCCGTCTAGACCATTTTTTCATTTCGGCTCCACTCATCCCTTATGTCATTGATTCCGATATATCCCCTATCACGTGGAGCCCCCATTACATTAGATCTTATGCTTTCTCAGACCCACGCTAGATCATGCCACTGGCTCCTCAATGACCACCTTCTACAACCTGAGGTCTTGTGGAATAAGCTGGCAACGGGTCTCAAAGAATTTTTTCAACTTAGTATAGGTTCTGTGTCTGAGTTCTCTACACTGTGGGAGGCCCATAAGGCTGTCTTTTGTGGTGAATGCATAGCAGAAGGTTCACGTCTAAAAAAGGATAGAAATGGTCCTTTGCAGACCCTTACTACAGCCTTGGTGAAGGCTGAACGGCAGTTGTTGGGCGGTCCCACAGTGTTGAGAGTTCGTAGAGTCATTACTCTCTGAGAACAAATTAAATCTACACAACTGGGAAAGGCAGCTAAATCCCTTCTTTGGTCAAAACAAAAGTTTTATGAGTTCTCTAATAAACCTCACAAGATTCTAGTCAATAAATTACGGCCACACCCTTTTAACTCTTTCCCAGACTTCCTTCTCCAAACAGATGGATCCAGAACCCATTGCCCTCATGAGATGTCCAAAATTTTTGGTAAATTCTATCATAAGCTGTATAATTGTCTGACCCCTGCAAACAATTTTAACTTCACTCAAGTTTAATTTGAGGAGTTCTTCTCTGACCTAAAGCTTCCAAAACTGTCTACACCTGATCTAGCTAGTTTAAACACACTATAACAGCGGAAGAACTCCTCAGTATAGTCAAAGACCTCCCGTTAAACAAATCACCAGGCCCAGACGGGTTATCATACTTTTACTATAAGACCTTTATAGACATACAGTCTCCTCACATGCTCGCTCTTTACGATTCATTACTCAATGGCAAACCTCCTAATCCCCAATTTTCCCACTCTTACATCACTGTTATCCCAAAACCTGGTAAGGATCCTTCAATCCCAGACAATTATAGACCCATAGCCCTTTTAAATTTGGACTATAAAATCTTTACGAAAATTCTTGCATCTAGATTATCCAGAATTATCCCTAAATTAACTAACAGAGACCAAGTGGTGTTTTGTCCCTGGAAGACATGCTGGGGACAACACCCGCCGCACGATAGACCTGATTGATCTCCTTGATAGGTCATCATGGCAGGCTATTGTTTTAAGCCTTGACGCACAAAAAGCCTTTGACAGGCTGAGTTGGCCTTATATGTTTGCCACCTTGCGAGTGTATGGTTTCAGAGGCCCTTTTTTAAAAGCCTTAGAGGCTCTTTATTCGAAAAAAACTGCTCAGATTCACATGTCTTCCCTCCTGTTGCCTAGTAGGGATGAGCTTTGTGTTCGAGTCGAACCCAGGTTCGACTCGAACATCGTCTGTTCACCCGTACGCCGAATTGCTAACGATATGGGCCGTTCGCGCCAAATTCGTGTGGCGCGTCACGGCCCATAATTCACTGCGGCATCGCAGTGCATTGCTGGCTGATGATTGACCAAGCATGCACTATGACTCGCATGCTTGGCCAATCACAGCGCCATCAGTAGAGAGAGCTGTAATTGGCCAAAGCCAGGGTGGCTTTGGCCAATTATGGCTCAGGGGGTTTAGAACACGCCCCACATTATATAAGGCCGCCTGCACGGCGGCCCTGTGTAGTGTGTTCCGGCGTGCTTAGAGAGAGAGAGAGAGAGAGACAGTGTCATTTCATTTGAGTTAGATAGATTAGGCAGGACAGTTAGTGAGTTAGCTGCACTTACAGTGTATTGTGTGTGTATATATATGCATCCCAGGTGTTGTGTGTATATATATATATATATATATATATATATATATACACTGTATTTAGTTTAGCTAGATCCGTTCCTGTTATCTTCCTACTGACAGGCAGGCTTGTCTTGTTACAGTATTTACAGCTATCTGAAGAAAATTGTTGGTGTTCTTTTGATCCTATTAGTACCACAGTCAGGCAGCTAGACTATTTACAGTTAGTGTAGTGTGTCCTCCTCACAGTGTTCAGTTAAAGCTACAAGTTAGGTTAGTGTGACCTCTGCACAGTGTTCAGCTAAAAATACAAGTTAGTGTAGTGCGTCCTCACAGTGTTCAGCTAAAGCTAAAAGTTAGTTTAGTGTGACCTCTGCACAGTGTTCAGCTAAAGCTACAAGTTAGTGTAGTGTGTCCTCTGAACAGTGTTCAGCTAAAACTACAAGTTAGTGTAGTGCGACCTTTGCACAGTATTCAGCTAAAGCTACAAGTTAGTGTAGTGCGTCCTCCACAGTGTTCAGCTAAAGCTACAAGTTAGTGTAGTGCGTCCTCCTCACAGTGTTCAGCTAAAGCTACAAGTTAGTTTAGTGTGACCTCTGCACAGTGTTCAGCTAAAGCTGCAAGTTAGGGTAGTGCGTCCTCCTCGCAGTGTTCAGCTAAAGCTACAAGTTAGTGTAGTGCGTCCTCCTCACAGTGTTCAGCTAAAACTACAAGTTAGTGTTGTGCGACCTCTGCACAGTGTTCAGCTAAAGCTACAAGTTAGTGTAGTGCGTCCTCTGAACAGTGTTCAGCTAAAACTACAAGTTAGTATAGTGCGACCTCTGCACAGTGTTCAGCTAAAGCTACAAGTTAGTGTAGTGCGTCCTCTAAACAGTGTTCAGCTAAAACTACAAGTTAGTGTAGTGCGACCTCTGCACAGTGTTCAGCTAAAGCTACAAGTTAGTGTAGTGCGTCCTCCTCACAGTGTTCAGCTAAAACTACAAGTTAGTGTAGTGCGACCTCTGCAGTGTTCAGCTAAAGCTACAAGTTAGTGTAGTGCGACCTCTGCACAGTGTTCAGCTAAAGCTACAAGTTAGTGTAGTGTGTCCTCTGAACAGTGTTCAGCTAAAGCTATAAGTTAGTGTAGTGCGTCCTCCTCACAGTGTTCAGCTAAAACTACAAGTTAGTTTTTTGCAAGCTCTGCACAGTGTTCAGCTAAAACTACAAGTTAGTGTAGTACTAACAATAGTATATATAGACCAAACGGGTAGACATATACTACAAACAGCGCTAATTGTTGAGCAAAGATATATATATAAAATCATGCGGCCAACTACGCATAAAAACAATCAAGTAGAGAGGTAGAGAGTCTGTGAAGTGCTCAGAAAAAAGTCCATCAGTGACAATACAGTCGTAACTCAGTGTGCGCCTTCCACCGGTCAGCAGAATTTCACCCTGTGTTGACACTTTCCCCCTAGGGGATCGAACTCACCGGATCTACTAGTTTTAAAAGCCTTCAGGAAAAAGATCTTCCAACACCACTCTCTCAATACCGCTCCTGGGGATTCAGGAGGGGGGCCACAACTCCAAACAGATAAATGCCTGCATGTGTGGTCATCACTGACACTTGCAATATCATTTCCTTCACAAGAACAGAAAACTACATCATTGATGTAGCCAGAGTGACCATCTATGACCTGGCACTTATTCTCTTCATGAAAGTCAGATGTGAATATTCTTAACGTTTTATCTCCAGCAGCTGTGCAAAATCTTAAAACGGGAGTTAAGGTATCATATCTAGTTTCTGGACTCCAGGTTATAGCATCCACTCTTACTTCATGGTGAAATGTTTTGAGAATCTTAAACTCTATACCATTTACAGAGGTATCTTCTTCCGCTCCCGCCAGCAGATTTGTAGCTCTGCCCTCAATCACGCCTCTACAGGGCTTCTACTTCCCTTTGGGAAGTAGAAGCCCTGTAGAGGCGTGATTGAGGGCAGAGCTACGAATCTGCTGGCGGGAGCGGAAGAAGATACCTCTGTAAATGGTATAGAGTTTAAGATTCTCAAAACATTTCACCATGAAGTAAGAGTGGATGCTATAACCTGGAGTCCAGAAACTAGATATGATACCTTAACTCCCGTTTTAAGATTTTGCACAGCTGCTGGAGATAAAACGTTAAGAATATTCACATCTGACTTTCATGAAGAGAATAAGTGCCAGGTCATAGATGGTCACTCTGGCTACATCAATGATGTAGTTTTCTGTTCTTGTGAAGGAAATGATATTGCAAGTGTCAGTGATGACCACACATGCAGGCATTTATCTGTTTGGAGTTGTGGCCCCCCTCCTGAATCCCCAGGAGCGGTATTGAGAGAGTGGTGTTGGAAGATCTTTTTCCTGAAGGCTTTTAAAACTAGTAGATCCGGTGAGTTCGATCCCCTAGGGGGAGAGTGTCAACACAGGGTGAAATTCTGCTGACCGGTGGAAGGCGCACACTGAGTTACGACTGTATTGTCACTGATGGACTTTTTTCTGAGCACTTCACAGACTCTCTACCTCCCTACTTGATTGTTTTTATGCGTAGTTGGCCGCATGATTTTATATATATATCTTTGCTCAACAATTAGCGCTGTTTGTAGTATATGTCTACCCGTTTGGTCTATATATACTATTGTTAGTATTATTTGTTGTTAGTCTTATGATTTTTTAAAACGGCTGCTGTCCTTTAGATCACTTTGCATAGATACAGAGTGTTATTATCTCCCCCAGTCTCTAGTTTTGCTCTCTTTTAACATCAATTGATCCGTTTGGCGCTGAGTGGTGTGCTGCAGGCCCGAGCAGACCTTTCCTTGAAGTTAGTGTAGTGCGAGCTCTGCACAGTGTTCAGCTAAAGCTACCTGTAGAAGGTTGGTGGTGTTTTCCTGATCCTATCACTACCGCAGGCAGCTAAATAAGCTACAAGTTTAGTGTTTTGCGAGCTCTGCACAGTGTTCAGCTAAAGCTACCCGTAGAAGGTTGGTGGTGTTCTCATACTACAGGCAGGCAGTTGATTTTGCTAGCTGCAGTATCAATATATATATATATATATATATATATATATATATATATATATATATATATAATATATATCCCAGCTTAGTGCAGCTACAGGCCATTAGTATTTCTGGAAGGCCAACAAGGAGAGGCAGACAGTCACAAGCCAATAAAAAAGGGCAAGCAGTGCTGGTCGTGGAGATGGTGCATCCTCATCAGCACGTGGCCATGGGACACGCTTGGACTTTTTTTCGGCAGCTGGCCATGTTAAGCCGCAACATGCGGAAGACTTGGTCGAGTGGATGACCAAGCCATCCTCATCCTCCTCATCCTCTCTCACCCATGCTCAGGGTACTTTGTCTGGCAAAGCAGGTGCCAATGCGGCCTCTTCCCTCGCCACATCACCAATGAGGCAGGATGCCCTCCAGGGGCCAGCCTAAGGGCAGCACACTGACTGCATCACACCCCAAAGCTCCGCATGTGCAGGGCACTGCTGTCTCTGCGCGTTATTCAAAAAGTTCTTTGGTGTGGGCCTTTTTTGAGACGAGTGCATCAGATCGCACCGCTGCTATTTGCAACATATGTCTCAAGCGTATCTCGCGTGGCCAAAACATCTCCCGCTTGGGTGCCACATGCTTGACCAGACATATGTTGACCTGCCATGCAGTTCGTTGGCAAGCATATCTAAAAGACCCACACCAAAGAACAAAGAGGATCTCTCCTTGCTCCTCATCAGCTGAGAGCTCCAACCCCACTATACCTTCAGTCCTCTCTGAGACCTGCACTGAGAGGAATGAAGGTGTAGAATTAGGTGTGTCACAGCCAAGTACTTGTGGGCAATCTGCTTTCAGTACACCGACGTCAGATTGTACCAGGCAAATTTCCCTGCCCCAGCTGCTGCACCGCTGAAAGAAGTTCACTCCTAGCCATCCACATGCCCAGCGGTTGAATGCTAGCTTGGCAAAATTGCTAGCACTTCAACTGCTGCCTTTTTAGTTGGTAGACTCTGCCCCCTTCCGTGAGTTTGTGGAATGTGCGATTCCTCAGTGGCAGGTACCCAAATGAGACTTTTTCTCATGGAAGGCGATTCTGGCTCTCTACCGGCTTGTGGAAGGCAATGTCCATGCCTCGCTGGACAGGGCTGTCAGCGGTAAGGTGCATATTACCGCTGACTCATGGTCCAGCAGGCATGGACAGGGACGTTACCTAAGTTTCACGGCGCATTGGGTGACTCTGCTGGCAGCTGGGAAGGATGCAGGACAAGGTGCAGTAGTGTTGGAGGTTGTTCTGCCACCACGCCTCCAAAATGCCACTACTAATGATTGTGACACACCTCTCTCCTCCACCCCCTCCTCTTCGTCTTTTCTTCCTCCATGGCCTCTTCCTGTGCTTTGTCCTCGGAACCAGCAGTGCTCTGTAGCCGTTCAAGGGGCTACGCAAGTATGCAGGCCAAAAGATGCCATGCGGTGCTTGAGCTGGTGTGCTTGGGGGACAGGAGCCACACTGGGGCAGAGGTTCTGTCAGCTCTGCAGGGGCAGGTTCAGAGGTGGTTGACGCCACGCCAACTTAAGGCAGGAATGGTGGTTTGCAACCATGGCACCAACCTCCTCTCTGCCCTCCGACAGGGACAAATGACCCATGTGCCCTGTTTGGCTCATGTCCTTAACTTGGTGGTGCAGTGGTTCTTGGGCAGGTACACGGGCTTACAGGATGTCCTGAGGCAGGCCAGGAAAGTCTGTGTGCATTTCTGCCGGTCACATAATGCCAGTGTACGGCTGGCAGACCTCCAAAAGGAGTTTAACCTGCCCAAGAACCGCCTAATCTGTGACATGCCAACCAGGTGGAACTCAACGTTGGCCATGCTGCAGCGGCTGCACACGCAGCAGAGGGCCATCAATGAGTACCTGTGTGACTATGGCACCAGGACAGGGTCAGGGGAGCTTGATTTTTTTTCCCCATGCCAGTGGGACATGATCAGGGATGCATGCACTCTCGTGTCACCATTTGAGGAGGTCATAAAAATGAATCAGTCTTGGATCACCACCAGCTACCAAGCACCTGATGCTGATGTAACCGAATATTTTTTTTTGAAATCTCAGATCCCTTCTAAGACTGCCTATGCTGATGCTGAGTGACTATCCTGAGTAATTATCCTCTACCTCCTCAATGAGCACGCTGATTGCTTGTAAGAACATTTTTGGTTCTGGGTGCCGCCACCAGTGCCTAAGGCCCATATTTTCAGCCCCTGTTTAACAGGGGCGTGTAATTACAATTTTTGATCCAATACTTTGCAGCAGGGCTCGTTCCTGTGTTCCAACTAGAGTATCTGTGAGGGGTTACAGTGTTGTGGCACCAGCACCAGTGCATAAGGCCCAATTTTTCAGCCCCTGTTCAACAGGGGCATGTAATTACAATTCTTGAGCTAATATTTCACAGCAGGGCCCGTTTCTGCGCCCACCAAGAGCGAGTGAGGACTTACAGTGTTGTGGCACCAGCACCACCACCACCACCAAAGGCCCAATTTTTCTGCCCCTGTTCAACAGGGGCATGTAATTACAATTCTTGATCTAATATTTCACAGCAGGGCCCTGTGAGGGCTTACAGTGTTGTGGCCACAACAACACCTAAAGCCCAAATTTCTGCTGAGTATATAGGGCAGGCCCCTACTTTCAAACATCCAACTTACAAACGACTCCTACTTGCAAACGGAAGGAGACAACAGGAAGTGAGATGAAATCTACCCCTAGGAAGGGAAATTCTCTCCTGTAAGAGTAATTATGGGAAAAACATTTCTCCTTTCCACTGATGCTTTATCACCAATCCTTGTTTCACAAAAAAACCCACATTTTCAAAAAACATTTGTCATTGGGACAAAAAGTAAGGTGAAATCTTCTGAAGAGGAGCACAGACAGCAAAACAAATGTCACAGGGGTGATAACCCTTCCCTATGTTTTCCAAAAAGCTTAAAATAGATTTTTTGGCTGGAGCTAAACACGTTAAAAATGTACCAGTTCAAAATTACAAACAGATTCTACTTAACAACAAACCTATAGTCCCTGTCTTGTTTGCACCGCCTGTATACTGCTGTTCAGAGTACAGAGCCTGTATACTGCTGTTTCCTTTTTTAATTTGGGTGCGGGGTTCCCCTTAATATCCATACAAGACCCAAAGGGCCTGGTAATGGACTGGGGGGTACCCATGCCGTTTGTCTATCTGATTTTCATCCATATTGCCAGGACCCGACATTACATTAAAGCCGCAAGCAGTTTTAAATTACTTTTTTTCCTTTAAAAATTACATTTTGTGCAGGGACTGTTCTAAGCACGGGAAACACGAGCCACTTTACAGGCATACTATAGACACCCCCAGGCACGATATTTAAATGAATATTTCACTTTTTTTTTGTTTACTTTAAGCATCATTAAAATCACTGCTCCCGAAAAGACGTCCGTTTTTAAAAGTTTTTTTTGCGTTGATACATGTCCTCTGGTCCAGGACCCGGGTCCCCAAACCCTTTTTAGGACAATACCATGCAAATTAGCCTTTAAAATGAGCACTTTTGATTTCGAACGTTCAAGTCCCATAGATGTCAATGGGGTTCTAACGTTCGTGCAAATTTTCGGTCCGTTCGCAGGTTCTGGGGTGAAGCGAACCAGGGGGTGTTCAGCTCATCCCTATTGCCTAGCTTCCCCATGACGAATGGAACTCAACAGGGATGCCCTCTGTCGCCGCTACTTTTTATTTTGTGCCTAGAACCCCTGGCCGGGTCAGTTCGTTTACATTCTGACATTCGTGGGGTGGTGATGAGACAGGGGGAATACAAATTGTCACTTTTTGCAGATGACATACTACTGACTATCACTAACCCACTGTTATCGCTCCCACCGCTGCACAAATTGCTCTCCTTGCTCTCCTTGCTTAGTGTCATCTCAGGTTATAAGGTAAACACTTCTAAAACTGAGGCCCTTCCGATCCATATCCCTCCCCCTTTATTATCTCAACTCAAAGCTTCCTATCCCTATAGGTGGTGCACTGACTCCCTTAAGTACCTAGGGGTTCTACTCACTCCATCCTACCCCTCACTATATTCTGCAAATTACCCCTCTCTGATCCTTGATATCAACAAATCTCTACAAACCTGGGCAAAATTCCCCCTATCATTACTGGGCAGGATTAATGTTTTAAAAATGTCTATTTTGCCTAGATTATTATATCATTTTGAGACATTGCCTGTTGCTATCCCAACCCCCCAACTTAAAGCGCTATTAGAGGAGCTTTCTTAATTTCATTTGGAATAATAGGAAGCACCGTATAGCGAGCTCAGTGGTTTTTGCAAAAAGATCTGGGGGGGATTGGGATATTGTTAAGTATTACTATGCTTCGCATTTAAGAGTCATTGCATCATGGTCATGCCCATAACTATTGGACCGCTATTGAGAGGGGAGTATTGTATCCGGTGCACCCATGCTCTCTAGTTTGGTCTCCCGTTCCCTCTCTGGATCCCATTATATAGACGATAAAGTACCGCTCCAATGAACTTTACTTTACTTTGAATATCTGGCACAAATGTCTCAAAATTTTTCCACTTATTTCACCCTGTTCTCCCCTTGCGAATGTGATTTTCAATCCCTCCATACCAGATAGTTTGTCCCTGGGTAGAGTACTCCCTTGGATGGAGGCCTCGTTATTCCAGCTACGGAACATAGTGCATCCAATCTCCCGCAGATTACACAGTTTCGATACTCTGCGTGAGAAATTTGGTATCCCGACGCACCTCTTCCATTTTTACCTACAGACTAGACATTTTTTCCATTCTCAGTCTCCGCTCTTGACCGTAGATAAACCCACCCCCTTTAAATATCTATGTGCGCAAGGTCCCCAACAATTACATCTAATATCCTCTATACACCATATCCTCCATGAGTCAATGCTTCTCACTGAGAATACCCACAGATATATGAGTAGATGGTCTCATTTAATAGGCAGACCAATTAGTTCCCAAATGTGGGATAGAATCTGGTCCTCCACTTTTAAGTCCTCAAGATGTGTCTTACATAGGGAAATGTCCATCAAGGTACTCATGTTTTGGTGCAAGACTCCAGAAGTCATCGACAAATTTGATCCCTCATCCTCGGCTAATTGTTGGCGCTGCGGGACTGAAATCGGATCCCTATTCCATATCTTCTGGCAATGTTCCATGATACAGCCTTTTTGGCACGAAGTAATGTTACTAATACAAAAGGTGGTGGTTGTGTCCCTTCCGCTCGATCCCCTAAATTACCTTCTATGACCACCCTTTTCTGGTATTACAAAAAAAGTTAACAGGCTGATTGCATATATCCTCTTAGCAGCCAAATGGCTCATTCCACTGTGCTGGCTTTCCAACTCACCTCCCCCTTGGTCTAGGTTTTTACAATTAATAGCAGAGATTCGAGGGATGGAGTTCTTGAAAGCCTCTGTGCATGATAGTATCCCCCAGTTTAACAAAATCTGGGAACTCTGGGACCGATCGGAATTTGGTGCACCTCCCCTACTCTAGTAAACCATGAAGTAAGCCACCTTGTTCTATGCTTTATGTACTGATAAATACTTTTCAAAAAATTTCTTTGCTTATTCGCCTGACCTCGAGACGCCTAATGTTACATTCTTTGAGTTGCTCTTATCTTTTTGTTATGATCTACAGAACACTTTTGTGCCCTGTAAAAATGGACATTTGTTGTTTGTATTTTTACACCTTGCTTATATTCAGTTATTTGTACGCTTTGTATATTCTTAGAAAAACTTTTAATAAAAACTACAATTAAAAAAAAAAAGTACCATTTCAGTCTTTGCAGATGACACCAAGCTATGCAGTGGAATAACGTGCTTACAGGATGTCTTCAATGTACAAGCCAACCTCAATGCACTGTCCAATTGGGCGACTATGTGGCAGATAAGGTTTAAGGTCGATAAATAGGGATGAGCCGAACACCCCCCTGTTCGGTTCGCACCAGAACATGCGAACAGGCAAAAAATTTGTTCGAACACGCGAACACCGTTAAAGTCTATGGAACTCGAACATGAATAATCAAAAGTGCTAATTTTAAAGGCTTATATGCATGGTATTGGCATAAAAAGTGTTTGGGGACCCGGGTCCTGCCCCAGGGGACATGTATCAATGCAAAAAAAGTTTTAAAAATGGCTGTTTTTTGGATCATGGATGCGGAGCGGCCCGAAAAGAAGATGAAGAGAAGAAGATGAAGAGTAGAAGATGAAGAGAAGAGCGGGAGCCTCCATCCATGCCATCATGGATGCGGAGCGGCCTGAGGAGAAGAAGGGAAGAAGACGCCGACGCCGCGGAGGAGATGCCGGATGAGAACACTGGAGGAAGAACCAGACGAACCAGAAGAACCAGAAGAAGAAGAAGATGGAGGAAGAAACCGAAGGAAGATAGAAGATAGAGGAAAGAAGAAGCATTTAAATAAAGGAATTGTCAATAACTGTCTCTTGTCATTTTTAACATTTTTGACAGTTTTTTAGTGAAATGGTAGGGGTACCCCCCTTACCATTTCACACAGGGGGGAGGGCCGGGATCTGGGGGTCCCCTTGTTAAAGGGGGCTTCCAGATTCTGATAAGCCCCCCGCCCGCAGACCCCCACAACCACCGGCCAGAGTTGTGGGGATGAGGCCCTTGTCCTCATCAACATGGGGACAAGGTGTTTTGGGGGGCTACCCCAAAGCACCCTCCCAATGTTGAGGGCATGTGGCCTGGTACGGTTCAGGAGGGGGGGCGCTCTCTCGTCCCCCCTCTTTTCCTGCAGCCTGCCAGGTTGCGTGCTCGGATAAGGGTCTGGTATGGATTTTTGGGGGGACCCCACGCCGTTTTTTTAAAAAAAATTGGCGCGGGGTTCCCCTTAAAATCCATTCCAGACCTGAAGGGTCTGGTATAGATTTTGAGAGGGACCCCACGCCATTTTTTTTTGACATTTTGGCTGTGGTTCCCCTTAATATCCATACCAGACCTGAAGGGCCTGGTATGGAATTTAGGGGGACCCCTACGTCATTTTTTTTTAAATTTTGGTTCGGGGTTCCCCTGTGGGGAATTCCCATGCCTTTTTTATCAATGAACTTTTATGTGTATTGTTGGACCGGCAATTCATTAATAGCCGCGAGTTTAAATTACTTTTTTTCCTTTGAAATGTCATTTTGCTGTCAGACTGTTCTAAACACGGGAAACATGCGCCCCTTTACAGGCATACTATAGACACCCCCCAGGTACAAAATTTAAAGGGATATTACACTTTTATTGTTTCACTTTAAGCATTATTAAAATCACTGCTCCCGAAAAAACTGCTGTTTTTAAAACTTTTTTTTGCATTGATCCATGTCCCCTGGGGCAGGATCCAGGTCCCCAAACACTTTTTATGACAATACCATGAATATAAGCCTTTAAAATTAGCACTTTTGATTTCTCCCATAGACTTTTAAAGGGTGTTCCGCGGCATTCAAATTTGCCACGAACACCCCAAATTGTTCGCTGTTCGGCGAACTTGCAAACAGCCAATGTTTGAGTCGAACATGAGTTCGACTCGAACTCGAAGCTCATCCCTATTGATAAATGTAAAGTTATGCACTTGGGGGCTAAGAATATGCATGCATCATGCATACTAGGGGGATTACAAAAGGGGAGATTCATAGTGGAGAAGGATCTGGGGGTTTTGGTTGATCATAAGCTCAATAATAGCATGCAATGCCAAGCTGCAGTTTCCAAAGCGAGCAAAGTCCTTTTTTGTATTAAGAGAGGTATGGACTTCAGAGAGGGAGATATCATTTTGTCCATGTACAAATCATTAGTAAGACCTCATCTGGAATATGCAGTTCGGTTTTGGGCACCAGTTCACAAAAAGGATATCGGAGAACTGGAGAAAGTGCAGAGAAGGGCAACCAAACTGCTAAGAGGCATGGAGAAGCTCAGCTATGAGAAAAGATTAGATGAACTGAATTTATTCTCTGTTGAGAAGAGGAGATTAAATGGGGGAAAATGATCAACATGTACAAATATATAACGGGTCCATATAGTGAACTTGGTGTTGAGTTATTCACTTTACGGTCAACACAGAGCACAAGGGGGCACTCTTTACGCCTAGAGGAAACGAGATTTCATCTCCAAATACAGAAAGGTTTCTACACAGTGAGAGCTGTGAAAATGTGGAATAGACTCCCTCCAGAGGTGGTTCTGGCCAGCTCAGTAGATTGCTTTAAGAAAGGCCTGGATTCTTTGCTAAATGTACATAATATAATTGGGTACTGACATTTATAGGTAAAGTTGATCCAAGGAAAATCCGATTGTCTCTCGGGGAATCAGAAAGTAACTTTAGAAAGAATAAACCCCAATAGTGGGATTTTAAGGACAATTAAAGGAAAAGTAGAAGAAATCTTTTTATAGAAAAATAGATAAAATGAATTTATTAGTATACCAAATTTAAAAGCATATAGCAAAAAGAACCACACAAAAAAAATGCTTACAAAAGTAACATAATAAATGATCATATTTAACAGTAATGGCAAGTAGATCCCACTGCACAAATGAACATCATCCATGAGTGAGAGTCTGACGCGTTTCAAGAGTATACATAATTACAGTCTTCATCAGGGACAATTTGCCATCTCTGAAATTGCAAAATACAGTATCAATGAAAAAAATACATACAAAAACATTCATATGACTTGCAGGATCAACAGGTCAGTATGGCTTCCCGAAGGGGTATACCAAAACTTACGTGTCAAAAAAGGGTTGCTGTATACCATCCGATATCCACAAAGTCCGTATTGGCCCTTACATATGCAATGGAACCCCCAGATATTCTAATCCAAGCGAGGTGCCAAAAAAGAGTGTAGTTGCCACTTGGAAAAACCAAGATGACAAGAGGTGGGAATCTAAAACGAAAAATAAATGCCAATAGTGAGGCCAGCATTTTAATTCTATAGGTGGTATAGAGGCCAGCATTTTAATTCTATAGGTGATATAGAGTATCTAAATCCATGTTGCGAATTTGGGCGCAAAAAAGTGAAGACACACCCACAACACACCCCTATAGATAAGGGGGAAGGAGGTATGTCAGAAGGGTTGAGAACCACATCTCAGAGACGTGGAGGGGGGCCAAGGACCACACAGTCTATGAACTAATATAGGTGACACTTACAGATAAATCCCCGCGACTTAGCATGAAAGGGTGCTCCAATGAAAATCCTCCAGACCACCCTGAAGGAAAGAGATGGAAATTCAAGCTCAGGGATCCAAATAGAAGGAACACAAAGAGAAACCACTGTCTGGAAAAATTAGGCAAAGGAGATAGTATCAATGCTCAAATAATGACACTCCAAAGACATGCTGGTAGGTTAATTGGCTTCTGTCCAAAAATTGGCCCTAGTATATGAATGTGAGTTGGGGACCTTGGATTGTGGGCTCCTTAAGGGTAGGGACTGATGTGAGGGTGTACTCACTCAGGTTGAACTGGATGGACTGGTGTCTTTATTCAACCTTACTAACTATATACTATACTATATACTAATGAGTCCAAAAATACTCATAAATAAACATTGATTTAATTATAATCAATTAAAATTGAAACTGCACAGTGAATGGGAAGAGGGAACTGTGACGGGAGTCACTAATAAGGGCACAGGGTGAATGAGAACCCCACTATGATCTGTGCTAGTCAGAGACTCAATGCTGTATATATGTGTATATATAATGTGTACTGTTTGCTGTGCTAGTTTGAGGTGGGGCTGTATTCCAATGTTCTATTGTGTTTGTCTGCCATGGATCACAGGATGTGTATTGCTGTGAGGAAAGAGGGAGGGGGATTCCTCCAGCAGCCCCCCTGTTAAGACTTACTGATGAGAAGTTAAGCACACCTGACCTGTGTGTCCATTGTTATTGGACAGTTTAACCCGCCCTGTTTTCCAAGGGTGGGGGGGAAATGTTTTGAGATGGGATCTGTATAACATGTGTTTTTGAATAAAGATTCCTTCCTGCTTGAAAGACAGAGCCGTGTCTCGTTTTTGGGGTGGATTATTTGTATGGGTTCCTTGTTTGGCTGATTGGAGTGTTCGGTAGCTGCCTTTGTGTTTGGGTATGAAATGTCCTAAACGACTTTAACCCCTTTCATACTCGGGGTGTCGTTACAGGAACCAACTGCAAAAGCAGGAGGATTGCAAAACCCCAAACATCCCATTCAGAAAGACATAACTTTTTTAAAAAGAAAAAAATGTATCAAAAAGAAATTGCTGTGCTCACCAATGGCATTGAAGTCTCCACGATTCCCCAGAGAAGGAAAAGATCGCTGCAGGGGAGAGAGAAGCTAATCCTCCATCCTGCCTGTCACAGCATCAAACAAACAGAGTACTGTCATGGATAGGAATGGCACCATAAGGGTTCCCGGCATTCTCCTTATATAGCCCAGCTCAAAAGGATATACAATCTCTAGGAGCGTAAATGACGCCGCACCATGTGGGGGTCGTGACGTCACTATCCATATGTCGCTGTGGAGATAACATGAACAGCTGATGATCCAGGGAGAGCCCGGCCGCACAAAGCAGACCCGCCCCCCGGTCATGCTGACCAATCCCCGATGAGGACGGGGAGCATCACTGCTGACAGTGATAGCTTACCCATGTTCTGTGCATCAGAGACGGGCAGGTGGAAGCGGAGACCTCACTGCTGACAGTGAGAGTCGCCACACCACTACCCATAATAAATGAAGCATGACAGGGACTGAACCAGCCAAGGAATGACAAAGACCTAAGGAAACTCCGCAACCCAAAGGCCGGACACAGTCCTCCATGTGAATAGGATGTAAACAAGTGTCTGAATAGTGTCCATCTAATAAACAGATGGACACACAAAAAGGACATCTGTAACAAAAAATAAAATGAAATAGAGTAAAATAAAATGAGAGCTGGGGCAAGAGAGAGAGAAGGAAAAAACCCACAGGGGAAAGAACCACTCTCTCTCCAAAAAGGAGAAAATAATTACACCCCTGACACAGAAAATATCCTCCCATGGCTGTGGGAGTTTGTGCTACAGCAAAAACAAAACCCGCAGTAAAGGAGAAGAAGGGCTCCCAAAATAGATGGGAGCCTGCGTGTTCCGGGTGCATGTAGGTGGTCACAGACTAAGCATGAGGACATCAGATGGGGCACAGAAACCCAAAGCTGCAAAACATAATACAATAATGCACATATATAAACAGAACCAAAGTTATAATTGTATTAACCATCCAAAAGAGTGGAATTAAGGTATCATTACATAACAATAAATATAGTACCCCAAAAAGATATGTCATTAAAACCTGTCTCTTAGCAAAGGGATGAAATAAAAACAGAGAAAAGGGAAAAGAAAGGGAGGAAATTGAGAGAAAGAAAGAGGAATTGGAAAATCAAAATGAAATCAAAAGATTTAATGCATTCAATCCGTCTTTCCAGAACTAAAGCCTTCCAAAAAGGGCCTAAAGCTTTCGGCTTCATTGAGGCCGGGTGGGGTAGTAGCATCCAAGTGTCTAATCCAGCGCATTTCGCGCTGTAGAAGAAACTTGTTCCAATCCCCCCTCTACTTGGAATATGTACTTGATCCAATACAGTGAAATTAACAGATGGCATTCTGTAACCGTGTCCCTTGGCAACATGTCTTCTAAGGGGAAGATATAAATTGCCAATTCGCATGCTTAATATATGTTTACTCACTCGCTGACCAAATTCCCGTCGGGTCTTCCCGACATAGAATGCGCCACATTGACATTGTACTAGGTATACAACTCACTGGGTTTTACAATTAACAAAATGCTTCAAATGGAAACATTCTCCATCAGGTAATTGAAAAAAAGTCTTCCTGCGAATAACTCCACAAAAAGAGCACGATCCACAGGGGAAGGTTCCCCAAGCTTTACATGTATCTTGTCTCCGATTGCCTTTGTATTCACTTTGATTAAGCATATCTCCAAGTGAGCCTGCCTTCCTGAAAGTGATTTGAGGTTTTGGGGTAAGTAAGCCACCCAAGATGGGATCCTCAGTGAGGAACGACCAGTGCTTAATAAGGATCTTTCTAATGATGTCATGCTCATTGGAGTATCGCAGGATGATTCTAGTTGTATCATCTTGTTTTTTAGTCTTAGCTTTGAAAATTAAGTCATGTCGATCCTCATCCTTAACCCGATTGAAGGCTTTTTTTTAAGGAGGATTTGGTGTACCCCCTTGAGAGTAATCTCTTACTCAACAAATCTGCTTCATGTTGGAAAGCTTCCATAGTACTACAATTCCGTTTGAGGCATAGGAATTGACTAAAGGGTATGGATTTTTTGAGGGGTACAGGATGGAAACTGCTGGCATGCAACAAAGTGTTGCCAGCAGTCTCCTTCCTGTATAATTTGCTGGTCAGTCTGCCATCATCATTCTTGTGAATGGTGATGTCCAAAAAGTCAACCATGGAATGATCATAAGTCATAGTGAAGAATAAATTCAATGCATTTTGGTTCATGGCCTTGAGGCACTGTTTCAAAATGTCCTCTGGGCCATTCCATACCAAAAAGATATCATCAATATATCTTTGCCAATAGCAACCCATAGTCCCCATAGCAACACCCTGTACCTGGAGGTAGTGGGAACCCTTAAAGAGGAAGACATTGTGTCTCAAAATGAAATCAAGCATCTCCAATATAAATTTATTGAATTTCCACTCCGTGGTTGACTTTTGCTGTAGGATCCGACTGATAGCGGCCACCCCTAAATCGTGTGGAATACTATTGTAGAGAGATTCCACATCTATGGTAACCAAAATGGCTGAAACCGGAATAAACAAATCGTCTAATATTTTCAATAAATGAATGGTGTCTTTGGTATAGGATGCCAGTTCTAAGACATGGGGTCTTAGATGCTGGTCAATGACTTGACTAATGCCTTCCGAAATACTACCATAACCAGAGATAATGGGTCAACCCGGGGGTTATGAAGATCTTTGTGCACTTTAGGAAGTGCATACATGGTCGGAGTGCGGGGGTATTTGGTGCGAATAAATTCCAGCAATTCTCCTGTAATGGCCCCTGCCATAAACGCTTCATCCACCAGAGAATAGAATTCCTGGTTGAATTTGTCAACTTAATGAAGCTGAAATTTTCCGATAACATTTACGATTGCTGAGAATTTTTCTTTTCAATAATTTTTATTGGAATATTTTTTAAACTGTTACAGAACATAAAAGGAATGGTTGACAAATATAAAAGTGAAATAAAATATACAAAACAAAATTATGCATCATATAAAGACAGATCATTTGCTAAGGTATTATATTTTGGTATAATTACATTTGTAGGGTACATATTGTTTTACCAAGAAGAAATATTTAGCTAGGTATGAGCCCCACAGCCACAACCTGAAACATGGCCGTGATTTTGACTAATATATTTGAAATGCACCTCCACTACAAGGCATGCGCACCATCCCTCTCCCTCCCCCACCGCCCCATCTGGGGACAAACTGCGGTGTTGGATGAGGATAGACGAGTGTAACTCACCGCCACGCAGCAGGTGCTTCACTTTTATTCATCCTGGTTGTTGTGTTTTATGCTCATTTTATTCTGTCTTAAAGAGTTTCTGATAAACTATTCACATAACTTTGAACTTGTAACATACATTGGGATACGGTTTGGCACAGAGGAACATAGATTGATAAGTTTTATTTAGATTATAGGTAGTTTGTGTTAAACTTTATTTAAATTGTACCAATCTAACCAAGGCTTCCAGGATGCGTGTAATGATTGGGTATTATTTTGGGATATGGCAAACATTATTTTGTACGATACATGCAGATTAGTGGTTCTTATTATTTGGTAAAAGTTGGCACGGCCTTTTGTTTCCAGTGTCTAGTGATCTCCAAACGCATAGCTAATAATATGTGTGTTACTATTTTCCTTAGTGGGGGAGTGATTAATTCAATCCCAAGGGATAAAATGGCTAATTCTGGCTTTCTAGTGGTCTTTGTTCCTATAATTTGATCTATAATATTAAAAATGGATGACCATATGGGTTGCAATAGTGGGCACTTCCAGAATATGTGGATTAGTGAGCCTCTATGGCCACATTGTCTCCAGCATAGTGGAGATGTTTGTGGGTCGAACCCTGCTATTCTTGTGGGTGTTAAGTACCATCTCAACAATAACTTTTGATATAATTCCCATAAATTAGCACTTTTAGTGGATTTATAGGTGGATGTCAGCGCCTTTTTCCACTGTTCAGTCGAATAAGTGGCCGACATATCAATCTCCCATGTTCTCATGGAGGCTGATTTGACAAATATTAATTTTTAATTCAGAATGCTATAAAATAGAGAGATGCCTTTAATTGTAGTGGTGGAATTTGACAGATATAAAGCTATCTTCCAGGGTAGCTTAACGAATGGTGTAACAATTTTTGCTAGCAAGTGTGAGATCTGGAGATTTGTAAACAGATCATTATTTATTAAATTGTATTCTATTTGGAGTGTCCTGAAAGTTTTGAGAGATGGACCAATTTGGAGATCTGTGACATTTGATTTGGAGGGAATATCATCTGTGGGGGTATTCAAGAGAGTTTTCCAAGCACAAAGTGATGCTACTATGGTAGGCGAGATGTCTCTGGGCGATTGTGCCATGAAACAACTCGCCATGAGTAGATCTGATACTTTTTTGTTTGGACTTTGCTGATTCTCTAATTCAAAGCATCTGGGTGTGTAGGTGTGTGAGAACCACCGGCGGATCTGTGCCAAGATGGCTGCTTGATAATAGTCCTTTATAAGGACATGGCCTACTCCTCCCGCATTCCTAGATTTGATCAATTTCTGGAAGGCACATCTAGCCTTCTTTCCTTGCCATAAATATTTATTAATTAGTGATTGTGCCTTACAGAAAAAAGAGTTTGGGACTGGAATGGGGAGGGTGCGCAACAAATAGATAAATTGTGGTAATATATTCATTTTGAATGCTGCCAACCTTCCAAACCATGTTAATTCGGTTTTGGAGATGGCGTTTAATTTGGGGGGTGAGTTGGTTTAGAAATGGAGTGTAATTTGCCTCAAGCAGTTGGTCAGTCTTTGCAGTGAGAGTAATGCCAAGGTAATGTATTCCCTCTGCATTCCATGAAAATGGATATTGTGACTTAAGTCTGGTTTCTGTATGCTTGTCTATTCCTAGACCTAGTATGTGGGATTTGCCTTCATTAACCTTATAGTAAGATATACGATTAAACATATTCAAGGTTTCGTATGCTGCCGCCAGGGAAGGACCCACTTCTGTTAGTATCAAAATTATATCATCTGCAAATAAGCTGATAGTGTGGTCCCCGCCGTTTGTTGGGAAGCCTTTAAAGAGAGGGTGGTTTCTAATGTAAATGGCCAGGGGTTCCATCAAAAGATTAAAAATTAAAGGAGATAGTGGGCACCCCTGCCTAGTGCCGTTTGATATGGTAAAGGGTGTAGACAGGACACCAGACATGTATACTCTAGCAGATGGTTTAGAATATAGAGCCATTATAGCCGTGAATATACCACCATCAAACCCAAATGATCGCAGCACCTCGGCCAGATACCGCCAATGTATGCGATCGAAGGCCTTCTCTGCATCCAATGTGAGAAGCAGAGAAGGCCTCCTCTGTAGTTCTGCCATATGGATGATATTCACGATTCTACGGGTGGCATCGGAAGTTTGTCTGTTTTGGGTAAATTCTGTTTGGTCAGGATGTATGAGTGTAGGAAGTATGGATACTAGGCGTATCGCTATCAATTTAGCATATATTTTTAAATCAATATTTAAAAGTGAAATCGGTCTAAAATTTGTTGGTGAGCTAGGATCCTTCCCTGGTTTTGGCAAAGTGACAATCAGCGCTTCCAACATTTCAGGAGGAAAAGAGGCAGAGGCAGCGGCAGAATCACAAACTTGAAGTAAATATGGGGATAATAAATTAGAGAGTTCTCTATAATATTCCCCACTGAATCCATCAGGACCTGGAGATTTGTTTGGTGGGAGGGATTTTATCACGTTTTGGATTTCCTGCAATGTAAACAGTTGGCTCAGAGATTGGGTTTGTGCTTTGGTTAATTTTGGTAGGTCTATTTTGGAAAGAAAGTTATTGATATCTTCAATATTAGGTTGTATTGTATTAGGGTCATCTTTTAAATTATATAGTGTTCCGTAGTAAAAACTAAAAGCATCTGCTATTTTCTGTGGATGATATACTTTTTGTTTAGTGCCTGGGTGTACTATAGAAGGTATTTTAGTTCTATATCTATAAATAAATAAATATATGTGTATGCGCTAAAGGCTATGAATACGTGAACAAAGAATATAATAAATCTATACAATATTAAAAATTATTATAAATTATAAACAGTGTCACACACCTGTGAAGAAAGTGACTATAATCCACAATTGAATATATGAAAAATGGTAACATGCACCATGCAAAAAAATGTGAGAAAAAAAAATCCTTTAAATGATTAAAAAAATATATATAAGTGCTAATTGATAAATAAAGTGTCCGAAACCAATTCATACAAATGAATATATCTCAGTCCAAGCCATTCATAAGAGTATATAAATCAAAGTGAACAATAGTGTCCAAACAAATAGCAGGCAATCCTCATGCTGGTTTTTATGAAAAAGTGCTAAATATTCCTCATGCTCTTCTTATGAGATGTGCACATTAAGGCATGCTGCAGTGCTCTCCAGTGACCCCCAATGGATAATGCGCTCACCTTAGAGCGTGTGACACAGTAGCTAAACAGTGTCAAAACACGCATTAGAGCCACTCCAGGGCTCACACGGGGTCTACTGGTGATGATCTGTATCTCGCTCAAATGGTGACATATATGAAAAAAAGGAGACTCATAGCATAATACCGCCAGGAATTTATTTGAAAAGCCCTAAAAACAATCCCTCCAGGAGGGTACTCACAATGCTTAGGTGCGTCAGTGCACCATCCTATCCAAAACATGCAATACAGATTAATCCTGTGGCGTGCGGTGCGGTGTTCAATCCTCTGCCTGTCTGTGTGTAGAAAGCTCCGTCCTGCCCCTAGTCTACGCGTCTTTGGCACAGGGTATACGTGCCTTCATCTGGGGGATCTAATAGGACGGGCGCTCTATGTGTAATTTATACTATCACAGCGGCCATTTTGCCTGGGACCGCTGACATCCTAGTGTTCAGCTCCAGCTATGTAAAAGATAACAGCGGTCATTTTGCCTAGGATCGCTGACATCCTAGTGTTCAGCTCCAGCTATGTAAAGAACAACAGCGGCCATTTTGCCTAGGATCGCTGACATCCTAGTGTTAGGCTCCAGCTATGTAAAAACAACAACAGCAAATGACGCTGTGTGCCAGCCTTGATATTTTAGAGAAAGCAGGAAATGAAAAGCTATAGTAAGCGATGTTTAACCCCATCTACATAAATATAATCCTAATCCAGGACAGAGCCACACATCAGAGTAGACACCATATCGCACACCACAAATAACGGTAATTGCACTAGCGATTAATATATGGAACAACAAAAAACTACAAATGTATAAATCTCAAGGCATAATCTATAACAATATAAAATATATAAAAAAATATATAAAAAAAATATATATGTTTAAAACCATACTGAGGACTAAGTATGTTTCTCACATCGGTAATACAGCACAATCATCATTGTGGGATCCTAAAAACCCTTAAAGGGACCTGTAACCTTTATTGCTGTATGATAGGAAACTCACAAATAAAAAATAAAAAATATGAAATATATTTAAAATAAATACAAAAAACTTTTTTATATAAAAAATCCTATACCTAAAATATATATATATCTGGAATACAGTAGATACAATAAAATTTCAAATATACCAAATATAAACAAAAGTATTCCTGAAAATGCATATTAATCTTGGAATATCACAATTATTATCTAGTAATGACACCTAACAAATATCTAAAAAATATCTAAAAAAAAATATCTAAAAAAATATATATTAATCACCTCCCCAAATGGTAAGAGGGGAAAAGTAAATCTATATGAGCCATACCATGCATGTTGATCAGGCGATCATTTAAGTACCAAAAAAGTGCTAAGTAATCCAGGAGTACGTTATACCAAAAAACAATAAATATGGGGGAGTGCTTTGTGAAAGGCACTAGGTAAGCTTGACCGCTCCCTGATGTGCAAAAATATTATTTTAGTGGCTAGAGTGAATCCAATAAAAATCAAGTGAATCATCATAATCTACTACGTATACCCATAAAAAACCTGTAAAAAACTTATTAGGTACTGTAAAATGTGGATATCTAGGTGGGATACAAAAAAGCTAAAGTCAATAATTACTCAAGAAACATCTTAAATTGAACTCCTTATTGAGCCCCCCCGGGGCCATGGAGCCGAGCTGGTGTATCCACCATGATTCACGTTTACTAATTTCTCTTACAAAGTTGGAACCCCTCCAGTGGCGTTTGGGTACCTCTATCCCCCAAAACTTCATCCCAACCGTGCTTTGATTATGTACACATTTGAAATGTATGTACAGATGGTGCTTGTCAGACCCATTACGTATATTCCTTACGTGCTCCTCTAAACGGTCTTTCAAAGCCCTAATAGTCCGCCCCACATAGATGTAATGCATGGGCATCTATGCCCTTTTAAGTTTTGCGCTAGTGATTTCCCTGCTCTGTTTCCATGCACATAGTAGTTCATTTTTAGTCTACGGGAGTTTTTTTCAAAATTGTCTAGTAGCATTAATCTAAGATCCTGTCTGAGTTGCGATAGTTGTTTGGATAAAGTAGGGGTGGTTATATTTTTATTTTGGACCTCTAGGATTGATATTTTTTCAGTAATCTCTGATAGCCGTTTTTGCCTCTGCCTCTTTGCTTTTGCTCCCAATTGTATCAATATCCATCTCATATATGCCTTATGGGCGTTCCATAATATAAAAGGGTCCTGGACTGAGCCTTCATTGAGAATAAAAAATTCCTCTAAGCGGGTTTTGATAGTCATCCTGTGTTCTTCTTGCTGTAGTAAAAAAGGATTCAACATCACATTGGTTTCTGTTTTGAGGATGCCAAGTCAGCTATGGAAAGGACAATAGAGGCATGGTCAGACCAAGATATTGTGTTAATAGTAGCGGATGTGGTTTGGAATAGGACCCATTGGTCTATTAGGAACATGTCGATCCTCGTGTAAATTTGATGTGGTGGAGAAAAGTAGGTGTAGTCTCTTTCACTAGCATGAAGGCATCGCCATGCATTGTATAGATTGTGATTGTGTATAACGGGGAGTAGAGTAGAGACTTTACGTTTTGCCGTAACAATCGTATAAGTGGTTGAGTTTAGATCGCACATAAGAATCAAAAACCTGCCGTTTGGGTCTTTAATTTCTTTGTGTATTTTAAACGCAATTGAGTCTCTGATTGCTATCAACACTCCTTTGGTTTTGGAATTCGCATTAGCAGTAGTAATAAAGGGATAATTCTTGTGCGTGCATTTGGGTAGAGCTACTGCGCTGAAATGAGTCTCCTGTACACAAACTATGTCACTATCATGCAGAAGAGCCTCAGTCCAGAGAGACTTGCGTTTCGCCGGGTGGTTGAGTCCCTTTGCATTAATGGATGAAAAATTAAGTGTCATATTTGACAGATATTGAGTATGCTAGTATCATGCAGGAATCCTTTAACTGACTCAATGCCTAATATTTATTACATGCCAGCTTTGCAGTGTACTTGTGACGTATAATATGCGTGTTGACCATACCTTCATGTAGTGGTTGAGGAGATGCTCTTCTACGGGTGAACGCAGTTGAGATTGAAGCTTGGTGGAATGGTCCTTCCAGTGGTCTGAAGCCTTCGGTATCGCAAAAAACAAATAAGAAAAATGAAAAAAGAAAACAAGGATAACAATGAAACGAATAAGACAAGTATAGTGCACTTAACATGGTGCAAAGAGTAGAACTGGTGCAAAGCACCTATAGGCAGCGGTTGCTGCTAAATGGTATTGGGGGAATTTAGTTTAGCCTGTAATTCCCGTACTTCGCCCCCCCAGGGATTAGGGAGCTAAAAGAATATTTCTGCTTGAATTTATACGTGAGATTTTGCATTTTTAGCAGTGACTTCTTTCCATTCGCCATCAACTTGACGTGGTGTAATGGTGGTAGGGTTGACCTCATCTGATTCTAGGAGTATGCCCCATTCTCGCAAGATTGCAAGTCCTTTATCCAAGGAAGATATCACATATGTGCGATTTTCTCTGGTCACAGTGATTTTGGTTGGGTATCCCCATCTGTAAGGAATTTTGTGGTTCCTCAATACTTTGGTTACTGTGTTTAGATTTTTCCTTTTTAGGAGCGTGTATTGCGAGAGGTCGGCAAAGAATTGTAAATTCTGATAGGTTGGCGGTAATTGCTCCTGTTTTCTCATATATTGCATTAGGTTTTCTTTTACATGAAAGAAATGTAGGCGTAAGAGCACATCTCTCAGGATGTGGTAAGATAGGTGGGACGGTTTGGGTAAACGATGAATCCTGTCTATTGTGACATCCAAATCAGTGAGGCCTGGTATAAGATTTTTGAATAAGGTCATTGCGTAGGAGCGTAGGTCTGTTTGGTGTACTGATTCTGGTATCCCTCTTATTTTCAAGTTATTCCTTCTCGACCTATCTTCCAAATCAGCCAATTTTGCTTTGATCCATTCGTTTTCCCCTTCTTTTTCTTCATAGGCATCGACCAGATCGTTTATGGTATGAGAATACTCCCATTTTAACCTCCATGTGATCCACCCTGTCCCCCATTGCTTGGATATCTTTGTTAAATCTGTTCATGCATGAGGCCATATCCGTCTGGATGGTGCTTCTCAGAGACATTAACATGTCTTTTAAGACTGTGTCCATCACAGGCTGATTCTGTGTGGGAAAGGTTTCAATTGATTCAGGCATCTCCCTTGTGTCTTCCCCTGACTCTAGTGCAGGGCTCACAGGCGATCCCCATCTAGTGCCATCCAGCCTGGGTTTGGACTTAGCTGGGCTGTTAGATGAAGGGGTAGAGGGACAGGAGTGTTGGCTGTTAGGGGATGTCGTTTTGGGATGAGGATTGCTCTTTTTTGATGTGTTTTTTGTATTTGCGGCTGCTAGCGGCGTGTAGGCCTCGGCGCCATTTTGCTTACCTCCAGCGTCTGTGATGGAGTAGAAGACTGTCAAGTGCTTGGGACGGCTATCGTTACGCCGCTTATTAGGCATGGTCCCAGCAGTGTCCCGGTCCAAACCCGCCGTGAAAACGGGGAGAAAAGATGCCTTGTAAGGGTTGCTTTGTGCTGCTGTGTCCCTGGGTAGACGGAGCTCCAGGATTATGCGACCATCCGTCTCCGCTGCAGGCCACGCCCCCATTGCTGAGAATTTTTAAACACATCTCTTCGTACCTGGAATTGTCCATATGTACGATATTGCCGCCTTTATCTGATCCCTTTATGGTTATATCGTGATTATTTTTCAAAGTTTTTAGAGCATTTTGTTGTTCAGGACTTAAATTCCCAACTGACCTATCATTATTAAGGGATTCAATTTCCCTTGTGGTTTGTTTAACAAACACCGCCAAAGATGGATTTAGGCTCAGTGGTGAAAATCTATGAGATTTCCTTTTGAATTGTCTAGTTGGTTGGCTCTCATTTAGTACTTCATCATCACTATCTTCACTTTCCAGGGCATCCTCCCACACATCGTCCGCTCCTTCATTTTCTTGAAATCTACTGTAGTGAGGTTAGGGTCAATTGTCTCCTCTTTTTTAATCGCTTTTTTATATAGGCTTTTCAACAATAGTTTTCTAGCAAACAAAAAGATGTCCTTGACTGTTTCGAAATTATCCTGGCTTCTATTGGGGCAAAAAGATAGCCCCAAAGTAAGAACCTGTTCCTCCACTTCGGTGAGTACATAAGATGACAAGTTAATGATATTTAACTTGCCGATTGAGTGTTCGGGGTTTAATGTGACTTCCTGTTCTTTCCGTGTTGATAGTGCCTGTGTTAAGGTCATCTTGTCTAAAAAATCATCGAATTGAGTTTGATTTTTAGGAATGGCCCCCAAATCTTTGATGGTTTTAGTAGTTTTGGTTTTGCCCGCAATAGATCCTCTAGTGCCCTCATTGCTGGTTTGAGAGTTCCTAGAGGAGCTATCCGTTTTACCTCCACGAGATGTATGTGGTGAATCCGCGGTTCGTTTCTTGTTAATTTGTTGGAGTTCCCCCTCATCTCCTGTTGTCTTGCAAAGGGACCCTTTCTCTTTCTGAGGGCGCGATCTGTGTGAGAGGAGGCCGAAGAAGAAGCGTTATATGGTGTGTCCGAATTGTAGCCATTTTTATCTTGGTTTTTTGTGGCCTTTTGTTATATTCTTAATATCTAAATTTTAATTGGCTTTATTAAAAAGAATATGCATTTTCCATAATTGTGTGAATGATAGGACTTTGAGCTAGTGATATCCAGATGGCGACTCATTGACTAAGACTGCAGTTCAAGACCCTGTCAGAATTTGATGGATTTTGTAAATAATATATGTATGGGTTGAAAATCTTCCTATGTAACCGATACTCTGTTTGATTTATGCGTTTATGTTTTAAGAGGTCTTATAGTCTCTCACATATATCTGGTTTCATGTTTAAAAGGTTTGGTGAAGTTAAAAAAACAGATGTTGCTCTCTGTTAGCCCCCACTTTTAGGAAGGAGGAGAAAGGGGAGTGTATGGGAGGGATTTGTGTTTGGGCCCGAATTTGAAAGACTGAGTTCATATATTCAAAGGATAAACAGCCTTCTGCCTCTTTGCTTACATCTTCCTCTTCAAGACACAGCTCTCCTATGCACACAGAATTCCTTCCAGGACACAAGAAGTTAATCGGCCATATTTGAAGAGCTTATACAAAGGAAGCACATGGTCTAATGATTTTAAGAACTCTTTTCAGATCTTTAAAACAAATGAACTATATTTGAACATTTTTTGCATATATAAAACAACACTAATTCTGAATATGAATGTACTATTTTTGTAAGTATTTTCCAAGTTTATGTGTGTACAATAAAACACACAGTTTGATTTAAGCTGACTCAAGCAGAAATAATTCCAAAATTCGTCTCACGAGAAAACATCATTATTGAAGGCTTTTTATACAATATTAAGCCATTTATTTCACCTTTCTACCCTTATTTTTTTGAGGTCTATTCTGATGCCATCTATAGGCTCTATTTTCACCGAAAGCATTTTTATCCCTCCAGAACTTTTTTTCTTTTTTCAGGAGGATTGCTTTACTGTATGTCCTAAGATGTTCCCTCAATTTTTCTTCAAGGCCTATATAGTCCTCATGGCCTTTCAAAGGCATTAATCGAGCATATAGGGCACGAAGAAAAGAGGTTTAACCTTAAACTACGTAGAGGGTTCTTTACTGTAAGAGCGGCAAGGATGTGGAATTCCCTTCCACAAGGCGGTGGTCTCAGCGGGGAGCATTGATAGCTTCAAGAAACTATTAGATAATCACCTGAATGACAGCAACATACAGGGATATGTAATTTAATACTGACACATAATCACACACATAGGTTGGACTTGATGGACTTGTGTCTTTTTTCAACCTCACCTACTATGTAATTTCAATATCCAAGATATTTAATTGTGTCTTATATTCTTCTTGTAATAATATCATCAAATTCTTAGAACAATCATTGAGTTTGGTTTCCCAATTTTTTTTAAGATCGTTGGAGATATGGTCTAGGATGGGAAAGATTTGAATTCTCAATAGAATCGGATTGATATTTTCTTGAATATATCTTCCCAAAGATTGTATGTGCCAATGTAATGCACTTTTTTTCTCTAAAACTTTAGTCAAACTTTGAAAAAGCGAAGTTAGATCAGTTTTGATTTGTTCCTTAGCTTGATAGTTGGTTTGAATGTAACTAACTAAGAAAACAGAAAAAAATGAACCTATAAAAAGAATGGATCCTAGTAAATATTACAAAAAAGGATCCAATATAGAAAGACCAATAACAGGTGATATTCCCTTTATTGAAAAACCATGCCTGGACTTTCAGACTCTACAAGTATTGTATCTAAACTGGGGGTTTCGCAACAGATCGGGAGTCAAAGCAAGGTTGTGGGTGTATTATCCACCCTGAACATATAAAGAAAAAGAGAACTCCCAAAGAGTGATGCAAAAAAAATTGCCAACAACCCTCAATGTATAGAAAGAATTAACCTCAATAGTGTTAAGGGCAATTAAAGGAAAAGTAGAAGAAATCTTTTTATAGAAATATAGATAAAATGAATTTAGTATATCAAATTTAAAAGCATATAGCAAAAAGAACCACACAAAAAACGACAATTACAAAAGTAACATAATAAATTATCATATTTAACAGTAATGGCAAGTAGATCCCACCCCACTGCACAAATGAACATCATCCATGTGTAAGAGGCCGACGCATTTCGAGAGTATACATAATTACAGTCTTCATCTGGGACAATTTGCCATCTCTGAAATTGCAAAATACAGTATCAATGAAAAAAATACATACAAAAATATTCATATGACTTGCAGGATCAACAGGTCAGTATGGCTTCCCGAAGGGGTATACCAAAACGTACGTGTCAAAAAAGGGTTGCTGTAGACCATCCGATATCCACAAAGTTTTGAGCATTGATACTATCTCCTTTGCCTAATTTTTCCAGACAGTGGTTTCTCTTTGCGTTCCTTCTATTTGGATCCCTGAGCTTGAATTTCCATCTCTGTCCTTCAGGGTGGTCTGGAGCATTTTCATTGGAGCACCCTTTCATGCTAAGTCGCGGGGATTTATCTGTAAGTGTCACCTATATTAGTTCATAGACTGTGTGGTCCTTGGCCCCCCTCCACGTCTCTGAGATGTGGTTCTCAACCCTTCTGACAGACCTCCTTCTCCCCTTATCTATAGGGGTGTGTTGTGGGTGTGTCTTCACTTTTTTGTGCCCAAATTCGTAACATGGAGTCAGATATTCTATACCACCTATAGAATTAAAATGCTGGCCTCTATACCACCTATAGAATTAAAATGCTGGCCTCACTATTGGCATTTATTTTTCATTTTAGATTCCCATCTCTTGTCATCTTGGTTTTTCCAAGTGGCAACTACACTCTTTTTTGGCACCTCGATTGGATTAGAATATCTGGGGGTCCTTTGCATGTGTAAGGGCCAATACAGACTTTGTGGATATCGGATGGTATACAGCAACCCTTTTTTGACACGTAAGTTTTGGTATACCCCTTCGGGAAGCCATACTGACCTGTTGATCCTGCAAGTCATATGAATGTTTTTGTATGTATTTTTTTTCATTGATACTGTATTTTGCAATTTCAGAGATGGCAAATTGTCCCCGATGAAGACTGTAATTATGTATACTCTCGAAATGCGTCGGTCTCTCACTCATGGATGATGTTCATTTGTGCAGTGGGATCTACTTGCCATTACTGTTAAATATGATCATTTATTATGTTACTTTTGTAATCATCTTTTTTTGTGTGGTTCTTTTTGCTATATGCTTGTAAATTTGGTATACTAATAAATTATTTTAATCTATTTTTCTATAAAAAGATTTCTTCTACTTTTCCTTTAATTGCCCTTAAAATCCCACTATTGAGGTTTATTCTTTCTATACATTGAGGGATGTTGGCAATTTTTTTCGCATCACTCTTTGGGAGTTCTCTTTTTCTTTATCAGAAAGTAACTTTTTCCCCTGCTGTAGCAAATTTGATCATGCTTTGCTGGGGTATTTCACCTTCCTCTGGTTCAACTGTGGGTATAAGATTGATTATATGGGATTGTATGATATTATTATTTATTTATTTATTTATTTTTATGGTTGAACTAGATGGACTTGTGTCTTTTTTCAGTCTGACTAACTATGTAACTATTAGACATGTGCACACTGAAATATTTTGTTTCGGAATTTCGTTTTCATCCCAAAAATAAAATTATTTAGTTACCTCCGAAATTTTTTTTTATTTATTTAGTTTCATTAAAAAATGCATTAGTCCGAAAATCAGAATTAATTAAGGTTGAATCTGTCATTGATGGCTTATGGTGTCTGTTGAAAGTTCTAAGAAGATTCGACGAAGCAGCTAAACTGTACAAATCGCCTGTAAACTGTACATAATTGCCATGTTTTGGAGAATGTCTCTTGTCTATTTTGAGCCGTAAGGATGAGATCCTCCATTTTTTTTATTTCCTCCACCTTCGTGAGCCATAACTCAATTGAGGGTGGGTGTGGGGATTTCCAGTTTAGTGGAATGCAGGCTCTGGCTGCGTCCAGCAAATGTCTGATCACAGATTTTTTGTTTGTTCATTCTGGTATGTTTGACGCATGCAAAAGGAAAAATGCTGGGTCATTTAGTATTGTATGTTCAGTAAATCTTTGAACTATCCCCCAGACTGTTTGCCAGAAGTGTGTGAGTTTGGGGCGATTCCAAAAGATATGTATTAGGGTCCCCTTGTCTGATTGACATCTCCAACAAAAGTCAGATGTTGTCGGAAATAACTTGTGTAGGATTACTGGAGTTCTGTACTAACGGGATAGAATTTTGTAATTAGTTTCTTGAGTTTTAGCGCAGATGGAGGATTTATGTGTAAATCTAAGTATGTGGTTCCTTGTGGAAGTGTCAAACTGGTGGTCAAGGTCTCTTTCCCACCTGAGGGACAAAATCAGTGGGGGGTGTGATTAGAAGTTTGTATGTCAATGAGAGAGTATGTGGGAGTACCCCCATGTCAGTACAGAGTTCTTCTAACGTTGTAAGTGGTTGGTCGTTGTCGGCTGGGGGCTCCATGGTATGGAGAAAGTAGGTTAATTGAAGTCATCTCAGGAAGTCCAAGTGGAACGGCCCCAAGGGGTCAAAGAGCTCCGTGATCGACTTCCATTGTCCTCCGGAGCTGAAATTCGACGCCTGATGTAGGCCCGCTCCACTCAAACCCCGAAAGACCCTATCACTCAATCCAGGGGCAAATTGAGGGTTGCCCAGTATAGGGCATAGTGGGGAGTTTTGGGTAGAGAGAGATGCCTGAGATATGAGGAGAGCACTTATTTTGGCAGTGTTGACGATCAAAGGATGTCGTTTGACATCTGCTGGTAATGCAGTGTAACACCATGGAGCTCTACCCAGGGGGGCTTTCACTTTGCGCCTGTTCTATTTGCGTCCACAGTTTAGTCTTGTGGTGTCGGCACCAGTCCACTAGTCTACCCAAATGAATTGCGTGGTAATAGGTGCGGATGTCTGGCAGTGCCAGGCCACCGTAATGTTTAGGAAGGGTGAATTTTTTTTGTTTACGGGCCCAAATGAATTCTGTGAAGACTGATTGCACTTGCTTAAAATAGATTACAGGTATCTGAATAGGTAAGGCCTGCATGGGATACAAAAATTTGAGGAGGATGGTAATTTTTAGGATATTACCGTGGCCCAACAATGAATGAAGTCCCGTGTGCCATTGACTTAATAGTGTTTTAACCTTTTTTAAAAGGGGCGGGAAGTTAAGTTCATATAGTTTAGAGAAGTTTTGGGGGATTGAAGTACCTAAATATTTCAATGCTGTGTTGGTCCATTTTAGATTGAAACTAGATTGGAGGTGCTTATCCTTGTTTCCCCGGAAATAAGACCTAGCATGACTGTCGGTGATGGCTGCAATATAAGCCCTACCCCCCAAATAAGCCCTACACTGTTTCCCCGAAAATAAGCCCTACCCTGAAAATATGACCAACTAGGGCTTATTTGGGGGGTAGGGCTTATATTGCAGCCATCACCGACAATCACGCTAGGTCTTATTTTCGGGGAAACAGGGTAAGTTGTGGCTGAGGTATCCCGACACCCATTGCCTCCGACTTAGAGAGGTTAATTTTTAGATTGGAAAGTTTGCCATAATTCGCAAATTCTCGTAGCAGGTTTGGGATGGATATGATAGGGTTTGTGAGTGAAAACATCAGATCATCAGCGTATGCCGAGACTTTATGTTGGATACCATCTATCTCAATTTCGGTAATATCTGGATTCAATCTTATATGGCATAAGAAGGGTTCCAGGGATAGGGCAAAAAGTAAGGGTGAGAGTGGGCAGCTCTGTCTCGTCCCATTTCTAATCTGGAGAGAGTCTGAGAGTACACCGTTAGCTCTGACCTTTGCAGTTGGGTTTGAGTATACAACCTTGATCCAGTTAGTCATGTTGTCTCCTAAGCCTATATGTCTCAGTGTTGCGAGCATAAGATCCCAGTTTACCCGGTCAAACGCTTTTTCCGCGTCTGTGCCTATGAAGACACTTGGAATTTTCCTGAGGTTGGCCGAGTATAGTAGATTTAGTACTTTAGTGGTATTATCTCGGGCTTCCCTGGTCGGTACAAAGCCTACTTGATCCAGGTGTATCAGTTGGGTCAGGTGTTGTTGTAGTCGGGATGCTATTATCTTTGTGAATATTTTAAGGTCGGTATTTAGAAGAGAAATTGGGCGGTAGCTCCCGCATTGAGTCGGGTCTTTACCCTCCTTGGGAATGACTGATATATGGGCTAGTAAGGTGGATACATGAAGCTTACCTCCTATACTGAGATTGTTGAGGAGTTTAACCATTTGTGTACCTAGTGAAGGAAGAAGGGTCTTATAGTATTGTATAGTTAGGCCATCCGGCCCGGGGGCTTTCCCTGGTTTGGTGTTACCTATTGCTTCCTGCAGCTCTAGGAGGGTTATGGGGTCTTCTAACTGTTTGCGCACTTCGGTCGGTAAGGTGGGAATGAGGGAGGATGTTATGTATTCCGTTATTCGCTCTGGAGAGGTTTGCGCCATTGGCAGGTTATATAGTGATGCATAGTACAATTTAAGCGCTTGGGTAATTTGACTGGGTAGGGTGGCAATCTGTCCTGTAGTGGATGCTATCCATGGTATGTATGACGCTGCTCTTTGTGTACGCAGTGTCTGCGCCAGTAACCTGCCACATTTATTCCCTGATTCATAGACCTTTTTGCGGCAAATCTGGAGCACGGCTTTAGCTTTGAAGTGGAGAAAGTCCGTGATCTGCTTGCGGGTGGTGTCTAAACTCACTTTTTAATGGTCTGGTCTGAGTCTGTTTATGTTTAGTCTCTAATTGCTGCAGTTTGGAGAGGAGAGATGTCAGTTGATGTCTGTCTTTTGAGCCTCGACTCATGTTTAATGAGTTTACCCCGTATCACCGCCTTGTGGGCTTCCCATATCACTCCTATCCCGCTGTCTGCAGTGTTATTGGTTTGGAAGAAGTGACTGATTTCTTTTATCACATCAGCTAGCACCTCTGGGTCTTGCAGAAGGCTCTCATTGAGCCTCCATGGCTTCCTTTGTCTATTCTGGTAGTCCATCAAAGCATATCTGAGTGTGACCGGGGCATGGTCCGACCATGTGATAGAACCTATAGTAGTGTCTTTGATTGCTTGTAGTTGACTGTGGGGGATCAGGAAGTAATCTATCTGTGGGTAGGTGTGGTGGGGGCGGGAGTAAAATGTATAGTCACGTTCGCCTGGGTGATACAGGCGCCATTCGTCAATTAATTGGGTATTGTGGAGGTTCGCTTGAATTGTTTTGCGTGGGGCTCGTGGTACAGACGTCTTTCCTGTCGAGGTATCTTCTCCTGGGACTAGGGGGATGTTAAAGTCACCACCTACTATAAGCTGCCCCTCCGAGAATTTCTGTAGTTGTTCAAGGTGTTTTTTGAGGAATACATCTTGGTTACTGTTTGGTGTGTATAAATTTGCAATGGTTACCTTCACGTCGCCTATTCGACCTTTGAGGAATAAAAACCAACTCATTGGATCCGTTTTTACATCTAGTAGTGTCCAAGGAATTCTAGCTGAGATTAAAATTGAAACCCCTCTAGATTTGGTTTCTAAATACGGTAGGTTGAGTGGTACACTGGGGGGTAATATCTATTCTTCAGGACAGGAAAGGTGTCACCCCGAAAGTGCGTCTCTTGTAGTAGGGTTATGTCTGCTTTCATGCGTCTCATATCATGCAGCAGCATCCTTCTTTTTTCAGGGATGTTGAGTCCCTTGGCATTTAATGTGATGATGTTTAGTACCTCCATTGTCGTGGGGGGTGGATGGGAAGGGGGGTGCAGGTATCAAGAAATGTAGGTGAGATCGTAAAAAATAGATATGAGTGGGGGAATAGTGTGGCTAGAAAGAAATGAGAATAGCCCCTTAGGGGTAGAAAATAGACTGTCGCCGAGGGTGGTGTCCTAAGTGGGCACCCCCTGGGCAGACACACAGCTAAAGTGTTAGCAAAATTCTGCTATAACGCTCTCCAGTTAAAAAAATAACTGACCTGTGAGCGTGGGTCTATGTGGGAGTTTGTTCAGCAAGAGCCAGTGGGAGGTACTCTAGCTCGCCTAGCCCTCGCAACCACGTTTGTTTATTGCATTGTGAGCAGTTAGTGGTTTCCAGAAGTTAACAGGATAATATGTGAATGGATCAGGAAGAGGCCGGGTAGTCCGTTCACCGGTATATGCATCACGTTATATGTAATAACTTTCTTTTTTTTTTTTTTTTTTTGCAGATCAGAAATAAAAATACAACATTGCAAAATTACAAAAAAAAAAGAAACACAACAAAAATACACACAGACTGATAAACAAACCCATTAATCTTAACCTTAAACTTGCCCATGTCACTCTAATGCCCCGTACACACGGTCGGACATTGATCGGACATTCCGACAACAAAATCCATGGATTTTTTCGGACTGATGTTGGCTCAAACTTGTCTTGCATACACACGGTCGCACAAAGTTGTCGGAATTTCCGCTCGCCAAGAATGCGGTGACGTACACCACGTACGACGAGACTAGAAAAGGCCAGTTCAGAACCAAGCGCGGCACCCTTTGGGCTCCTTTTGCTAGTCTCGTGTTAGTAAAAGTTTGGTGAGAGACGATTCGCGGTTTTTCAGACTCGTGGTTTTCAGATCGTTTTCTGCTGTTCAGTTTGTGCTTGTGGGTTTGTATCTGCTCTTCAGTGCGTGCAGCAAGTACCATTGATTTATCATTGTGTTCTTGTTCAGTTGTTACTGTTTTTCAGGTCGCTCTTCACAGGCCTTGCTGTTCTTCAGTGCGTTCTGTTACTTCGTTCTGAGCAGCTGACCGTTTTCTAGCCATGTTGCGTATACGTACTCCTCGTAGAGTTAGTGCTGTGCGGGGGCTTGGTGTTGGGGTCCTGACCTTGACACAAGTCCGGTCCATTAACAGGGTGGGGAGGAGTTCATGCACCAAGAATTGGTTGCTCCAGCGTGACCAGTTCTGTCATATGCCTTTGCTCCGTGAGATCCGTGAGAATAATCCTGATGATTTCAGGAACTTTCTCCAGATGACGGACTCCGTATTTCACCGTTTGTTGGCTTTGCTGACCCCCTATATCAGCAGGTAGGATACCTGCATGAGGCAAGCCATCACTCCGGAGCAGAGGTTAGCCACCACCCTGCGGCACTTGGCGATGGGGAGAAGCCTGCAGGACCTCAAGTTCTCGACAGGCATCTCCCCCCAGGCTCTGGGGATCATTATCCCAGAGACCTGTTCTGCCATCATTCAGGTCCTGCAGAAGGAGTATATTAAGGTAAGATTTTTATCCTTTAATCTCACATTTTATTGTATTTAATGTTTGATAATATATTGTATTTCTTTCCTCATTCCCTAATTACCATGATTGTAATATGCTGTGAATGTCCCCATTTGTCCTCATGCATGCAGGATTTTTATGTAATTGTTATTTTAGGTCCTTCATACAGATTGCCCTTCAATAACCTCCCCAGCATGGTCTCCTGGCCCTATATTCACCTCATGTAGTCACTTAACAATGTATTTTGTCAGCTCCATAGTAGTGCTTTACCCCAAACACCCCCTGAAATGTGTAAAAATTTGATTTGTGCTTTAAATTCAGGCAGAGTGCCAGAGGCTTTTTTTTGGGGGTCCCCAAATCATTTGGAACCCTCCCTCCCCCCAACTGCTAAGCCAGCTGATACCAATTCTCTATCTATCCTCAATCATCTATCTGCTGACTTTGCCAAACCCATACACACTATAGCCATCTCTTTTGTGGTCAGATGTATGGATGAATTCCCCAAAGCATGTAGTGCAAGGGCCTGCCTGTATACTTTCAAATGGTACTGTTTAAAGTTTTGGGATCCTATTATTATCTTGATAGGTAATAGCAGAGTGTCCAAATGTGCTAAAATATGTACAATGTGTAATTATATCTTTGTATTATGACACTTCTTACCTGTCCAGTGGGCTGCCAATAGTGTAACTAAGGAGGGGCTGGCCAAAATAATACATATTATGTAGGCATTCATCTCTCAATGAAGTGGGGAGGGTTACCTGTCCAAGGGTCCCCCCCTGTAATGTTAGAAATGGCCCATGAGAGGGGGTGGGGGAGGGGGGATCTGATAGGTGTACCTTATACTTTGGTCTTTAAAAACTCCCTCAAATAAATGTTATCTTGATGTTGGCCAAGAATGTTTGTGTCTAATCTGCTTTCCCTGTTTATGTGCAAAATGACTACTTTTTTGACTCCACAGTTTCCTTCCACACCACAGGAATGTCAGACTGTGGCCTTCCACTTTACCCAGCGGTGGGACTTTCCTAACTGCGGAGGGGCAATTGATGGGAAACACGTCCACATCGTCCCACCACCCAACTCGGGGGTTATACTATTTCAACTATAAGGAGTTCAATAGTATTGTGATGTTGGCGGTGGTGTCGGCTACTTACGAGTTCCTGTATGTGGACGTGGGGAAGAATGGCCGGATGTCAGATGGTGGAGTCATCGCCCAGATGGAGTTCTACAGGCTTCTCCAGAATGGCAGCTTGTACTTGCCACCTCCAGAAGACAATGTGGAAGGACTCCCATTCGTCTTCGTTGTAGATGAAGCATTTGCGCTGGGGGACCATCTTATGCGGCCATTCCTGATGAGGACCCTCACCCCGGACCAGAGGGTTTTTAATTACCGGCTGGCCAGAGCCAGAAGAGTGGTGGAGAACACGTTTGGAATCATGGCCAGCCGGTTCCGCCTATTTCTTACACCCATACACATGGCGGAGTACAAACTGAATCATATCATCCTGGCGTGCTGTGTTCTACACAACATTTTACGGCAACATTCTGCCAACTATGCTGGCTCAGTTGGGCCTGAGGCTGGAATTCAAAATGAACCAACCCTGACAGTGCTTGAAAGTGGCCGTCCTGGCTTGCCCCCCCTGAGTGCCCGTGATGTCCGTCTAAGATACCTTGAATACTTTGTGGGTAGGGGGGCTATCAATATGCCAGACAATGTCTGAAACCTTTTTCAAATAAAAAAAAGAATTTAACTACTAAAATCTTTGGTGACATTTACTGCTTGTGTTTCTTTTAGCTGACCCTGACAGAAATGTGGTGAGTCCTGAAAATGGCGTGATTGTGTAACATTACAAAGCATTGTTGGGTGTTATTTACTAAAGGCAAAGATACTTTGCACTACAAGTGCAGTTGAAACTGCACTTGTAGTGCAAAGTGGATTTTCCCTTAGGAAATAACCCCTATTGTCACTGAAAACACCAATTAGAGCACAACAAAAGTTTTGGAGCGTTGAAACAATAATCCACACATTCTTGATTAACAATCTTTTTAATACCAGCACAATCACATGTGCATTTAGAAAAGGTTTTTAAAACAAACCAACATGTTTGTTGTATATAAATATTTGGGGTCACATTAGAAAAAGTAGAAATGTCAATTTAAGATGAAACAGGCATGTTTAAAACAAACAAGAAAGACACAAATCTTCAACTTACAAAGTTCACATTTGGTAGAACTTGAAGGCAATATCAGACATGAGTATTTACAAACTGTATTTGATATTGCGTTCAGATGGGGTGAAGTCACCCCTAGAAAAGCCAAATTTTGAAGATGCACACCAATTGCCGAATGTCAACATGTGCTAGCTGCCATCATGGCAGATCAAGGGACGTGTTTTGTGGGTGCAACCCCTTCCTCACAGCTACTTTATTATTGAGGAAGGGGTTGCACCCCCAAAACGCATCCATTGATCTCCAGTGATGGCAGATAGCACATGTTGACACACTGGGGGTCATTTACCATAGCTCCAGGAAGTACTGGGCACTATGGCAAATAATAGCTCAAATTTTAGCCAAATGGAAACAAAACCGGCGAATTTGCGCATGAAAATTCTCGATATAAGCGGGGAACAACCGCTTGTAAATTCTAAATTGCCGCCAAATAGCGCTTCTGCGTATATACAAATGCCAATTCTTATCAAGTTGTTATATAGCACTGTACTGTAGCCATGATCCATGTGTGTGAAAGAAACATTTTTATCAGAGATGTGCTCTAGTTCCCGTGCATCTATTGATTTATATTGCAATTAGTATTCCTATTTTTTTTTACCTTCTTTTGCTAAGAAATGCAGTTCTGAATGATTATTACATAGTAATGTCTGCTATTTTGTAAAGTTACATGTATTAATCATTTAGGTTACCTATTTGTTGTATGTTGTTTTTTTCATGTTTTTGATTTATTATTTATTAATTTAGTTGACTATAAAGCAGTAATTATTTATGTTCATTCTTTAATAATACTACACTATTATGCAGGTCTTGTACTTAGCACAATGGCTTAGTGGTCTGCTTGGATATCTCCACACCACTCATGGTATGAGTTCAAACAACAGCCAACCTACCATCCACCAGCTGTGTTTATTTTTTCAGTGCACAAGTGAATTAAAATAAACAAGCAAAGACATGTAAACTGCCCTTTAGCTAGTGTGTGGTGTTTGGAATGTCACATCATAATATAATTGAATACTTACATACCATTGCATGCATTTAAAGAGTTAATACAATAAAATCATTCACATTAAAGTGCATTGGCTATTTGGCAATCACCTATTTTCAGTATATCTATATATATGTATATTTGTGTTGCTTTGGCTAATTGGCTAACTGGCATTCTCCTTTTCCCACCATTGCAATCTTTTAGGATTTTTCTGTGGGACTTGAACCCATGAGTCTTTCAATACCTGAATGTTTGAAGGTAGAGGTGCTAACTGCTAGCCTATTGGGCTGAGCACAATTATACATACAAAATACTTTTACTAGTGTTTGATGTGTTATATACTATACAATAAAGTTTATCAAATGTAAACTGCTTGTAAGCTAGTGTGTGGTGTTTGGAGATTCACACCATAATATTAGTGAATACTTACATACCATTGCAAGCATTTGAAGAGTTAATACAATAAAATCAACCACATTAAAGTGTATTGGCTACTTGGCATTCACTGTATGCTGCTTTGGCTAATTGGCTAACTGGCTAACAGTAATTCTCCTTTTCTCCACCAATAGTATTCTTTTAGTATTTTTCTGTGGGATTTGAACCCATGAGTCTTTCAATACCTGAATTTTTGAAGGTAGAGGTGCTAACTGCTAGCCTATTGGGCTGAGCATAATTATATATACAAAATACTTTTACTAGTGTTTGATGGTTTATATACCATACAATAGAGTTTATCAAATGTAAACTACTTGTTAGCTAGTGTATGGTGTTTTGGAGATTCACACCATAATATTAGTGAAGACTTATTTATTTTTATTTAAGGTACTTCTATAGTGCCGTCAATTTACGCAGCGCTTAACATATACATTATACACTCACATGGGCCCCTACCCTCAAGGAGCTTACAATCTAAGGTCCCTAACTCACATTCATATACTAGGGCCAATTTAGACAGAAGCCAATTAACCTACCAGCATGTCTTTGGAGTGTGGGAGGAAACCGGAGTACCCAGAGGAAACCCACGCAGGCACAGGGAGAACATGCAAACTCCAGGCAGGTAGTGTTGTGGTGTGGTTGGGAATCAAACCAGCGACCCTTTTTACTGCTAGGTAGGGATGAGCCGAACACCCCCCTGTTCGGTTCGCACCATAACATGTGAACAGGAAAAAAGTTTGTTCGAGCACACGAACACCGTTAAAGTCTATGGGGGTCATTTACTATAGCGCCAGGAAGTACTGGGCACTATGGCAAATAATAGCTCCCATTTTAGCCAAATAAAATTTCAACAGGCGAATGTGAGAATGAAAAATTAGCGCTATTAGTGAGAAACACATGTTGGTTATTTCTAAGCCGGCGCTAATTTGCGCTTCCGCGTATATGCAAATGCCATTTCCTACCAAGTTGTTATATAGCACTGCACTGTAACCATGATCCATGTATGTGAAAGAAACATTTTTATGTGAGATGTGCTCTACCTCGTGTGCATCTATTGATGTATGTTGCAATTAGTATTCCTAGTTTTTTCCTTCTTTTGCTAACTAATGCAGTTATGAATGATTATTACATAGTAATGTCTGCTATTCTGTAAAGTTACATGTATTAAACATTTAAGTTACCTATTTGTTGTATATTGTTTTTTATTTTTTAATTTAGGTGACTATAAAGCGGTAATTATTTATATTCATTCTTTAATCATACTACACTATTATGCAGGTCTCATACTTAGCACAATGGCTTAGTAGTCTGCTCAGATGTCTCCACAGCACTCACGGTACAAGTTCAAATACCAGCCAACCTACCATCCCCCAGCTGTGTTTATCTTTTCAGTGCACAAGCGAATTAAAATGAACAAACAAAAAAATGTAATCTGCCCATTAGTTAGTGTGTGGTGTTTGGAATTTCACACCATAATAGTATTGAATACTTACATATCATTGCATGCATTTAAAGAGTTAATATAGTAGAATCAGCCAAATTTAAAGTGCATTGGCTAATTGGCATTCAGCTATTTTCAGCATATGCTGCTTTGGCTAATTTGCTAACAGTCATTTGCTTTTTTTTCACCAATTCAATCTTTTAGTATTACTCTGTGGGATTTGAACCCATGAGTTCTTCAAGGTAGAAGTGCTGACCACTAGCCTATTGGGTGTAGCACAGTCATACATAGAAAATACATAGAAAATACATAGAAAATACATTCACTAGTGTTTGATGTTTCTTCTCCCCGAGCTGTCTCTCCTGCTGCCACCATCTTCTCCCGCTGATGTGTTCTTCAGCGCAGCCGGTTATCCACTAATAAAAAAAAAGCCGCTCTTCTTGTGGTGGTCTTCTGTGGCCATCCGATAATGTCACCCGGAGAGTCCGCTCCATGGCTATGTAAGAGACAACACAGCGGAGGAAGACCACCATGGAAGAAGAGCAGCTTTTTTTTTTTATTAGCGGGTAACCAGCGGTGCGGAAGAACACAGCAGATGGAGAAGATGGCGACGGCAGGAGAGATGGCTCTGGGAGAATACAGCTCGGGGAGAAGATGGAGGAGAGAGTGACAGTGTCTGGAGAAGATGGCTCAGGGAAGAAGACAGCTCGGAGCTATTTTACAATAAAGGACTTGTCAAAAACCAGCTATTGATTTTTTTACATTTCACTGCTTTTTTTTGGAGAATGGGTAGGGGTAAAATGTACCCCATACCTATTCAGATAGGGGGCAGGATCTGGGAGCCCCCTTCTTAAAGGGGGCTTCCAGATTCTGATAAACCCCCTGCCTGCAGACCGACAACCACCGAGCAGGGTTTTCGGAAAGAGGCCCTTGTCCCCATCAACATGGGGAAAAGGTGCTTTGGGGCATGTGGCCTGGTAAGGTTCAGAAGGGGAGGGTGCTCACTCGTCCCCCCCTATCCTGACCTCCAGGCTGCATGCTCGGATAAGGGTCTGGTATGGATTTTGGGGGGCCCCACATCAAATTTATTTTCATTTTGGTGTGGGGTTCCCCTTAAAGTCCATACCGAAGGGCCTGGTATGTACTGGGGGGACCCTACGACATTTTTTTCCTTTATTTTGGAATTCCATACCATAATATTATTGAATAAGTACACACCATTGCATGCATTTGAAGAGTTAAAATATGGAATAAAGCAAGCTGATGTGCTTTGGCTAATTATGCTTCTGAGTACAATGCACACTTCCAGGAGGTGATGCTGTCAGTGGGATTTGAATTCATGGCTTGAACTTTTGGGGGCAGCAGGGTATACCGCTATGCTACAGAGCTTAGCACTTACCTACAGAGAAAATACATTTACTAATGTTTGATTCTATACAATAATGTTTTGCATTTCAGACATTAATATTATAGTAACAACCATGCGCATGCCGATGTGGCATTGGCTAATAGGCATTCGCCTCTTTTCAGCATATGCTGCTGAGTACAATGCAAGCTTTCAGTAGGTGATACCATCTGTGTGATTTTCAGCCATTTGAGCACAATTATATTAAGAACATACGTTTACTAGTGTTTGATGGTGGGACTACTTTATATTCTAGGTATAAAATAGTACTCAGCACAGTGACTTAGGCACCTTTCACACTTGTGCAACCTGAAAGTTGCGAGATTTTAATGCGACTTTAAGCAATGCCTGTGTAATCTTGAGGTCTATGGATGCAGGAGTCGCAGGGAAAGGCACGCAACTTTCCCACGATTTCGCATCAGCAATTTTGCCACAATTCCAGGGAATGCCTGTGTAAACTTGAGGTCTATGGACCTCAATTCGCACCAAAGTCAGACCAAAGTAGTACAGGGACTACGCTGAAGTCAGTGTTACTTGAAGTCGCACAGATATGAATGGTACACATTGAAAATCATGGGGTATGACTTGTCATGTGACCCTGATGTCCAAAGTTGCACAAGTGTGACTCAGCCTGACTTTGTCAGCGATTTCAGAGACATCAGTGCACTTTCCTGCACAGATGTCTAGTGAAATCACATAGGTCCCAACTGTTCTCCTTTAAGAAGGTGTCCTATGCCTACCTACTTTTGCTAATAGGTGTCCCTTATACCCAACTCAAAAAGTTGGGAGGTAAGAAATCACCCCCTGAAGTCGCCCAAAGTAGTGCAGGAACTACTTTTGGGAATCGTTGTGGCGTCGGACCAATTCGGACAGTTTCATTGGCATCAATAGGCGCCGATTTGGCCTACAATTTGACATGTCAATTCAGACCTATGTGAACATGGGTGAAGTTGCATAGATATTAGAGCTGCACGGTTCTGGCCAAAATGAGAATCACAATTTTTTTGCTTAGAATAAAAAGATCACGATTCTCGCGACGTAAAATTTTCACATTATCCCACAAAAAATTGGGCTAACTTTTCTTTTTTTTTTTTTTTATTCATTAAAGTAATTTTTTTCCCCAAAAAAAATGCATTTGAAAGGCGCAAATACAGTGTGACATAAAATAATGTAACAACCACCATTTTATTCTCTAGGGTCTCTACTAAAAAATATATATATAATGTTGGGGGGTTTTAAGTAATTTTCTAGCAAAAAAAAAATTTTAACCTGAAACCAACAAATGTCAGAAAAATTTTAAGTGTTTAAGTGGTTAAACTTTCCTCACTTACACAGAAGTCTATTTCATTGACAAATTGTTACAAGGTTTCTAGTTAAGTTCACTGATAAAGAATGTTCTAATTCTTGGCAGACTTCCCGGTTTTTCTAGTACTTTCTTTTGACAGCTGTGGCTTCAGAAGAGCAGAGAGAGTTCTTTGCGTAGCAAGAATCGCGAAACGCTTTTTTCAAGATCGTAAAGAGGAAAAAATCACGATGACGATTAATCGTGCAGCTCTAATAAATATGCATGGAAATCAAGGGGGACAACTTTTCATGTGACTCTGAGGTTCAAAGCTCCATGAAAAGTCACCCAAGTGTGAAAGTAACCTAATAAGATTAATTGATAACACCTTTGAATAAGGCCCCATTTGCACTTGTGCGACCTTAAAATTGCACAGCTTTGTCATGACTTGAAGCAATTTCTGTGTAATCTTGTGGTGTATGGACCTCAAATTGCATCAAAGCCAAACCAAGGTAGTGCAGGGACGAATTTGCTACACTTTCAGGATGCACAAGTGACAATAGGGCCAAATTCAAAGGTGTTATCCTTGAATCTCATTCACACTGCTGCGACCTGAAAGTCACACTATTTTGCTGCCACTTTGCCGCTGCAACTTGGCCCCAACTTCTGGGAATGCCGGTGTAATATTGTACCCGATATACCTCAAGTCACACCAAAGTAGTACAGGGACTACTTTGAAGTTGGTGCGACTTAAAGCAGCACAGATATGAATGGTTATCATTGAGAATCATGGGGTACAACTTGTCCTGCAACTCAGAGGTCCAAATTTGCTGGAAAATTCACCCAATTGTGAAACAAGTCATATATATTTTAATAAAAGGAGCTCTCATTTATACTTGCATAGTCTTTACTGATTTACATCAGCAGAACAAATGCAGGAAGTGATGTGTGCACATGGGACGGAAGCAAATGTGTGGTGATGCCAAACAAATCAATGAACCCCACCCACACCAAATGTAACTATGACATCCACCCCCGCATTGATTAAGTACAAGTACATATCCTACACTTACCCGTCCAATGAGCAGCACCTCCTCTTTGTTAAAGAGACCTCGCCATGTCCACCTAGATGGAGATCCTGACCAGCACAGGAACTTCCGGGTGCATACAATGACTAATTTGCAGGTCAGAAGGTGAAACCACGCTTTTGATTGCAGCTGCGAATATTTGATCTCAACCATGATTAGTATTTGTTATTTTCAGATATGCAAATCTGTATTTCTACATATGATATTTGAAGGTAAATATAAGGGAGTTTGGTAAGAAATGGTGTCCGTGGTTTAGCAGCAGGTGAATTACAAAGACAAAAGGCCCAGTTTGAGCCCTGGTTCACACTGACAGAGGGAGGAAAGCGTTCAGCTGAACTCCCACAATTTCATTCCTGCATGTCAGTCTGTGGGGGGGGCAACATCAGAGACATCGGTGCAGGTTTCTGCACCAATATCAATACAAATCGCACCAATTAGAACAGTGCAATTGCCACAGATTTGACATGTCAAATCACACCAATGTGAACCCGAGCTGACACATTGAAACACTGCCTATCCACCAGCTGAATTCATTACCTGCAATTATCCACAGCTGTTATATAAAAAAGATTCCACCTTTATCATTAACTTGCAGTTGTGCAGAAGCCTTGGTTTACATTGGAGCGATTGGTCATGTGATTTGAGAGATCAAATCGCATGACTATTGGCAATGGCACTGTTCCAATCGATGCAACTTTTTTTGTGGCGCCGCACCAATTTGCTAAAGTAGTTCCTGCACTACTTTTGCCGATTTCAGGTGCAACTTCAATAGACATTTGTGTATGAAGCCACCTGAAATCACGCTGACCTTGCTACTTTGAAATCGTGCTACTTCAAGTGAAGTAGCGCAATTTCAAAGTAGCATCAATGTGAACCAGGGCAAAGAGATTAGTTTTTTGGTGCACAAATACATATTGAAATAAAATATAAGAGATACTGCACTTTCCCAAAACCACCACCCACAAAAACTAAAGAGAAAGAAAAGTAGAAGAAAAAAAACCACCACAACAAAAGCTCAATAATGTAGTTTTATTTTACCAGCAGAAAAAAAAAATTACATTAATTTACTAGCTTCAAAAAAAAAATGTGGACAGGATATATGGTGCTATATATAGCAATGGCATTTTAAGGGCCCTGCTCATAGGAGCTTACAATCTAAAATTAGACAAAACCTTAGAGTGGACACAGCTTTAATTTCAGTGTATAACGGGCAACACATCACATTATTATCTGCAAGATTATAGAAACATACTTAACAGTCATTCTTACAAAGCATCCCCACATAATATTACAAAAGACTTATTCAAAACACCCACCAGCCCACAATCCACACATACATACATTGGTGACCATGTTCTGCTGGAAGCTGCATTTCGGTGTACACGATTAAACAACGAGATCAAAACGAGTAGGTCAGCAGATGCTTCCAAATGATGTTTGCATGATCAAACAGGAACAATACACGCACAACATTGACAGCATGGCCACATAAACCCACTTTTGATTGAAAAAATGCACAAGAATTTCATCAAATCTCCCAATTTCTTTCCTTCTCCCACCACATTTTTTTTTTTTTGTCAATTCAGTAAATGGACAACAACACACATATACTGTCAGTACTTAGTGACTGCGTCCTTCACATCATATGACCAAACAAATTAATACAGAGCATATCTTAATCATGCAAATATATCAAAAGACATTCCACTTATCCCTCTTCCAATATCTCCCAGCTTCTTCCTAACCCCATCCCTTTCACATCAAAAAGATAAACAATATACATCCTAGCCAAAAATATCCTCACCGCATCTTCTACAGAAATTAACCTCTTCCTTCCTACCCATATATTCCTAACATCCCACATTACTTCCTTGTAGACAACAGAAAAGCACCATGCCTTCCTGGCTGCATACAAACCACACTCTTGCAAACACAAGACATCACACTCAATCTTAGCCAACTCAGACAAAACAGCTGCACGACTATAGACAGATCCAATCGAACGCACATTCACACTACATATAGACAAAGCCATGAGAAGGATCAAAAAGATCCTGCAGAACACACTAAACCCCTCCATCAGGAAGCTGTTTTCCACTTCTGTTCCCTGTACCTTTTACAAGAGGATCAACTGATTCACTCTCCAAATATTGCATGGCAGGAGAACCTACCAAGCCCAATGGTGATGTTGCTCCACTCGAATCATCTGACACTTGTAAATCCATACTTAAACTTGGCAGTACACACCCACCACCACCTGGGCTCGAACCCAGAGACAAGTCCCATTTAGGCTTCTTTCTCCGTGCCTCAATCTCCTGCTCCACCTCAGGCCCTGGTCTTTGAGTAGCCATTAAAAGGTCTTTTGATCCTGACCCCTCCTTCCTCCTCACCTCCAGAACCTCCATATCCTCAGCCCACTCACCAAGCTCCTCTTCTACATATTGGCTCTCCTGTTCTGCCTCCACCTGTTTTATCAAAGCGATCAGTTCTTCACAAACTCCACTCACTTCCCTCCCCCCTCCATGCCTTCATCTGCCACAGCTTCTTCCGCCTCACCAACCTGCATCTCATTATCCCCCTCTGTCAGATTAATATTCACTCCACTTTTACCCATACTCCCTTGCAGTTCCTGTCCGACACCTTCCTTGGAGCTACTACTGGGGTTTTCAGCGTCTGGGGGGGCCGGCGCCTTTCCACCTTCCGTGCCGGCCACCTGCTCACCCCCGTCATCCGCCCGCTCAGTCTCCTGCTCCTCCGGTTCTCGGCTCACATTCTGCCCTGTAAACCGCCATCTTTGCAGCCTCCGCATACAAGAACATCTTCCTCCCCACTATTTTCGGACAGTTTCTGACCATATGTTCCCCTGAACCACACAAATCACATTTCTTTTCCTTGCACTCCGCTGCATTGTGTCCCGGCTTCAAGCACACTCTATAGCAAAGCTTAGAAGGGCAGTCCTCACGAATATGTCCATACTGAAAGCACCCCCTGCAGTAACGGGGTTGCCCAGAATAGAAAACAGTACACCGCTCCCCAGCAATGGTAAACGCCGGGGGAGGGTGACACACTCCACAAAAACCTGATGCGTCCCTCTTCATGCGTACTTTAAAACGCAGTTTACCTCTATACATGCCATACTGGTTATAAAGCTTCTCTCCTCGATCAGCCCCCACACAATATCGCAACAAAAATTGTCTCACCAATTCCGGCTCCAAAAAAGGATTATAACAATGTACAGTCATGGTCTTCAATCCAGGATCAAACAATAAACTGACGTCCATCTTCTTAGTTAGCAAATTTCCTCCCAGATCCGCCTTCACCCAATTCTCATATGCAGCTTGGCAGGTATCCTCAGTATGAAAAGAAACATCGTATTGACCACTGACCACAAAATCTTGGAGAGCAAATATATCACTGACCTGTAAATTCAGCAACTTCTGTAAAACATCCACAGCGATCGTCTTCAGACCCACTTCACCACGATATTCAGGCTTTACCCGGATTCTCATAGAATTTCGCAAACGCATCGGACCTCGCAACATGGCAACGTCCTTTTTTGGTTCTGCCTTTCTTTGGCCTCTCGTTTATCCGGGAGTCCCCCCCAGAAGAGGGGCCCCCAGAACACCCCCAACTCAAAACCTAGGCAAATATGACACCTGATCTTAAGTTAGGAAGCCGAGCAGCACTCCATAAGGAAGATTTTAGCCCTCCTCCCCACAAATCACAGGCAAAAAACCTGACCTTCTCAGGCCAAACGAATCCCCCTACTGCAGGCCTTTATATAAGAGAGGTTGTATTGTTAGCACACTGACACGCCCAATAGAAGTACACGCCCAATAGAAGTACACGCCCACCAGTATCTTTCAATCTGTCTCTTTATTTATGTCTAAAGTGATTGCACCTGATGAGCAGGAACACATAATACTATTTGCAATTGTGTTAGTTCTTGGCTATGTGCATCAAATCTCCAACTACAGGTCAAAGATCAAAGTTCATTTGCATCCACATAAACAAAGCAACAGTTTTCTAAGCATATGTACCTGTGCAGTGTAAACTCTAAAATTTTAAATGTCCAAGTCCCTGGGCATGATTAGTGCTAATAAACATTAACATCAGTCCCTGGCTGCAATGAGCTTCCAATATAAAGTCCAAAATTAACTTTCTTACATTAGAACCTATTTCGACAGGAGACAAATAAAATGCCAGCATGTCTTTGGATTGTGGTGAGAAACCCACACAGGGAGAACATATAAACTTCAACATAAGCATTAGCATGTTGGGGAATTGAACCAACATCCCAGGTGCTGCTAGACAGAACGGCTACCCACTAAGCCACCAGGCAGCCCCACACATGTTCTCTGCATCTCTGTGGTGTGAACCAGCCCATAGCCCATAGCCCATAGCCCATAGCCATGCTCAGTGTCACAAGCAATATACAGTATATTTTTTGTATCAATAATTTTTATTGAGTATTTCAAGAAATGGAGACAGAAAGGAAAAAAAATGGGAAATGGAGGGAAATGGGTTGCATAACATAAAATAGGGTAGTAAGTGATATACATCTTATAATGATATACATTCAGAAGATACAATCGTACCTAAAGGTAAAAAGGTATAGTATTAGACCTGCTGGTTCTGTTAATACGTTATATTCACCTCGAGTATCATGTAAGTTACAGCTTATAAGGCCATATAGACCAGGATTTGTCAAAAGTCGCACAGTGTAATGAGTTTAGTGCAATGAGGCGTTCAAAGGTATAGTTTCTGTTGACAGCTTTGACTATATCTGTCACATTCAAGGCTGTAGTGGATTTCCAGTTACAAAGAATCATTGATCTTGTCTCTAGTAATATGTGTGTCACTACAGGTCTGAAGTCTTTATGAATTTTGTCAATGTTTAAGTGTAATATTGCTAATGCAGGGTCTGGGGGTGTGAGCATTCCCGTTATGGAGGAGATTAGTCGAAATATTTGATTCCATGTACTTTTAATTGTGGGGCAATGCCATAGCATGTGTAGTAAAGAACCCGTGTGCCCGCAATCTCTCCAGCAAAGTGGTGATGTACCGGGAAAGAATTTTGCCAACCTATAAGGTGTATAATGCCATCTATTGGCTAGTTTGATTGCTAGTTCCCAGTGCTTGACGCAATGAGAGGCTTTATGTATTCCTGTAAATGCCTGTCGCCATTGTTCTGGTGAGAACTGTTTGCCCAATTCGCCCTCCCATTTTGTCATTGCTGTAGTTTTGATGAATGTATTTTTATCCCTTATTTTATGGTAGAAAAATGATATACCTTTATTGTTGCTGTTGGCGTGTAAGTAAAATTGCCATATTGCTTTCGGTATGTGGAGAGTCGGTCTGGGGTGGGATTTAAGAAAATGCGTGATCCTCGTGTGCAAATATTTCTCTTTATTGGTGAGGTTGTATTGGGACATGACTTGCTCAAGTGTTTTCAGTTGAGTTCCGTCATAGAGGTCCAGGATGCTATTTACACCTTTGTTCATCAAGTAAGTAACTTTCAGTAATGGAATCTTTGTTTCTAGTAGCGTCATAGGTAGTGTGTATGGTAGTTCTTGATTATCCTGATGTTTTTGTTTGAGAAGGAATCTCCATGCTTTCAATGAGATCTGCATAGGGGGGGTAAAAGCAGATATTTTCCATGGCAACCACCCATCACTTAATAATAGTAAGGTTAAATCTTTTGTTGGGGCTAATACTTTTTCAATATCTACCCATAGTGGTGGATCTTCAGTTTTGAACCATAATTTTGTCTGATCTAGTCTGACTGCCCAATAGTAGTCATATAGGTCCACTAGACCTGCCCCTCCTATTTTTTTATGGAATGTGAGGTTGTTTCTGGAGCATCTGGCTTTTTTACCATTCCATATGTATTTCCAACCTATATTTGACATTTTGTGAATATAGTGGATAGGTATATGGATTGGTAAGGAACGGAATATGCAATATATTTGAGGTAGCAGCATCATCTTATATGCTGTGATTCTACCAAACCAAGATATTTCCTTGTTAGACAAGTGTTTGATTTTGGCTTCCAGTGTGGCCATCAGTGTTTGCATATTTGCTTTAACCAATGTGGAAGTTTTGTTAGTAAGTGTGATACCAAGATATTTTATGCCATTTAAGCCCCACGTATAAGGCAGTGTTGTTTGGAGCATTGTGCGATCGTGGGGTAAGACACCCAGGTCTAATATTAAAGATTTATTAAAGTTGACTTTGTAGTATGATATTTTCCCAAATGAGTTAAGGATTGTGTGGGCCTGCGATAATGATGTAGCAGGATTTGTCAGGAGAAGGATAACATCGTCAGCGAAAAGGTTTATGGTGTGCAGACTGGAGCCAAACTGGAAGCCCGTAATCAGGGGATGAGATCTTATAGTTTCAGCTAGGGGTTCAATCATTAAGTTAAAGACTGTTGGGGATAGGGGGCACCCCTGTCTTGTACCGTTGGTAATAGTGAATGGTTTGGATAAGAACCCAGAGGAATAAACCTGTGCCGACGGTTGCGAGTATAGAGCCATAATGGCTTGCAGTATGGGGCCTTGAAACCCAAATTTGGTAAGTGTCATGCGCATGTATGTCCAGTGGACTCTGTCGAACGCCTTCTCTGCATCAATGGACAACAGCAGGGAAGGCGTTCGGGTTTTTTCAGCAACATTCATCACATTAATAATTCTTCTGGTGGCGTCAGAGGTTTGTCTCCCCTTCACAAAGCCCATCTGGTTGCGTTTTATAATGCGTGGCAGAGGCGGCTCTAGACTTTGTGAGGCCTTAGGCAAAACTTAGACATGAGGCCCCACTGTATTAAGAGGGTACAGTATAGGGGAGTGGACAGTGCAGGGGGTAGGTAAGTGGGCATAATAAAGATATATTTTCCTCAAGCAGAGCTGCACAGGGAAGCTGCTCTCACAGATCCTACCTATTCTGGTAGGCTGTCACAAAGAGAGAAAGAAAGGGGGATGGGGAAAGAATGAAAGAAAGAAAGAAAGAAAGAAAGAAAGAAAGAAAGAAAGAAAGAAAGAAAGAAAGAAAGAAAGAAAGAAGGGATGGGCGGAGAAAGAAAGAAAGAGAGAAAGAAAGAAAGAAAGAAAGAAAGAAAGAAAGAAAGAAAGAAAGAAAGAAAGAAAGAAAGAAAGAAAGAAAGATAAGAAAAGGAAAGATAGATAGATAGATAGACAGATAGATAGACAGATAGATAGATAAGAAAAGGATAGATAGATAGATAAGAAAAGGATAGATAGATAGATAGATAGATAGATAGATAGATAGATAGATAGATAGATAGATAGATAGAAAAAGAAAGAGAAAGAAAGAAAGAGAAGGGGATGGGGGAAGAAGGGAAGGAAGAACATCCCCTACATCAGTGTACTCACTGGGAGGCAGGAGGGACTGGATGGATGGATCAGACTCCCCTTGTCCTTTTCTCTTTGCTGGGCTCCAGCTTGAATCTTCCCGCCCACACATCCCGTTCTCTGAGGCAGAGCAGAGAACACAGCCGAGGAGAGTGGGCGGGGCAGACACAGGAGGAGAGGGCGGGAGGAGGAGGAGCAGAAGCTCTCTCTCGTCTTCTGTCTGGTTGTGCGGGCAGCAGGGGGAGGGGGGAGATCTGTCAGAGCTCTGCTGAGCGGCTCTCCCTCCCTGCCTGTGATCCGAAGATGTATGTGAGCTCCGATCACAGGTCTCACTTGCCGCCTGTTATCTCTCCCTGTAGCAGACCGAGGGGACACAGGACGGAGATCTCTGCTGCTGAATGAGGCGGCTCTCTAATTGGGTAAACTAGCCAGCTGTGCGAGGCCCCTATGACTGCGAGGCCTGAGGCCACCGCCTATTTCGCCTAATTAGAGAGCCGCCTCTGATGCGTGGTATTATATCTGTCAATCGTTTGGCTAACAATTTGGCATAGATTTTAATATCTGAGTTCAGGAGAGAAATAGGCCTGAAGTTTGCGGGTGTAATAGGATCTTTGCCAGGTTTTGGTAGTGTTACTATATAAGCTTTCAACATGTCTTGGGGAAGGTGTGCGGACTCAGCAGCCTTGTTGAATATGGTTGACATATGTGGTGATAAAGTGTTTGCAAAAGTTTTAAAATATTCGTTAGAGAAGCCATCCGGTCCTGGAGACTTACCATCTGGAAGAGTGTTTATTATCTGTGTTATTTCCCTTGCCGTGATTGGTGAATTTAATGATTCTAGCTGGTGTGTAGAAAGAGTGGGGAGATTGATGTTCTTTAGGAATGTCTCAATCTGTTCTATTGTTGGTTGGTGTGTGTTGGGATCTGAGTGCAGGTTGTAAAGTGAGCCATAGTAGTCCGCAAATTGGTCAGCTATGTCTTGAGGGTTTGTTATTTTGTGTGGTTGTGTAGGGTGCTGTAGAAAAGCAATTCTCGTTTTGGTTCGAGCCGCTTTTAATCTGTTTGCTAAATACTTCCCTGCTCTATTAGCATTGGCGTAATAGTTCAGTTGAAGGCGTCTGAGATGTATGTCGTATTGTTGAGAAAGAATATGCCTACGTTTTTCTCTGAGGGAGTTTAACTTGTCAGTAAGTGGTAATGTAGGGATTTTTTTGTGTTGAGTGGAGATATCGTGAATGTCTAACAGGATATTGCGTAGCTGCTGAGCCCGTTTTCTTTTTTCTCTGGCCCCTATTTGAATTAAGACGCCTCTCATGAAGGCCTTGTGTGCATTCCATAGAATGTATGGGTCATTGACTGATCCCACATTATCAGCAAAAAAGAAGTGTAATTTCTGCGATATTAGTGATTGGAGTTGTGTGTCTTGCAATATGCGTGTGTTACATCGCCAGATGGGGGGTGAAGGAGAGATTCTCCTCTCAGCCACAGACATAGAAATAGCAACATTTTGTAGCAGCCATTTATCCGTTAGGAATAAGTCAATACGGGAGTATGAGCAGTGCCTGCTGGAGAAAAAGGTGTAGTCTCTTTCGTTGCCGTGTAAACATCTCCACGTGTCAAATAGCTCCTCCTTATGTAGTAGTGTTTGTAGGGACAAAGATCCCTTGCCCGACGATGTATCTAGGAGCGGGTCTGGTGTCGCATTAAAGTCTCCACAAATCAGGAGGTTACCATGTTGTAAGGCTTTTGCTTTTTGGATCACTTTGTTGACGAATCTAATCTGGTGCTTGTTTGGAGCGTATAATGACACTATGGTGTAGGGATTAGAATTAATGTTCCCTGTGGCGATGATGTATCTTTCTGCGTCGTCGATAATGATTTCTTTGGGCTCGAAGGAAATGGAATTTTTGAAGGCTAAGAGAACTCCCCCAGTTTTGCGATGCGGCGTACATGCCACGTAGATAAATGGGTAGTCCCTATGAGTGCATTGGGGATTGTTGTCTAGTTGGAAGTGCGTTTCCTGGACGCTTAATATGTCCGCCTTATGTTTGTGAGCTTCTTTCCATAAGCTAAAACGTTTAGCCGGGTGATTTAAGCCCTTGGCATTGATTAAGAGGCATGTTATTGTCATTTAAGAGACGTGGGTCAGGTTATGAGGCTGTGTTGTGGGGGTACTCACTGCGGCCATAGGTAATTTTCTGTGCTGCTGAATTGCTAGTGGAGACGGCGTATTGGAGCGAGTCATCTGCTGGTTCGGAGGTGAAGTTGGTGCTTTGTATCTGTGTATATCACTTAGAAAAGAAGATAAAAAAAACCTGTAAACCAAACGGAAAGTTAACATGAGTAACATAAGAAATGGATCTCACAAGTGATCCTCGTGCAGTCGTAGCTGCTATCGGTGATATAGGGGGAAGGGAGAGAATCTAGAATAGAAACTCAGCCCTGGAGATAAACCTGTAACAACATGGGTTTCATTCATGAGCTTCCACCTGTCGGCTTCTTGTTAGACCTCTTGTAAGACACTACTTGCCAATCATTTTGGAGTAGAGGTGGCTCTACTGGGTGAGCCTGATGGATAGGCTGGTCCAGAATGATATTCCATCTCTTTAGGGCAGTGAGCCCTTCTTCCAGGGTATTTATTGAGATGGTGACCCCGTTGTGGGTAATGGAAAGTGTAGCGGGATACTTCCACTTATGGAGGATTTTGTGGTTCCTCAACGCTTTCGTAATCGTTATTAGATTGCGACGGCGTTGCAGAGTATGTCTGGAAAGATCTGGAAGCAATCTAATGTTCGCATACTGCTGGGGGATGTTCTCTTGTTTGCGTGAGGCTTGGAGGACCCTGTCCTTAACATGGTAGAAATACATTCTGAGCAGGACATCTCTGGGGATTTCACAGGGAGAAAGGACGGTTTAGGGACCCTGTGTATTCTATCCACAAGCAGGTCATGATCTGAGGCATCGGGTACCAATGTGGAGAATAGGGTCTGGGCGTATTGTAAGAGCTGGTTAGGGGGCATATCTTCCGGTATTCCTCTCAGTTTAAGGTTGTTCCTCCTGGACCTGTCTTCTAAGTCGGCCATTTTGTCTTTGAGCCAAGCTACATCTTCCCCCTGGGCTGTATGGGCCTCCACCATTACATTGTATGCTGAGGTGTATTCCTCCATTTTGTTTTCCACTTGATGCACTCTGTGGCCTATGGCTTGTACCTCCCTCTGACACTCTGTTATACCCCTGACCATGTCTGCTTGTAATGAGGAACGTAGTGACAAGAGCATTTCTTTAAGTAGAGTGTCTGAGACCGGCCTGTCTGCGGTGGGGAATCCTCTGATAGGATCCCCTTCAGTGCTGCTCTGGTGTGTGGGGTTGCTGTGAGGCCCGCTTACCTCCATGCTCTGTGTGCTTCCTTGCCTTATGGGTGAGTCCCTCCTCAGCTTCGATTTGGCCGGGCTTCTTGTGGAGGGGCTGGATTGGCTTGAGGAGGACACACTGGGTGGGTTCGGGGAGTGGGTAGAGACAGATGCCGGGACTTGTCTGCCGCTGTGTGCGTTGGGCCTAAGCTCCGTCCTGTCATCTGCCGTTCCGCCGCCATTTTGAGGATCGCGAGCCGCATAATAGCTTGTCATTTTCTGCGGCTGTTGAGGATTTTTGCGGCGTCTGGTCATCCCCGGTGTGTGCAGCGGGCACCTACTTGTTAGATGGTAGGTCTGTTAGTCTGTAGGAGTGCCGTAGAGCTCTGATGGCTGTGGATTATCTCCTGAGGCGAGCGGAGCTCTGGGATTACACGTCCATCTTAGAGCCCGGTTGGCCACGCCCCCCCAATATACAGTATATTGGCCTAAGTATTGGGATGCCTGCCTTTAAACACACATGAACTGTAATGGCATCCCAGTATTAGTATTGGGTTCAAAACTCATTTGGCCCACCCTTTGCAGCTATAACAGCTTCAACTCTTCTTGTCCACAAGGTTTAGGAGTGTGTCTATAGGAATGTTTGACCATTCTTCCAAGTGCATTTGTGAGGTCAGGCACTGATGTTGGACAAGAAGGCCTGACCTACAGTCTCCTCTCTAATTCATCCCCAAGGTGTTCTGTTGTGTTGAGGTCAGGACTCTGTGCAGGCCAGTCAAATTCCTCCACCCCAAAATCACTCATCCATGTCTTTATGGACCTTGCTTTGTGCACTGGTCCAAATGATTTGGTGGAGGGGGATTATGGTGCGGGGTTGTTTTTCAGGGGTTGGGCTTGGCCTCTTAGTTTCAGATAAGGGAACTCTTAAGGCGTCAGCATACCAAGACATTTTAGACAATTTCATGCTCCCAACTATGTGGGAACAGTTTGGGGAAAGCCCCTTCCTGTTCCAACATGACTGCACACCAGTACACAAAGCAAGGTCCATAAAGACATGGATGAGCAAGTTTGGGGTGGAGAAACTTGACTGGCCTGCACAGAGTCCTGGCCTCAACCCGAGAGAACACCCTTTGGCTGAATTAGAGTAGAGACTGCGGGCCAGGCCTTCTCATCCAACATCAGTGCCTGGCCTCACAAATGCACTTCTGGAAGAATGATCAAACATTCCCATAGGCACACTAAACCTTGTGGACAGCCTTCCCAGAAGCTGTTTTAGCTGCAAAGGGTGGGCCAAATCAAATTTAACCCTACGGACTAAGACTGGGCTGCCATTAAAGTTCATGTGTGTGTAAAGGCAGGCGTCCCAATACTTTTGGCTATATAGTGTATCTGGAAAAGACTTACAATGGTGGTGGAACCCTCCTACACATAACTACGACATTTAGACATAGTTAAAGGACCTGGTAGATGAGACAACTTCTCTACATGAAGTAACATGGTTGGGATTTGAACCCAGACCCTCAGAGATACTAAGCAGAAGTTCTAACCTCTAAGCCACAGAGTTGCCACGTGTGAGACCCTCCTACACATAACTACACATAACTACACAGAAATACACATAAAAACACATAAATACTGCATTTCTATGGACATACAGGTGATGGATATACATTACTCAAGAGTTATTCTTCTTGATTTATTCTGTGATATTTGGTATTTTTTGCGGGTGAGAGTAGAATATTACCCTCAAATTTTTGGGAATTACATTTTGCTTTCTGATGTTAGTACACATATCACATTTTTTGTGCTCAAATTATGAATATTTGGAAATAATAAAAAGCACAAACAATTGTGATTCATTTTAAATTTTCATCAGCAATGGTATTGTTTGTGGATTGTAAAGACACCTGTGTGAGTTTGGGGTAAAGAGTGTTGTGAGATGAAGAGTAACAAGTGAAAGTGACAGAGAAAAATATATTTTACCAAAACATCAAAACATTCCACATTGTAGCATTCTTAAAATCAAAATATTTTAAGTAGAAGCAACAATGTTGCAAAGGAAAATTTATTTCACAGAAAGATACATTTCATCTCAACATTAAAAGGTTTTTTGTGAAAGTTAGAATTGTTCCATTAGAATCAATGACTGAAACTTCATTTGGACTAAATTAGAGCAGATTTTAACTCCCAAAAAATGCTCTCTAATTAGCTCTCATTTTGGTATTTACTATAGCTCCGGGTAAAAAAGACACTTGAGTTAAAATGAGAGTTATATTCAGGTCTAAGCATGCTCAGTTGTGTTGGCACCTAGTTGTCCAAAACGGGGAATTTTTCACTTTTCAGACTTTTAAAGATATTTCAGTGTAGAAATCACTTTTTCACACAGTTTAAAAGCAGATAATCTTTAAATAATATACCCCATATTTCAGTACCATTTAGGCAATTATATCATGCTCTAAACATTATTTCCATGTGCAATTCTCTAGGTTTTAGCAGAGTAAGGGTTTGGGCGCTATTTAGTTTCAGGGAGCTATAGTAAATTCTATTTTGGGAGTATTTTCTCACCAGCGCTATAGTGAATATCGTTTTAGCGCGAATTAGCGCTATTAGCGCTAATTCGCGCTAAATTACAGTGAATTAACGCTAATTCGCGGCAATTTGCGTGAATTAGCACCATAGCGCTATAGTAAATGACCCCCACTGTGTGCCTCTTCAAAATTTGGCTTTTCGCAAATATGTCAAAAAACGGTAAAACATTTTAGCTCACAAAAAGTGCAAAAAAAAAAATAGGGATTTTGAGGGGTTTTAAACTCTCCCTAAAACATCAATGATGTTCTTCATTTTTTTTAACATCATTGATGCTTTTCTGGATGCTTTCCAAGTCCTCATTACACCCCATGATCTCCCCGATCAGGATCTGTGCACTTTCCGAGGTGAAATGCCCTGGATCCACAACATCACGATCACCTAAAAAGACAGAAACAAAAACACACCATGTATCATAAATATGCCGGCATCCATCTCTTACCTGAGCCTGTGGTCGCAGACACTCACCTGTTGTGGTGCCAATTTCCACCATGTCTTCCTCCTCCTGCTCTGCTTGGCTTGAGTGGATTTCCCCTTCTTCCAGAGGTGGGAGGTCTGTGGTCTCCTCGGATGAGGGGTGTCCTCCGAGTCTTTTATCCCCTATGTAAAAAAAATAGGTATACTTAGCACACAGATATTTAATGGCAGAAATAGGAATATGAAACATTGCTTGGAAGTGGGGTACAATTGTCTATTTTG